>JANRGV010000002.1:3652035-3664633 GCA_024734035.1 Alethe castanea | reverse complement strand
GAGAGGGAGAGGGAGAGGGAGAGGGAGAGGGAGAGGGAGAGGGAGAGGGAGAGGGAGAGGGATTTGCCCAGTGCTCAGCTCCTCTGGGCAGGCTGGCAGGACTCTGTGTCATGCTGCAATCCTCTCTTCCAGCTACATCCCTGCTGTTGTGGACCACCGTGGAGGCATGCCATGCCACGGGACCTTCCTCCTTCATCAGGTACTCTCTGCCCAAGATGCTGTCCTAGCTGACTCCTGCTGGGACCTGTGTTAACTGCTGTCCCTTCTCTCTGGCCCTGTGGGTCTCAGGGCATCCAGAGGAGAATCAGTGTCACCCTGGTGCACGAAACGGGCAGCCTCATCCGCTGGAAGGAAGTACGGGAGCTGGTTGTGGGTAAGCCAAGCCAGCCCCCAGCCCACTGAGCTCCCAGGAATACTCTCACACTGTTTCTTGCCCACATTCCCATGTTCCCACATAAAGCTTTATGCCCTGTCTCCCCTCCTGCCCTGCAGTAGTAAAGCAGGAGCTGCCTGGCAGGTGACACTGTGTGGGCAGGACACCTCAGCCCCTGCCACCGTGTCCAGGAGCTGGACCAGCACCTCTGGTGCTGAATGGCCAGGGGGGTGCACACAGGGAGTCTGCCTCTGCCTTCATGGGGACCCTCACAGGGCCGCTGCCTGTCACCTCAGAGTGACCACTGTGTGCTGTGTTTGCAGGTCGAATCCGGAACACCCCAGAGGCAGACGAGTCGCTCATCGACCCCAACATTCTGTCCCTGAACATCCTCTCCTCCGGCTACATCCACCCCTCCCAGGATGACCGGTGCGTGATGCTTTTTTTCTTGCTCTTCCCCTGCTGTGGTGAGGTGTGGAGGGGTTGAGCAGCAGCCCCTCTCTGCCCTGGAAGGCTCTTGGCCCTCCTGCTGACCCACTGCTGCCTTGAGGAAGGGTTTTTCTGAAGCTGCACGGGATCTTGGGGTACAGTGCTGCAAACCCTCTTCCTCTTCCTCCCCAGGACCTTGCTGTGCTGGGGAGGGCACTAAAGGGAATTTGTGTCTGGGTCCTGCTCTCTGGTGCTGGCTGTGATGGCCTGGCACAGGGAGACAGTTGGTGCTGGTGCCAGGAGGATGTCCCAACTCCATGGCTAGAGGGAAGGGCTATTTGTCCTGTGTCCCAGCAAAATTGCTGGAAAGGCCACTTGTACCCATGGCAGATCCCTATCTGTGTGTAAGTGATGCAGGAAAGCCATTCCCACCCACTGTGGGTGACTTCAGGGATGCCCTTCCCCCCTGTCCCAGGGGGCTGTCATAGAGCCACAGAGTGCTTTGGGCTGAAAGGAACTTTAAAGATAATCACATCCCAAACCTCCTGCTACGGGCAGGGACACCTTCCACTAGACCAGGTTGTTAAAGGTGTTCTCACTGTAGGTTTGGCAGGGTGTGAAAGAAGCAGGACCAGAAGATTTTTATCTCCAAGATCTCCCTGTGTGAGTGCTGCAGTGGCAGGGGGAGTCGTGGGTATGGAGGGCAGAGCTCTCCTCTGCACTGGTGGAACTCGGGGGACTGCTGGGGGTCTCTGGCCAGAATGTGTGCATGCAGGCAGCCGTGACAAGGCAGGGATGGTCGTTGCCAGCACTGGGAGCAGCAGGACTGGTCCCTGGCTGTGTGTGTTGTGGGCACTGGTGTAGGAGCATCCTGGCGAGGAATGGGGACCACTTTTTCCTTCATCTGCTTTGTGATCACCACTGTCCCAAGGAGGCCTGTCCCAAGGCAGAGTGTTTTGGGGGGAGTGATAGGGATCTGGATAGGATTTGTTTCCCTGAGCACTCTCAGGGCAGCTCCTGGACCTGGCAGAGCAACCTGCACGGAGTATCTGGGTGGCAGAGATGAGTCCTGGGGTCAGCACACGTGCAAGTGTCGGACCAGGAGACTGTCACAGCCTTGAGGACACAGGAGGAGGCCAGATGGGGATGGTCAGACGAGGAGGGCCCAGCCCAGTGGAGTGGTGGTGGCTTTTTTGCTGGGAGCTGGGTGGTTGCGGCACCCGCTGGCTCTTGGGGCTGTGCAGTTTTCTGTCAGCTCCTGATCTGTGTGATTGTCTGGTCCCAGATGCAGCCATATGGGATCTTCAGCATGCCTAAGGTAGCCTGGCAGGAGGGATGTGCCTCCTGCTCTGCCTCCCACCCCGTGAGTCCTGCAGGACAGGGGGACACGGCTGGGGCTGGGGGGATACTTGGGGTGTGGAGAGAAGCGTGGAGACCAGGGGCACAGAGCTGTGCACATGTCCCATCCGTCCCACATCTATTCCATGGAGCCTGCCCCTGGCCAGGCAGGGGGAGGAGGGCTGTCTGGCTGCCATGCCCCCCACTTCCACTCCACATGCAGACGTGCATGCTTCACCCTGCAGCTGCGAGGACAGGCAGGAGGACGGCAGAGAGCAGAGCCATGCCCACTTCACCCTCCTCCCAGCCGCTTGCGCTCCCCGCTTTGCCGCCTTGTGCCGCGCAGCCTCCATTGCCTGGAGCAGCCCTGGCTTCCCCTCTGCAGCCTCCCCAGCGCCCCGGAGCCACTCAGGAAGAGGCTGGGAGAGCGGTTCAGCTCTCCTGAGCACGCACCCAGCCCTGCATCCAGCGCCCAGGGCGGAGGCGCGGGGGGCAGCGCCCGGTGTTCCCCCTCGCTTCCCTCAGCCGCTGCTGCCCATCTAAGCCCACACTAACCATGTGATTGTTTTGTGTTTTCGCAGGCAGTTTCTTGATTCGGATATGCCTAGGTATTATTTGTTTCCATTGGTTTTTTTTCCACCCCTCCTTCTTCTCTCCTTTCTTTCTTTCTACCCCCTTGCCTCGGCACGCTCACTCCTGCCAGAGGCAGCACTTGGACATCCAGCCCCTCATCCCCCCACACGCCCCATCCCTCCTCCCTCCCGCGCTGGCACCTCTTGCTCACTCGCCCCCTTTTGCTGTTCGTTTGGGCCACGCTCTGGCTGGCTGCCGCTCCCCCTCGCACGCCTGCGTCTCCATTGCCTGAGTTGGGTTTTATTCTTGCTTTTCGACTTTGCTACTCTCCCATCTTTTCTGGCACCTGGCACCGAGCGTGCCGGTCCCTCCATCGTCTCCCGCCCCAGCACCAGCTCAGCCCCTGGCGCTGCTTGGAGCAGCTGCAGGGCTGGTGAGGACAGGGGAAGTTTTGGGGCTTGTCCTGCCCTTTCCTGGGCAGCTGGTAACGATGGCAGCGCAGCAGTTGGTGTGGCAGCAGCTGCCAGCCCTGTGCACGGCCGTCCTGTGTGTGTAGGTGCGGCATACGGGCAGCACCTGCGTGCCTGTGCAGGTGTGACAGCGGGTGCACAGACTGCTGTACCCCTGAGTAAAGGGACAATGGCTGTTTGGGGACTCCAGGCTTCAGCTGGGGCCCCTGGGTGAGCCTGGCATATGCGCAAGAGGTGCCAGATTTGTGGATGTGCCACCAGCCTCTGGATGGGGAGCACTGTTGAGGGCTCAGGGAAGGGCCCACACTGTGGCCCATGGCAAAAGAAGAGGGGCATGTGCTTGGGAGACAAGGGATGGAGTGTCCCGAGTCCTGGCACATAACTTTGTGCCTGAAGGTTGTCCTCCCTACAGCAACTCACAGCTGGTTGTGCTCAGAGATGTCCAGGGGCAGAGCTGTCCCTGCAGCAGCATTCTGTCCCCTCCCAGGGTGCAGGAAAGTGGATACAGCATTGAGCCAGCCCCCCTACTTCATGAGAGGTGGGTTCACACTGGGCTGCCTATGGTCTCTCAGCACAGTGATGCTTTCCTTGTGGGCCAGGGGGTGGCCAAGAAATCACCTGCTGTGTGAGTGGCAGTGGGATATCTCATCCCCCAGCTGGCACTGTCCCAGGGGACTGCGCTGATGGGAGCTCCTTGCCCTGGGATGGCACAAGGGCAGAGTTAAGGGCATAGGGAGTACATGTGCTTCTTTCCCAGCTGCTGGACCATGAGGAAAGTGGGAGGCAGAGGGTTTTCACCCAGGCTGGTAAGCCTCTGTCTGCCCTCGCTGAGCTCCTTTTGGTTCCCATTTTGGGTTCAGCTAGGCTGGAGCTGCCTTGGCCAGCGGTGCTATTATGTGCGAGTCCCTTCAAGAGGGGCTCTTCTGACCTGTCGTTTTTCTGTGTGTGTACATGTGTGTGTTTGTCCTTGGGTCACCTTCCACTTATAGCATTTCGCTGGGAAATGACACTAGGTATTTCACGCGCACCTGCTCGGTCTGGTCCCTCCTCCTGCTTTTCTCTTTTTCCCCTTTGCCTCCTCCCTTTGCTTTTTGCTCTTTCTCCCCTCCCCTGAGGCTCCTCTTTTCCTCCTCCTCCTTGAGGAGCCCTCTTTTCTTAAGCAACCCGTGTCTGCAAAGCAATCCTTCGCCTTGGCTGTGTCTCACGCTGGTGGGGTTTTGTATTTTATTCACCTTTTGGAAGCGTCACTCTCCCTCTGCTTCCAACATGGGGGAAATTGCAGTCCAGAACCTCTCCCTACTCCCGCTGGCTGCCCTGGCTCTTGTTTAAATTGCTCCTCAGCCACCTGGATGCTGCTTCAGGGACGTGCTGCAGTGTTCTCATTGAGATATGGCTGAACCACAGTTTCCTGAGGATGCTCAGGCAGGAGCCGGGGCCGCAGCAGCTCTAGGTGGTTTTGGGGAGTGGGTGTACCACAAAGCCAAGGCTGACCCGGGAGGGAGCCCAGGAGTGGGCAGGGGGTGAAATGGGGATCCCCCATGCTCTCTCACCAGAGCCACTTCCTCTGCTTCCTCACCCTGTGTTGCTCAACCCAAGGAGGGCAGCTGCCACTCTTGATCTGGGTGAGCTGTGCCGTCCTCTCTGGGATCCTGTAGGCATGGGTGAGTGGGACCAGCTGTGCCCTGCTCCTTCTCCCAGCCTGGGAGCCATGGGAAACACAGCAAAGGGGCCTGAGGCAGCAGAGTGGGAATGGGGCTGGCAATGAGGGTAGAGCAAGAGCCAGGGGAGACAGCCTGACAGGGGCCAGCCACCAAATCATGGTCCCCAGCTTCTCACTGGGGCCCAGGGCTGGCAGGCAGGGGCAGCCCTGGGGAAGGGGACCTGGCTGGTTGGGGGCTGTGCTCCCAGAGGTGGGCTGGCAGCACACCCCCGGTGCTGAGCATCCTCCCTCCTTTCCCTTCTGGCCACCATTACCCAAATGGCAACAGCCGCTCCTGGCAGGGACTGGGAGTGCCCCAGGCTGGATGGTAGGGACTGGCCTGGGTGCACCGGGGGTGGCAACCCCTGCTCTGAACACAGGGGTGGGGCATGAACCCTCCTTCGCCCTCCTTTGCCTTCCTAGCCTGCTCTGCCTTGCCTGCACCTCATCTGAGCCCCCCACTCCTCCCCAGAACCCCGGTCCATTGGCCATTTCAAGGGTGCCGTGTCCTCCTCCCACCATGCCTTGTGCCCTTTGCCTTGAGCCTGTCTCCTCTGGAGTGGCTGTCCCCGTCTGTCCCCACTGCGCATGCATGTCTGTGTGTCCTTGCAGGCCTGCTGCAGCGCTGTGGGGGGGACAATGACATCTCCTTGCTCACCTGCCAGGGGTTCCAGGGAGGTTGTTTTACTGGCCCTGCTGGGTTTTTTTGGCAGGACTTTCTACCAGTTTGAGGCGGCGTGGGATAGCTCCATGCACAACTCGCTGCTGCTCAATCGTGTTACCCCTTACCGGGAGAAGATCTACATCACCCTGTCAGCTTACATCGAGGCAAGGACTTTGGTTGGGGTCACTATACATCAACAAAGGCTGGTATTTCCCCTGCTGTTGGGGTGCAGCCAGCGTGAGCCCTTCCTCAGCTGGTGCTTATGGGGTGCAGGGTTCAACCTGATGCTTGGGGGCCATGTGGGATCCCGGGACTGGAATCTGCTGGGTTCAGGGATGGGAGAGACCTGCTGGGCTGCCACCCTGCAGCACCCCTGATGCCTCCCTCTGCCCTACTGCAGATGGAGAACTGCACTCAGCCCGCCGTCATCACCAAAGACTTCTGCATGGTTTTCTACTCCCGGGACGCCAAACTTCCTGCCTCACGCTCCATCCGCAATCTTTTTGGCAGCGGCAGCCTGCGGGCTTCTGAGAGGTACCAGCATGCTCCTGTTGGGGACAGGAGAGCCATCACCTAGGGACTGGAGCTTTTCTAGGGCATCCCAGCAGCCTGGCTAAAAAAACTGGGATGTGGGGATAGGACAAAGCCAGTAATGCTTCGTCTATCTTTGCTCACAGCAACCGCGTGACAGGAGTCTACGAGCTCAGCCTCTGCCGTGTGGCCGATGCCGGCAGCCCAGGTGGGTGTCACGCCTCTGCCCAGGTATTCAGCTGGGGCAGGGGGCACAGCCAGGCCTTTGGGTTAGGGGCTGTGTGTCTGTCCCCCCAGCTGTGTGTCTGTGCCCACAGGCATGCAGAGAAGGCGCCGGCGTGTGCTGGACACCTCTGTAGCCTATGTCCGGGGAGAGGAGAACCTGGCTGGCTGGCGGCCCCGCAGTGACAGCCTCATCCTTGACCATCAGTGGGAGCTGGAGAAACTCAGCCTTCTGCAAGAAGTGAGGGCCTGGGCTAGAAATGGGCTGAAATAGTGGAATTCTCAGCTCCACTGGTGCTGGGGGGATTCCCCACCCTGGATGGCACAGCCATCTTGGTTGTGGGAGGAGGCAGGAATGGGGCTGTGCTGCCAGTACTCCTGTGCATGGCTGCTAGCCAGGGCCCAGCACATCCAAAGCTAATCAGTAAATGGGGTTAAGGGGGCCTGGGTATGGGGGCAAGGGCCACCCCTGAGCCTGGGTGCCTGTGCCCAGGTGGAGAAGACAAGACACTACCTGTTACTGCGTGAGAAGCTGGAGACAACCCAGCGCCTGGGCATGGAGACCCTGTCCCCCTGCTCCAGTGAGGACTCTGAGTCCCGAAGCACCTCCTGCATCTCCTCCCCACTCTCTGCTGACGGGGCACCTGAAGGCCGCACCTCTCCCCCTGAGACCCCCAGCGAGAGGCAGAAGGAGCTGGCTGTGAAGGTAGCATCCTGCAGCAAGCCCAGCTTGCAGGGATGAAGCCAGGAAGTGGCTTCCACAGGGTGGCTGGGGGTTGTGGCTGGAGAAAGCCCAAGAAGAGTGGGAGGTGGGATGTGCCTCGTGGCCCACTGTCCTCCTCCTCTCTCTGCAGTGCTTGCGCCTGCTCACGCACACCTTCAACAGGGAGTACAGCCACAGCCATGTCTGCATTAGCGCTAGTGAGAGCAAGGTACTGCTGCTGCCCCAGGCTCTGCTGGGCTGCTGGGCCAAGGGGGGATGTGTGGCTGGCAGGGGAATGGCTGGGTGGGGGCCAGATGGGCACTATGGCACAAGTCATGCCTCCAAGGGGCATCTGCTCCCTCTGCTTGCTCTGGTTTTTCCCAGAACTGGTGGCTCTCAGAACTATGCCAGGAGAGGACCCTGCCAGCCAGGGGCCTTGACTCTCCCTGTCTGAGCAGGAGCCTGGTCCTTTGCATGTGCCTGGCTTGGCGCAGAAACTTTAGTTCACATCTCTATTACTCCACAGCTGTCTGAAATGTCCGTGACCTTGATGAGAGACCCTTCCATGCCAGCTCTTGGGGTCACCACTCTCACCCCCTCCTCGACCTGCCCATCACTGGTGGAAGGATGTTACAATGCCATGGAGGTCAGGTAAGAAGCTGGCTGGGAGGTTCTGGTAACATATCCCAAGCAGAGCAGCTATGTCACTGGGACACAGTCTTTGTCTGTGGATGCTCCCTAGCCATCACTCTTCCTACATCCCATCCTGTTCTCTCTCCCCAGACCCCCCCAGGTTTCCTCCAGGGCAGAGAGCCCCGATCTGGAGACTGTGGTGGAAGGAGAGCCGAAGAAGTCCCCAGCCCGCCGGCCTGAGGAGGAGAAGGAGCCCCAGCGGTTGCTGGTGCCCGACATCCAGGAGATTCGAGTCAGGTAGGAGCAACTGGGGCAGCCAGCAAGCAGAGCACCTATGGGCAGGGGGTCCATGCCCTACCATTGCCACCTCCTCATGGTCTGTATCCCACCCCTTACCTTGATCCCTTCTGCAGTCCCATCGTCTCCAAAAAGGGCTACCTGCACTTCCTGGAGCCTCACACCAACGGATGGGTGAAACGCTTCGTGGTGGTGCGGCGCCCATACGTCTATATCTACAACACGGACAAGGATGCGGTCGAGAGGGCCATCCTCAACCTCTCCAAGGCCCAGGTGGAGTACAGCGAGGACCAGCAGGCCATGCTCAAGGTAGGGCACTGGGAGCCAGCCCCACTCCGCACACCCCGCTGAGTGAAGGTGAAGGACTAAGCGCTGGCTCTCCCCTCGCAGACCCCGAACACGTTTGCGGTGTGCACAGAGCACCGGGGCATCCTGCTGCAGGCGAGCAGTGACAAAGACATGCACGACTGGCTCTACGCTTTCAACCCTCTCCTGGCTGGGTCCATCAGGTACCAGGGGCAGCTGGGGGAAGGGGGATGCACAGAAGCCATTGCTGGGGGGGGCTGCAGCCTCCCAGTGCTTTCCCTCCCACGTGTGGGGAGCGTCTCCTGTGCAGAGCTGTGCCTGGACAGGCTTTCACCTCGAAAACTTGGACCACATTAATTTTGAATTCAGCTCATCCACATTTAAATGCTTCAGTCTAGGGCCAGATTCCAGCTGGTACAGAGGTGTTGTTGTGCCGAGCTCAAAGCACATGCCTGGTGGCAGGGCCACTGGCCTGTCACTGTTCTTGAGACCATCCCACAGAGTTTTTGAGACTGTTAAGGAAACTTTCCTGTCTGACCATCCAGGAGCCACTCTGGAAGTCACACATGCACCACCTGAGCTGGGACTGAGGCTCCTTTGCAGCAGGTGGCTCCAGTGAGCCAACAGGGGCATTGCTTGACTTCCTACACACCCCACACACACGTTCAGACAAGGTTTCCTAATGGCTCACTCACAGGTTTCCCATAGCAGAGTCTCAGACATCTCGATCCTTAAAATAATTTAATCATGTTATTAATGCAATAACAAAATAATAGCTGGAGGTGGGTGCCTCTGAGAAAGGACCCTGAACAAAGGAAACCCTGGGCTTTTACACCCTCTTAGTCTAAGGGCACTCTGTGAGTGTCCTTCACCTGGCTGTGCCGCAGGTCCCTGTGCCTCAGGCTCCCACCTGCAGCTCAAATCGTAGCTGCACACCAAGCTACCTGCACTAAATGTTTTCAATCCTCAACAAGACCATCTCATGGACTTCTTGAGGTCACCTCAAGTGGCAGGACTAGGGGAATAGGAGTAAATGCACATAAATCTGTGTGCTGTGGCTGAAGAGACTAATTCTATATCCCTTTAGCTGTCTGGATTCAAGTATCAGCCTGGAGGTAGGACGCTGAACCTGGGAGTCCACACCTCTCCTTGTCCACATCTCTTAACACCTTTTGTCCCTTGTTTTCCAAATCAGATCCAAGCTGTCCAGAAGGAGAACAGCCCAGATGAGAATCTAACCTGAAAAACACCCTCCACCTCATCCGTCTGCCAACAGGATCAAGAAAGCTGATTCTGTCTGAAGACTCCCCATGTTAATATCTGATCTTTCACACCATCTGCTGCCCCAGCTCTCTGCTCCATGGAAGGATCTGTCTTGATTCACAGCTTCACAGGGGAAACTCACTTCTGTTTGTAGCTGCAAAAGCCTGGACCCGCCTGGGCAGGATTCCTTGTGCCCGTGCCATCTTCTGCCTGTCCCTCCGTGGGTGACCTTCATTTCACACCATCTAACGTTCCAAAAAAGGTCCCTATCAGAGGGGAGGGAGTGAGAAGGGTGGTTTTGGCTAAAAGGTGGTCTTTGATCTAGAGAGATGGGAATGCAGTAAAGCTCAGAGCTGGGAGAGCAGGAGGAATTGCCCTCAGGCGAAGGGAAAGTGGTAACTTAGATGTGGGGTTTCCCTATTTACCGGTGTTTCTGCAAGAGACAGCAGAGTAAGATCAGGTGTCAGTACCTTAAGATTATATTTATAAAGTATTTATTTCTATTTACATCACAAAAATTCCCTAAGTTGAGTCCTGGCCCCCAGCCAATGCCTCCCCCAGGCAGGGGAGAGCCTTGGTGGTGGGCTGGGCTTCCAGAGATGCCTTCCCTGGGACATCCCTGGCTTGTGCCTGGCAGCAGTGCAGCTCTCACCCTCACTCTATTTGCTTTGCCTTCCCCTACAGCTTAAACTACTTTTCCCCTGAGCAGTGGCCAGACAGCCCACCATGTCTTCCCAAAGAAGGCAATTCCTACCTGTCCCATCTACCTCTAGGCCTCAGCTGGCCAGGGCACCCATGTCCCTGCAGATGGGTCACTGCACTTTGGAGCTTGGTCCTACTGGAGGGAAAAGGAGAGCTCTGGGTATGGCTCTGTCTGTCACCCCATGCTGTGCTACCCTTTCCAGCCAAAAGCACTTGGGCCACCTCCACTATCCCAGCCTGGGACCGCCCAGCTGTCTCATCCAAAGGGATTTCCCACTCTTAGGGCAGGATGCCAAGTATCCCAACCCTGCAGGGAGTGTGGAGGTTCAGGTGGAACGGGAAGATTCCCCAGGAGCCACAACTAGGAATGACCATCCTACCCTACAGGATCCTTCTTGCCCTTTCCCAAAAGGGCTTGCACATCCCTTCTTCTCCTAGCAGGATGACAGACTCAAAACAGATCAAAGGGTGTCAGGGTGGGGATGGGGCTTCTTTTTTCTGTTCTAGCTGGTGTTTTCTCACTCTCCCTCTGCTGCAGAAGCGAGCACCCACCTCCCCCCACCCTGCCTCCATCAGCATGTTAATCTGAGCGCTTCCCACATCGGAGGTGTTTTTGCTGAAAAGACCTTCTCCTCCAGCCATCACTGCTTCCCACCTCCTCCAGCAGCAGCTCTCTCTCTCTTCTCCCATCTTTCACACATGGTTAGATGTTTTTGTTCAGGGCTTCCCAAGTGGCCAGCAGCTTCTGGCACAGCTCCGTGTTGGAAGCTGAGCATCTTCCTCCGTGCACCCCCAGGCACCCCCAGCTCTGCTGTCTCATCCAGCACGGCTGCGCCTTGGCTGTGCCACACCTCCCTGCACTGTCCGTGGGGTGTGCGTGCGTGCGTGTGTGTGTGTGTGTGGGACGTGGTGCTGTCTTCTCGTTATACTCGTGTTGTGGGGGGCACGGATAGGCAGGGACGTGGTGGAGGAGTAGAGGCTTGCACTGGCCCCCTTGCTGCATATCAGGCACCCTTCAGCTTGGATTTCAGGTGACAGAAAGAGTTTGGGGATTCTTCTTGAGCACATGCTGGTTCTGCCTGGCCTTGCCACAGCTCCTAAAGGGCATCTTACCCCTTTACTACAGCCCAAATCTGCAGTGGGG
This sequence comes from Alethe castanea, assembly GCA_024734035.1. Classification (NCBI taxonomy): domain Eukaryota; kingdom Metazoa; phylum Chordata; class Aves; order Passeriformes; family Muscicapidae; genus Alethe; species Alethe castanea. The sequence goes on along the minus strand of JANRGV010000002.1, from coordinate 3,653,286 downwards.
CTGCTGCTCTCAGCCCAGCTCCCCTGCCCAGGACAAGCTCCGCAGAAAAACGGGCTATTTTCGTCTCTGTGATCCTTTTTAGACTTGGAGGCCGACTTCTGCCCTTTCTGTATGAAGAGATGCCAGCCTGGAGGCATAGAGAGGCTGAGCTGGGGCAATGCAGGGGCCCAGGCTGCAACATCCTGGCTCCCGTGCTCTGAGCAAGGGCTAGTTGGTACCATCCCGAATTTCAGTGTAAGGGGCTAAGGGTGCAGAAACAGGGAGTAACCTGAGGGGAGGCTCTTCCAGAATGGAGGCAGCTTCTGGCAGAGACGGGACCAGTGTCTGTCAGGGACCAGACACGGGTTCACTAGCCAGGGCTGTGTGGTGCTGCCTGTGCCACAGACAAGACGCAGCCAGCTGAAGGGCATCCTCCAGCCAGAGCCGAACATGCCTGAGGCCAGCAAACCTGCAGAGCAGACGGCTCGGCTGGAGGTCGGAGCCGATGGAAACAGAGCTGCCCGCTGGATGCGGTACACGGGCCGCTTGCCATCTTTAACAGCAGCGCTCTGACCAGCACCGCGCTCCTCCTCACGGCCCTGGCACCCATCCCTCGGCAACGAACACGAAGCGGAGGTTCAAGCACGACTATAAGCCCAACCGGAGGGGAAATTCCACAGGGGAGCGGATGGCACGGAAGGCAGGCGAGCATCGGCGGGCAGGCCGGGGCCAGAGGAGGAGGGAGGCCGCACTCCCCGCTCTCCGGTTCCCGCCGGCGCTCCCTGCCGTGTGCCGGGGGGGCAGTACTGCGGGTCCTGGCCGTCCGTGCGCACGTGAGGCTTGTTCGGTTCTGAAATAAATGTCGCATTTAACGCAGCTGCCGTGCGCTGAGCGTTCTCTGCGGGGCTGGCGGGGTGGCGGCAGGGAGGGGAACTGAGGGAGAGGAGCTGAGGGCGGGCAGCGCCCACCGCCTCTGAGGGGGCGCCCCCTCGCGGGCCTGCTCAACCCGTCGGGGCGAGGGGCGGGGCGACGGCAATGACTGACAGCGCGACGCCGCCTGCGATTGGTGGGTTGGGCGGGCACGTGTCGCTGTGGGCGGGGCCAGCGCTGTTCTTCCGCTGCCGGCGCGGCGCGGGCGCATTTCCGGCCCGCCGCGGGTGCGGATTGGGCCGGCGCCGGGGCGGGCGGGAGCGAGCGGCGGGGCGGCGATGGATCTGTTCGGGGACCTGCCCGAGCCCGGCGCCGCCGCGGGTGAGGCCGCGACGCGCTCGG
>JANRGV010000002.1:3637349-3651935 GCA_024734035.1 Alethe castanea | reverse complement strand
CGCCGCGGGTGAGGCCGCGACGCGCTCGGGCCCGCGCTGTCCATCGGGCCTGCCCTGTGCTTCGGGCCTGCCCAGCCCCGGCCTCGCCTGACGGGCTGCGGGGCCTGCTGAGCCCGGCCGTGAGCAGCGTGGCTCCGCGCGCTGCCAGGCCGCCGCCACAGGGAGCTTGAGGGGCAGCGGGAGGGTGAGGGGATGGGTTAAAAATGGCTGGAGAAAGTGCCGAGTTTGGTGGGTTTTGTGGTTTTCTTTTCCTCCGGGGCTCGCTCCGCGGCAGTTTACACCGTGCTTCTGCATGTTCTGTATGAGCTGCAGTTCCCTGCGGTTTAGACCGTGTTGGAGCCTTTCCCCTCGCTGTGCTGCTGAGGGATGTTAATGCGAGCTTAGTGGATTGCTAGCAAAAATACCCAAAAACCTGTTCTCAGGACAAAAGTTCACCTAGGCCCCAGGCAGGTGGTTATTTTGTTTGTGTAGCAGCTGCTAAAATTACAGGTGGAAGTAAGGCTCTCCTGGTTTACCACACCTGTGCTGGCTTCAGCACAGTCCTTTCAGAACAACCCCCCAGGAGTGCCTGCACTTGTTCTTTACTCTGCCCTGGCGCCTTGCAGGGAAAGATGCCCAAAAAGGGCCTCTGCTGTTTGATGATCTCCCACAGTCCAGCAGTGCTGACTCAGGTATGGGTGCTCTGTTCCTGCCATTAGTTTGGTTTTCTGTGTTTTCTGCATCAGCATCTCTTTCAGATGAAATGTGTGTAAATCCTGTTCTTTGTTAGACAGAAAAAAGACACTGGGGTTATCAGTGCTGGTATGCAAACCAGCTGCATCCTGTTCGATTTTTTATTACCAGGGTGTTATAGATGTTCCTTATATATTCTATAAAATATTCTATAAAAGTGTTCCCTGGAACAAATGCAAAGCCTGAATTTGCCTGATGGAAAGAAATTTGTCTCTCTTTGGTAAACTGACATAATTTCTTCACCCCAGGAGAGACATAGGCAAAGCATTATTCCCTGAAAAGATCAAAGGTGTTTAGTTATTTCTGTCTTCTTCCTGTGCTCCAGGAAAAGAAGGCTCTTTGCTCTTTGATGGTCTCCCACCAGCCAGCAGTGGTGACTCAGGTAAGGAGCTGTGTCCCTCATCACCCCTCTCTGGGAAAAGCCACAGTGCAGCCTGTTGTGTTAGACACATAGCAAGTTTCCCTGGTGCTTATTTCTCCAGTCCAGATATGCTGACACTTGTCATGGCAATTTGTGCCCCAATTATTTAAATCAGGATTCTGAATCTTAAAATTAGGCCTCTTCCAAGAAGTACATTCTTGTCTACTGGGGACCCTCGCTCTCTGGCTGAAAGCTCCTGCTTTGGGAGGGAAAGTGTCCCCTGGTGCAGCCACTGCCCTGGCTGCTTTTCTGCTGTAGACATGGGCTGTGTCCTTATTCCTTGCTGAAACTGGCTTCAAATCCAGCCTGCTGCTCTGGCAAGGCAGCCATGTGCTTTCTATCACCTGGAAGAAGCTCAAATAATTCAATATACCCATAGGAGCTTAAATCTCCAGAAGGAAAAAGCCAGAGTTCTGACATCAGGTTTTGCTTGCTAGCTTTAATTTGTAGCCTTCTTCTCAACCCTCTAAAAAATATGCACATTCAGAGTAATAAAGTAAGCTTCTTTGTATTGTTGTGGGCAGAGATCATAGAGGAAAATATTATTATTGTTAATAATAATAATGTAGAAATGTTCCAGCCTGTAACATTAATGTCCTGAGCTATTAACTGGAAAATAAAAAAAAAATAAAAAAATTTTAAAAAGCCTGGCAGCTAAGGAATAAATCCTGTGTGTTGTTCAGTAATAACTGTGGTCACTTAATGCTGTTGTATGTGTGTGAGCCTACACTCTTGAGTGTGCTTTGGTATAAAAGGACTTGCTGCTGAATTTATGCAAGTAAAACAGTCCTGGAACACTTGAGCCACCTGCATTTTTGCTTTCTTTCAGCCTCCAGTGCTGCTAAGCAAGTCTCATCAGCAGAGAGCCAAGAGAAAGGGCAGAAGAGAAAGTCTTTGGAGGAGGAGGAGGAAGAGAAGAATGGCAGGGAAGAACTTGTGGAAAAGAAAGTTTGTAAAGGTTTTCAGACAGTTTGAAAACAAATGTACTCAATTTGTATTTTTGGCGTTGGGCTGAGTAAGTCCAGAACAAAGCTAAGCTTTGGTTCTTCAGTCTGCTTGCCTGTTCAGCCTCTTGTAGGAAACCAGCTGCTGCAGGGCTCTGTGGAAGCTCCCTGAGCTTCCTGGCTCTGTCTGCCTCCTTCACCTGGGCCTTCTACTGTCCCTGCTGAAGCAGCAGGAGCCTCAGCCCTGGCAGGATAAGAGCTTGTGCTGCCAAGAGGGGGATTGGGTTTGGAACCTCTGTAAGGCTGGACCCACAGCACTTTCTTTTGCCACATCCACGAATCTCTCTGCTGCCTGCTAAGGATGCCGGAGAGGGGGAGAGACAGGCTTGTTACATACAGGCCTCTGGCTTCAGTGCCTGTGTGCTGTGTTGCAGCTTTGGGAGTACAGAGGAAGGGACATGTCCTGGGAATGTCAGACCTGGATTTCCTGTCCTTAGTGCACTCCTTAAAGCTGTGCTTTACTTAATCTGCAGGTTCAGTGCCCTGTGCTTCACTACCCACCCTGCCCCTGTTTGGTAAGAGTCCTGTCCAATGCCCAGCAGTCCTGCTTGGCTACAGCTGCCTGCTAAAATGAGGGCAGGCTCTTTTAGAGCTGCTGACCTTGGGGACACATAAAAACCCACGGTACAAAATAAACACATCCTTTTTAGCAGCAGATGATTGATGTTTTGTTGCAGGACGAGGGCTGCACTGCCAGGACAGGGCTCTGAAAGCTGAGAACTTACTGGTTTTTAGCCTGAGCCGAGGAGACAGAGGAGTTTGATTTGCATGCATGTGTCTGCTTTGTTCCCCTTTAGGATCAGTGGGCATTCTTGGACTGAAGGGTTATGTGGCAGAGAGAAAAGGTGAGAGGGAAGACATGCAGGATGCACATGTCATCTTAAACGACATCACCGAGGAATGCCGGCCTCTGCCCTCCCAAATGTAAGTGTGCCCCAGCTGCCAGAACAGCCATGCTGGAGCTGAGGGAGCTCCAGCTTGAGCTAAGCCCGTGGGATGATCCTGTTTGCTTTGAACAGCTGATGCTCTTGTCTGCCTGTCTTGTGGTGCATGGTTTGGGCTTGTTATTGGGAGATCTGGGGTGAATCATCAGCTAGCTGTGTTCCTAGGCAATTCACAGGGCTGGTGTGTACAAAAACCTCCCTTTGAGAGCTGCTTAGTGGATTCAGTCACTGACTTTACAAGGACCATGGGGAACTGATAACTCTGGATGTTTATCCTCTATTACCCAAATGTAAGCGGGTATGTAAATTTAAAAGAATTCTCAAGCATCACCTTGATACTGGATTTAGCTTCTGAACTAGTAGTGTCCCAAGAGGTTTGTGTTCTGACAGATCCAAGTTTGCTGTATGTAGCATAGTTGGAATGAGCTTAGGCATGGAAGCTACTGTAGGATTGGCTGGGAGTTGCAGTGTCCTTGAGGTAAAATGTTTGTCTGCTTTTATGCCAAGCTGAAGCCTGTAAACCCTTTAGCCCTTCATGTTTTTGAGGATGGAAAACTGCAGGAAAGTTCTTAGCTCAGTGCTGGAACACGTGGACTATGGAAATGCTGAATGTGTGAGCTCAGAGACCTGCTACCTGTTGTGCCTGGGAGTGCAGGATTTTGGGGCTGGCTGACACAGGGCAGGGTATTATGAGAGGAATGGACTCAGTCCCATTCCCTGGCTAATGGCCTTTCTTGCCTCTTTCTGCTGCTTCTTGTTCCCTACAGCACACGTGTCTCGTACTTCGCTGTTTTTGACGGCCACGGGGGAGTCCGAGCCTCAAAATTTGCAGCACAGAATCTGCACCAAAACCTGATTAAGAAATTTCCTAAAGGTGAGAGGAGTGGAGTAAGGGCTGTGGGACAACCATCACCTTTTCTGCCTTGGCAGTGGATAGGGAAACTGATCTGTTTGGGTGTAGTCCTACAGTACCCGTCCCTTATTCCCAGAGGGCTTGTACGACTGCTGTGTCTCCTGGGGCAGAGGGCTGGAAGCCTTTTTGGCACAAGGGTGTAAGTAGCCAATTGTGACTCACTAAACAAGTGTGAGATGTGCTGTTGCCAGTTTTGGCAGTGCCACATCAAGTGTGAAAACACTGCTGTGGTGGAGAGGTTTATATCATAAACTCTCCACATACGCTACTGCATAGATTTCTGGTAGGATAAGCCCAGGATGTGCCCCAGCTGCTCTGCAGAGTCCAAGAGATGCACTGCCTGACTGGATGTTGGATGAGCAAAGGGACAGGCTAGGATAGATTAGATATGTTTTACTTTGAGCTTAGTTGCTGTTTTCCCTGTCTGACAGGTGAGGTAGCCAGCGTGGAGAAAACTGTGAAGAAATGCCTTTTGGACACCTTCAAACACACAGATGAAGAGTTTCTGAAGCAGGCATCCAGCCAGTAAGTGCAAATGCTTTCTGTTCTTTTGTATTTCTTAGTGTGCCTCTCTGAGGTCTGAGTTGTGAGCAGGGCAGAGGAGACCTTCCTTGTGGAAGGTTTGTGTGGACTAGGGAAGATGTAGATTGCATTTCAGATATTTCAAATTGCTCTTTGCTACCAATCCTTTACACACATTTGGTTTGGTTTTTTTGCTGTTACTGTTTCACAGTGACACCTGTATCACAGATGGAGATGATGCATTTGATCCTGCAATTCCCTGAAAACTTTCAGTTTTAAGTAAATTGCAGACTGGCTCAGTCTCTTAAGCCTAATCAGAACAACAAGTTTGACCAGGCAAAAGGAAGATGCTTTCTTGAGTCTTTCACAATAGTGTCTTTCTCAAACCAGCTTCTGGTCAGAAACATGACTTATGGCAAAGGCAGGACAAAGCATCACTAGCACTGTATTGATGGTGAAATCAATCATATCCATTCAGCCACACCTTCCAAGCAAGGAAAAACTGGGTGAAATATGTCTAGAAATTAGTCTCTCAAACCTAGTTTCAGTGAAGAATGGCATCATGGCCAGGCTTTTTTGTGGACAGGACTAGTCTGGTAGCTGTAATCTAAGAAATGCTTCTCATTTTACCTAGAGCTCTAGAAATAAAAACTTAACTACAGGAAGTGAAATAGGAGGAGAACGACTGAGAGAGTGGTGCTGCTGCTGAGGTGGGGTGATGGGGGAGAGGGCAGGGATACTGTGAAAGAAAGAAGGAAAATGTATGCAAAAAAGGAAGGCATTCCTGCTGCAGAGTTGTCTGTGCCTTCCTTTTGCTGCAAAGAAGCAGCTTTCCAAGGAGCAGTGTGGGGTGCTTGTTAGCTTGTGGTGCTACAGCTTTTGGGCAGCCATCAGGGCTGAGCCTGCTCTGCTCACATGTGAGGTTTCCTGGGAGCTGAGTGTGAGGAAGAGTTGGTGTGGGAGCTGTGGTTGGCAGAATTCACACCAGCTGGGTATTGGCTGTGCGTTCAGAAATTTGTGTAGTCCCTCTGTCCTGGTCCAGTTTGCTGTTTATCACCCACCTGAGCTGCTAGCAGGCAGCTGCTGTGGGCTTGTGCTGCCTGATTGCTGTGTGTTGGCACAGGATATTTCTTTGAGACCGCAAGAACACTCTGTAATTTAACTTCTTCAGTGTTGTTTTTCCCCTTTAGTAATCTCATTTTTGTTCCCTTCAGGAAGCCAGCATGGAAGGATGGCTCCACAGCTACTTGTGTCTTAGCTGTTGACAATATTCTCTACATAGCCAACCTCGGGGACAGCCGGGTAAGCAGAATGGAGACCCCTGATGGCATCTTTATTCTGCCCAGAGCTTTGTGGGGTTGTTTGTTTGGGATGTCTATGTTGTCATGAGCTACTCCACTGTTCCTACAAAGCATCTTGTTTTGGGTGGGTACACAGACTACTTCTGTGTTGTAAAACAATGTAAAATTACATAGTGTAAAACAATGGTGTGTGAAAGCTCTCTCTTGATGGTGCTAAATATCTCACAGTATCAAGAAGAGAATATTTGAATATTTCAGTTGGAAGGGACCTATGACAATCTTTTGGTCTGACTGCATTGACCAGTTCAGGGCTGCCCTAAAGTTACACCATTGCTCAAATGCCTCTTAAACACTGACAGTCTGGGGCATCAACCACCTCTCCAGGAAGCCTGGTGCAGTATTTGATTATATGCTCTATAAAGAAACACCTCCTAATGTCCATCCTGAACCTCCCCAGGCCCTGCTTTGGGATCAGCACTCCCACGAGATCAGCACTTCCCTCTCCATGCCCCCTCCTCAGGGAGCTGCAGAGGGGGATGAAGTTGTCCCTCAGCCTCCTTCTCTCCAAACTAGACAAACCCAGAGCCCCCAGCCTCCTCCCAGCTCACAGCTTCCAGCCCCAGAGTGGTTCTCCTCTCCTGAACACACTCCAGCACCTTCCCCTCACCTCCAGCGCTGGATGCTCTGGGTGAGGCCGCTCCAGTGCTGAGCACAGCCAGACCACCCCCTCTCCTGCCCTGCTGGCCACTGTTGGGTGCCCCCAGGGTGCCATCTGCCCTCCTGGCAATGGCTCCTACTGAGCTGCTGCCAGCCCAGATCCCCAGATCCTTCCAGCAGGGCTGCTCCCCAGCCACTCCTCTCCCAGCTCACACTCGTGCTCAGTGTGGATCCAGCCTCGGTGCAGAATCCAGCACTTGGATTTAGTGATTCTGTGCCACTGGCATTGCCCAGTGGTGAATCTGTGCAGATCCCTCTGCCAGGCCTCCTATTCCTCCAGAGACCCCACAGCACTCCCAATTTGGTATCATAGCAAACTTGGTCATGGTGCAAACTTGGTCATGGTGCCTTCAGCTCTGGCATCCAGAACGAGCCCTGAGGAACAGCACTGGCCACCAGTCACTGATGTAGGACATTCACTGCAGTTTGGGGCTCTCTCTCAAGAGTTGCTGCAGTTGTGTTGTTGTTTGATGATGGTCTTTTGTCAGCACAGGCGATTCTGTGTCGTTACAATGAAGAGAATCAGAAGCACACAGCCTTAAGCCTCAGCAAGGAGCACAACCCCACCCAGTACGAGGAGCGGATGCGGATACAGAAAGCTGGGGGAAACGTCAGGTGAGTGCCTGAGGCTGTGAATGAGCTAATCCAAACCCTAGCCTGATTCTGGGCCTGAGCATTGAGGTTTTGAAGTTCCCTGAGCCCAGTGTACACCCTAGTTGAGAGAATGTGTTGCTGCCTGAGGCCTGTAAGGATTCAGTTACTGGAGTTGGTTGATGATTCCCAGAGCCTTGCAGTGGCTGAGGCAGGACCCATGTGAAAGCCTGGCAGTGGGATACCAGTGTAGGTATGCTTAAGCTTGACCTACAGATTTGGACCTATGGAGCTGGACTGGATTGTTGAAGAAATTACTGCTTTCTGCACACTGTGGTGCTGAACATTTCCTTGCAGCATGACTCCTCTCCTTGTCCTGCACAAAAAGCCCTTGATGTCAGTTGATGTTGCTGTCCTGGAGTTAGCTGATGCACTGAAGCTCTCTGCATTAAGAGGGAGTTTTCTGGAGCCAGAATGTGATTATCTTCATGTTCCTGTGCAAAAAGGAGTTCATGGCTGTTTGGGGAGCTGGTGCCAAACACAACAGCTGAGTCTTATTTCCCTGGCTAGGTTCTCTCTCTTCTTTGAGGGGTATTTCTTGATTTAGTGGTGTCTTCACAAAGAGAGGATTCAGTGCAGGTGAAGTATCTTCATGCCTGTGGAGGCAAAATGCACCCAGGGTGGAGAGGGGTGGGCTCAGTTCTGTTCTGCTGCCATGTCTGGAGCGCTTTGTTCCCCTTATCTCTGAGGAGCACATGCTCTGCTTACCCTTAGCACTGATCTCTCTTTGCACATGGCAAAGAGATGGCCCAGTGTCTGCTGGCTCCTTTCAGAACTGGTTTCTGACTGCCTGGGAGCCTCTCCCACTGCTTGCAGTTCAATATTTTGGGCCCAAGAGATAAGCCACAAAGTGTGTGAGTGTCAGATCCGTTCTCTGTGACGTGCATTGCTTCTTGCTTTTATCTCAAGCAGGGCTACTTGGACCATGAGATGAATGAGCTATGTGTATTCCCAGAGGGCACAGGAGAGCCTTTTTGGGGAGATGATGTTTGATTGTTGGAAAGGTGAAGTGTGGGAAGCTGTTTCTCTAGAGAGCTTGGTTAATTAGGAAAGCTTAACAAACCAGAGCTGTTTCCTAAGGGGTGTTGTAATGCAGGTTTCACAGAACTGCTTGCTGCAATCAGTGGTTACTAAAGGCCAAGTGATCAGGAGCTGATCATGCCTTGTTTCTCACTCCTGGGTACTGTCTGCAGCTGAGCCAGTCTGTAGGGGTTGGTGTCCTTAGGACACAGGAGGGGCTGCTGACTCAGACCTCTTGCCTCTGCCACTCTGTGCTTCTAGTGCAGAGCAGTTTGCTGGATACCTTGCCAAAAAATTATCTCTATTCAAGCTATGCCAGCGGGAGTTCAGCTCCCATATAACTCTTAGTGCTCCAGTTTGCTAGGCTAAGCAGGGCTTGACAGGATGACAGAAAACAGCCTTGAAGTCTCCTGACTTCATTTCCTTCTCCCCCTCACTTGTTTCCCGGAGCTTTACACAAACATACAGAAAGGGAAGGAGACTCTGAAGGGAAGATTTGCACTTGCTGGAGAAGTGGGTCATTATTTGTAGGAGTGGATAGATGCACAAAGTGTCCCCATCAGGCAGTGCAGTGAAATGCACACGTGGGGGAGGCTCTCAGTGTCTTCTTTCCTTGTGCAGGGATGGCAGAGTGCTGGGAGTGCTGGAGGTTTCCCGCTCCATTGGGGATGGCCAGTACAAACGCTGCGGTGTCATCTCTGTGCCAGATATCAAACGCTGCCAACTCACACACAATGACAGGTAAAGTGTGCCCTGGCATGGGGCTGGCTGTCCCAGCTCTGCTCAGCAGGAGCTGCACAGCCCTGTTTGCTCCGTTGTGAGAGCCAAGGCACTTCTGACTGATCCCTCCAGAATTAGAGGATGCTCTTACTGCTGATGTCTCTGCCTCTGTTCCTTATCAGAACAGTGGGATAATACTGCTGCTCTGCCAAGGTGCTGTGAAGGCTCCTCTTGGAGGATCCAGCCTCATAGCAATAGTATACACAAGCCTTAAATGTCCTTTGTGCTCTGATTAAGTTCACAAACCAGTGTTCAAGCAGTTAAGGCTTGGGTTCTTGGGTCTCCATCCTGTCCAAGAGTTGTTTCTAGCAGCTGTAGTGCCCATAAATACCTTTGCATTTAGCTCTGATACTTGAAGATTTGAGATACTTTTCCATTATATGATTGGCAACAACAAATTGCAGTCAGCTTTCATGTCAGTATGGCCCTGCAGACTCTCAGAGGTGAGAATGTAACCCAGTACTGCTGCTTTTTCTGGGATTAGAGTTCCCTATCAAGTGATCCACTAAAATATTTCTAAAGATACTCTTGAGTATCAGGCACTGAAATGATGTCTTCAGAGGCATGTGCAGACTGACCACTTGTGTAGGCTGGTTGTAGTTTCCCTTGTCCTGGTGACTCTGCTTAAAGCTCCTGGTTGATACAATTCCCTGTGCAGGCAGGGAGTGCACAGCAGGCTGTTTCCCCATCCTAAGGGGGATGCTGTCCTTGCTTGGCCTTGTCTCCTCAGCCTTCTGCAGCCTTGTGGCAGTATTTTGTGTCAGTTTTGTGATCACAGTTGTATCACGTGCTTTTCGTTTGAATTTGCATATTTAACTTACCACATTCCTCAGGAGTGCAGAAATGTGATGTACGTGAGGGATACAGCTTTGTTTCTCTATTTCTTTGTATTAGCAGCTTCACAGGGAAAATACATTCATGAAAAGACTCAAAGGAAAGAAGCAGTACTTAGAGAAACAATGGATCATTTGACCAGGATCATATATGATCTTGCCAGTGTTGTAGAACATCCAGGATGTCCTGATCTAGGTCTTACACTAATTGCCTGGCTCTTTGTCCTGTGTTTTGAATTGCCATGAATGGTAGGTCCCAAGGGATTTTCAGATGAGCTTTTATGGCATCTTCCCTTTGGATCCAAGCATGGATGTTCATAAAACACTTTTGATTGGAGGGATTTTGCTGTAGCTGGGGAGCAAAAATGCTGCCTTGGAACCTGTCTCTACTTGATTTGCAGGTTCATCCTGATAGCTTGTGATGGCCTCTTCAAAGTCTTCACACCAGAAGAAGCTGTGAACTTCATTGTATCCTGCCTGGAGGTGAGGAGAAGGCGGCGCGGGGGCTGGGTTTGTTTGAAATGGACATTGCCAGTGTCCTCCCTTATTCCCTAGGCTGTGTTTGTTTTACTTCCCAATGCTTGGAAAATACAACGTACCTCCAACTTGCTTTGTGCCAACAGGACAAGACCATGCAGATGAGAGAAGGGAAGCTGGAGGCAGACGCTCGCTTCGAGGCTGCCTGTAACAGGCTGGCCAGCAAGGCCGTGCAGCGCGGCTCGGCCGACAACGTCACCGTCATGCTGGTGCGGATAGAGCACTGAGGGACAGCTCTGCTGCACGCAGGGAGGGACAGGGAGAGGGCTGTGTGCATGCTCTGTGCCTGGGGGAGGCTGCCTCCTGCTGGGTGCTCTTTGGTGTAAATAAAGATGGGGTTTTTTCTACTAGGTTTAGCTCACTTAGTGGTAGGGTTGAATGTCTTGGCAAACGCAGTAAATTCATTTGGCAGAGGGGCTGGCAAGAGGCACGTGGGGCCGTGAGCCCTGCCAGCTGTTTCAGATGGGACAGTTCTGCTGCCCATATCCTTGAGCTTTGTGCAAGACCCTGGCAGAGTCTGGAGTTGCAGGACTCAGTGGGAGCTCCCAGACAGGCTGTACCATACAGACTGAGGTACTCTAGGCCAGCTTGGGATGTGGGATGGGCTGTCCACACTGAGTAGCAAATCTTTTGACTCTGAAGCTGGACTGTGAAGCTGCTTGCAGCTGAGGGACACAAACACCCCTTGCAGAGCAGCAGCATACTTGCTTACATTGCTGTGCTTGAAGAATGTGTTGAAGTTTTATCACAATGTTGGTATGGTTTGCTCCTGATGTTTTTTGGTAAAAGCTGAGCTGCAGGAAGGCTCTGTGCCATCTGAGGAGAAGGCATCTCAGGTTTTAGATACTAACAAGTGTCTGGTGTCTCATCCTGTCTCAGTGCCTCTACCAGCTGTTGCTACAGTCAGTGTGCTGTTTTCCAGAGAAAGTCTGGCTTAAGACCAAGTGCAGAATGAAAGCTAAATGGATTGGGCTACCTAAGCACTTAAGTTTCCAATTTCCCACCCTGTATGTGAGGGGGGCAGTGAGGGAGGTGAGGCAGAGCTGGAGTCCCAGGGGAATGGGGCAAGGGCAGGGTGGTGCCTGCTGTTTTGTGCAGCACTGTGAGGCTTCCCTGGCTCCTTTCTGTCTTCTGTATCCCTGGAACTTTGGGAGATGATCCCAGCTCCTGGACTGTTTGCTGGAGCACATGATGGCAGTCCTGTTTGAGACAGGTGGCTTGACCATCTTTTATTTCTGCTCCAACAGTAGTCAGTTACACTTCATGGGCTTAGTCTGAGGTTTGGGCTATGCAGCCTGGTGCACACTGACTGCATCTCCTGCCCAGGACTGAGAGAGGAAGTGGCCTCTGGCACAGATTCTGGGTAGTTCTGAGAGCACAGCTCCAGCTAGGATCAGAATATGCAGTGTTATTAGGGTACAGTGAATTACCATCAAATGTCCATTTTTCATGGTGAAGGAGAAAAGGAAGGAGCAGGTTTCACCATGCTTGGGAGTAGACAGCCAGGGAGAAAAAGAGGCTCAGCCCCAGCTTTAGTGGAAGTAAAAAAAAAAACTATTTGCGTTAATTTCATGGTAAGACAGAGTCTGCAGGAAGTTTCCTGAAAAAGCACTCTCCTTGCCTCAGTGCTCAGCAGCATCCTGCTACTGAGGAGAGCTCCAGGACCATTTTAGGGTGGCCCATGCACAAGTGCTCTGCATGCTGTTCTCTCCCTCAGGGCTGACAAAGCTTCTGTCCCCATCCAACATTTGAATTACCCTTCGAGTACCTCTGACTTAATCAGCTTTTTCAGTTTTGTGATCAAGTGCACTGGGGTCTTGGTATCTCACCTGCACAGGACAGCTCACAGCTGGGCAAGTCCTTCTTCCAGACTCTGAGTCTTTCCCTGCCTTCTCAGGTGTGTGTGTAGTGGAAAGAGGCAGCTGATCAGAGCCAGGCTGCCTTGGCTCGTGGTGTGTGGGGACTGGGAGGTGCTGCCATGGCCAAGCTCCGTGCTTGGGCAGGAGCTGTGCCAGGAGGTTGCTGCCCACCTGGTCAGCTGGGGGTGAAGCACAAGGTTGCTCTCAGAGACAAGTTCTCTTTGCTTTGGGAGAAGTCAGCATTGAGACTGTCCCCATCCTCCCCAGACACAAACACCCCTATCATAAATTGCTGCATTAACAGCTACTTCACCAGGCTCCTCGAGGAGATGCAGCCCTTGGGGAAGGGCAGGCAGGGCCAGGGACATCCCTGGGAGAAGGTGGGGCTGGGTGCAGCTCAGGCTATCTTGAGTGTTGCTGGCACCACTTGCCCAGTAGTCAGTGGTACTGGGAAATCAAACGCTGCCTTCCTGGTGCTGCTCCTGCAGCCCTGCCTCGGTCACGTAGGCCTGTGGCCCTGCTCACTGAGCAGCTATCTGAGCCTGAGCACAGAGGGTATCTGTGCTGCACACAGCCAGGCCCTGGGCCACAGGCAGGGAGTGCCTGCTCTGCAAACCCACGGCACAGCAACTGGCTTTGATCGAATGTCCCGTTACTGGGACTGTGCTTTGATCAGTGCAAAGGATGTTGGCTCCTGCCAGCAAACCTTCTCTGCTCATACACTGCAGGGCAGCTAAAGCAATACACAATCTGGCTTGGGCTGCTGAACTAAGACTAGACAGGGAAGGGAACAAAAATGGACACGTGGGGCATTGTACCAGGCATGATGGGAGGGGAGCCCTAGGGAGAAGGCAGCCATCTGCTGCCCCTGTCAGCAGTGTTTTCCAACATAAACTTCTAGGCCTAGCCTCTAGATAAAAGTGAATGCCTTTAGATCCTGGTCAGGCTGCTTTATTATTATCATCATCTTCTTCACGTTCTTTTGTCCATCTTCAGACCACACTGCAGTTCCTGCATGAGCAAATGCAATTCCTTAGGCTTGGTGCTGGGCAGGGCAGACACGATGGTGCCTGGCAGAGGGAAGGGTCTGGCTGCTCCTGGCACAGGTTCAGTCTGGTACCTCTTTACACTCCCAGCAGAACAGCACTGAAATCGGAGCCACTTCGAACTGTGAGGGGAGAGCCTGCTGTGTTGTCCACAAAAACAGAGGCATACTGCCCAGCCTGGGGAGAGAGGGATTAGCAGGGGCAGGGCACCTCCCCTGGGCACCAGGCATGGCCTGGCAGAGCCAAGAAGAGAGCTGTCCCCTGCACACAGCAGCCAAGAGCTGGAGGAGCTGCTCCTACCCTCCTTCTGGGAAAGGAGCAGCACAGGGCCTTTAGGGCAGCCCAGCCACAGTCTTCTGTAGGGCCCTATCAGAGCTCTGCCCTGACTGTCTTGGGGCTTGGGGGTCACCGGAGAAGAGACCTGCTGCCCAGCCCTGGGCACCTTCCTGCCCAGTGCTGTCACCAGTGGGGCTGGCAGCACTAACCTGCAGGTACAGGGTGCCCGTGACAGAGATGGTGAAGAGGTCACTGCTGCTCTCCAGCCGAGATACAGTCTCCAAATGGCTGCAGAATAAGGAGGGTGGTGGGGGGGGGAGCAGCCCCCTCCCTTCCCAGGGCTGCTGGACTCCTTCCCCCCTCCCAGCATCCCTGGCCTTGCCCTGCCGTACCTGTTGTGCTGGCAGCGGGACTGCACACAGACGAGCACCCGCAGGCGGCTCTGTCGCCAGCCCTGCCCCTTCCTGCGCGGCTCCCTGCGGGCTGTGACAGAGCAGGGGTGAGAGCCAGCCCGGGCTGTGACAGAGCAGGGGTGAGAGCAGCGCCCTGGGGCTCACCGATGTGCAGCGTGGTGCTGAAGGTGTAGTATCCTGCAATGGGGGCTGTGTACTGCCCGCTCGTCAGGTTCAGTCCTGGGCCGCGGTGGAACATCCCCTCCCTCTCAGGCTGGGATAGGGAATGGTGGAGTTAGAGGGGTCCCTGTGCCAGGGCAGGTGCCCCCGCAGCCAGGGAAAAGGGGCAGGCTGGGCACTTACAATGTAGAACGACCCCAGCTCCTGCCACGTCTTCTGCTCCACAGCAATGTCTTCACACGTTTGACAATGGAAAGCTGCTTCCACACGACGCTGGGCCCCGGGCTCGGGATTGCCTTTGCCGCTTTCCTCCTTACACCCTTCCCCAGCTGTCCTGCACATCTTTGCCACGCCTGACCCCAGACCCCACCGGAGTTTGGCATTAGGAAGGGAGCCTTCACTTCTCCCGGCTCAGCTGCCCAGCCCTGCTTTGCCTTGTCCTGCTGTCCCCACAGCTC
>JANRGV010000002.1:3541473-3613434 GCA_024734035.1 Alethe castanea | reverse complement strand
CCGGCCTGCGCCGCCTCTCCGGGCTGCTCCGCGCCGCCGTGTGCGGCCGGGGCAAGGCTCTGCCGCTGTGAGCCCGGCTTGCCGCTGGGAGCCCGGCTCTGCGGCCGCACCGGGGGAGGAGCGGGAGTCCCTCGCCCACGGACCCAGAGCCAGCCGATTCCAGACGGGGACGCCGCTTCTCTTGGCCTCCTCCGCGTCCTGTCGCGTTTTCCTCGCCGTCGCTCGAGGAGCAGCAGCAGGGCTGGCAGCCCCGGTGACTCGGAGCTGGAGGTGCTGTGTGTGTCAGCCTGCCGAGCCTCCCCCGAGCTCGTTGTTTGCCTTACCGCGCTGTCAGCTCCGTGGCCGTGGCTTGGCACCGCTGCGCCTCTCGGGGGAGCTGGCAGCATCGCTTCTACCTCCAGCGTGGGACCATGTGGCTGCTGCAGCCCGAGATCGGAGCCGATGCCGTGTTATTGTGGACTTGAGGAACAGCTAAGGATGCTGAAACCCGAAGATGATTTAGCAAAATGCGATCGAGTCTGGGGGAGAACACTGAAAAATTAACTGGTATTACCTCCTTTTGTGCTGACCCCTACACTATGAATGTACTGTTTTTGCTGTCACCTCAGACCAGTGGTGAATATGAAGACTCTGGCCCCTGAACTGCATTTCTCTCTAAAAAGCAGCTTTAAAATAACCAGCCAGTAAGTGAAACAAACTTTCCTGGGGCTGTGGGTCACAAGCACTGCCCGTAACTGTAAGGGGAGGGGGCGTTCCTGCATGATGATGAGAGGATGCAAAGTGCTGATGTTAGTTAAGAGCATTGGCTTTGCAGGTACTGCTGCCTTACAGCTGCTGTAAGGGACCAAAATAGTCTTTGAAAGGGTAGCTTCAGCTCTTAGAACTTTATTTTTCTGTATATATATTGCTCTCTCAACTTGGGCAGGAGTTGCTTACTTGTCACAGCCTGACCTGCAAAAATAGATTTGCCAGTAACTGGAGCTCTGCTTCAGTGCAGAAACGGAGCTGCCTTAGGAGGGTGCTGAATTCAGGCTGACAGAGCTGGGTGCTCCAGTTTGGGCCGTGCAAGGAGATGGGACAATGGAGCCTCATCTGCACAGAGCCCCCAGTGAGTATCACACTCAGCATTTGTGCCTCGTGGAGAAAATAAAGCCATTGCAATACTTACCTGCTATCCCTATTTAGTTTTAATATATGCACCAAATACTTTTCTGAATCAAACTGAAATTGTTAAAGGGGGTACTTAAGTGTACATAGATTGCTTTAATAAAACTATTTGTGTCCAGTTGTCAGTATAGACATTTCACTAATGTCACTTTTTTCTGTTAAGAATGTAGATCAGAGCTATCAGAATAGCTTGTCTTCAGACAAGCTTGTCTATCAGAATAGAATGTCTTGTTTTAACAATTTCTAAATTACAGTATATAAAATTATAGCAGCAGTGTATACAGCAGTGTATACAGTAATACAGAAGTGTAAAATTAAATCTGAGACAACATCTGAACTAACAGATACAGCGTAAGTCTGTGTGCAGCACTGGTAAAAGAACATGACTTGAGGAATACAGAAGTATATTACCATTAAATAACTGTGCACATTACCCAGCAATAGTGGGTCATGGTATCACAGACTGGGAAGCTGCTTCTGTCTCTTCTGCTGTGCTGTTACTTTGTAAGACCTTGTAGAAAATATATCTAATTATCAAATTTTCTTAGGACTTTTTGAGCATATGATCGTGAAATACTTCAGAACTCCTTTTAAAAAGCTGCCCCTTGAAGAATATTACTTAACACTATCATAATAGTTTAAGGAATTAACCAGTCATCAGAGGAAATATAAGTTGTCTAGATAAAGCTGAGTTTTCTCTTGTTAGGGACACTAATTTGTTTTGGTAGAGGACTGTGGTTTAATTAAAGCCTAAAGCTCATCCTCTAACTCATATATTCTAAGTATTAGACCTCTTTTAGCCTCTTAAACATATTTAGGGCTTGCTAAATTAAAAAAAAAAAAGAGGGCAAGCTTTCTTCTTTGCCAATGATTAAATAATTTGTATTTATCATGAAAACTTCAGGACAAATCCTAACTCCCAGACATATACCCAAAGTGCCCAAAGTCCTTCAGATAAAGCTAAAAAGCATTTTTTTCTCAAGGGACAAACTGTCATATCATATGCATCTCAGTTGTTTCTAGTTAATTCCTTTAGGACTGTTCTGTCTCTCCTGAGCCCCATGACAAGGATTTTGTAGGCTAACAATAAGTTACAATTTTCAAATGTCATTTTATACACCACAAATTAAAAACCAAATAAAAAAAGGTACTTGTGACTGACTGAACCAAGAGAACAACAGTTAAGCATCTGTGCTTTGATGTCTTTAAGATGGGACAGCGGGCTTGAGCCAGTATTTGGTAAACCTGCCTATGAGAAGATGCAACAGCTGCCACATGTTACTAGGTGGTAGAAGCCTCTAGAACTAAGTCTCATTCTGATTATAACCTAAAATTTAAGGCAGGAGAGAGAGAAGCCTGGTAGTGGTTTTTCATTATATGCTCTACTTTTAATATAGGGCCTTGCTGAGGGGTAGCTGTAGAATAAGTACTTACATGGTAACATTTTCACTGAGGCTTTAGGTACTAAAGAAGCCTCTTGATGGTGGCTGGAGATGATTAATATGAATGATTTATGGGGAAAACAACTCATGGTTGGTAAGGAGCTTTATTATGAAATGTGGGAAATGGGAATAACCCCTCGTCCTCATTTCCCTCCTTTAGTAAAACCAGGTAACAATATCCTAAAGAAAGAAACACTTTAAAAACTTATTATGGAAGTGATGAATTGCACTTCAGCAATTAATGCACCAGACTCTGCTGAACACCCATAGCTTTAAACAATCTGTCACACAGCTGCTGGCAAACATACCAATCAAGCTGCTAAACTTTCTTTCTCAGTTCTTATAAACAGATGCTGTTTTGGACAAAAATCTGTGGCTCGCCTAGGTGAAGTGTAGAATGCCAACCTTTGCTATTATGTCTGTCTTGCAATCCAGGTTTTATGTAACTCACACTATGTCTTTGACAACTTGTTCTAAACACTATTCCACTCTTTTCTGTTTCAGGAAGGCAGGCTAGCAAGCAGTGATCGTCTGCATTCTGGAATTTTAACATCAGCACCATTGTAATCTGTAGACAGCTGTGGCTAAAAATGAAAGTGAAACTTCTCTGTACATGATAAACCAAAAAACTAGGAATTGGCACTCCGTATTGTAAATGGCTGAGATTTCAGGAGGTAGTACTGTGTTTCAGATGGAGCAACAAGTTGGCCTAAATACAACCCTCTGTAGGAATAGGTGAGTAAAGAATCACACACTGTTGATTTTTTTTGTTAATTTTTGCACAAATTACATTCTGTATTCATACAAAACCAATGTAACTCTTTGACAAACTGTACATATAGAAACAAGTTTCTGTCTGGAGGTGAACTGAAATCTGTGGAGATATTCCATGTTCCACAACACTTAAAAGAAATTCCAGCTCTTGACAAAACAAGGAAGTGAGGGGAATGGGAATGGAAAGAACACAACAAAGCTAGCTACAATATTGCAGCTAGAGGCAAATGACTGATTTAGGAAAAGAAAGACCCTTGTTAGGAACTAATGCACATTCAGTTATCCCAGTTAAGAATCCAGGTACGTGGCATTGCAGGTGAGTGAGTCCAGAGTAGCAGTCTATTTAAATATTGTCCCACAAGGACTGGGCATGACCCAGTCAAAGCCTCTTCTATCGGCCTCGTCCGCCCCGAGATCCTCCTCTCCGGGACTGGCCAGAGTTCATGTTATTTCCTCTTCCCCAATTGCTGCCGCTCCTTCCTCCTCGAGAAGGGTTGTTGACTCCCCCAGGGCCTCCACCAAAGCCTTCATCCCTGTGGAATCCATCGTGGTGGTCTCCATCTAGAGAACTGGACCTCCCAGATTTTGGTGCTCTCTGTGAAGGTCCTGAGTTTCCTCGTCCTGCAAAGGAAGCACAACCAGTTACTGGTGTAAGTCTGAGCTGGGGCCCTTCTCAGACGTGCCATACATTGAGCTGGTTCTGCTGTGGTGTCATCATTCATGAAACAGCTGTAGCTGACACCTGCCATTTTATGCCTCCTCCCTCAGTACAATTTTCTTAAACAGATTTAGTGTCTTCATTACAGTTGAGAAAACAGACATCAATCAGGCAATTCCTTGGGAATTAAAGGAACTTATATTTGATACTGTCAGCAGTCACTGAAATGAAGTTAGGATAGTGATAGCTTTGCCTCCAAACTGCCAGTTCTTGTGCTTCAACACTATCTGTGGTACTCCCTATGTTTTTATTGCAAAACACTTTTTTTTAATCCCAAAGACATTGCACTGTTGACAAATTGAGACAGTTGAGGCCGATGGTGAAGATCATGAGTAACATTACTGTTTTGCTCCATTTTTTGCTTCAAATGGAAAAAAGCTTTATTTTACTACTAACCAGGAACAAAAACTACTCAAGTTCTTACTGCCAGGAATAGAATTTTCTAATTCTCACATACCTTTTTGGTTTTGATATGTTTGCTACGAACATTAAAAAACCCAACAAAATTCATTAGCCTAAAATAAGCAGTAGTATTTTGAAGAAACAAAATCAGTGGTAACCTTGTTTTAAGGACACATACTACAGCTAAATTCAGATATTTTTGCTGCACTTTAGCGAGAGTGATTTTTGTTGACCATGGTTGGTTCTATGTAAACCAATCACAAAATTGTTTCACACAAATATTAATCAAGTTTAAATCTTCAAGTGACTTTACCAATTCAACTGAAGGTGACATAGCCTACATACAAAAAAGTATTGTTTATGGTTTATCAGCTTTCTGCCATCATTCTAAACTTTCTTTAGCGCATTATGAGTTAATTACTATACTTGTGCCTGGACAATTGTTTTGACTTTAATAAAGAATCTGGTAGAGTTACCAAAATCATTACTGAAGCTGGGAAAGGTTTGATAGATGCTGGCTAAATTGAGAACTACAGCATGTGGATATGGAAGGAAAAATACTGGTAAAGAAGTTGATCAGCAGAGTTTTATTCAAAAGATCTGTGAAGGAATGATAAAAGCTGCTGTTAATGCTACTCTGGGAATAGAGTCCATGCAGAGAAGGAGTGACATGAAGTTCAAACTGAATGAGCTTTGGGACAATGGTGAGAGAAATGGGATGGGATTCAGTGGCATCAGAGACAAAGCTGTGCAGTCTAACAACAACAAATTCAGCTGCAGGCTGCCAGCTCAGCATCTGGAAGCAAATGAGGATGTTTGTCACTGATCACTACCTGACAGTGGGTAGTCAATGTGAGGACACTACACAAGAGAACAGAAGTCCTGAGATCTGTAAGAAACAGGATCGAGAACTGGTGTGATGCTAATAGGACCGACTCCAAAATAATGTTTTGTGGGTTACAGTGGCATGTGGCCACTTAGAGAGAACCACACCACCAGGAACTATTAGGAAAGAATGGAGAAAGTGGAACAAATTCATGAGAACTGTAGAAATCCACAGTTACACCACATCTTAAATAGTGTGTGCAATTCCTAGTTACCTCAATTGATTTAGAAAAGGATAATTTAAAACTCAAAATAGCACATACAGAGTAACAAGGATAGTGAAAGATAACAGAACAACATCTAGAAAGAATAAATAAATCAGAGCTCTGACTTGGAGAAGAGCTGGCTCACACTGCAAGTGGTGGAATTCAATGCAATCAGAGGTTGGCATTCACTTAACAGGAACCAACATTCAACTTAATTACAACACAAGACATCAAATTAAATTAGTGAATGATAAGCATAGATTAAGGGAAAAACATTTTCCCTCCTTTTTTTTTTTTTTTTTTTAAAGCATGTTCTACTGCAATTAAGTTTTGGAGGTGTGTCCATGGATGTTGTGTATATCAAAAGTTTATATGATTCTTAAAGCAATTAGAGAAGTACACAAAAGGTAACTAGAAAGCCATTGAATATGAAAATAGTATTTTAGCAAGTCAGATCTTTAGAGGTTTAGACAGCACTTCAGGGACATATCACTCCAGGCTCAATGTTCTTGTATTTGAGTTAAAGGATAACATCACAAGCATTAATATTAATAAACAGTTATCTGAAAATGAGGGGGTAAAAATGCTCTTAATGAGTTTTCCAGCTGGAGTAATAAGGAACCAAAAACCAACTACTTTTGAAGAGGGCAATAAAGAAGTGGATTCTGGAGTACTGTAGACAAGATTTGGATTTGATGTTCGAAAATCCCTCTGTTCCTATGTTCCTGTAAGACTGGTCTTTAACTTCCCAGCTGGTAAATTCAAATATTTACCAGCTCAGCTTTATCCCCTCTGAACGAGAAGTTCTGGATAAACTTAATGCTGAAAACATCTGCCAGTGTTATTAAGGGTTCCAGTCAAAGGGGCTTTTTACCTTTGCCCCTCTCCTCTGGAGGTCCCCCTGGAGCATCCATGTCTCTGTGGTCAGAGGTTCCCGGTCCATCGTGCCAGGGACGTTTCCGTGGTGGCAGTGAGGCCATGTCCATGCCCTGGAGTGAAGAGGAACGTTCTCTGTTGGCTGGAGAGTGCCCATCATGAGGAGGGTGGTCTGGACGAGGACCTGTGCACAAAAACACAGGATAAGTAATGTTCATTGGATCATTATTCCTCATTTTTGAAGGCAGACACAAATTTACAAACTGCCTACACTGTTTGAAGTTAAAATTATGTAAAGCTTCTCTTCTGTCCCATTTTTTAGTAAAAAAGCTAAAGGTAAAACAGATTTTAAAGATGATGGGAAAGAAAACTGGCAGATGCAAAGCGTTCTTTCCAGTATAAAATACTTTCATATATTTTAGAGACAATCACACCTTCACTTATTTGTCATTTGTGCTTTGCTTCCCATGACATTCTACAGGTCTGTCTTGCCCTATATGGGGTTGCCTTAAGTAACACAACTGTAAATATAAGCTGTCAGACATTGCAGCTGAAAAGATAGCAACACAGAAAAAGATGACTGTTGGCATTAATATACATATTAAAAAAAACCCCATGACATGTGATACAGTTATCCAGAGGTGACAACTGCCTGGGCAGTTCTGGACTGTACAAGAATACAACTGAAAATCAAGGCTTTGAGGCCACAATTACTTTTATTCAGTAAGACAGTGGTATTTAGAGCCAGTTAAATTCTGTATAGTTATTTTTTCCTAAATTTAAAAGATCAAAGAACTGCATTTGGCTTTTCTCATGGTAAAATACTGGTAACAAACATGAGGTATAGGAAAAAGACATGATATTCAAAATATTTTTTTATGTATTGTATTATATTGTAGAAGCCTACAAACCTCACCGATTTTTTTACCTGGTTCTCTGTTTCCATCCCAGGATTCTGGTTTCCTCCCTCCTTCAAAGCGTGGGAATTCATCTGGAGTAGGAAGCAAACCCTTCCGAGCTCCTGAGCAGTAAGAGAAGCAGGGGACAGGAGTGAGAAGAGACATTGTATTCATGGAAATAATGTCATCTGCCCAAGAAATGCCTTTCCTTCCTCATCCTTGTATTTCTGTGTGGAAGAACATTCCCCTTACCTCTTGGAGCACCTCGACCTCGCCCCCTAGCACCATGGTCCCTTCCTCTGGAGTTTTCATCTGGAGAGTCAAAAGCATCATCTGGCCCAAAATCTTCAGGGCCAGGAAAGCCATCTCTGCCCCTGGGTCCCCGGCCCTCATGTCTCGAGGGTCCTCCTCTTCGGAAGCTACAAGAAAGAACATGATACAAATGTGGTTTTTAGGCATCATTGAGTCAGCTTCAGTTTAATTATCAACTAATTTCTAAACTGTTTCACTTAATGCTACAGCACATACAGTTATTAGAACAGGATTTGTAGGTGGGAAAGTGCTCGTTTCTGCCTTTGAGCACTTTGATAGTAAGCTTAATAATTTTCCTCTCATAATTCCTTCCACTGATTATGTTGGCTTTTCAGACAAGAAAAATATTATTAAACATACTGCATTCATTTAATGAAAAGGTGGGAAAAACAACTGATGAGTGATGATAGATACAAGGTGAGGTAAGGAAGAGTATAAGTGAATTCCCCCTAATTCTGATGGTGTTACATTCCCATTCCCTTTCTTTCTTTCCATTTCCATGATAAAACAAACTGAAAACATAGAAACAATGAGAGTTGTGGCTATAACAAAACATTACAGGATCTCATTCCTATTAATTCTATAATTCTTTTGCCAGACAATTCTCCTTTTCATTCCATTCTTCAAAGTTTACAATTTTAGCAAATGCATCTAGACTGCCCTTGGATCTGTAGGCACAGTGATAGCTGAATAGAGCACAGTGGCATTCTGCAACCTGAAGCAGTTTATCCAGCTGCAGTACTGAATTTTGTGTGATTATGACCCTGAAGCTGATAAATGCTGTCTAGTAGGTACCAATGGCATCTTCAGGAATTTGCTACGATTGGGTTCTCTACTGCATCTAAACTGAGTACAACTCGTCCAGCACCGCACTGTGGGGGCTTGGACAGCTCTTCAGAGAGGAGAATGGCTCTTCCTGAGCTGTCAGTGCCATGTCAGGTAAGCCTGCAGCTGGCTGTGTGAATAACTAGCAGTTCTGTTCCTGACAGGAGCAGTTCAAACACCTGGAGTGTTTGCAAAGCACAGCCCTGCCCTGTGAGGGCTGTGCTGCAAAGGCCGCCTGTCTCAGTCACAGCCTGGCTCGGGTGTTCAGCTGGTGCCACCCCACGCTGCTCTGCCCACCCTCAGTGACAGCACACGCTCTGGAGCACTCCTTGCCCAGTCACAGGTGCCTCCCACCTCCCCACTGTTCCCAGTTCCACACTGGCTGAACTGGAAGCACCGCAGTATTCCCATGGTGTTGGCTGTGTGCAGCATCCCCTTCCCCAGCTCATTAACGACACAGTGCATCCTATTACAAGCAAAACTTTAGATACTTTTATTTAGAATTTTAACAACATTAACCTTTTAATTACAAATTTAAATATTTTAACAGTAGTCATAACACAATACAATATTTTTAAACTTTTACATTGTTTTTAATAAAAAACAATAGGTCTGTCTCCACCTCCCAGAAAACAAACACAATACAGAGAGGAGGCTGCTGTGCCTGTACAGGTACAACAGTGGATGGAGGAGTGCTTTGTATGGCCCATGAACCATTTACATTAACCTGGATGGTTTGGGAAAACAAACTCAACAATTTCAGGTACAAATGGTTCAAATAATCACAGAGCAATGTTGTTTAGCCTTGAAACAGCACAGTCCTCTAGAGGTTTCTTAGAGGGCCTCCTGCTTTAATACTGATATGGTGTGATTTCACTTAGCTTGGAAATTACCAAGATTTTCAACAAGAGGCCCCAGGGCTGCAGGAACAGGGCCTTTCCTATTTCAGGCAACTCACGGACACAGCTGAGTTTTGAAATCTACGATACCTATGCCTGACACAGCCACAGCTCCTAATATTGTGTTATGGATATCCTTATTTGCCTTTTCACATCAGTCACACATAAAACCCTGCCTTGCATCGGGTTCAGTTCCTGTTTGACTGCTCTCACAATCTTCTTCCCCGAGGCCTAGCACCTTATTGTACACAACTACACACTGTGCAGATTAGCAGGCAGGAAGAGGCAGGTCTCTGCAGTAGAAGCATCATGTTGATATGCACAGGTAGAGTAAGAACAGGACAGGGATGAAAAGGATGGGAAATTAGAGAGAAACACACATACACACATTTGCCTCTCATGCTTGATCAAACCAGTTACAATCTTAGTTTCAAACCAAGTCAGCTAAACAAGTGGTTTGGATTAAGTCCACCACAGCATCTGCAGTAAATGGCACCTAGTTCACCTTCATTCCAAGAAAATCATCAAATTTACAAGCACAGTGAGCCCTTTAGAGCCTTGTGCCATTTAATTTCAAACTTTCTGGGCAAACTACTTGTAGTCTGATAAATAAAATACCTAGATTTACAGGTCACAAGGTTCTTGTTTCCCTTCCTGAAACTTTTTTAAAAATCAGGACCATAATAAAATATTTTCCAGTCCCTAAGCATTTAATATAAGATTTGAAAAATCTCTGCTGAGCTTGTAGAAGTCTTGTCTGCTGTGTCTTTTAGAGTTCTGTGATGCAGACCATTGGACCACTGGACCATCCAACTGGATTTTTTCTAGCTTTACTTTTAAAAAATGGCTTTAATTGTTACCTTCTTTTAGTTACTGTTCATTTCTTTTCATACTCTTCACACAAAAGGAAGTTACATCTTACAGAGCTAGGTAGAAAATAGCTAAAAGAAGAGCTGTATAGATGCAAAGTAAAAGGAATGTAAGAAAATGATTAAAAAGGCAACTAAAACACACAAAATTCACATTATGTGGAGACCACAGCATATTTGTACAAGCACACATTCTTATACATAGAGGGCTGGTTGGTGGTCAGTGAGAGGCATAGACCTTGGAGGCCAAATTTCACTTAATTAAACTAACAGAAATCTGGAACAATTTTGCTGATAGTTAATCTCAGAGACAGCATTAATTCCTCCGTATTTATACTGGTAACTAAAAATAAATTTATCCCTTTGTGATTTATTCGGAGATTGTGAGCAATGACAAGGGCATTGCTATAAATCGGATTATTTTTGAGTTCTTCACTTGGCATTAAGAAATAAGTCAGATAGAGAAATAAAATTTCTACAGGCAAACGCATGAAAAAATAGTCTCGACAGTCCAACAGATGCTGTAACTCTGTCCCTTCTATCTGGCAGTCAGATCACTGTTCCTGCTCCTTACAAGGACATTGCATCTCATCCTACAGTCTCTACAGTCATGCTGTAGTTCGTGACTGGAGACAGAATCTCAACATCCACGTCTAGTGTTCAAAAGTTTGTCACTTTAACCTTTCAGTCTCCTCTCAATTTTCATCAAAACGGTCTCAGGTCTTCATCCTGTGTCACTGGATCTTCTCTACAAACTTTCCCCCTTCTCTTTACTTACTGTTTAAAGACATGGAAGCTGCTGTGTACAATGACCATTTTTCAAGTTTTCTTCTATTACTGAATGATTTTTACGGACTCTATACTCAGGTATATTAGAGTTTTCATTTCCTTATTGGTTTCCAGTTTATAAATCTGAAACAGATAGACTCCTTAATGAAAAGGAAACCAGGAATAAAAGAGTTCCCTCCATTTACCCTTTTACCCAAGAAAGAGAAATGGATTTATTCTTACCTCTCATCTCGCCTTCCTCGGAAGCGTGCGTCCTCAGGATCCCGTGGGTATCTGTCATCTGAAGGTCTCCGTCCTTCCCAAGCACCAGGAGGCCCACGGTTGGAACCACCTCCTTCAAATTCCCTGTGGTCAGGAGGAAAGGGAGGCCCAGGTCCGCCTCGTCTCCATTTCTCATCTTGCAATGGCGGGCCCCCTCTCCCCTCGAACTCTCGTAATCGATGGCCAAATCTCTTGTCGGGGTGGAAATCGTCACGGAAGTCGTCCGGCCGGTCGAAGTCGTCGTGGAAATCGGGGTGAGGTCCCCGCCTGTCGGGCATGCCCCTGCTGTCCCTGCCATCGCTCCAGTCCTGGCCCCCTCGGAACAGGCCCCTCTCCGGCCCGTGCTCGGGGCCGCCGCTGTTCTGCTCGTGCCGTCTGTCCGACAGCGGGCCCAGGTGATGGTTGGGTGGCCCACGGGCATCACCTTTGGGGACAAAAAGAATCTCAGCAACAATTTCTAAATCACTTCAGCATGCTCTACTTCGTACAGTTCTAGAAAGTATATGGGATACATTTCACATTAAACAATATTTCTGGGAAAATTTTTCCTGTATATCCTAGCCCACATCCATGGCAGGTTTTCTCCCAGCTGAGGCCCTGCACTGTGCTCCAGCCATTTCTCCCTGGGTGCACTGCACTGGGACAGCCCCTCTTTGAGAGACTGGCTCACAGGAGGATAGGCAACAGAATTAATTACCTTTATTAAGGCCAGGTCCTTGGTTGTGAGGGCCCAGACGACCTTGTCCTCCTTGTTGCCCCAGGCCTGGTATCAGAGGAGGAGGACCCGGGTTCTGGCCATCCTGTGACCATGTAACAAGAAAAGCCACGTGAATTGCCATGTGTGAGTAATTAAACATTCTTGCAAGAGTGCAAAACAATTTTCTCTCCATAAAGTCAGCAACTGCCCAGGTTGTACAACAGAAACAGCTCATGTTCCAATGGTTTCAGCCTCAGTTTTCAGACATTCACATCAGTAATGCTTCAGTCACTGAGAAACACCGTTTTATAGGAAACAGCATTTCAGGTTTCACATTTTACCTGTTACAGCCAAAGATGATAAAGCTCATATTCTTTCTGAGTATGAATATTCTATAAGAATGTATTGAATTTATTGAGTATTTGATACAAATATTCTATTCCTCTAGATGAGGAAAATGTGTAAATTTGTTTGAAAAATATCAGGTACTGTTTTATAGGCAGTTAAAGAGCTTCACAGACCAAAGGCTTCATTTGGAAATGAACAAAAAAGAGGAACTATATATAAAAAAAAATATCAAGAATGTTGAGATGAGGAGACAACAGGGCCATAAGAGAATCTCTTCTCTAAACCTCTGTAAGTTGCTAACATGGAAATACATGAGTTTTAATTTTAATATGATGACTAAGTTCATTTTTCTGTATTTTAGGATTAAAAAAAGCAGAGTGGGCAGAGTTTTGTGTGCTTTATGTGATCCCAAAGGGAAAAAAAAAAGGTTATTAAGTGTCTTTTGGTATTTTGTCTCATTTTTTGTGAATTTTAAAATAAAATAATGCTCTTTAAATTCAGCTGCTGTCACAGACTCATGGAAGATTTCAACAGGTACCAAATTTACAGGACCTGCTGTGGTGACACTGGTTGGAAAACTGTGTTCAGATGATGCTCTGATTCTGCCTTTCAACTGCACAGGCCTGACAAAAAGTCATCATTTAGAGTTTGTGCTGGACTGGAACTGAAAAGGGACATGAACAGAATTTACACTGCAGCTCTAAAATCCAACAATAAAAATATGAACCAGACAGAGTTGAAACCTGCAGGACTGCAATACAAAGCTTTGTTATGCTGACATGACCAAAAAGTCAATCCCCCTCAAACCCTTACTAGAAACCCCTAAAAATCTAATTTTTTCCTAGACATGTCAAGTATGCAAGATTTAGACTTGGCCTTCACACTGACTTGTTAAAACCCCTCCAGACTGCAGTCTGGAAATATTTAAAGACCTGTACTCCAGCATATCACTGGGCCATAATTACACTGCTTAACTTCTCCATGAATCAAAGTTAAATAATTTAAATGCTCTAAATTTATTTTGGAGAAACACTACGTTTTTGTTTCTGGCTGCAGAGAAGCAGAAAGTTTATTTGTGTATTTAACTCATCATATCTTAAAATATTGTTTTAAATTAAAAACTGCAATGTAGGTGATAAACACAAGAAAGGACACAAATATGTACTACAAACTTAATAGCTGCATTGAGTAATTTTGTAAGAATGTTGGAAAAAATAAGCAAAATAAAAGATCTGGCTTAATGCCCATCAAAAACCAAACCAAACCAACCAAAATCCCCAAAAATATTTTTCTAGTGATGGAATGTTGACTTGAGTCCAGAACAAATCCATCCTCTGATTAGGTAAGAGCCAGCTATCACAGTGATTCTGCTGTTCCTGACCAAAACCCTGCTGGAGTTCCAGGATTTCCCATATATTTAGCAGATGCTTGCTTAAAATAAATTTTATGGAACTTCTGCCATATATGGAAGTGTTTAACCAAAGCAGCAGTTTTTAGCACTCAGTAAATAACTCTCCTTGGCAGAAACCTTGATTACAAACAAACTGTGTTTTACCAAGCTGGGAACACAGAGCCCTAAATCTGCATTTTCATGGGATTTTTGTTTCAAAATTCATCCCAGGCCTCAAGCTGAGCTTGAACTGGAAAATATGCAAAGAGGTACTTTACTAAAAGCTGAAAATGGCTTTGTGCATCCCAGGAAACCTCTGCTTCCTGTGTACAGCCTGTGCAGGTAACAGTGAAATCTTATATGGAGATTAACCCTTACAATTACCAATAATTGTTGTGTATTAATGTCACAAGCCCTTAGTAAAGCAGATATTCACACACTTCTGCTACTGAAAAGGAAGACAAGTGATTTGTACAAGTTTACAGAAGAAAAAAAGCCAAATCCAGAACACAAAACAAACTAAAGTCTATTGTTAAAAAAAAAATAAATAAAATCACAGACTGGGCCTTTTCAAACAAGAACTACTGCTGGATTCATATTACAAGGAAGCAAAATGGAGCAAAACCTTATGACATTATGAATTTTAAAATATGTTAATTTTTAAAAGCTATCGCCATACTAAAGGTGCAGCACAAGGAAGGAAGAATAGTCTAAAACACCTCACTGTGTCACTTTCCAAGTATCTGTAAAAGCCTTTAAGATAGCAGTATCCAAAGAAAATAACCAGCCACCTATCAAAAGCTGAATTCCAAACAGTGTCAGTGGCAAGGGCAGACAAGGACAGCCCTCCACAAACATGGCAATTATTCTCAAAGAAAAATGAGTCTCCCTGGGATAGCAATAAGAAACAACTCTGCTGGTTTAAGTTACACAGTTGGGGAACCAACACTCGTTTGTGTAACTTGGATATGTGGAAATCTCAGCAACAGTGGCACATTAACTGCCTTCTGGAGGGAATTATTCATTTGTAAGGAAAAAATATTCAAATAAACTCACAACTTGTGGGCTACTCTGCTTCAATATGAACGGAATCCCTGAGCTAAAGTTCATTTGAATATTCAGTTCCTCATTGTGATTGGTACTGGACTATACATTAAGTACTCTACACGTCTAAAGCTTTGACAAACTACTGAGTGTAGGTCTAAAAGAGACAATTCTGGTTAAAAACCACACCACACTTTTTTCAATTAAGTAGATTTTTTTCAAACTTCTCTTTCAAAATTCACCTAGAATTTAAGACAGTTGAGACAAAGCACAGAACTGGTGCTATCCAGCTAGGAACTCAGGAGAGGCAATAATCACAGAGAGCTCTCTGTGATGTGTAGTAGAGCAGAAAATGGGAAGTGCTGTGTCCCTCTGTATCCCTCCCCACTTAGAATCAACTGTTAAGTGCAACCAGACCTATGCTGGTTCCAAGTGTGTCAGCATCTATGGTAAATCCATCCCATAGTTTGGATTAACTACTCTGGACAACTGAGAGTTGGCAACACCTTGCTTTAATTAATACATATGACTTTTCTTACGTTCAGTTTCTTGAAATTTGACTTTTATTAGTCTACTCCCCAGGAAATAACTCACTTAAGACAGATCAGTGTGTTTAATTAAAAAAAAAAAAAATATATAGCCTCTCTTAAGGTTACATATTTTCATAGCAGACTGGTTTCTGCACTACTCTTCCCAATAATCCCTTTTCCACAGTTACCTATCAAAGAATCATGAATAGTTTGGGTTGGAAGTGACCTTAAAGATCCCCCTGCCATGGGCAGGGACACCTTCTGCTGTTTCCAAGCTACAGAACCCTTTTTTATTATCACTTCAGTTTTCCTGAGGCCTCAGTCCAGCAAGGAATAGCCAACCTCCATTCTCTCAGCCCCTGCTGTGTATTTCTATTGCACAGGCAGTTACTATTCCCACATTCTGAAACCCCCCCTTGTCCCAAAGACCCCCACGTACCTGATTGAAGGGGGGACGAGGCCCGTCTCCCAGCAGAGGCGTTTTCTGCTGCTGGAAGGGCAGAGGGCCCTGGGAAGGATGCGGCCCCCTCGAAGGGTTTGGCTGTCCCTGAGGTCCTTGCATGTTTCCTTGAGGCCCCACCAAAGAGCCTTGTGGAGGTCCCTGCTGGCCCTGGGGACCAGGTGGCCCACGCATTTCTTGTGGCGGCCCCAGCATTGAGCCTTGAGGCGGGGGTCCCTGAAGGCCCCGCATCTCCTGGGGACCGTGCCCTAGTAAACCACTTTGCATATGAGGACCTCTCATTTCTTGTGGATGACCCATCATCATCCCTTGTGGATTAGGTCCCTGGTTATCTCTGGGTCCTGGTGGACCCTGCATCCCTCTTGGATTAAGTCCCATCAAAGGCCCTTGAGATATCGGGCCCTGCATCCCTTGAGATCCCGGAGCTCCTTGCATGCCGTGAGGAAGAGGTCCTTGCATTCCACGTGGACCAGGTGGCCCCTGCATTCCTTGCCCTCCAGGGGGACCCTGAGGACCCAAGTGGCCTTGTGGGCCAGGGGGCCCCTGTGGTCCCAAGTGAGTCTGAGACCCAGGCAGGCCCTGCGGTCCCAAGTGTCCCTGGGGGCCAGCATTACCCTGTGGGCCTGGCGGCCCCATTGGCCCATGAGGGCCCGGATGTCTCTGCATTCCTTGATGTCCATGTAAATCCTGAGGCCGTGGCATTCCTTGTGGAGGCCCTTGGGGGCCTGGAGGTCCTTGTGGTCCCATGAACCCTTGTGGACCTCCAGCTCCTTGGTGTAATGGACCTTGAGGTCCTATTTGTCCCTGGGGTCCTGGAGGTCTGAACTGTCCTTGTGGACCAGGAGGTCCCATCTGAGGCATATTCATTGGCATCTGCTGAGGTGGAAGGGGCTGCTGAAACCCTTGAGGCATCTGTGACATTGGGCCTTGCCCTGGGAAAGGCTGAGGTCCATGGAGAGATCCTCCTGGGGGCGGTGCCTGCACTTGCTCAGCTTGCTTTTGGGCAAGTCTCTCAATTTTCAGTTGCTGTCCAAAAAAGAGACACAGAAAATCAACTAAGCACAGAAGTATGTTACAAGTAAAAATCAGAAGCAGTCATCCCATTTCACAGGAATTTGAGAATGCTTTTCTTGTAATTAACAGAAATAACTAATTAAAGAGAAATTACTAACTGAAGAGACCCACTGGTAAACTGAGATGTGGGGGCCTCACTGTGGGTTTCACATCCTCATGCATTAAGTGCAATATCCTGTTCAATTACATTTCTTCTAAAAAAGTGAAAACAGCCAAACAGGTGAAACTGCTGCAGGAAGCTGCTCACTTTAGTGCTGAAGTCCAAGTCTGTCATAGAAAGGACTAAAGCAAATTTGTTAATCCCCATATTTCCACACATACCTCCAGGAGTTGTGGGTTTGTGTACTGAAGTGCTGCCATTTCCTGCTCAATCTCTGCCTGTGATTTCTTTTTCTCCTCCAGCTTAATATCCTCCTTTCTATCATTCAGTGGCTCAGGTGGGGGAGGCAAAGGAACCTTATTTTGCATCCATGCCTATAAAGATTAGGAAACACAAGATGAATTCCGTAGAACAATGTGTGTGCAACACATTGCTGCAATGAGAAAGGATATGCTGAAACATTTTGTAGTATGGATACTTGAAAGTAAAAACAATGCTGAATAAAACTTCCATATCTTATAAGTTCTTCCCAGGTACAGGTACAAGATAGAAGGTATTTAATCAAATATTATATGTTTAAGTAGTAATTAAACTAGCTACTGTGGTAAATTGCACTGGGTGTTGGTACAGGAGAGCTGATACCAAAAATCCAAAATTTCAAAAGACACACACTTTTTGAAGTTGGGAGAAGAATAGGTTCTGTTCACTGTGTATCAGATATTTACCTGCTGAAACTGTGCTGGTATTGGTTTTGCATAGGGAACTTTTTTCTGTGGCACTTTCTTTTGGTCCTTTTGCATTACTTCCTCCATTCCCCAGTCCAGTCCTGGGATTGTCATTTCAATGTCATTGGACTCATCTTTCCCTTTGGCACCAGGGAAACAAACAGTCAGAGCAATGCAGGCTTACACAAAGATCCTTTATTTTTTTCACAGAGGTTTTTAGCTCATCCTTCTTTACATGGAAAATATGCACAACACAGAACTTTAGAAAAGAGCATCTGTGCTCCCAAAGAATATGAAAAGAATGAAAAAGAAGTCACACAGTATCTGGGTTGCTCAGGAGAATGCTTCCCCATAGCTATTACTTACCCATCTGCTCCTGCTCCATGGCTATTTTCAACTGTTCAGGTATTCCCATCCCAGGAATAACTGCCAGGCTGTTGGGCTCCAGATCATCTAGAGAAAAAAACAATAAAGATTTAGACTTGGAAAATTGTCTTTACGTTACTATTTCATCCCTTCAGATTCTCACATGCTTTTACCATTAGTATCATAGTCCAATAGTAAAGAGATATTTTACAACTGGTAGGTCACAATTTAGCTTCATACATTAATTACAGGATATTAAAAGAACTGCAAGTTCAGATTCATAAATACACCCCAAAAGGTGAGAAACTATGTCTTTTCAGGAAGGTTACATTTAGAGTAGAAGCTCAGAAAAATAAATAATAACCCATAACCAGTACTATTTTTGTTATAACAAATCTATATATTTTAAAATTTAAGTTTTATTAAAGTCTTGCACTTTAACCACCCCCCCTAAAAAAAATCCAAATAATCAAAAATCTGAAGAAACATGCAACTACAGGTGGCTGAGGCACACCATTGAGCTGGGCAATCCTGAGCAGCCTAAAATTATTGAGATAAATCCTTAAGAGCGGAGTACAGTTTAAAGGTTTTAGTAAAATTCTTATTTCTTTTCCTGCTGTAGTTCAGGAGTGTGAGAAGCCTTGACAACAGATGAAGTTTTCAGGAAGAAAAGTAAACTGGAGACACTGCAAGAGGGAGAGCCAAACCTCCTTCCTG
This sequence comes from Alethe castanea, assembly GCA_024734035.1. Classification (NCBI taxonomy): domain Eukaryota; kingdom Metazoa; phylum Chordata; class Aves; order Passeriformes; family Muscicapidae; genus Alethe; species Alethe castanea. The sequence goes on along the minus strand of JANRGV010000002.1, from coordinate 3,594,659 downwards.
TGATTGACAAAGCAGGTCTTACCTCCTGGAGCTGTGGAAACAGAAGAAAACCCATTGTTAGAATGATGATCACTGATAACACAAAGAGTAAAATCAGCCTTAGAAAAAGGTATTTGTGCCCAAGTGGTACCCAATGCTATAATTCTGCTTCCTCACTTACCCACAAGTGTCACCTAATGAGCTAGGCCTGTTCCTGACCCCAATCCTCTTCCTTCCATATTGAGGAAAAATGCCTTACCATATTCCACACCATCCTCTGACATCCCAGGCAGCAGGTTCAAGTTGTAACGATCTCGCATTTTATCTCCAGGCCGATTCCTAGTCCAAAACTTGCTGTCAAAAGGAAGTTATATGATCTCATTAAAGGGTCAAGAGCACTAACAACTTTTAATCTAATTAGTTGTTTGATTTAGAGAATAGTTTCTTGATTATATAAGGATTCAACTCTTACTAAATCAAGTTCAGCTCTAGATCTGAATACAGGGTATGAGCTTCAAGCCAAAAATAAAAAACCAAGAGTTTTGTAATGAATTACATAGTTACAAGATAGAAGACACTTCAAAGTGTAATGGGTGCAAGTACAAGGCATCAACACTAGATCCTGAAAAGAATTTTTTCTAGTCCATTCCAAAACCTTCTTGCTCAAGTATATTCTTCATATACACTAAATATATACATGCCCCCACAAAAATTTACTGCATTTATAAAATGCACTGTGTTTATAGCATGTCCAACCTAAAAATATAAACTACAGCCTCTGAACATGTCTGCAATGTGAAAAGACATGACCAAGAGATGATCTGCAGGAAAAATTGCTGTGGAGATAGGAGTATTTATTCAGCAAGAAACGACAAGAATTCTTTTTTTAAACATTTCTTCAGTGGATTTAAAAGCTCCCGCCAACTCAAATCAAGAGGTCAGACTCTACCTTGTAACATAAAATGTCAGTGCCACCTAGTGCTTCCTATTAATATAAGTCGTGTCTCTGTTTTGGTCACTGGTTGTGTAACAGAACCATCCCAATCTATTTATTCACTAATGCCAAATGCTGTTCTGGTTTCTAAAAGTAAATACATTCCCTTAGACCTTCTCTTTAAATACTTGAAATTACCTGGTGTGATCATTTGAGCCTGAACACAGAATGTGACCGAGGGGATGCCATGCCAGACTCCAGATCATTCCTTCATGGGCCATTTCCATTCCACCAACCTCCTTCTCAACCCTGATGCATAAAAAACCAAAAAAATTAATCATACACAGTTGAATATTTCCTACAGCTACAACAGAAAACTTCTGCTATTCAGTTGTTGTTCATCCTCTATCCCATATTTTGTCAAATTTTCTGTGAGGTGAACTGATTGTTCCCCATGGTTTTAACAGGCAGTTCAGTAACGTAGGGATTTTTAATTGTACATTTAAAACCAAAATAATTACAGCACCTCAGAACAAGCTTTAAGAAACTAGGAGTTTCAACCATTCATCACCATCTCAACATATGGCTGGTTTTGTGCAAGCAATTGTACTCTTTAAAGCACATTTCTACAGGACAGCTTCATAAATGAACCACATTAACACATTCCTCAGGTACAGAGAAAACTATTATCACAAATATGCAGGTTAAATACAGACCCAAAGGGGTAAAGAGGTATTTTGTGTTATGTCTAACAGCTTGCACAGCTGACCAACATCTTTCCAATGTGCTGATGAAAATGCCACTTACCCAACATGCCAGAACAACAAGGAGCCATCAGACCCTCCACTGGCAAACAGCCCTTCATGAACAGGATGCCAGGCCACAGCTGAAACACACAGTAAGCCACCATCAGAAGGTGTAATACTAGGATTTCTAATGAATGGAAATAATTTTAATTCTTAATCTAAGCTTAATAATAGCAATTTACATAATAATAATAAAAAATGATGACCTGTGGCCTCTTTCTTATGACCCCTGAAGACCTGAAGTTCTTCTTTCAGGTTCCGGATGTCGAAGAGTTTACAGAGGTGGTCACGAGAAGCTGTCAGCAGCCAGTTGCCATTGAGATTCAGTTTCACCTCCATCACTGTGTTTTTGTGAGCATGTCTGCAAGCAGGGAGAAACAGAAACAGATTGTTTGTCATGAAACTGATTTCTCAGAAACAGGTAAAAATGTGTCATTTGCCAATCACAAATATTCAGGTCAATAACAAGGAAGTTCAGGCTACTAAAGCAGACACTGGGGCTCTCTGTGCAAAGGCTCTATGCTTTGATCCTGGCCTTTTGTACTGCAAAGCAACTGGTAACACTCTCTGAGACAGCATCCAGTTACTGTGCATGTTTCTACTGCAGCGTAAGAAAGTTTTCATCAGCCAGATGAAACACCTTGTTTGTTTTTCCCTATCTCAGTCTGAATGAGAACTGTATGACTAGATTGTCTGTGAAGAAGAGCAAAGTAAATTTAAAAAACGAATATTAAGGTCTCAATTTTCCAGATACAGAATTGTCTTCATCTAACCTCTGGATTTGCTGGCACAGCTAAAGCACTAATTTCATGTTTGAAGCAACTGTGTATGGCTGAAAAACTGTGAGGAAAAGAGCTAAGAAGGGAATTAAGAAAAGATTATTTTATAAAGTTAGCTTATATTTGAGCAAATCAAAAGTCTATGGGTAAGAACTTACAGTGTGGCAAGGCTCTGGCCAGTCTTTGGATCCCAGAACTTGATGGGCTGTTGGCTATCTTTACTTCCTGAAACAACCAATCCTTTTGTTGGATGCCAGTCTACACATTTCACATCTGCTCCATGGCCTGTTAAGAAGATAAAAATTGTCCATTCTGAGATTTCACAGACACTGAAAAATTACAGAGTGCACACCTTATAACTAAGGTAAAACTGAATGAAAAACATCACAGAGCACAGGTTACAAAACATAAACTAAATATAATCTCTTCCAAGTTATTTAGCCTGCCTTCCTTCCCACTAATTAATTCCTCCTCAGATTATGCCCTCAAATTAAGCTCACTGGAAAAATTATCTAAGAAGTTTCTGTTTAAATTGGTACTTTTCTTTAGACTTTGGCCTTATACAACTTCACAGCATTTTAAATGTAGCAACTGATGGAGCATTTATATGGAGCTGGTGAGGTAAAATGATTCTGTGACACTTCACTTTCAGTGAAAAACTGTAGAAATATAAAGCAAATACCTATTTGTTCCTATCCTATCAGTACTATCCTTTTGCTGTCCTGTCAGAAAATAAGCAAAAAAATTATATAATGGATCTGAAAACTAAATTAGTATATGATGAAAAGAAACCTTATGAGATGTGATCTCTTTCCAGTTTATGGGGATTCAGGTTTTCCCAAGGCTCAAGAGTTAGCAAAGAAAAGCCCTGGTGATATCATTCCCTTTTAAATTGACTGACCTTGAGAGAGAATCAGTGCTGTTCAGATGAGCTAAAATCCATTAAAAAAACCCAAAAGGCCTGTTCCTGCTGCATGACAAAATGAGGTTTCTGAGGTTAACTACAGGAATTCAGAGAAGAAATAACAAACAATGATTTCTTTCTCCAACCTCCCTCCACACCAGCCCACTTCAAGGGAGGGCCAACAGTAATAGTCCACCCCAGAAAATGAGGCACTGTGCAGTTACTGAAGAAAAAAAGCAATTTGAGAAGGGAGGGTCTGCCTGCAACATGAAGGCACTGAGATCATAAATGGAATAGAAGAATGGGAGCATGATCCAGGAAAGACTAAGGCTTCCCATCAAGTCAGAGAGCTCCCACACAGACTGCTTTCCTACACAGTGCACCACGGAAGTTTAAGCAGCACAAGCTGTCATAACACAGATCTCACTTTGACAAGACATTAAAAATAAGTATCAGTTTTTCTGAGGCCACAAAAATATCAAATTAGAATTGATGCCTTTCTGAGCCCTGAAATCACCAGCCAAAGATTAAAAGGATAAAAGCAGTTACTGTTTATTGAAGGAATCTTCAGGTGCACTTACGGCAAAATGCACAGCAGAATGCACATGTGATACAGGGCTATGACACTTTTATAGATTTAGCAAATTAGCATAATTGACAAGAATCCCCAGTTAAAAGTACAGTTAATGAAGTAATTCCCCCCTTGGTTCTGCCTCCTACTGAAGCCTCTCCCCTTTCTCCTAGCCCCACATTGTTTATATCTACATACATAGGGAAGTAGAAGAATGCCTTGGCTCACTGAAGAAGTGAGATTAAAATGGGATTCCAGGAACGTGCCTGTCTAACAAAGTACTGGAAAAGTACTGAATGCTAGCTAAGAAGCTATATAACTGTACAGTAACAGTCTACACAACTACAAATACATGAAAAATATATAAAACGCAAAAATCTTTTGGCATCAGAATAAGGAATATACTTGTATCTTAAAATAGAAGTGAATTGATAACACACAGAGAACACTCTCAAGTGAGTGCAACTTTCCTCTTCTCTGGAGGAAAGGACAGATAGGGAAGAGGTTCTTGACCAAAGAAGAAATGAATCCAGCCTTGGCCAATATATGGGAACAACTGCAAGAACTGACTGACAGTACAGATGAAGGAACTCAACTCTTTTCCAGCCACAGCAGGCAGAATTGTCTTTGGAATATGTGGGGTTTCAGGGAAGAGCAAAATCCTCAAGTTGCCAAGACCATCAATGTGCTCTGGGGGCCTGGGCTGCCAACAGAAGCACTCTGAGATGCAGTATTTTCTTTCTCTCTGGCTTTTCTAATGTAGAAAGAAATGACAGGCACTGGCTGTCTGCATTTGCTATGACCAAATCTCTCAACTAAAACATGAGGCTGAATTCTGAACAAATCTTGCTTCCCAGTGTTTATTTGGAAGCAACAATTCAGCCAGGAGTAAGGGAGAAAGTGCTCCTCCTCCACAGGGGAGGGGAATCCAAGCTTGCAGATTTCCAGCTAAGGATATTCTCTAGGTTGTTGCTATCATGCAGTCCCCAAGGAAAGAGAGGAGATTTTAATTCAAGGCCCTTACAGAAAACCACTCCATTAAAGTTAATACTTGGTTGAACTGTATGAAAATGTGTTCAGACTAGAATGTTTTAGTACCATCATAGATATATGAAATAAACAAAGCCCAGCAAAACCACAGAAGTCTGTATGGATTGGAGTGCCATTAGCATTGCTGCTCCTGAAATAAAGACAATTGGCAACGGAAAAGCACAGGGAGACATAGGGCTAACCATGCTTGATGGAAAAGATTGCATCCAGAAAACAAGTGATGCTGGTGAAATGCCATCTCTGGGTGACAGCTCATCCTGTGCAAGGCCCTGGTTTAGGTTCATCTTGAGTTAAGACAGCCCAAACACAAATATGTACCCTGAGAAAAGTAAGGCTTAGAATGGGCACGCTTTAGAATGAACCAGAGCAATTGAAGCACCCACCCTTTCAAAGTCTTTCTACGGGAGAGGCAGTGACAGACAGCACTGGGCTGAGAGGCAGAAGATGCCAGCACACTCAACTTGTAACCAGAGCAGATAAACCACTGGGTACTTACCAATAGGCTTTTGGCTATCAGCACATTAATACTGTTTATGGGGATCAGAAGAAACTTATAATATTTAAAAACATAATTGTTGTAATCTTTGTATGATTAAACAGGTAATTGGCATTTCCTGCAGAGAGCATTCTTTCAACTAGTGTGCTCTGGCTTATGGCAGCAGAGGGGAAAACTGGGACCCTCCTTTGTAATCTAACCAGTGATGCATCCTGCCCTCAACAGAGCCATCTCAGCCACAGCTCTGCAGAAATGGGACCATCACACACTTAGCTCTGGGTTCCTAATGCAATGAAGCTTTCTCAAGAGAAAATACATTTTTCCCTACAACAACTCTACTTTAAATAAACTATTCACAAGGGACAAGCTAACTCAGAACATTTACATAACCAAAATAACTGAATAGCATCATCTAACCAGACCTTTCTTAATTTCTTTTAAAATTGAAGCAACTGACGCTGTATATTGCTTTTCCTTCTTTCTGCTGAGAGATGCGCACACTATTATCTGTAATGAGACACATGATGCAGAAAATACATTTAAAATAACATTCCAGAGAAAAAGCCACCTCACAGATTTTATTTCACAGTTGTTTTCATTTCTTAGCGTTGGGAATCAGCCTCTCTGGTACAAAACCCCCTTGTCCCCAGACACTAAGCTCAGAAAACCTTAATTCATGCAAATCTCTGCAGTTTACATTCCCTGTTTGCTGACAACAGCTTTTGCTCAGTAATTTCAACAGTCACACACACATATCTGCCTCTCTGCTCAGAGCTCCAGGGTGAGAATTCCTCTCTGAACAACTCCTGCTCCTTTGCATGGACCTTATTATCAACTCCCTGTCTTAGAGGGTGCTTTAGGGATAAATGAATTGAAATGTGTGAATTGTGTAGGAGTTGTGGCAATGGAAGGCACATAAAACCAACCAAAATGAAAGACTGAGGGCAAAGATTTTTGAGAAAACCAACTCATTTAAAATCATGAGTGAAGGTCTGAGCATAAACTTGTTTGGTTTACTTACTACAACTTTTTACAACTACTAAAAACATGTGCAGATAAACCAAGACAGGCACATGTAGCACCTTTAAAAAGCTCAGACACAAAAGTAGGTCCATACTATTACCTGTCACATGCATAATGAATGTTTTGAGTGCCCTAAGTCACAATCCTCTTAATTAAAATACTGATTGTTAGTACTTCGAGCCAATTTCTTTGAAGGGTTGCTCTTTAAAAGATGCTGAACAGAAATTCTGGTCAGTGAAAGACATAACAAGCTATAATTAGATTATATGTAATGGTATTTGATCAAATCAAGTATGGCAGAAGTCTGAAAATTATTAAGGACATTATTTTTTTTCCCCTCCTCCCCTAATTTTTGCATTTATGACTCTCTGAATATAGCTTACAGGGTAAAAAAAAGTTGGTTTGAATCACTCTGTATTACAGTCTATAAAATAACCATATATTTTATAATGCAACTGTGTATAGCAATCATAGACATATGAGGTTTGTTGCTGCAGCTTAACTTTTCTGTTTTATATTCTTTCCCCATGGATTGTGGCCCATTCTGAATGCACAAAAATTCAAAGAGAATTTTACAGATGATACTGGAAAATTTCTAGATCCTTCTCAGCAATTATGTGAATGTATACACACATACTAAGACGCCAATCTTAAAGCATCTTCACACTTTAATACCCACATTCCAACGAAAATGGGTATAACTATTTTTAAAGAATTAACAATCATTTAACTGCAATTATACTGTTTCTTGTTTAGAATTCTATTTGTTTGTAATTTTTTAATCCTGTTTAAATGGGGAGTAAACAGAGTTGTGTGTCCCCCACGCAGCCTGGTCAGATCAAAGCCTTTTTGTCACCACACACTGACATTCACCTTCCTGTACTGTGCTCCCAAAACAACACCACACCTCTCACAGAGCAGGACCTTTGCACTGGATTATTTCCATGGGATATGCAGAGAAGCATCAGATCTTACAACAACCAGGCTAAGGTTCTCCACTCCCAAAAAAGAGAGGGCAAGGAAGAAGGGACAGAAAAGAGACCTGCCAGTTAAAGATAATGGAAACAATGTTAGCAGAAAGGAATTCTAAGTTTCCTACATAATTCCATTTAAATTTACTATTTGCTTCCAGCCTATTAGGCAAACTGGATTATTCTGCCTGTTCCAAGCTTTTAAAATGTCACCTGGAAGTTACCACTCCCCAGAAATTCCCTGCTTCCATGAACAGCTCAATTAGGAACTGAACACCTCACACCTAAAAGAACCTGGGCACTGTTTTGGTCCCACTGATCAGGTCAGCAGTAAGAGTAGGTTTATATTTAATTCCAGTAATTCAGTCTTCTTTGCCCTATCAAGTTATGTGAACTGTCCTCATCCAAGGGGTGTCCTAGGAGTTCTTGCACTTCCTTTTCACTCCAAGAATGAATACCACAGAAACCCTCCCCCTACATATACACAGCCAGCTTGTGCTTTTTAGCATAATGTGGGAGGTTGGTGCATAATAAATTAAGGGAAAAGCTCCTTTCAGTCTTCTTTGGATTAAGAATAATGCCTCCCACCATACTTTCAGACTTCTGTGACAGCAGAGAGACTCCTGGTTTTAATCTGCCTACAGGGCATGTCTTCTAGATCCTCAGTATTCCACTAATTCAGTGACATTAGAAAGGGACATAACTCATCTTTGTTTAAAAATTTACAAATAATTTTCTTTTTTTACACTTCTATAATTTCTTCCCAGACAAAAGCTCTTGTAACAGGACAGTTTATCATCTGTGAAATCAGGAGGTTAAGAAACAATAATTATCACTAAACACTTAATTGAAACAGGTGTGGGTAAACAAATTACTTTCCCCAAGATTACCCAGAACAGGTAATCAGTGTTTTCATAAAAGAATTTAGAATTTGCATGTGCTCATCCCAAATTTATACCAATCAGTGAACAGTTTGAATTCTACAAAACCCTAAAGAACTGGCAAAAAAAATTAAATTTAATGCTAATTGTGTGTTTGCATAGCTTTGTAATGGTAAATGCTCTGTACAGAATAATGAATAAAAGTTGTTATAGTACATGTAATTGCCAGTAAAGGCAAGTGGTGATGTGAATTCTTTACACCTGTGGAAATTCAGTGACAGCATCTTCTGTAAGGCCTTGCTTAGAGCAAGGGGAAGAAAAGCAGCAGAGTTCCAGTGTACCTGGGAACTGGCCATGAAGGGTCAAGTGTTCTAGGTATGCACATGTTAAACTGAGAAGGATTGTTTAAATTCTTCAATTCACTGAAGATGAGCAATTCCCAAAATGAATTAAATGAAATGACTTGTTTTGAACAGAACCAAAAATCACACAGCTGAAGATGCTTGCTAGTTTAGATCTGTGGGGTCAGGTCCATGTTTTTTAATCATTGAGTATGTTCATGCTAGAGTTTACAAACACTCTAAAGATACCTTTCCTTTTAGACATATTTTTTTTCCTAATTCTTGAACTTATTTTTGAATTTTATCACTACCTACACCTAATCAGGTTATTTATGCTGTAAAACATCAGGACAAAATATATCTAACTGAGACCAGCATCTGTAACATGTCAAGAGCTGTTTTACATTCTCTTTGTGAGAATTAAAAAAAACCAAAAAAACAAAAAAACCAAAAAACTCTAATATGCATGTTTCACAATTTCTAATCATAAGACACAGTTAAGTCATATCTAGATTGACCACATTATCAACATTAAGTTATTTTAGTATGTAAAAATATTACTGAAATGTCACTAATTTTTCTTAATCAGCATCCAGGTATTTTAACTTACCACCAACTTTATGCACTTAATCCCCTATTTATATCATTAAGAGCAGCTCCGTCACAGAGATCACCTATGTAATGATGCTTTAGATGCAGCACAATGCTTTACTGCAATAAAGCAGTCCTTATTTCTACTTAAAAAGTCACTACTGATCTTCCAAAAAAAAGCCATTAGAAAGCTCAGAGCTACCTCAGGAGAAATGACAGGGAAAAAAGGGTAGAAAGTGTCAAAAGAGAAGAGATACTATATTAAAACTTCCAACACCTTCTTATTCCAAATAGAAATGCGAGTGCTTAGCAATAATGCAGCTGAGTTCAAGGACCAAGGCAGGTTTCACTCACAGTTAAATTAATTATGAAATGCAGACTGGATTCTACTTTGCACTCAGGTACACTTATCTACTAAAATTATCACTGCATATTATTTATGACTTCTTTGCATGTACTTGTCAGAGAATTAAAAGGGAGATTTTTTAATTCCAAAAGGTGGAAATTTTTTTTTTTTTTTTGCTGGTTACATTACCTGTAAAGTAGCTGGGACTAGATGTTCTTTTCTGTTAAAAAATTAGCCAGCCTACTTTGAAAGCAGCAACACACTTGCTTTTCATTGACAGAAAATATTTATTTACAAGGGCATTTACATTTAATAAGAAAAATATCATACAAGAAACATGAAAAATGAACAGTAGTTGTAAGAAAATCTCTCATGCTTCATAATATCAACATCTGATAGGAGCCAAACCCCCACTCCCTTAGTAAGAGTGTCCCACAGTTTTCTACTGCTTGTTTTTTGGCACCTTCCTTAAAGTACCTCGCACTAGTCACTGGATCAGACAAAGCTTGCAGTGCCTCTGAGGAGTGCTGCCTGTCTGGAGCCACCAGACAGGACTGAGCTCATCTAACACAGCACAGCACAGAACAGGGGAAACAGAACAGGGATGGGCACAGCTAAGCCAAAGAACGGAACAATGCGTGGTCCTTCGAGGCCAGAAAAAGCATGAACTTAACAGATGAGAAATTCAATTATTTTGTCAATCATGAGTCTGCAGTTTCCATAGCTTTGTGGCTTTATATCTAGGTACAGAATCAAATTGCTAGGCAGCATATTGTTTTGTAAAAACAGACCAAAAATTTTCTTCACGTGAAAACATTCCCAGTCCAGTCCTCCAAACATGAACCAAACAAGTGTTTTGGAGTCTGCCTATAGCCTGTACCATCAACTTACAAGAAGCCAAACCAGAAATAAAGAATTTGATTAGAATATCAAATAATTTGAAGCCTCACAGTGACAGTTTATATTAAAGTAACTACTGAACATACACTTGTATTTTATGAATCAAGAAGGAAGTGAGGAATGAGTTAAAAACTGGTGTCTGAAGCCAAGCTTCCAGACACTGATGTGATTTGAAGATGAACTGAACCTTGAGTAGCTTCAGTGCGGTTTTCTAAACACATATTAAGAAACTAGTTCTGGTCCCTAATTCCTGAAAATGGTGACTTGGTGTGGTTACTTCCTGCCAACAAGGAGTCAAAATCCCCAGCCTTTCCTCCAGCACACTTCTGCCAAGGCTTTGCCTGTTACACCTGTGTGTCACCATCAAGCAGAGTTTGATACTTTTACTGAAACTACAGTAAGTAATGCAAAGAAGGAATGTCAAAACCATGGTATCAATTTAGATGTATTTTGAAATTAAGCTGAAGCTAATAAAGAAACTTTGGTGCATCCTAAAATTCAACATGGCAATTTAGTTAATGGAGGGGAGAGGAAGGAAATCAGGGCAGACACTGTAGAGTTTAGTACCTCCTTGCCTCCAGCTCTTGGCTTTGACCAAAATTTTGGTCAAGGTTCTAAGTGGTAAAATCAGAACACTTAGCTCACAGCTCTGGGAAGAGAACAAAGACTTCCAGAAGAGCTAAGAGTAATCATTAGTAATAATTTCCAGTAATTATTTCCTTTAACATCCTGCTGGATGCTCATTTGAGTTCTGCTGGTGATAATGGCTGTTGCAAGAAAAAAGAACAGCCCAAATACCTAGTTTAGAGGTCAATTTAAGTTTCAAACCCCTGTGTGGCCACATGATCAGAGAATTCTCTCAGCAAGCTGCAAAAAACTAAGAAAACTATTTGTGGATCTCAGTAAAAGAAGTTACAATAAGTCTTTTACTAAAAACACCCAACACAGAAGGAGCACCAAGATCTTTCAGTCACCTTGATATTCTTTAACTGGAAGAATAGCTTTCAATGTGTTTTCATGGTTAAGATGACAGGGCAGCTTCCTACTTTTTTAACATCCCTTTGAGAGAAGCACTATCAACTGTCAGTCAAGCAAATTATTTTTACAGACAGCCATGATCATCTGGCCAGATCCAGATGAACATTTGTCCAGCCAGGTGCTCACTTTAAGGGACAGCACTTTTGCAGGAAAGCTATTTTAATTCTTGCCAGCCAAAAAAAGCAAGTAAGCTATTTCTGAGAGTTTACCATTACACAACATCTCATAATTATGAGCCCACTATAATCTCAAGCAAAGAAATACTGAATTTAGGTACACATAAGCTGGGAAAACTATTTTCTTTGCTTGTAAAGCAAACACTGCATGACTGACAATACTCCTAGTAGCACATGAACAGCAGCAGGCCGGGGTGAGGTGAGAGGGCTGACAGAAAGATAATCAAACTTTATATAGACTGCAGGAAAAGATTGGTGTCAGTCAATAACTCAACTAGCAAGTGTAAAAGATCCAAAAAGGGACATGGAGATAGAGCCCATTCAAATTGCTCTTTGCATTTTGCAATGCCACCCAGGCTGAGCAAACTGGAAGTAGCAGGTCTGAAATAAACTGCTGGCAGAAAGCAGAGCACTGAGTTACAAAGCACTGCTCTTTCTGAGCAGACAGAATTCTCATCTCAAGCAGAAAGAGCCAATTTTTAAACAAATGGAATACAAAATGGCTGAAAAATTATGGGGGCAGAAACCCACCCAGTGAACTGAATATCATAAACCAAAAAAAATCTGGCATGTGATTACCACACGTAATATCACACTATTATACAGTCATGTCTAATTTAGCTGTGATCTTGGGGCTAATGAGAAAAAAACACAGCAAGATTTAAAAAATAATCTCAGTGAAGAAGTATAATTGAAATGTAGGAGAAAAACAATTATTTGAATATTGTTATAGAAACCTACGATGGAGAAACCCCTCATTTGAAATTTTAAGCACCAGAGACGAGGTTAGGTGAGAGATAGCAACAAGGAGTCTTACTCCAAATTTCTGCACCATCAGTGCTCTTATTTCCTCTTATTTTCCTGACTTTCCTGTATCACCACTACACTCCAAGTCCTCTTTCTTGACACCTAAACATTCTGAAATTTAAGAAAATATCTTCCTCTCTCAGATTTAAAAATAACACTACAGTTCCTAATTAAGTAGAGAAATGCAAATATTTTTTATTTCTGTTTAAATATCTATGAAGCTCTCTAAATGTCCATGCATGCCCATATATAATTTTATAATGTATAATTTTATATTCTACAAGCACATGAAAGGATCTAAAATAAAACTCTTCACATGTGACTTAACAGAGAGACAGCGAAAAAATACGGTGTTCAAAACTTACCAGGGATTTTGTGCAATAAAAACCTAACAAAGAAAGGGAGAGATGTCAACAGGAAGAAATGGGATAAAACAATCAAAATAATACTTAAGTAACTCAGATATATCAAAATCAGGGGGAAAAGTATGGAGAATATGTAAAGATAACATAAATGGGCATGAGAAGAAAGGTAAAGGGGTAAACTATTACCAGTTTAAGTGAGTTTCCAAACAAAAGTGCTGGCAATAATTTGTGGAAAATCCTGTGCTCAGATTCATTAACTAATGTCACACGCAGATGTGAACAAAACAAGAGAGATGCAATTTTTAAAGTGCAGGGGAAAAATTGCTGCTATTATTTCTTAATGCAAAAAAATTAGGTGTACACAGGTTTCCTATGACATATTACGAGACTGTTCTTCCAAGAGCAGAGCAGAAGATACAGGAATCAAACACATCCCATCACATCAGGCTAGGGATAGACTAAATACTTCTTCCAACCCTGTGCTTCTGGAAATCACTACCAGTTAGATTTTCTCACTGCTGGCCTCAAAGGAGTAAAAAAATCCACCAAGACATGAATATTGTTCCTCTCTGTGATGCAGGTTATAACTGAATTTGCATTTGAATCTACAGGGACATGTACCCAGCAGCATGTTACAAATTCCCAGAATAAGATAAAGAAATGATGCAGAATTTGGCAGGAAAGAATCCTAAAAGCCTACTGTGACTGTAACTGCATTGTTATGTTCTCCTGAGGAAATCAGAACTTACACAGGAAAAAATGTTGATTAGAACAGGAAAATTACTCCTCAGAAGCAGAAAAATATTCAATTCCAATGCTACACCCACAGCTCTTGGCTGTTATTGCACACCCCTCCATGTTAGCACCAGATACATTATCTAATATTTCAAAATGAAAATTTTCCAATTACATAAATAGAAACTTTGTTAGTTAAAAATCAGAGGAAAAATAAGTTAGTCTGACTTACTTCTGGAACTAAATCTATTGCAGAGCTTTAAAAAAACCTTTAAAAATTTATAAAAAATTCTAGGCAATACATAGAGCCAAAATTCTAGAGAATTCATAAAAAGTCAAATGACTTGGACAAAATAATCCAAGACAGAGAATGTCCATCTATTTGTAAGTGCACACCACAAAAAAAGAAGCTCGACCATCTCTTCAGCAACACTGAGAAAAAAGAAACTTTTCATTTTTTCTGAAACAATGATCTTGCCTATAGAATTTTAACTCAGTCTCCTTTGATACTGGATGAGCACAACAGAAGGAATATTAATACCAGAGATTTTAATTATCATCATTCTGGAAATACAAGTTGAAAATATTAACAAGTTATTTTTGGGGCTTTTTTTTTTGCCTGGATTTTGGAGCTTTTGTTATACAAAAACAGCACCACAAAAGATACTTGCTAAACTTCATATCATCTGCAGCTGTGTAAAAAAATGTGGCTCAAACGACCAAAAGAAAAGACCAAAATTTAAAATTAAAGGCAAAATAGGACTATATGATTCAGAAAGAAGTTTTTTCCTAAGGAATCTTTAGATTTCTCTCAGTGCTTTCTGTAGCAGCTTTTAAAAATTTGCATCTTACACACACCAAAAGAAAGAAAATACAAAATATATTTCCAGTCTCAGAAATGCACAAACCAGTTCCCATAACCACAATGAACTGGGTCCATATATGAAGCTCCAGAGACAGAGACAGCTAAAAAGCAAGTGCTCTTGGGAAGATGGCATACATTTGGAAAGTAACAGGCAGAAGGACGGAAGTAGGTTAAGCACAAAAATAATGAGGGGGAGGTCATGGCCAGTATGAGGCTGCTGTCCTGGCCTGGAGTGGAACTGATCAGTGCTCTTCAAATAAAACACCTTTTACAGTGCTCTGTGTCATGTCTGTAGCTAAGCTGAGAAATGTGAAAATGCAGGATTTATCTTCTAGGAAGTTGGACTTTAGAAATGCGTAAAATAAAATTGCTGATTAAATGAATCAGTCTGTAGGGGAGGCAGAAAAAAGAGTCACCTCTTCACCTGCACAGATACATTTCCATATATATTCTCATAAACACAAAGAAAGATGACTCTCATGAGAGATGGTGGTATAATTTCTTTTAAGAAAGACTAGGTAAGAGCATGTCATTGCTACTGAAGTAATCCACTGAGAAAACTGAAAAAAACCCCAATACATTTGTTGGCAAAATGATGCAAGGTAATAGGACTGCCAAATTTACATTTCGATTTTTTTAATATTTCTGTTAACACAGCAACTCTGTATTGGAGAGTAAAGTGTAATTTTACCCTTAAAATATTAACAAAAAAAAAAAAAGAAGCTTTAACAAGTATAATCCCATGTCAACAGTTTATTTTCAGTGCAAGTAAAATACAGTTATTGTTTCAGTACACAGAATACACCTTCATTAGGCTGGTCTGGTTTTGGAATTCACACTCCCATGTGAATTATCTGCAAGAGTCAATGTGCCATGAACATGACCAGCTGCAACAAGCACTACACTGGGGAGAGGTACAGCAGGCTGGGCAACACCTGGCTCTAAAACAGGAGCTTCAACTGCTGGAGACTGGGCTTGGATCACTCCAGCAGCAGCAGTGCCCTGACCTCGAGACAGCACCAGGGGCTGTGCCCTTGGATCTCTGCACCTCTCACAGAAAGCACTGGGGAGTTAGTTCTGGAGTCTGCATGACACACATTCTATGGCAAAGAGGCAGTAAATATTCCTGCTCTCATGTACAGATGAGTAAACTCTTACAAAAGTTTTTGTTTTATAGAAGTTATATGGACTGATTATCTATTACGTGGTTTCAGGAATACTTTTCTGCTCCTGTGTGAATTTGTTTTTTTTTTGGAGGGAGAGAGATTTTTAGAATTATTAGTGCAATTTATCATTTTTCACTAGCAGGCAATTTATTCAGGATGACTGGAACTAGAGTTAGGACAAAACATCTGGTGAGCAGAACACATCACCTGGACCAGCCAGGTGACCATTCCCAGCCCTGCAGATGCCCAGGCAACAGCAAATGGCATTCAAGAGCCATGGACTGTACCAAACTAAAAAATTAATTACCTCCTCACTCCTAAGCTCCTTTCTGTGCAAGGACTGCAAGGAGTAGATACATCAGGAAAAACATTCTGATACTCTTCATGTCTAATACACACAACATTAATTTCTACGATTTTCAATATGGCACTTTATGTCAAATTAGGTTCTAATTTAAATTCCCCACACTGCTCCCTTTCATATCCCAATAATGAATTATGTTTGTTAGATACTTGTGATAATTGCTGCTGCTAAGTATTTCTCAGAAGAATTGTCTCATGCCTATTCCTCACTTGCAAAATAAGTTGAAGTAAGTAAACTTACTTATCAAGTAAATTGTTCCATCTTACAAAAAAGTTTAAAAAAACTTATTCAAATACCAACATTCTGTTGGAACAAGTCATTAATTTAGTAAATAAATATTGTGCAATGAGTTAAAAGCAACTTGTGCAATACCTAGTAAGTCACTTTTGTGAAGTAAACCTCCATGACTTAGAACCTTCTTTGAATTTCAGTGAATTACTGTGATATGCTACACCTGTGGAAGTGATGATAGCTGAGATGACAGAGTTGTGCAGGAAATAATGCAGCTTCAACCATCATGAAAAACAAAGATTAACTGCCAGGATTTCTAGCCAAGCTTACTAGGAGCAGACATCCTTGTGGTGAAATTGCAGACTGAAACACCTGCAGCAAAGGCTCTAAGGACAAAGACTGGATAATCCTTGAAGAATTCCGTGATGCAGGGAAAAGAAAATGGCAGTGGGAGAGCACCAGGTAGCGTGTGCAAAGCCTGTGAGCATTTAGGATGTGTTTTCCAGCCAGGAAGGGGTGGCTGCACCCCTCCAAACATGGCTTGCAGGAGTGCACCTGCTATTTTTAAAGCCTCCACTGCCCCAGTTTCATGTGACCACAGAATTCTAAATTAATCCAAGCACAGAAATTCTTGATTGCATTTTTAGAAAAGCCCTGTTTAAAACTGCCAGCAAATGCAATACGTACTACAGAAATGACACCTCCAACATGCTTCTGTAGCTGATTGGAATGAAATTTTTGTCCTCCATTCCTTTAGAAGCAAGGGATATTCCTGATAAACTAGGAGTAGTGTGAAACAAACAACCTACCTTTGCCCAAAGAACTCAAAAAAATAACTGCAGAGTAATTAAATGTAATAAAAGAACAGTCTCATTGAATTTAGCTTTTTACATACGTAATTTTAACACCATGTGTTCACTTCTAAGTCTCTGGAGAACAGGGACGTCCAGAAGGAGAATGGCAATCAAGAGTAATCCATACTCATCAATATTATCAATATTCCTATAGGCTAAATTTAGAAAAGCAGCCAAAAGGATAATGTTTTTGAGAATGTATGTATAGCTAAAGAGAAAAAACCTTTTGCAGTAATTTTAAGTAGGTGAGTTCCTGCTAGGGAAGCAACAAAGAGTTGTTGTTGCTTGAAGACTTAAGGGCATAAAGAAAGATCTGCAGGGGAAATGTATCTTATTATCCAACTACATCAGCTGACCTAAAATAAGCAAGTTTCTGCATCCTTAAGAAGGGCTGGTCTAGCCTTAAAAATAAATAAATAAAACCAAACCAAACAACAAAACCCTACTCTTTTCTCTCACCGTATCAGCTGGTCTAATTAAAAACACTATTTCTGCCTATGAATTATGCATGGGTAAGAAAGAACAGAAGGCAGACAAAGAAAAGGCAGGATTCTTCTTGACCAGGGACAAACAGCAAGCAGTAACATCCAGCACTCTATGACTGTGCACCCAGTTAATCCTTAGAAAACAGAGACATCTTGCTAACAACTGGAAGTACCTATACTATACAGAAATAGGCTTTATAGCTGTTCAGATTGTATTTTCCATGTGCAACTGGACCTTGCCCTTGATTAATTACAATTAAAATGGGAGAATTTTGTCTACAAGTTTTAAAATGTGCAGTTACTCCTTTCTAAATCCAGTTGTAGTAAAAACATCAAGACAAATCTGGCCTGCACTTTTCATGTTTCAAGACAAAACAAATTGATGTTTTTAAAGATAAGTGCAGTCTCAAGATAATATTTAGTAATGTGCAGTCTTCTGTTAAAATACTTAAACTCAGAAATTAAACCATTTTGGTTCAGACATTACAGTCAAGACCTGGAACAGGTGTGGGAATGAACAGTGAAATATACTCTGTAGACCAGCTCTAACTTGAAAGAAAAGGAAGAAAAAGGATTGTCTAACAGCCATTTCACCTGGATGTAAAGGTTTATTTTTGTAAACACAGCAGGTTTACTTACGGAGTCTTTGGAGAAGCTGGGAATGAGATCTAGAGAAATGCAGCTTCAGGAACACTGATGCACACAGACAAACCTAGGCTGCCCTAGTCCATGGGTAAAACATCTACCTAAATCACTTGTTTTCTTATTATTTTTTCTTTTAAAGCAAACACTTGCAATTTAATTGTGTATGGGTTTTAGAGCTTTACAATACAACCTGCAGAGTCTTTCTCAAGACTGCATCATTTTGAAACATAAAGCAACAAACAAGTATTAAGTGATAAAATGTGCCACTGGGACTATTATAGATGTTTATATAAAAATTACATATGCAAATAAAGCAATTATATATAGTGTATATATGTATCTGTAGGTATTGGTTTACCTCTCTTAGTACATAATCAGCAGGAGTTTCAAAGATGCTGACAGCACATGATTACACCTTCCATCTTATTTACAACAAGATTTTAAAGGACACAGGAAGTTCTGAAACTTCAGTGACAATTATGCCTAACATACTATTAGTTACTAAGGAATAATCAAACATTTATCACTTCTAAAAAAAAGAACTCACTAAACATGAAACATTTCCAATCCAAATGGAGCATGTCAAAAGCTGCCAGAAAAATAATCTTTAAAAAAAAAATAATTTTTGATTGTCTTGCAAGATCAGTTCCTTATGTCTTACATGCTGGTGGACAGCTGAATCCTACATCAGTAGGATTTTTACTGGCTTTGGCAAAACAGGGAGGGATTCAGTATAATTCAGTACCCTAAGAGTACTGGGTAAGTCAGGCTGGAAGAAATCTCAGAAGTTTCTTGTTCAATCTGCTGCTCAAAGCTATGAAGTCAGACCAGGTTACTCAGATTTATCCAGGTTCAGTCTGAAAATCTCCAAGGACAGAGACTGCACAAGCCCTAGAATTAGGCAAAGCTCTCACACTCTTCTACTGCCCTAGTAAGAGAACAGGTGAAAAAACCCACCCTGAACATGAGATTATCTCTGCAGTGAAAATGGCCTTTTAAATGTGTTTTCCACTGGATGAGAAAAGGAGATAAACTATTTTCTTTTCTAGAACTTTTAAATTTAGTATTTCTTTTTCTATTGGCAACATATCTGGAACATCAGTGAGTTTGAACTCATTTAACTTCTGCGGATTTCTATTAAACTTGTACTTAAGTGGGAAATTACATACTAATACCATCTCTATATCAATTTGTGCTACATATCTCCAATATTAAAAAATTGTGAAAATCTCCTTTTCAAAGGACAATGGTTTACTCTATCAACCATTTCGGGACAAGTGCCTCCCACAGAAGGTTGAAGGGTGGGGTGGAATATCAGCTCTTCACTGAATCCAAAGAAGACACTCAGATTTTTTTTTTTTTAATCCTTAAGGGTAGTGATTATTTATAAAGCCAGAAAGAATATCAGCCTCTGAAGAAAAACAAGACCTCAAGGAGCACTAGGCTTTGTGTTAAGCAAGAAAGAATGGTAGGGTCTTACTACCCAAATTCTGAGGATTGTAAATGTGTATCAGAGCTACTCCTTCCTTAAGTCTTAACATAGAGAACAAAATAAAGCTGAATAAGGCTCTCCTGAAGAGAAGGAAGTCAGCTATAAAATTCAAGTGTAAAAAGTATTGTATGATTATTTAGAGTTCATTTCACCAGCATATAACAGTATGTTGCTCATAATAGAGAGGATTCCAAGCTCCATTTTTTTTCAATTAATTTGACCCTTTGAGAACTAGAAAAGTTGCAGTTATTAAAGCAGTATAACAGCTACTAATTTATAAGGTTATTATGACTCTCTTTAGAGGATTTTTTTAAGTGATGAAGTTTTAAATATAAGATTTTAATACAATATTTTCATAATCTCCATCATTCTAAATAGACAGCGTAAAAGACCTATTGTACATATGGTACAAAATACACATCTGTCAGCACACAGAGAAAGCTGGGGTATTTTTTTACTAAGAGGTATTTTTCTTCCCAATATTAAGCAGCTAAGGTAACATATTCCTCAGCTTTTTTGAATGAAAATTTGAAGTTTACCCTCCAAGATCCTCATGACTTACAAGAAGCACCTGTTCTAGTCATGTTATAGTTAATTTTCAGTTTTTCAGGTCAGGCTCCTATTTATATATGGTGAGTTCCCTTTAAAAACTAATTTTGGTGAGCAAAATGTTTCACACAAAATTTCTATAAATGGTCAAAACCTGATGAAGAGTACCTTCTGTCTTCAATGGCAATATAAGTAAAATACTTGCAGTTCCTGTCTACACCAGTAAATTAAACTGCAATGTTTAGGGTTCAACTACTTTTCTGTGTGGCTGTAGTTACACCTGGAACAGCTCTTGCTACATAACTCCAGTGGGGCAAAATCAAAGCATACACAATATGACAAACACTAAGAAAATATTGTATATTAAAATATAAGTAACTGACTGATGCATTGAACTGGATGGCTTGTGCAACATATCAGAATAATGTTTTGCAGACCTAGAAATATCAATGCTTCCACTGAGTTGTAATTAATAATTACTAGTAGTAATCTAAACTGCCTGGCATAGAATTGTCAAACATCATCTGTGAAACTTTTTATAAGATAAATGTATTTTGAGAAGTTTTAGATTTCTCCTGTATAGTTATACTTGTCATACAGGTGTGCTTCTTTGAAGCTAAGACTTCTGATTAAAAAAATCACCCCCTTTAAAAACCTTCCCTTTATAAATGAATATATAAAAATTTCACGACAGCTATTTTACCCGCAAGACATATTTATACTTTTTATACATTTGCATTTACACAGGAAAAACCAAAACGTCTTCCCTCAAGAAGAGTTTTGTTTTCAACAAAAAGCCTTTTCTGTGAGTAGCAAAACTAAGTGACAATTTGCATTTTCACTGCGAGATAAAGATCGGTCCCTTGGAAAGTTCTGGCACTGAACTTTGAAAATAAGTCTTGAGTAAATGCTTTTGATGCTAAATCTACTCAACTACTTTCTGCAGAAGCATATACATGTACCTTGGTCGTACTCCCAGCTGAGGTGAACCAGAGCTAAGCCTAGATCTGAGGAGCCACTTTAGATACTCCAGTTTTAGAGCTGTAAACTGACAAAACTTAAAAGAAAAAAAAAAAAAAGTGCACTTTGCTTCACAGGGGCTACTAAACAAGGCAATGAATTTTAATCAGGTAGTGGAGATAGTTTTTCCTAGGTGCAGTCAGAATGATGGCATCCATCCCTCACTGAAACAGCACCACGCTGGGCAATCACCAACCACAGGAGCTTTAACAAGGGCAAGTGCTGGATTCTGCACCTGGGACAGGGGACAGGGCCACCCTGGCTGTGTGCATGGACTGGGGAATGAGAGGGGACAGCAGCTGTGGAAGTCCTGATGGATGGCAAGCGGAACGAGCCAGTGGTGTCCTGGCAGCCAGGAGGGCCCAGCCATGCCCTAGGGAGCCACTCAAGGCAGGAGGGTGTCCTGCTCTGCTCTGACCTGGGGCAGCCTCACCTCAAGTGCTGGGGGCAGGTTTGGGCACCGTGAGATAAGAAAAACACGAAGTTTTAGACGGAGTTCAAAGGAGGCCAAGAGGGTTGTGAAAGGTCTGGAGGGGAAACCATAAGGGGAGCAGCTGAGGTAATTTGATCTGTTCAGCCCAGAAGAGACTGAGGAGACCTCACTGCAGTCTACAACTTCCTTGTGAAGGGAAGTGGAGGAGGAGACACTGATCTCTTCACTTTCATGACCAGGGGCAAGACCCAGGGGAACAGCTAGAGCTGAGTCAGGACAGGCTGATGTTGGATACCAGGAACATTTTTCACCCAGAGGATGGTTGAGCACTGGAACAGACTAGCCAGGAAGTGCTCACAGCACCAAGCCTGACAGAGTACAAGAAGGGCTTGGACAATACTCTTGGGCAAATGGTGTGACTCTTGGGGATGACCAGGACTAGAGTTGGACTCCATGATTCTTGAGGGTCTCTTCCAATTCAGCACATTCTATGATTGACTCCATGTTCATCTTCAGAACAAACACAGAGCATATTCCTAATGCTATTCCAACTCATCACCTTGAGTCTCTACAAGCCATGACACAAAACACAGAATGTAAAAGATATTAGGGGTATTATCAGCACACAGATTAGCATATATACACTCTTGGCACATCCTACACTGTCCACTTGTGTCCATGTGTGTCACTAAGCTACAAAACCCCTGCCTCTTCAGTGGCTGATCCAGTGACTGAGGTTGCACCAAATTATTCACAAAATGCCTGGAGTGTGATGTGCCAAGTTCCACCACACCTCATTCTCATCTCCATACTCACATTGTCACCAGCTCTTCTCAATCCTTACATGAGCTGTTGTTAGTTTTTTCATACTGGCATAGCCTCCACACTTTCCTCACATTTCCTGTGCTTATTTCCAGCCACCCTTCAGAGATTTATTCAGGATTCTTCATTGTCCCTTTTCTCCTGGTCTGCTATACAATCCCATTTCAGCAAATTTCCAGTTTAAATTTTGACTGTGTCTCCCTAAAAATGCAATGTATCACAAGCAAGATCAGCTTTCTCATGAGGAAGTTAATGCCAGGCAGTTATGAAAGACATGAAAAAAAATGCCACTGTATTTTAGGGAAAACATCTGCAAGCTCTCTCCCCATCTGCCAGGGTCTGCCTGCCCCTAGGAACATGTAATCTCAAATATGAGATTATGATACCATTCAAATGATAAAACTTGATGCCAAGTGTCTCATGACTAAACTTAGAACAGCACTCAGAGCTGAATGTAAAAATAACAGGAAGTAATTTAAGTATGTAGAATAGAAATGATGCAAAGAAAACATCAAATGCTTTGCAGAGTTTATGCTTACCTAGATGCACAAAAGCTTTTAGCACAGTAACCGGAGGATACAAAAAGATAAAAGTTAAATAAATAAAAATTAGTTTTGTCTAACTCATACAAGTGGCATCAAGATGCCTGCAAGGAAAGTTTCTAAGGACTGACATGGATTATTTTCAGCAAGGAGCTGTGTTTTTCTATTTTCTGAAGACTTTCACCACTTATTTTAAAAGATCTTTATCTGTGTGCTCTGAGGAAACGGTACGTCAGAAGAAAGAAGTCCATTAAAAATCTAATTAAGGAAGTGTCCAATTCTGAGCATTCACCCACCTAAGACTTTATCAGAAATGATTTATTAACATAACTGGCTTAAGGCTAATTCCAGGTAATTTTTTTTGTTGAGAACTTTTGCTATGACAAATACTGGCCACCATCCTCAGTGGCACCCAGCCTGCCTCCTTTTCAACAACCACACTTGTGCTGAGAAAGGAAGACTGGTAACACCATAGCATCCACATTGAAATGCCTCTGTTATTTAGGATTTTATCATTATTATCAATGCCATCTGCTCAGATAGTGTTTTTCTTCCTCCACAATCATGAGTAAGGCTGAACGACAAAGCTCATAGGTCCACCAGACGCTCTCACTGCAGGTGGGTCCTGACCCCTACACAGAGTACTGTGCACAATTATTTTTAATTCCATCTGAAGTCACAACTGATGGAACTGAAGTTCTCATCCCTCAAATACTTATAACTAATAACCTGTAAAAAATGGCTTCACCTAGTTCAGTATTTATCTACCCCTTGCAATCATCAGACACACATAAGGCAGCAGAGGCAAGAAAACCTAACAGTGCAGAGAAGTTCCTATGGAATCATCCTGTATTTTAGCAGCAGTGAGAGCTGCCTGTCCTGGGAAACACTAAGGTTTCTCATTATTCCTCTAAGCTTAATGGAATATAGGGATTACAAATATTAGTGTAAAATTTGCCCTTGGGCTCAATTGAGTAATTGCACGTAATGAAGTAAATGACTGTATAACTTTCAGCTTCAGGACAATTTTAAGGGATGAAAATATTTCAAAGCTGCATTTGAAACAACTTCTTTCTTGCACAGTGTCCCTTCATTCTTGTCTCATGAAAAGCCTTGACAGAAGTGTACAGTATAACTTTTCTATAGGACAGTGCTGTGTTCATGTCTCGTGATCGCTTTTACCTGCTCCTTGAGAATTCTATTAATTTTTCAGGATTTTCAAAACACTGGTTCTAGATCTCTAGAATAAGAACTCTAAGAAACAGTATGCTGTGTACTACTCACAAAATGAACTACAGTTCTTAGGCATATCAGGTGCAATCACCTCCAAGAGCAGCCTTCAACATCCTCTAGTTCTCCTGAAATTGTTTTAGGAAGCAGAGCAAAAGCCTGAAGCTATCACCTCATCACCATCATTTAATCACAGAAACCAAGCACCTCAACACAGTGGATCAACCCCAAATTTTTGTTCAATCCAGAATACTTCACAAATAGAAAGCTAATAAAAGTCAATACAGTGGGGCAGTCTCAACTCTCAGATTTTGATTTCTAACACATATATAAGTGGATATTTCAATAAAGCCTACCTATAATAAAGTTTCCTATGCAGAGAAAAAACAATGCACTTTAATCTTAAAAGTAATTATCAGGAATAACACTGAGTAACCAGATGACACAGAAGACTTTTAGTAGCCTCAAGCAAGAAATGGGATTCCTCCCATTTAGGTTATAGCCACCATCCTAACAAGCAGCAGCTACAAGCTCAGGAAGGGTAATAAGTACTCACACTCCAAGTCCCTGGTGCTACTTAACACTGAACAAAGTGTAGAGAAAGATGCTAGGGAAATATATGGTGTGATACTGTTGGAATACAAAATGCAAGGAATTCTCGGAACACTGGGCCTGTAAATCGAAGTTTAGAAAAGAATACAGGATTTGACCCGAGGCCTTGGGAAAAGCTTCCAAGCTTAAGTGCTAGAGGAAAACAATGTAGATTTAAAGCTTAAAGCAGACACATGTTGAGAAAAGTTTAGCTATAGAGTTTAAGATACAGAAAGAATAAAGTAGGTACAAAGGTGACAGAATAGCCTTAGAATAGGTCTGTGTGCCAGAACAGGATTGGCTGAGAAAGGTCACACTGTAATTATGAGGAAATTTCTTAGGATTGGATTAGAAACATAAATATCTTTCTTGGCAGTGTTTTATTGGTTAATAAATCCTTAAAAGATCTTGTAATCCTAAATCCTGTGACTTCTAGCCATCCTTTCAACACCTGTAATAAGAACTCACATTTTCTGTAGAAGATAAGAAAAATAAACCACACTTTCTAAAGCAACTGGAAGTCCCATCACTGCCTCATTTGAAAAAAGAAAGAATCCCTGCAGAACGTTGTATCATGGGAGCAAGAAACCCATGACACCTTCCATTTATGAAGCAGGAAATTGTACACAATATTTGTAACTTTTAATCTCACAAAGGCAGAGACATTTCCTACTGTGAGGAGAAAAGTGCATGAGTCTATGAAGAGCTCACCATGCAAAAAAATTCCAAGGAGCAGCAGCAGGATTACTGGCATAACACGAGCAGCAGAACAACAGGGCCCCTGCATCACAGATTGTGCAAGTGATCCTGTTTGTGTAGGAAAAAAGCCCTCTCACAGATTCACTACTGACATAAATTCCTTAACATTTCCTGTGCCTAATTCACATGATAAGCACAGCCATTTGCTGTTCCCCAACTGATTTAGCTCCCTCCCCCAGCCCCAGCTCAGCTTTTGCAACAAAGATTGATGAAGATCAGAGACCTGCAACACAGCCTGGCAAACAAAAAACCCACCAAAAAAGAGGAGACTGAGCTGCTCCAATACGAGCATTCCAATTTCAATATCATCTTTTCAAGTTCAAAAAATTCAGGGACTTGCCTTCTCTAGACTGATATGGTTGGTGCCACTATCAGCCAGGTCTCATCTCATCCTGAGCTTCTGTTCTGAATAAAAACCTAATATTCATGCAGGGATGCATCAGTACACTAGAAGAGGTTTCAAATATAGCTGAAATCCCAAAAGTCTAAAGAAGCAATCCCCACAAAAAACCACTGAAGGTTCAAAAAATAGAACTCCTTACAAGAAATACACTATTGACATACATGCATTTCTGGAATTTGCTGAGTCTTCTCCCTTTGCTGAGACAAGGGAAAAACAAGAAAGATCTCACATATGGGTAATAAAGTCAGAAACAGAAGCGTTAAGATGTTTTTCTTTTAAATTATCCGGTGCAGCGTTCAATTATACTCCAAGAAAAGAAACAGTTCTAAGTTACTTGCTTCAAGGCTTAAGAGCCTGTTTAAAAGTAAGGGACCAAGATGAAGATGTCGTTCTGGTCCTCAGGTTCCTTTTACCTATGGAACTCATGTCTAAATCTAGCACAGGATTTGCTATTTGACTGAGGAATAAAACTCTGAAGAGATCCTTTTCTTTCAGGCAGAAAGTGCAGAGAATACAAACCATACAATAGATTCAAACAGCTTAAGGGGCTTCATAGTGCATTATTTGTTAATAAAGATTGAGAAGTGGAAGAGAAGCAAAGACTAAATCCCTCAGTTATTTCAGTATGAACAGAAGTTGAAACACTTATTCAGAACCTGTGAGTAGATGAAAAGTTTGTTTTCCACGATTGCTGTGACTTCTGCAGGCACAAACACACTGTGTTATTTTGTAGGTGACAGTGTTAAAAATTAGATGTCACAAACTGCACCTTTCAAATCCAGGCAGAATGCAATGAAATCTTGATTGCCTTTAATTGTTTGAATTAGGCTAAGACAAATCTTTTGTCAAGTCTACCACAGTGGCTGAAAGATCATTTAATGTATCACTCTATTTTAGAAGCAGAAAATAGAAAAATTTATCTACGAAATATTTTTAAAAGCATGGGTTATACTATCCTTCAAAGAGCTGGGTAAAGTTATCCTCCCCAAAAGACCCATTTAAGGCAGGTAACCTTTGAAATCCTGGGAATACAGAGCTCATCTACACTTCAGAATGAAAACATTACAATCCTCCCAATCACTCATTTCTACTGGATTCTGGGTGATAGTGATAGAAAGGAGAAGGAAGGACAAGGGAACTGGCAAATCAAAAATCTATTTGTAACCTCCTAGCCCACGATGTCCTGCTGGGAATAATTAAGGAATCATGTGTTTATTAATGACCTACTCAAAATATTCTCAGGGACACATCAGCACAGACACACTACCCAGAACGTCACTCCCATTAGTAAAAATCAGCAATAGCAATAATTTCTCATATAAATAAAGGGACATGGATGATGTACTACATACAGTTTTTCACTAGCTGTTTTCAGCATTATTAAAAGCCATCCATGTGTATGTTCTTACAGAAATGTTCCCAGCATTAACTTCATTGCAAGTTTAGACAGCTTAGACAAAAGATCGGAGAGAGTTTTATTAGAAATGCCTTTCAGAGGAACAGATTATTGTCATGAAAATAAAATATTTTCCATGTCTTAATTTTAGAAGAACATTTTTTTAACAAGTAAATTTCCTACCTGTGTATTTTAGTAAGTGCAATAACTAAACTGCACTTGTTACTATCATCAAGATGGTGAAATAACAGAAATTCACGCAGGCAAAAGCAACTGGTACAAAATCAGGACTACAGCATCTCTGCCTCAAGAGAAAAGCCAGGCAGTACCTGGGCTGTGGGGAACAATGACACTCAATGCCATTTCCTCCACCAATAACTTCTTCCAAGAATGATTCACTTGAATTATTTAAAAATGGTTCCCCAAGAAAACAAGATTTCAATCCTATTTATTTCTTTAGGGTATTAAAAAGGAGCCTGACAAATCTGCATGTACTGCTAACAAAATGCCCAAACTCCTCCTCCTGTGCACTGGAAAGCCATGGTGGTAGAAACAACAGCCAAAGCAACATTAAGCAGTGAAAAACTGGCCACCAAAACTGGACTTGGAGATTGGAGAAATGAGACTCAGAACCTCTGGCACAAGGCAGGAAGAACCCTGAGGGTGTCCCGTTTATCTTCACTTTGAGGAATTAAAGGAAAGTGCATACAGTTAGTAAGTGTATCTCATGCAGCCCATGTATTCACAGGTTAAACTACTGGAAAAATGTGTAGCCCATTCCAGACAGCTGAAAGAACTGCAGGAAAGCCTTAAGAATTTATCTTATGTAATTTACCCCTTCCATTGTTGTTCCAATACTCTTCAGAAGATAAGTCTAGAATTGCTGCTTCAGGCTACTTTTAAGGGAACCATTTCAATAAACAATAGGAATAAATATTAGTTTGCTCCAGTGCAAGCAAAAGCACCTGCAATAAGCCTATGGAATTCTGCCTTTCTTTTATCACCGAAGTTTATCCCAGTAACTTTAAATGCTCTCTGCATAATTGCTTTAAAAGCATTCCTTACCATTAGAATCTTCAAATCTGTTTTTAAAAATATGTTCCTTAATTTGTTGTTGAAAAATCATTATGAACAACAATATACTGACATATCCCTGTGAGTGTTGATATTTTTAATTATTACATCTGACTGTAAACTGATAGTTATATTTGATTTTTAAAATTCCATGTGACAACTTGAAGAACACCCTAACACGTGAAGTGAAATTGGACCTAAAGGACACTGTAGAACTCCTTCAGCTTCAAAGCACCAATATTAGCCAGAATAGCTGTATGATGTGTGAAAGTAGGAAATAAAAATAATTTCCTAGCATTGTATTCGATATAAAAAATGTATATCAAATCTATTTGACATAGTGGCACCAAAACTTTAATTTACAGATCACTAACTGGATGGCAATGGAATGAGTATTTTCACAAATGGAAGGCAAAGTATTACAGGTCACATTTGTAACTATGTAAAAGCAGAATGTACATGGAGAAGCCAAAAGCTGAAGATCAGTATCCTAAAGGCATAAGCACTAACCTCCAAATAAAAGAGTGAAAGCTTGCATTTTCTACCAAGAAAATGATGTCACCCATCAGCTCTTTCAAATAACTCTTCTAACCATATTTAAATCAGTCCTAGAGACCAAAATAAATCTGTATATTCGCAGAGACATCCTCCCAACAATCAGGGGTTTGGGTATTATTTTGCCTTGGTGTGGGGGATTTTTTTGCTAGTGTTCTTTGGGTTTAGGTTGGGGTCTGGTGTTTATATGTTTATCTGACAGTAGAAACAGAAAAGGAATAATCTGCCCTGTTCAAATTAAAGTTTTCAAACCTATTCCAACTTACACAAAAGGTGAAGCGTATTGTGGTTAGATGATGCAAGCAGAAGCAAATGTACTCTTTATAGAATTATGCGCAAACTAAAAATTGAATATTGAGATGTATAAACTAAGAAACTATAGGATAACTCTATACGAGGTAACAGAAGAAAATGTAGAGCAAATTCTTTTCTCTATAGCTGAATTAAATACTTTTCTCCTTTTTCTTTACACAGAACCCTGAAAGAATGTAGAAGTGGAGGGATTTTTATAACCATGACAACTCTATATGGAGGCAATCCCTATTTCCTCCACATGGTTAGTACACACCTGGAGGAGGGTCCAGAATATGTTTATGGCAGAATGATTTATTTGTAAAGCAGCAAGCAAAACAGTCTCATATCTGTTTGAGGCCTTCTGGAGTAACAGGTATAAATTATATAACCTAGAAATTTGTTTGCCAGGTCCTGCAAAGAACACACGTACCATAATGTCTATGGACACAGGCTGTTAAAATATCATTACTGCAATAATGCTGAAGCTCAATGCCTTTGCAAAGTAGTGGTGTTTAAAAGTAACATGCTTGTAAAACAAGAGGAGACCTTAAGAGTCAGAAGGAACAGGGAGAGCTCAACTTCATAAAATACAGAATGCAGGTCCAAGTTGGAGGCATGATTCAAAACAAAAATTCCTTAATTTAGGAAAGCACTGAACAAGCTCACACACCTAGAACTGAAAGCCAATGTTTATATTCCATACTTTATTTGCACATTATCTGCAAATCTACAGCCCTCCGTCTCATAGCAGCCTTTTAATATATTCTCTTATTAAATTATGTACCTTGGACATCTCTGCAAAAAAGGAATAGCTGTCAGAAGCTACTGTTACTGCTCATTAGGATTGCAGCAAGAGAAGGAGAAATGCTCAAGAAGGCCGGTGGAAAGGCACCAGAATTTAGTGTACATAGATGTTAGATAGAAACTTCAACCATAGCTAGGAATATTTGCCTGCGCTAGAGATGATGTGATCAAAATTTACCTGTTCTCTCTACTTAAACACTCCCTTCTCTTAAGGAATGAGAAATAACCACCTTGCCTCTGAAGAAATCAGAATGAAAGGTACGCCTGTGAAAAGGATGGAATCCTCCGCATGGAGATGCACGTTCTGAAATAACAGCGGTCACAAAGATTAAGCTTTGGAGAAAGATAAATGTATTCCTGATCCAAAACCAGCTGTTCCTACCTAATTAGGAGCAGTAAAATGTCCTTCTATCCACCTTCATTGTTTAGAGCTCAAGTGGAGAGTAAACAGTGTAATGCCATTGTGAACTGCAGCCTCTCTGAATACAAGACACCTACAGCAGCAGCCAAACAAAAACTTGTTTGGAGCATTAAGACAAAAATTGTAGACAAGCTGATACTTCTGTTTCGTGAACACCTAGTCAAAAAAAAAAAAAAAAAAGGTTTCCCCCTCTTGAAATACCCCAATCAGTACTTTTGGTACACATACCTCGAAGAATTCTCTCCTCATGGCAACGTAGAAAGTCCCAGATTCTAACAGTGCCGTCGTCAGAGCATGTAGCAAATTTATTATCCGTGGGTGAGAAACTGTTACATGAAGACACACAGCAGGGGAAAGAAGTCAGCATTTAACAGATTATCTATGCTTCTCAGACAGGGCAAAATTATACTGTAATGTGTTACACACTGAAGGAGGCATTTGAACACAGGCACTTCTAAGTGAATACAGTGCCTGCCAAACGGCACTTCACAAGACATGAATTTAGCATAGGATTACTATTGCATTGCAGTTCCCTGTCAAATGAGGAAAAAAAAAAATCTGTCATTTATTCTTAGCACCTTCCTATCTGTGACTGCACACAGTAGTGCCTTCTCTGCAGGATGAGAAGCAACATCAATATGGTTTGGTAACTGTCACCCTAGATTTTCATGTTCGGTAATACCACAAGAAAGTGACATTGCATAGAAGCACAGGAGAACAGTTCTTAGGAAAAAACTCCTCTTCAGCCACAGGTGCTTTGCAGCAGAGAAGCAAAAATAAGGGAAAGCTGGTTACAGGAAAATGCTATTTGGTTTAACTGTTGGGGAAAAAAAAAACCTACATAAAACAAACATACCATTTATAAGATCAATTTGGAAACACTCCCTCTTATTACACCCCACCAACAACATGAAAAGAATCCTACAGACACATAAGCAGCTTCCAGATTCAGCAGTTAGCATTGATTGATGAAAGTCACTGGAAAAGCAAGGAGTTATTTAACCTTGTGAATAGGGCCAGAACATCTCCAACAACTGGCAGGCACTCAACTTTCTTTCTGGTGCAGTGAAAGACCATGAGGGAGCCCTTGTGAAATCCTAGACCTTTATGATCAAGAAAGGGCCTAAAGCAGTAGAGAAATTCAGTGCATGGCCATGATAGTCAGACAGTAACTGAATCCAAAGTAAGTACTTCTCTTAACCAAACTCTGGCAGAAAATGCTGCACTCTACCAAGAAAAATGGTGACTTTAGTGGAAAGCGAGTTTGTGGCAGTGAACCTTTATCACCATGGGCCAGCTCCTGAACCCAAAGAAACACTGTGTTAGCACCATTTGGGATCTGCAGGTTCTCTTCAGGCTTACTTTAAAAACATTTACTAAAAATTATATGCAGGTTTGCTCTAGAAACACCCTCCATTTACATCTTACTGATAAGTATCACTTTAGATTTGATTTTTATATAGACATTTGCACAACTGAGGCATCAACACTGAACCAAAAGAATATCCTAGAATCTTCTTTTCAATGGCTTTCTTACAGTTTCAAGCTTGAAGAACCCATTCAGTATTAACATTAGACTTCTGTATGTGGCAGTCTGCGTGGGTATTAAGTATTACTGGAAGTCTTGGCTTCACCAAGCCAAGCAGTTCTTCACTTTATTTAGTGTTTTATTATTTTGTGAGAACTATGCAGGTGTTTTATTTCTGAAGGCTTTATATTTTATTCAGTTAGATTATTAAAGACTGAATTCTTTATTTGGAATGAAATTGTTGTCTTACACAGTGCGTATAAAAAGGAATAACTGATACACATCGTCACCATATAAAAATGAAAAGAATACCAGTGCAAAATGCGGCAGACAAATACATCTCTAACATATTGCAGAGGCGGATACTGGGACAACACTAATTCAGAAAGGTGCCAGCAAAACGGTGAGAATGTGGAAACAAAAGGAAATACTGTGTTTATGTGGTGCAGGAAGTTTCCCAGAATCTGACAGAACCCATGCATTTCTGCACCCAGAATACACTTAGAGAACAGTCTAATCATGGCAATAGGTACTACAGAAAATGGTATATTGTGTATAAACCTGGCCTCTCTAATCGCCTCCTTATGTGCCTGGAACATCTTGACGTTGTTCATGTTGGACTGCCAGTATTTCACATATCCCCCGTGGTCTGCTGTCAGCATCCACATATCATTGTGTGACCAAGTCATAGCCCTTACAGGGCTGTCGTGAGCCTGCAAATTCAGAAACAGAACTTCTAGCAAACACATTCAAACACTGTCTGATCCACACAAACACTGAAGTTACGACTTAACAGCTGCAATGAGGAAATGAGATGATCTAATTACATTCAAAATGTTGGGGGCAAAAATATCCCTTACCCTTTGTACAATGGTCTTCTAAATAATAAGAGTATTTGCACTTTGTTTCCAAAGTGTTTCTTTATTATTACAAATACTCAAAGTACATTCTTGAGAACAGTTAATGTAGCAGATGGAGGTGGAATGAGAAGCATTAAGTGAATTGTCTGTAGCCATGGCCTGATATGGGATCAGAGCAGAATAAAAGACCTCTAAGACTCCCATCACCACTCAGACCACAGACCATGATGAAGACTGTGAAGATGTGTTCCTAAGACATGCTCCAAGACCTCAAGGAAATACAAAGAAATCTTGACAGGTTACTTTACCTGCAATATTGTTTCAAAATTGAAAGTCAGTCCATTCCATAAAGTGAACTCCCCACTAGATGCACCAGTGACCAAGCGTCTCCCCTCAGGAGTCCACTGCAAAAGAAACATTTAACTAAACTGTGCAAATATAACATTCAAATATTTCTTCACAATTCTCCAAATAAATCATGAGCTTCTTCAGGGACTCTGTGGAAATGGAAGCTACTAAGTGACTTTATTACAGAGGATGCGAGAAGGTGAAAATGCAGAACTGTGCCAGAGGACTTTTGACTTTTGTAAGAATAGGACAAAGCCCAATGTAAAAAACAATGAAAAACTCTACTTGTAAAGAAGAAGCAGCTTAGTGGCACCAATGCATTTCTAGCACACAATATCCATACTAAACAATACTTATGACATCATGGAAAAGTTGTTAAAAGTTGCAGTGAGACTCAAACAGCACAGACACCAAACTTCCCTTCTTTTGAGTCATGTCAGCTCTCTGAAATGTAATAAGGAAAGTAGCAACTGCACCCCAAACTGAGAGTAAGAACTCTTGTGTACTCAAACCTTACCACTTATTTTCCTAAAGCTCTCCACAGAAAGACTGGACACAGAAGTAGTCCATACACTGCACAAGCTATTTTTATTTAAAGATCCTTTAACTGCCATCTC
This sequence comes from Alethe castanea, assembly GCA_024734035.1. Taxonomy (NCBI): domain Eukaryota; kingdom Metazoa; phylum Chordata; class Aves; order Passeriformes; family Muscicapidae; genus Alethe; species Alethe castanea. The sequence goes on along the minus strand of JANRGV010000002.1, from coordinate 3,560,618 downwards.
TTTCAGTTAAAAATCAGTCTAATTTAAATTAAGACAACAAAACAAAGTAATTCCAACGCTGTACTCACCCTGACAACAAACACTGGGCATTTTACTTTATTAGTAGATGTTCGAACAAATTTTGTTGTCACAGCATTCATAGGGTTGTTCAGCATTCCTATAGGAGGGACCAACTGTAAAAGAAGAAAGAAAAGATTTACTAATGACATTTAAACCAGAAACCTCAAGAAAAGAATATATTTTAAACACTTGTTTTGGAAAAGCCAGGTTGTCATTTGCAGGGACATTACCAGAGGTAAGTTGGTAGAAGTGTTTCAAAGTCTGCATGATTTAACAACTCAAACACCCAGAAACAGCATCCTCAAAAGCAGATTTGCAACCTCAATGTGTTATGGAAGTTCTTATGCACAGAAATTAAAAGCCTGTCCAACTTTAATTTCCCTTCATGGACATGGATTCCAACAGAACAAAATGTAGAGTGAAGATACCCATCATAGCTTTAAGGCTTTTTGCAGATACAAAAATAACCTCAGCTGACATACAAAATCCTTCCTGTTTTCTGGATAAATTTTATTTGCACAACTACACCAGTGAATAGGAAAATTTTACTTACATCATTATAATACCCTGCATCGGGCTGGATCGCTCGCATATCTCGTTGATCTCTCTGCCATACTCTATTCTGGAAAGAAGAAAACAACTCCTAGTTCATAAGAGTGTACTGCATTGTTAAATAACAAAATAAGAAACACATGGAGATATTGTGTGAGAAATTCTAAAGTACTCCAAGGATTTTAGAATGAACCGTGTTAAGATTCTGGACTCAGGAAAAGGAACGTGGAATTTATACTCTGTAGGAAGGAGTCAGGAATGTTTAAAGTGTTAATTTCATCAGACTGAAGAAACTCCAGGAAAGCAGCAGTCCTATGTAACAAGGAACATTACTATGGTACTGTGGTGCCCAGTGCCAAAGCTTTACATTCAGGACAAGAATTTACACCATGAGCAGCTGTGCTGATGAACTGCCCATGAAATCCACACAGCAGCAGGAGCTACAAAAGGACCCTCTGCAGCACAAGCATAAAGACAATGCTTTCAAATGGCTGAAACTTAAAAAACCAGGATAATAATGTCTTCAATTAGATAAATTCTGTGAGTTATCAAACAAAACCTTTTCAAAAACTCTTCTCATGAATTCAGAATTAAATTACTTATTTTGACTTTGTGCCACAGACCCTACCAATTTGCATATGTGCACATATGGGAAACAAGTTACAATTCTAGGTAAAACATCCCCAGTAGGCACCACTACAGCTTGCTACAACTTCTTAAGTCAAGAAAAAAATTATACATTTTCTTGGTTAGGTGTTTTTTGTTTTTTTTTTTTCTAGAACCATGTTACATTAAATCAGTAGTACTGAAGCCAACAGATGGAGACCTGATTTTTTTTTTGGTATGTTATTACTGTTTTAATAAACAGAATTTTGAGGGTGCTTATTCCTGCCACAATAGAAAGGTCCTCAATTTCTAAAACTGTTTTTCAGAAAAGTCCACTATTAATAGCATCTCTTTTGGGGCACTCCTAAAACATAATGTGTTTAAAATGTTTCATGTTTGAACAGATCTTAGAAGATAATGGATTTGTTATTAAGAAAATCTTCTAACTGTTAACACCTACAAGCTATAACCATGCACTGGCCATAGCAGATGGAATCAATTTCATAGTGTTTTTGCAATGTTGCTCTTGCAGCTGTAACAATGCCAGTATTTAGATTTGATTCTATTTCTTCCAGAGTAACATCCAGTACTTGTAGCATAAATCTTGGATGAGAAAATTGTATTTCTTAAGTAATGCCACCCCATCAGCTGAACTAAGTAAGCATTTTTACAGAAACATTTCTTCAATAAAACTTAACATTTAAAGTTTTTCCCTATTTAACTGTATAGAAATGACTTTCAGAGGCTACACTGCAAGCTGAAGAGCTATTTAGTAAATTGATGAGAAAACATTTAGTGCCCTGATTTTGGATGGGAACGGGTAAAGGTTCATCTTCCATTTTGGGAAATTTCTATTTCAAAACAAAAATAAGAACAACTACATTATTTAGGATCAGTTTCTTATGAAAAGTCAGAACATTACACAAGAGATTCAACTGCAAGCCAACTTGGAATTTCAAGACTAAACACAAAAGTTGGTATTTACACAGAAGACACAACACATGCAGTTTTATTGTCAATGCCCAACCTCCCCTTTTTATTCACAATATACCAAATTAACAAACACTTGTAATTTTGGTTGAAAACGCAGCAGTAGATCTCCCAGTAAACTGAAAATCACAGTCTTAAATACTGGGAAAAATTAAAAAAAAACCATTTCTAAACAAAACGAGAAAATTCATTCACTGACCTCCAAATACTTGATGACAGAAGGATTGTAGTCTATGGTCTTTCTGTTGACAGCTTTCCTCATGCGCTTCCCGTCGAAGGTGAGCTGCTGCATGGCCTGCTGCTGGGCGAAGTCCGGCCGCTTGTAGAACAGCTGCCGCGGCGCCTGGTGCTGGAAGCGCGGCATGTGGAAGAACCGCGGCGGGGAGCCGATTTCCGTGGCCATGGCTGCGTCCTGGCAGGCTGCACACAGGGGAACACTGGGTCAGCAACACAGCGATGACAGAAATCCCACCTTAGCACCTCCTCTAACTTCAGTGTACATGGAGAAACAGCCTCAGAAATTACTGTTTCTAGGTGTGTTGTGAACAATGACAAAAATCCTACCTCGGCATCTCCCCGAACTTCACTGTACAAAGATGAGTAACAGCTTCAGAAATTATTGTTTCTAGGTGTGTTATGAACATAACAATGACAAAAATCCCCCCTCAGCATCTCCCATAATTTCAGCATACAAGGAGGAGTAACACTCAGAAATTACCTAGGTGTGTTATCAACACAACAACAAAAATCCCATCTCAGCATCTCCCCTAACTTCCATGTAGAAAGAGGAGTAAGCTTCAGAAATTACTGTTTCTAGACAAAAAAAATTTGCAGATTCCTCTGAATAATTATTATTTTTCCATTTGCAGATTCCTCTGAATAATTACTATTTTTCCCCTGTGCCACATAACATCAACATCAAAGCAGGTAAATACTTTTGAATTTCAATAATTCTGTATTCAAATACATCACTATTAAGTTTGCATTACCATCACTAAACTAAAAATTCGCAGGAAAAGAATGTCCTCAGTAAAACAATATAAATAAATGCAAGAAATGGCAAGAACCTTCAACAGAAGATATTTCAGATTCAGTATTAAAAAACCCCATTAATCATTATTATTAATCATAAATTAATTTAGCTATTAAAAAAGCGTTAAAATGTTGACTCAACATCTTATTCTATGATCTAAAAATAAAATTACACTCCTTTCACACAACTTCTTGTAAATGGACGACAGTTAACATTCTACGTGTAGGTATATTTTCAACTCTGTGACTGCAAAAAATATGAGTTACACATTTAACAAGGTTTAGTAAATATAACTAAGACTCACTGAGAATGTTAAGAAAATGTGAGGGGCAGGGAGAAAATTTCAATGTTCAGAATTTTTCTGACAGAGGGAAATTAGTGTAAAACTTAATTTTTCAGTCTAAGAAATCGTTAAATGGTGAATCATAGCAACTCCTTCAGAGCTGAAAACTACAATATACACACAGTCGTTGAAGTGTGTACTAACTTCAGACTAAGCACTGACACATGCTGAAACAATGAATGCTCAAACTTCAATTTGAACACATTCACCCCCACAACCTAAACTCGATTTGGAAAACATTTTAACCAAAAGAAACTAGCACTGTCATCAAGGGAATTTAAGAACGCCTAGAAACTCTCATTTGTACAAAGGGTTAACTGTTTACACAGAAGCAAAGTGCATGTAATAAAGGAAACAGCAGATTTCTTTTTAAAAAAGACTACATAATCTGCTTGTAAATTCATGAATGCACTTGTCTAAGCAGTCAAAACACTTGTGTCCTCAATTTGAAAGAGCTGAAGTCATTTCACTGCCAAATTTTAAAATTTTATCTTGCTTTTTGATCCCAGTAGTTCAAAAACATTTCCCTTTTTAAGTAGCAAAATAAAGCTAAGATAGAAATGTCAGATATCTAAGAGAACGTTTAAAAGCAGCGCACTTGGATTCTTTTTAAGAGGTTCTTTCTAACCACTAGGAGCAGGCTGCCCTTTAAGTATCAGGCAGTTTGTTGGCACAGAGCAGTGAACAGCTCTGCAAACCCAGGACTTGCAGTCTCCTTTTCATGCTACCAAAGTGTGACAGCCAGCTATAAAACAAACTACCTACAACAGCCAGCTCCTTGCTACACAAACAACTCCCACTCTAAAGCCATCACAACCATTCTCTACTCAAGACAACTTCAAACTGAACCAGCACGTTTCCTTACATGGGGTAAGGAAATTTAACAGGTGTAGCATCTTATTGGACCAGCTTGGCAACTGGAATGAAGTGGGGGAAGACAGAGAACAGCTTTCAAAAAACAAACCTTCATTTGGTGGCTGAAGGCTCATTTGCCTGAAAGTTGCCCCACTCCAGGCATCCAGGTGGTCTAACAAACCCACACGCCTTTGATTGTCTGCAAACACTCCCACTCCAGACTGGAACACACAGCCACAACATTCAGGCTGCCTGAAACAAGGTATCCAAACTTTCTCACACAGGATAAACTTCAATTCCCTCTAACACCATCTCAAATTCTCTTAAAACTTGGTAGGAGATACCAAATTGTTGTAAAGGTTTCAAGTGTTAAATACCAAAGGTAAAATTGTATTGCTGGGGATTTATATCAAAAAAAGAGAAAGTGACTTCTTTAAATGAGCAGAACAAGCTGGCATTAAACATACAAGTCCATTAAGTCTCCTAAATGTAGTTGTTCAATAGTCAGAGGAAAAAACCCAACAAAAACAATCAATCAAAAAACCCCACAAAAACCAACAACACACCAGAAGAAGCCCCGGAAATCCAGATGAAATTTCCAATACTTTTTCTCACGTCTGAAGTTTGACACTTCCTTATACCAATCTCTAAACCAGAACGAAGAAGATATTTTTTTCAAAATCATGTATCTATACTCTCTAATAGGCAACACAAAAATAAATGTCAAGAACTGAGACCAAGAATGCAGACAGAGATCTGTGCTGGGGCTTCAAAAAAAAAAATTGATCAGGTATATTTGCAAGAAAACATTACATTTCAAAAATCTCTTTCTAGGGAAACACTGCAAAGCAGCAAGTTAATATTTTATTTTCATGTTCCAGGAAAAAAAAAATCTGCTGAAAAAATTTTCTGCATTACTATTACTGGTAAGTACAACATTAAGTGTGATATGGGTCAATTCAGATTGCAATAGTTTTAGGTGAGTCCAACCAGTGTCTAGCTTAAATTAGCATAAACAACCTTCACTTAAGGTGCAATCCATATCAGCAAGAAAGAGGACCAGAGACCCTTCCACATTCATGATTCTGACAAGACAATAAGTGACACCACAACTACAACATGATGGGAGATGACACGGGATCAGAAAAATGAAGCATTTACATTCTGTTTCTTCAACTTTTGAGATCACTGCTTCTTATCACAAAAAGCCTTCTACCTGCATTTACAAACTCCGAGGAAAGTATTGTTTATCCAGCTGCTTAGGACCATTTTCTTCTAGTAATTGCTTCAAATATTATGTTTCATCAACATAATATCCTCATCACATCATGTGTGTATATGACCAGTATATAACCTATGAATAGGTATGTAAAAAATGTGTGTACATTAGCAAACAGTAGTGCATATACACACCAAGTGGAGCTTCCAAACAAAGCAGCTTCAGAAAGAAAGTTTTGGCACACAATTACCACATGAAACATTTTTCACATTTTTTTCCCAAAGACCTCTATTCGAGTCAGAAAAATATTCCCATTTAATGGTTATCAGTATCCTACTTGGTCTTTTGACAAATCAAAGCCTCAGCAGGCTCTCCTTAAGATCTTTTTTATCAACTACAGTGTCAGAATTCAGCATGTTTATTAGCTAAAGCTCCTTCTGTGTTGGCAGTGTGAGCAGCAAAATGCAAACAAATTAGAGGGCACTGTGCAATCCTGTGTAGTAACATCCAATTTCCTATTTTAAGCAAAGTACTGAATTTTTCTTTATTTTAGAGTCCATCAACAGGAGTTTAAATGGAAGAAACCATATTTTCCTTAATTCACACAATTAGAAGAAACAACAAGATTTATTTCCAACATCTGGAAATAAGTCACCGCTCATTTTATTGTTTCTGGACAGTATGTTACCACCAATTGATTTTTATTCTAGTTCATTATACCCCTATTGCAATGTGAACTAAGTTGATTTTTGTATTCCATTTTTCCATGCATCCTTATCATTTTTCCACTTCCTGTCCCCATGAATAGCCCTTTCAAAGCCTCACACATTTTGAGACACAAATGTATTTGGGGACACAGAGCCTGCAGAGCAAGCCTTTTGTTCCTCCGTCGTAGTGCCATAAGGATGCCAGGTCTATTAATGCCATCAAGCAAACAGAGGGACATTACTGGAGAAAAGAATTAAAAATTTAAAAAACACTCAAAAAATCTCACACCCAGAGCAGCATGGAGTAAAGGCAGATGGATCTGGGCAGTTTCTTTGTTTTTTAACAATGAGCAAAAAGTCGCATACAGTGTTAATCAATTACAGAAAATGATTACCACTGAATTAATGTACCCAAATAAGGCTACAAAGGTAATTCTGGTGTTTAATGTAGTAGTGTTATTACTTTATCATCTTATTTTGATATGATTATTCCTTTTATATAAAAATTAACCTTTTGCAGTAAGTTTTAAAAATCGACAGATTGTGACTTCAATCATGCAACCAAAACCAAAGCATTTCACACAACTTCTCTAAATCAAAATAAAACAAATTAGGCTACTCAAACCAAATTAAAACCACCAAACTGGTAAAGCTTGGCGAAAAAGTCATGGCTTATATTAAATATATCACTATTTACAGGTAGCTCAATACTACAAGAAAAAAACCAAACTGATTTATGTATAATCTTGATATATTACATATGGTTTACAAAAAAAAATAAAGCTCATCAATAATGAAATGCAGTTAACTGGTAACTAAAACATCCTTGCCTATTTAATAGGTATTTTTAATTAAAGATAAAGAGACTTGGGTGGAATACAGCAAGTTATAAAATGAGTATGTCAAAAGCAAAGTGTATTTCCAAATGGTAGCAAAGGTTATGCTGCAGAGTGCAAGCAGCAGTTACTGTGCAAACCCTACACTGCTCACTAAACACAACATGATGAAGATTAAAAGGCATTGCCTGAAATGGTCAAACCAGCAAAGAAAAATGAGTGCTAAAAATTTTCTGAGAGTATCTATATGACTCTTGTTTAAATGAGTATTAGTTCTACTATGAAGCAGACACAGACTCTAAAACAAGCACTTTTACAGTGACACAGAAAGAAAGAATTGATAGTAATTATTTGCACTGCAGCAGCTCATAGGAGTTTGAAACACGGTTTGGGACACTCAGTGGAAAACAGGATTGGAGAAGAACCATCTCAGCTTCCTGAGGGCTAAGAATAATAGAACACCACAATGCAAAGGTACCTCACCAAGTTTATTGTTCCATACATCTTTCTGTGATTAGCAAAGCACTTTTACAGCTACAATGTACAGATAATTAACTTCTTTTTAAAAATTAAGAAGTCCTACTGTCAATAGTCATCCCTGAGAAAACATCTCTCTGCATTTTTAATCTGTGTATTAAGAAATCCCTAAGTGCATCTGAATAAACATGCCTGTTCTGAAAAACAATCATATCAAGTATCATTTCATTTTATTCCTTCCCCACACTTAATATCCACATTCTAAAAGATATCTTTCTTTTGTCCTTGGGGAGAATGTGCATCTGTTCTGGAGACCAGCAGTGGATCCTTCCATGGCTTCCCCTTCCTGAGGAAAGCTCCTTCTTGGTCTCATCCAGCCTCTTTCCTTTCCTGTGAATCTTACCTCTTTCCCAGTGCAAAAGAATTATGTGAAAATACATATTCCAGACATAAATGTTGAAATTTTTACTATCTTCATCTTCAGCAACCATGTCTTAGAAAATTAAAAAGGAAATAAACATGCATGTACACATATACCATTTCTCTGTTACACAGAAACAGAGCCAGCCATCCTGGTTACAGACTAAGAAGAGTGACAAACAAGTTCTTGAAATCATAAAATTCCCAGGCAGGGGGTTACATAGAAAAAAAAAGGATTCTTCATTTCTGCAAATCATTTAAGTAAACAGTCTTCCAAGTATTTTAAACTAAATGAGATAGACCCAAAATAATTTCTCTTTTAAACAGAAAATGAACTTGAGAAAAAGATTAGTTTTCAATCAGGGTTTCTACATCTCCCTAGTTTCACTCACCGATAGGAATGGAGCACAAGAGCTGCAGGTATGCTTAAAACCTGCAAAAGTATCAGAAAATCACATTACCAAAGTCACTGTAAAACCAGCACTAGCAGCAGCAAGCTTCTACCACATTTTCCTCAAGATATATTTGAAATCTGCCAAAACTAATTTGCATGTCTGTCAATGAATTAATCTCTCACAGCAGATGAGATTTGGTTTCTGCCCCATTCAGATGCTATAACTTTCCTAAAGAAAAAGATTAATCTTACATTTCCTTCACTGCACATAAGGTAAATCCACTCAGAAAGCACTAACAACAATATATAAAAAAAACAACAAACCCCACTATGCCAAATTGCAGATGTAGTGAGAAGAGATTAATCTGACCAATTCCTCAAATTCCTTTGTTTTTCCATTTCCTACTGCACTGCAAAAACATTTAATCAGATTCACAAAACAAGAATGCCCAGTGTCTGAAAATTCTACATCTTTGTGAGACAAAAAATCAAACATCTCAACTAATTTTGAGTATTTATTACATGTAGGTTGTATCATTTTTATTTCAGAACAGATTTGAGACGGATTAAGCTGTTTCATTAGAATATAATGGTATCTTTCCCACTGATTATGAGAGAGAACTAGCATATTAAGCAGGATTATAAAATCAGCTAAAAACTACACTCAATAATGAAATACAAAGTTGCCCAACTTTTTAGTCAAAAGCAGACCTGTAACAGTAAAAAAACTGTGTAAAGTTCTTGACCTCTGAATATTTCAAAATCTTAATCCCACTTTTGAATTACATAAAGGCACTGCAGCATGCATTTTTGTACATTTTCATACGCATATCTCTAAAGATTTTCTACAAAGCATGCAGATGTGAGCACAGGAAGTTTAAACTTAAAATCAAAACCATTCTTACAATTTGAGTCTCCTTAATTATCTACAGGTGCTGGAGGTCCATAACACAGCAAATCAACAAACTCAAGGCAAAAATACTGCCCTGTGTTACACAACACTGCTATTATGCAACATCCCTATTCTCTGCAGCAAGCACGTTTTCCCTGGGCTCTATTGCTCTGCTCCCAACACACATCTGCAACCATTCTCTATTGTATTCCATTTGGGAACCAAACTTTCCTAGAAATGGGGTTTAAAGTCTGACCATGCAAATCAAGGGAAGAATTTAGCAGCTTTCCCCATTCCAGTCATTGTGTTCCAATAGAAAATGCGAAAAAAATTAAAATCTCATTTTCCATTAAAATTGCAGAAACATACTTCAATTAATAATTGTCTAAGTCACAAGAAACTACTCTGTCCAAAAGACTCACAGATCTGTTCTTATCTGGAAATAGTCCAAAGCTTTTTGTTTTATGTACAGTCCAAAATCTACTACACTGATATGATCAAAACCCTAAAACACAGAAGCACTTTTTTCCCCTCTAACTTCAGTTCTGTACTTTCACAATGCCAAGTTTCACCACGAAGCTCAAACCTTTGGATTTTCAGCAGAACCTGAACATATACCCACACTGTATGAAGTCTAAAAGGACAGAACACACAATCTGGCAAAATGGGATTATGTTGATGCAGTTTTGGATTTAAAGGGTTTATTCCCTGCAGGAAAAGGAGTGTTGGTATTTAACTGACAAAGGGCTACACCTTTAAGTTTCACATAAAACCACAGTGCTCGAGAACTGCTGAAACAGGAGAGCAAACTTACAGACAAATGGAGCTACCTAAAATCGCAAGGGAGAACACCTTCAAACAGCCAGTCTGGAAGGCTTAGCTACAACCTGGGGGATAAGCTTCAACACCTGAGCCTGCTTAGCTGCATGGAAGTTACACACATACTTTAACACCTTCTTTAAACACTTCCTTCAAATTTTGTATTTCTAGTACTCAACAAATACCTCATAATCAAATCACACATGTTCCTTAATTTGTGCTCAAGCTGAACCCTTGACTCATTCCAAAGCAGATGTATGTGCTTACATACATTATGAAAAACCCTCAAAATACTTCAGTTCACAGGACCCAGACAGCTCCTGCTTTACCTCTGGCTACAGTAGAGAAAACTGTTTCCATGAATGCAACAGCCTGGAATCTGTGCCTTTCTGCACCTCACAAAGGCAACTTCTGCAAGCTAGTTTCTTGAACTGTACTTCAGAAATAACCATGGAAGCAAGCACATGCAGCACAAGGCCATGAGACTGCACCTGAGCTAGAAGACAGACAGAATTTGGTCTGCTGCCATGACTTTACTATTAGCAACTGGACACTTTGGTTTTACCTTAAAGCTTACTCACAGTATTTTTCTTTAATAAAACATTCTTCCTCCCTCTAAACATCCCGAACACCCCTTTATTTCAACTGCTGCTTAGTATTTATCAAGACCTGCATTATAACCTAAACTGGCTTTTATTGTGAGTCTCCGTGATAACAGCAATTCATCTCAACTAGCTGAGGACTCACAGCTTGGTTTCCATGCTGGTGATTACTGAGGCTGCCTTACCTTGGAGCTGCTACTTTGTCAGGAAACAAAACTTCAGAACTGCTGTTTAAAACACATAAACATGCCATGACAAGTACTTTAAAAATGAAGTATGAAAACTAGCTTAAAAGAAAAAAAACGCCTGTCATCCTTGCTAATCCTAAATAGCAAGACACTCTTCAGCTGGTTGTAATATCAAAACTGAGTGAACAAAAAAAGTCATAGCTGAATCTGTGTGAAGTGCTCCTCCCAGTTTCATTCAGTATGCAGCTGGCCTTCCTTGTGAGAAGAACTTTGCTGTTTCCTATTCATTTGGCATTGACTGAAGCTCTCTGGGTCTCCTGTGTGAGCCTGCTGAGCAGCCAGTGATCCTGCAGCTTGTACAAATCCAGGAGGCTCTGCCTGCCCATGGAGAACTCTGCAGGTCTCCTTGCTGATTTCCAGGTGTTCCTGGTGACCCATTCCTCAAGTCCCTCTTGACTCAAGTACTACTGCTAGGTACATCATGGGATGGACAGGGACAGACAAGAGAGGAGGAGAAAGTGACAAGAAATCCTCCAAAGTAATTCTTCAGAGAACTTTATTATCAGTGGAAGGCGAAAGGACTAAGAGGACTATGGCAGTCTGTAGGGCAAAACTTAAGTAGGGAAACACAGCAAATTGTCTTTGCTCCAGGAATAGCCTCCTGAAATTTCGATGATTAAGAAAACAAAGTTCATATAATCTAGCAACAGTTTCACTCTCCTCATCCACACTATGGAACAGAAACATACAGTTTAATATACTAAACACAGTTGAGTATCTGAGACCCTAAGAGTTGCAAATTCAATGCTGACAAGACACCAAAGCCTTTTTAGCAAAATCTAGGAATACGGAAGAGTTGTAATGTTGCGAAGATTTACTCTTCACAACCTTTATCTGCTAAATGATTACCAAACATATCCAGAACACTTCCAACATTTGCTTTTGCATAGAAGAGAAGCTGCAAACATCAACTTCATGACCCCAGAAATGCTCACTCCCCACCCTTCTCTCCCCCCTTTAACGTTATTCAGGCTCATCTGACAAAGCAGTGCTGTCTGCCATACCAGTTTCTGGGTCAAATAAAGGCAGAACAGTCTCTTAAGTTTCTACAATTACACAACTCAAGTCTGGAAGAGGTAGCAGGGGGCAGGATGATAGTGCTATCATGTATGGTCATGTGAAAAAAAAAAGTGAGTTTATATGATCAGAAGTGTAAGAAGGTTAAAAAACCCCAGAGCAACAACTAAAAGCAATGTTTTTCAGCAGTTATTGACTGTATTTCAAAGATCCTTTTTCTACTTCTCTTCCAAAAGAGATTTTATACTTCAGTAGAAACTCTAAGATAAAATAACTTCTTATTTCATTGCGTATTTTAATGTTAAACTCCACTCACCACTGATGTCCATACCCTAACCTGCATCCAGAGGTGGAGACTTAGTGCAACAGAGCCCTCATCTTCTGGGCACCTCAAGGTTATTTTACAGAGCTCATGTACTCAATGTGAGAAAAGAAGAGGCTAAAAAAACTGTACAACCACACTGCAGAATAAATGGCCTATACTATACTATCCTACAATATTTTCTTCACAATATCCAACAAGATTTTTAAAGAGATTTTTATTCTCTTTTCATAAAAAGATGTAGCAGATGCACACACACTTATCCAAGACAGAAATTTGTTATGTGCCCCAACAGCAGAGTAGCTAAATTAGCAACTATGTTTACAGCAAAATATGCAAATTAATAACCACAGTTGTTATGCCCAGACTTAGCTATGGAAAAGCATCATTAAGCAAAAGTAGTGGAATTGTGGCAAGCAATTCAAACATTATTGAATCATATAATGCTGCTAAACAAGCCAGATGAACCCTGCTGATTATCAATGCTCCCCATTTTTGTCCTTCTGTTGAAGCCAAGGAGTTAAAAACAAACAAAAAAAACAACAAATCTGATCAAACACCTGCTAAATTAGGAAAACAGTACAAGAAAACAGCACTTCTAAAACTATTTTTAATCAAATAAAGTTCTGACTGCAGATTATTTATGTGAAGATCTTCAGAACTGTAGCTTCTCACCATCTGCTTCAGTTAAAATTTGAAAGCCCAGCATATATGCAAACTATTCTTTTGCCAGTTTGGTGTGGAAGATTACTCCATAACCCCTGTTTGCTGATGGGTTAGGCTAGAAACTGTTCAATCTCATGAGGAACAAACTCACAATAGGAAAAAAATAAACAGAGCTGTTTATTGTAGTTTCAAGCTCCCAGTATATAGAATTATAGATATCACTTGAGAAGGCCTAAGTTTTGTCAGAAATTTTCACCTAATTTCAAACATTACCAACTTAGATATTTCTTCTATAACAAGAAGCTTTCAATACTAGAACACTTTCTAAATTGATGTGTGATGTCACATCTCATACAGCTGAAAACGAATTAGAAATACACTTTCCTTTAACTGGAATCACAGAGCCAGTTTTTTCCAGGAATATGTTTTCTGATCTTTGCTTGTGGATTATAAGCCATGCAAATGCCTATGTATGGTTATGAATATATATGTATAGATATATATATATATACACACACACACTGTTAAAAAACACATTTAAATCCTTTAGTAAACAGCCTTTGCCTTTACAATTTAATAGAGTTCAATAAAATGTGATCATCTTCTGTATCAACAGATTTCTCAGTAGAGTCAAGCTCACACAAACCCTTTCAAGGAGAAAGGGCTCAGTGTCAGATTTTCCCTAAGTACAAGAGTCATCAAGCTCCTCATGAGAACGACAATTCAGTAGAACAGCAAATCATCAGAGAGCTTCAGTTTTGAAAGCTGGAGTTTCCCAAAGGTCTAAAATCCCTTGGCATTTCTTTCCTACTACATATCTCCTGCCTTGAGAATATCAGCAAGTTTTCCTGTCAAAAGCAGCACTTTCATCACCAATTCTAGGTCAGTATTTTCATCTTACTACACAGGAAGTATGGCAGCTGTGGCTTATATTAGTCAGGAATCTACAAAGATATTACTAGAATAGCTACTTCATTTATTAGGTTTAGGTTTGCTAAGGAGACCAAAATATTTGCATCCACCCATAGAGAAAGATTGCAAAATACAGTTTGATGACTGATTCTAGTATGACTTTAACTCCAAACTCTAACTGAGAAACAGTGCAAACACTGCAGAATGAGCATACTCATTCTGGCTGCACTCCTCCTCCCTGCAATTCTGCACAATCCCCAATTCTTCTTGTGGTAGAATCATAGCATTTCACCAGTCTCTGCAAAGAGGTGCAATGGTTTGCTTAAAAACATGGCCCAACAGGAAGAAATTTTCAAAGGTAAGTGGTGATTTTTACTGGGATGGGGGAAGGAGGACAAGAGTAGAGACGCTGTTGCTTGTTGTGACCACACAATTTTAGTGTAGCAACAGCTATGGAGGGAACCTCAGCACTGAACTGCTGAGATGACTCAAACCCAAACTAAAACTGCTGAGACCAAAACCAAAGCAGCCCTGGCTCGACCCCAACTGTGTGTTCCCTTCCATGACCCCTCCTTCAAGCCAAAATCAACATCTGATGACCACACTGGACATGCACCTAAAAAACTGCTCAGTGTTAGGAAACTCCGAGAAGCCTCAGGAAAACGACTATTGAGAATTCCAGGGAATGAGTGCACTGACCCAGGAGGAAAACCAAAGGATCAGAAGCAGGGGAAGTTCCCACTCGGTAATGCCATGCCAGACTAGATTACTGCAAAGGTCCCCAGCCTTCAGGCTGTAAATCCAGCACTCCCATCAGCGGGAGCTGTGGTGCTGCTTAACCAGCTCAAAGCGCAGCTCCCAAACTCAAAACTGCAGATGAATACTCCTACAACCACAGTAAATAAAATACGAGTCACTGTGCTGCCAAAACTGCACCATGAACACAAAACTATACCAAACCCATTAACTACTAAAGACCCCCTGTTATTCAGTCTCTGGCCTCTTTCAAAAAAAGACATATTAACATATTCTTTTGTGTAATGTTTCTTTTGGATTTGGGATAATGATTTAAAGGAATCCTCAAATGCTTCAGCTGTAGAAACATGGATTAATTCATGTACCCTTGTGCTCATACTGAATTATATAAAACATTATTATAAAGAACTGATCAGTGCCAACAAATCTATAGTTGTAGTGCCAAAACTGCTTTTGGCCTATCCTGCCAGACTGCTGAACTTCACAGCACTCACTTTTGGGTAAAGTCACAGATGAGCGACTAAGAGCCACCTAAATTCCAAGCTTTGAGACCAACTGCTTCGGATTAGAACTTGGTACTGTTCACATGACCACAATTTTAGGGATGTGTTTTCAGAAGAGCTGATCTGTCAGATCAGAACAGTACCCGCTGCCTCTCAACAGGCTCACCATCACCCAGTGCACCCCAGGTCAGTGCTACGGCAGAGAAGGGATTTGCCATCACCTTCTCTTTCCCACCTCACTGGTTCCAGAACCCATGTTTAACATCCAGTCCAAAACAGAAAAGTGAGACACACTAAACACAAAAATCCCATTTCTGCTCACAGAAAGGGTCCCCCTCTACAGCTGCCTGCACCACTGCATCAACTTCTGGACAGGCACAAGACTACTATCATTTTAATTGTTTAAAAGGACCTAAAATTCTAGGTTAAATAAAACATACAACTACACTGGTAATATTTTCAAAGCTTCAAAGGTTAACAGAATTTATTTTTTGAACCACTATACTGAAGACTAATTAAATAGTGTCAAAGAGCTCATGGCATGCTATTGCTCTTCGCATCAAAATCAATTAACAAAGTGAACAGAAAACTGGAAGTGTTCAGATTTAACAACAGTGTATGGGAAAAAAACTTAAAGGAAAAATGAAGTTGAAGATAAAGTTCTAACTCTTTTACTGGTAAAAAAAAAAATGTACCAGGGTTACTTGATGCAATATGTAAGAGAGGAAGAAATGCTATCATTTGTGTCTAAAGAATGTGAAAAATAGCTCATACTTTTTTATATTCTATCTATATGTATAAAAGCACTAATACGCAATTGTTTGAAACAACACAAGCTTTATCAGGGTTAGACAACAGTGATGTTCAATACTGTAGAGAATTTGTGAGAGAAAATGTGAATAAGCTGCAATGAGCGAAAGGGCTTAGAACAGAGCCCCAGCTTTGGTGCAGAGGCAGAACAGGAGCAGTACCAGCTCAGTGAGTTTCATAGCACTGAGCCACTTGGTCTCCAGCATCCTCCACACACAGAGTGTGCTGTGCAGACTGAGCCCTGATCACTGCACAGCCTAAGCAGGACTGGAATCACTGCAAACACACAGCAAACGTGGTACCAAAAGTGCTATTACCACAGCAGAGGAACCAGCCTGCTGCTTTCCTGCTAAATACACACTTCAATCCCCATGGCAGGTTTCACAACAGGACTGGTACACCCAGCCTGAGTGTGGAGAGCAGGTTGAACCAGAAGTGACATTATGAAATGCTGGGTCGCTTTTTTACATACTAGTGAACAAGAACAGATTGCTGGGAAGTTTAGCACAATTTGGAAAATATGGGACCATGGATGCTCCAAACTGAAGCAAAATTGCTAGCAAAACACAAATGAAAACCAGTTAGCTATCAAAAACTCTACTTCTCTGCTCTTACCATCAGGTATTTTCTATGATAAAACGCAAAAAACAAAGTTATCTTAAGGTTTTAATCTTCTGAATGACCCATAGCACATCTCCTCCCCACCACCAAGCTCTAACAATGTTAAGTTTCTGTATTAACCACACCAACCAGGCCTGCATACCTGCATTTTTACTTTCAGTAACATAACAATCCAGTATCAGGAATGTGAACATGGCAAATAAAGAATAAATTTTGTAAAATTCACAAACAAACTGCAGATAGCCTCCAGCTTGTTTTTACAAGTAGTTTTCTAAATTATAACCTCTGAGGAAGGCCAAAATAATTTTTATTTCCAGTGTTACTGAATCAACTCTTGAAATTCCCTAGATAACTGGCTAGCAGATGCACAAATTAAAATATTTTGCATGGAATCATCCCAGTACAAATTTAAACTCTATTCCTTCCATATGGCTACTCAGCCTAATGTCTTCTCCATGGCTGGCTTTTTTTCAGGTAAGTCAGAACACTCTTCTGCTAGGGATGGGAACCAAACAGGAGACTTCTTACCCTTCCTCAGATCAGTCTCTCTGCTGCAGCAAAAGAAGACATTCCCACTACCTCTGTCTCAAGCACAATTTAGGATTATTAGGCTGTGCTGATATCACAAATACAAAACTGATGAGAAATTTTCAATTCCAACACTCCAAACACTCTAATTTACTGCCCCAAGGGCTCAATGGAGGACCAACACTTTGGGCAACAGGGAAGGGTTGTCACTGTTTGTAGTGACTGATATTTAAGTCAAAAGATTTTAGCAGCTCTATGAGGAGTTACTCACACCTAACATTCTCTGCAGCTCTAAGGCTTTTTTCTCCCCCCAACCTTTTAACCTATTTTTAGTGGCTACATTTTCAGATCTTCTCATTAGAACTGCTACCACACAACTGAACAAGATGTCAAGAATCCGATTTTTGAAACACGTCTAATGATTATATATTCTTAAGAGTAAGATGATGGCAGAAAATTGCAGCAAATCACTAAGAAGTAAATGTCAGTTTACTTGAAAAAGAACTTAGGAGCAGGGAACCCTGAAATATTTTGGCACAATACTCATTACGTACTATAAACTCTGACATGCAATACTGCCTCTCTTAAAGGAAGGATAGAGCATAAGTTCAGCACAAAAGAATAAAAATATGCTGCAAAAAGGATGAGGGACTACTACCTACATAGAAAAACTTCCCAAATAGTACTCACAAACTGCAAGCAAGGATGTAATGAGGTACAAGATTTGTAGAGCACAGAACTACTTACCTATGACAATTTTGTCAGACAAATGTGTTCAAGCAATTGCTAATATTTAAAAATACTGTACTTGAGACTATACAACTACTTACTCGTAACAAAGAAGCTAACACTCAGCATGGGAGAAATAACATCCACCTCTAAGAAAGCAGGAAGTTTAATGAATTCTCTCCAAGGGAAAAACGCTGAGCTATTTTTTCAAGAACGTGTCCCCTAGGTTTGCTACCCATGCACACAGGCTGATGAGTCTCAGCCAGTGGAATGTGACACCACATGATCATCAGCCCCTCCACCATGCCAGCACAAGTATCTGCTGCACAAGGCTGTGTGTTATTACTCTGCAGGGAACATACTCTAACAACAGTGTGGCTCTACAGCTTTATACAGAACAAAACGTGAGCAACAGTGCTCTCGGGAACCACAAGAAAACCACAGACAAGTTTCCCATCCTTTTACCAATGTTTATTAGTCCTACAGACTAAGACCATTCTTTACTGGCAAATGCAGTTAACTCACGTGGCACCTGAGAAGCTTAAAAAGTATCCTGAAATACTACGTCTGTGGCTTTTTCTTCTCTCTGATACATAGAGTATAACCCTTGCGAAGAACTACATAAGTAAAAAATTCGAGGTATCTAACACGGTCCGTAACAGCTAGAGTTTCCCAGCCCTATCTTCAAAGTAGTCACAACCTTATCTCCACTCGGACCCAAAGTGAAGGGAAAAATAATTTTAAAAAATAATAAAAGTAAAAGAAGTAGACAAAGCCAGGATTGAGAGACTCGGGCGAAGCCACCAAGTGACACCTGTGCAGTGAAGAGGCCAGGGGCCCTGCTGTCCGCTTCCAGACCCGGCCCTCGAGCACACCCCACCACGGGGGCCCGCCGCGGCGCCGGGCCCTAGCTCGGCTCTCGCCGCTCCCTAGGACGCCCCGGCCCGGGGAGCCCCTGTTCCCGCCAGCGGCCCCCGCCCTGCCCCGGCCGCGCCGCTCCAGGGCCGCGGCCTAAAGATGGCGGAGGAGGCCGCGCTTCCCTGTCTGCTCACCCGCCCTGCCCAACACTGAGCCGCACTCACCGCCCAGGCAGCCTCTCGTACCGGGACTGCGCGTCCCACCGACACCTCGCCGCTCGCCTCGTCCTCCTGGCCCCGGCAAGCTCGGCCGCCGCCGCCGCCTCACGACCCGCGGCCGCCCGCCATCTTCCCTCCGCCTCCCCCGCCAG
>JANRGV010000002.1:3529551-3541454 GCA_024734035.1 Alethe castanea | reverse complement strand
CGGCGCGCACGCGCACTACGTCGGGGCGCGTGGGCGGGGGCGCCGCGCCTGAAGGGCCGCGGGCGGCAACGCGCGTGCGCCCTTGCGGTGGGGCGGGGCGCACACCGCTTCCGCGAGCCCGCCCGGCCGGCGCACCAATCACAGGGCGGAGGCGCGCGGAGCTGCGCGCATGCGCAGAGGGCGCTGTCGGCGGCCGTGCCGTGTGTGGTGGGGGTGCCGAGGATCCCTCAGAGGCGCCGGGCCGGGATCTGCACCCGGACAGTCCCGGGACCCCCGGGCCGACCGGCTCCAGCTTGCCAAAAAGACACTGCTGCCGGCCGGAGTGATAACTGCTTCCGGGCACAGCCGTGTTCTGCGCTGCTCCATGTGAGTTCTTTCACGCTCACCAAAAGTCCAGGCGCTACAACACAGTCCGCCTTGCGCGGCTCCCAGAAATACCTTTGGAATGGGCTGCCCAGGGAGGTGGTGGAGTCACCGTCTCTGGAGGTGTTTAAGGGAAGATTGGAGGTGGCACGTAGTGCCATGGTCGAGTTGACATGGTGGTGTTCGCTCAAAGGTTGGACTCGATCTCAGAGAAATCTTTTCAAACCTGATTCCGTTCTCTGTCCTCCTGCCATTACCGGGCTCTAAAACACAAGCAAAATCTACTAATCTCAAGGCTCGTAAAAATCTCTTTGTGTAGGACAGTGGGAACTCCTGAGATAATTTACAGATCGCTAGGTCTGTTACACTCCTTGGTAGTTCTAAAGGTGCTTACAAAGGCGTCATCGTGTCGTAATTGGGGAGTGTAGATAAAGAGGTGCAGAGTGGCTTTGTTTCCTTCAATTAGTTGTGATTAAGACCTAAGAGTCTGTGTGTTTAGATGAAAATGTCTTAAAGCTGCTTGAACAGAAACATCTTACAGGGCAAACCCAGTTCAGCAGGAGCAGCTACTGGGAAGCATATGCTGTATCAAAGCAGGACACGAAACTTTATAAAATAAAGATTTGACACCTTGGTTTTTCTCCTTTAGTTACAATTATTCTGACCCTGCAGAAGCTCCTGGTCGGTTACAGATGCATGTGTGGTTTATAGGCTTGCAGGAGCCTCTGCCACCCCTGCTCATACACAAATCTATTTGAGGCAACGTGCTCCAGGTGAGGTGAGTCCAAATAGTTGTCACACACCAGTACAGCCTCTCAGCACAACAGCAACATTACATTTCTAGTAAAACTTGAAATAATATTTTATTTCTCTACCTTTTGCAAGATCAGTGATTAGCTTATCATCACAAATAGTGACCTAACACTGCCTCTTTGTCCCAGTGTTCTTCCCTGCAAAATTTTCCTTCTTTCAGGCAGGGTGGTAAAATTACAAGACTTGAAAGGGCTGGTTTAAGAAGTTTATCATAAACAAAAGAACATTAATTTCAACTAAAAGCTAACAATTTGTGAATCTTCCAGCAACTGAGCTCTGATAACAATAGGTGTGTGATTCCCACAGGCTGCACCAGCAGCCAGCCCTCCACTGTGTCACATTATTTATGGTTTGGTTTCATCTCAGAGTTAGGGCTGTTAGCAACCTAGTTAAGGAGTCCATCCCTCCAGAGGTGGATATCTAGCTGTGTTAATATGAAAATTATTTGGTTTCTTCACATTTTCTTTCTGTAGCAGGATATAGATTGGGTGTCTGCAATCACTTGGCACAGAACAAGGGAGCAAAGAGGGAAATGCTGCCCCAATGCTTTCTCACTGTGATTGTAGTAACAACTCTAATCTGTCCTAAACTGTACTTGGGTTATTACACTCTTAGAGTCCCCAGATGTCCAGGATCTGTTTATTAAAAAGGTCCTCATTAAGAAAATCATAATATGTACCTAATGCTTATAAACCACACAACTTTATTTAAAAAATCTTTTAATTTACACTAAACAATAATAGAAAAATATCGAAGCTGTAAAAATTCAGTCCCTATCAAACAATAAAACAAACAAACAAAAACTACCACAGAAATTGATGCTGCCCATCACTGAACCTTCTGAGAACAAGTTTCCGCATCCTTTAGAAGTTCCTAAAAAACATGAAATCACATCTGTATTTCTGCTAAAAACAAAAAATGCTGAAAATTTACAAACTGGGGAGAGGGATTACGGAAGAAACAAATACTTGAGCCACTGGGAAAAGGCCTTTCAGATTCTTTGCTCTCACAATACAGGAGGGTCCTTGCCAACATACACATGGAACAAACCAAAAGGACAATGCTGATCTCCAGTCTGAATGCACCTGTGGCAACACAGCACTGGAGTCCCCTGCATCCACAACCACCCTTGCTCAGCTGGGAGCTGCACTGATCCAGAGGGCTCAGAAACAGCCCAAGTCCTCAGGTGTTTCTGCTCACATAAAGGGGCTGAGGGTTAACCTTAATACTGGAAGCTGCGTTTAGTCTGAATATCATCGAGAATCTGTTGTAATTCTTCATCTTCAAACCGGCCCTCCAGGCTGCAAGGTAAGAGCAATAAGGAGACATTAAAGGTTTTAGAAATAATCTCTCCCCCTTGATTCATTTCAGTCATAACTCTCTCCTGTCAGTCTCCACACACTGTCACCCATCTGTGGAACCACCAGGAACCAGCTGTAAGTAACATCGCTGTACAAAGAGTGCTCCAATCCCTATACAGTGCTTCTTCTTTACATGGCATAACTCCATTCTCCCCAGAACCTTCTGCTGAGAAATTTCAAAATGTCTTTTCAAAAAAGACAAGGCAGGTGTAAGCAGACCTCTAAATTAAGTCCATGTAGCTGCCTGTTCCTAAACCAGTCCATTCTTGCTATGAAATCTTAACATAAAATCATGGAATGGTTTGGTTTGGAAGGGACCTTGAAGATCTCATTCCAACCCCCTGCCATGGGCAGGGACACCCTACACTGCCCCAAGTTGCTCAGAGCCCCACCCAGCCTGGCCTTGGACACTTTCAGGGATGGAGCAGCCACAGGTTCTCTGGGCAACTGTGCCAGGGCCTCACCACGCTGACAGAGAATTTCTCCCTAGTATCTCATCTAAATCTGCTCTCAGTTTGAAGCCATTCCCTTGTCCTGTCACTATTGTTGTAAAAAGTCTTGATCCATCTTTCTTGTAGGCTCTTTCCAGATACTGGGAGTCCACAGTTAGGTCATCCCAAAGCCTTCTCTTTCATGTAATGACAAATAAGGAACAAACTGTAATTCAGATGAATGTTTCATACCCTCCTCTATCAGGCCACAAGGTAATCAATCAAGATATGAAGAAGCTACTGCTCCCCCCTACATTATCCACAAAACAATTCATCTGCTCCAATGGAAAAAAAACCTCCAAGGAACACAATCACAGCCAGCTAAGAACCCAAATTTAAGAGGTTTACACTTGATCCAGTAAAAGCTCTCTGAAGCACAT
The DNA here is from genome assembly GCA_024734035.1 of Alethe castanea. Classification (NCBI taxonomy): domain Eukaryota; kingdom Metazoa; phylum Chordata; class Aves; order Passeriformes; family Muscicapidae; genus Alethe; species Alethe castanea. The sequence goes on along the minus strand of JANRGV010000002.1, from coordinate 3,538,046 downwards.
TAGGGACATGTATGGAGTGTGTTGCTGTCAGATCAGTGGGCAGGGGAAGAAAGACCAAGACCACATGCTCTTCCACCAAGGGAGTTGGCCTGAAGAGAGGGTACCAGGGCACAGCTGGCTTTAGGTCACAGGGAGGTATACAGCAGTCTTTGTACAATATATATATGCTTACCTAGGAATCAAAGCTTTTGCTTCCTCCGCTGTCTCAGGACACAAGTTGGCCAAACATGCCAATTCAAACTTATGGAGCTTCTTCTGGAGCAGTAAGCTGTAAGGGAAGACAAAAATTTGACGAAATTACAAGATAGAAAAATAAAGAGGCTTAAACTGAAAGAAATCTTTATCTTTTACACACTGCTTTTGGCACTGAAGTAATTTTTTCAGGAGAAAAGACTCATTATATAAATGCATAGAGGAAAAAATAAAATCCTATCTGCTAGCTCCACTTCCTCTGAATTATTCTGCAAATTCTAGAAAATCCTCCCAATTAGTGCAATCAGCTGTCAGTGAAATACTGAAAACAAAGCAGTTCAGAAGGCTTGACCTGGACAAAGTACAACCCTCCACCAAGAACTTCTTGCCTTGTTAGGAAGAAGACTCAGAATTAAAGAACAAATCACGCAACATCCCTAAAATGTAGTTTAGTAAAGCAGGACCAGTATTAGGGATGGAATTCTCCAACACAGTGTTTGTTCCAGCCTGACTCTCCCCTCACCTGCGCACGCTGGCGATGGTCTCACGGTTTTTGAAGCGGCTGAAGCGCGCTGTGTAGTTCAGGGTTTTCATGAAGACTTCTGAGAGCTCCTGCTCATCCTCCGCGCTCTCGTTCTGCTGCTTGCGATGCTCGAGCAGCATGTGCACCTCGGAATTCAGGAGAGTTTCCGCAGTTTCAAATTCTGCAGTCAAACCGGAGAATGCCAGCGTGAAAAAAGGTGGAATGTGTTTGAAAAGGGGAACTGCACAAGTTTTGTACGTAATTTAGCTCTGGGTAATAAAGAGCTGAATTATTTTGTGAATTACTTTCCCAATAAAGAAGTGAAAACATCTTTCACGGCAGTTGTGTGAGCCCTTTCACCAATGACTGGGCAACATTTCATACTGAAAATGCTAATAAAAATTACACTTTGAGTGACAGCCAAAAGTGTTTGTCTTTCTGACCATGTATTTTACACTTGCAGCCCTAGCATTCAGATTTTTTCATATCTGTGCAGTATGTTTTCTTCACTCAGTTTTGGCACTAGTAATGCATGACTTCATACAGAAAAAAATATTTAGAACTCTAAAACTCCACGAAATTCAGAAGTGGTGCCAGAGTCTTCAAAAGAGTTTGAGCTCTTGAAGTTAATATGAATGCTGTTAACTATTTTTAAAAAGGCTTCATTTATTTGAAAAGTTAATTGAACTACTGAAATTTTATTATCAGAAAAAACCCATTTTAACCAATCTTAAAAATTCCCTCCTGCTTTTAAGTCTACTTTGAATTCATTCATCATCACCATAACCACTATATGTATTCCAATAACAAGAATATCTTTCAACATCACCTGTATGAGCTGTTCAAAGCAACAGTCAGAGGCTGCATCCCAGAGTGCCTGACAGCACTGTTTTATACAAGCAGATACAGGGACTGCTAGAAAGGGGCTGGCAACTCTTATTTTGCATTAAGCAGTAAATCGGCTTGGTCTAAACATGAGATTTTAGCATGAAAAATATGAAAAATAGTCTTTCAGAATTTCCCTATTATTCATAACTCAACAATGCAACAATGCAGCATGGTGTCCATTTCCCCCCCCACCCCCCTTTTTTTTTCAGGGTGGCTCTGAGGTATAAATACATTTCTAGGATTTATACTGAATTAATTTTCTGAAAAAAAAAAATTTACAGACTGTAAATGTCTACAGTTACCAACTCTGGATCTGGACAGCTGGTTTCCTAACTGCAGCAGTATTCACAGATCTCCAGAACGGGTTAAGTTGGAAGGGACCTTAAAGCCCATCCAGTTCTACTCCCTGCCAGGGGCAGGGACACCTTCCACTGTCCCAGGCTGCTCCAAGCCCTGTCCAACCTGGCCTTGGACACTGCCAGCGATGGGGCAGCCACAGCTTCTCTGGCTAACCTGTGCCAGGCCTAACCACCTAGCCACCTTCATAGGGAAGAACTCCTGTGTCAAAAAAAATCCAATAACCTTTTCACTATGATTTTTTTTTTTTTCCACGTGCACACAGGTAGCGGCCCACCTAAGAATAGCCATATCCTAGCAGTCATCAGATCCTTAAATGTTACAAATCATTTAATAACCTGATTTTTAACACTCGGGGCTTTGCAGCTACTGGAGGGGCCGGGGCGTTGAGGAGCGCTCTGGTCCACAGAGCCGCTCGGCGAGGCTCGTACCCTCACAGGAAGCCACTGCCGGCCTTCACCCACCCCCCGGCCCCTCGCCGGCCCCGCTCGCACCTTTGGGGAAGACGAGCTGCGAGGCGTCCTCCTCCACGTCTGCCGTCCGCGGGTCGCTGCCGCCCGCCGCCATCACCGGAAAGCCGCGGCGGAAAGGGCGGCCCCGCCTCACGGGAGGGAGGGCGGCTCTCCGGGCGGGGGCGGGCACGGATGTACCCGTGTGAGGGCTGAGGACTCTGCTCCCCGTGAGGGACGGGAACGGCTCTGCCCTTATGAGGGCTCTGCTCCCCCGTGAGGGACCGGAACGGCTCTGCCCGTGTGAGGGCTGAGGGCTCTGCTCCTCCTGAGGGACAGGAACGGCTCTGCCCGTTTGAGGGCTCTGCTCCCCGTGAGGGATGGGAACAGTTCTGTCCGTGTGAGGGCTGAGGGCTCTGCTCCCCGTGAGAGATGGGAACGGCTGTGCCCGTGTGAGGGCTCTGCTCCCCGTGAGGGATGGGAACGGCTGTGCCCGTGTGAGGGCTCTGCTCCCCGTGAGGGATGGGAACGGCTGTGCCCGTATAAGGGCTCTGCTCCCCCGTGAGGGATAGGAACAGTTCTGTCTGTGTGAGGGCTGAGGGCGCGGCTGCCTCTCTCTCTCTCTCTGAAGGCGGGGAGTCGGTACTACTGGGTGCTGCTGAGGATAAAAGAGCTCGGTTGCCGCTGTAGGGCTCTGAGGGGAAACAGCGGGATCAGGGGGGCTGAGTGCCCTCCCAACAAAACAGCCCGCAGAGGTGCGTTTAAGCTCGCTTAGTAATTCGCTCCTTTTAGAGAGGGAAAGCAGTGGGATGCTGAACGTCGTATGTGAGAACGGAGGGCAAATAGCTGTGACGGACCAAGACTCTGCGAGTCCCTGCAGGAGGGTGTAGCCAGCTGGGGATCGGCCTCTTCTCGCAGGAGACTGGCGACAGGATAAGAGGAGACGGTATTAAGATGCGCCAGGTTGACTATCACGAAGACTTTCTTCACAGAAAGGGTAATTAGACATTGGAGTGGGCTGTCCAGGGAGGTGGTGGGGTCACCATCGCTGTAGGTGTTTGAGGGAAGACTGGAGGTGGCACTCAGTGCCCCGTCTGGTTGACATGGTGGTTTTCACTCGAAGGGTGGACTCGATGACCTCAGAGGTCTTTTCCAACCTAATCGATTCTGTGATCATGAACCCAGAATCTTATAAGGCACAAAGCAGGGCCCGAGAGCAGGAGTGTGGGAACACTGAGGCAACCTTTGCATGAGCAAACTCCTCTGCTCTGTCCTTTAGGAAATAACGAAAGAGCTCAAAATTGTGCTGCTGCCCTTCACCAGACTGCACAGTAGCATCCATCTGCCCAGGAGTACCCGAAGGTGCCGAGGCATCAGATGCATCTTCATTGACACCAGTGGATCAGGCAGCTCCATTTCACTACCTGAATATCCTCCAGCTGGACAGCAAACCCCAACCTTAGGAAAACTGTTACTGTGCCAGAATTTTCGTCTGTCTCACTGTGATAAATAGACCTCAGACTGCAAGGAAGGAATGTTGACATCATAAATAACACACTTCATAAGGAAGGTTAATTTTCAGACTATCCAGAAACAATTTACAGACCCCTAAAAGCCATAGGCAGGCTGAAAATAAAGATATTTCTCCCAAGAATGCCAGCAAAATAACTCAAGGAGCAGTGTTTTCCCTAGGGAGCTCACACGTAAGTGCCTAACCTAAGACTCTTAAAGTAATCATCTTACCAGCCCTTACTATGTCATCCTATGCCCTTAAAGAAAGACAAAAATAGACTGTTGATGGATTTATTATGAAACCACTCCTATTCTCATAAATTTGTATCTGTGCCTAGGTGAATGGTTTCCTGCATGCTGGGAAAAGGAATGAATTAAAAATAAATTGGAAGAATATGAAGAGATCAAATAATAGATTTTAAAATATTTATCTGGATAATGAGCATAGCAGAGAAACTGATTGGAAAGTGATTTGCTAAGTGATACAAGCAGAATGACATTCAGGAAGATGGAATGGAAATATCTTGGGGAACATCTGGCAAATTAAACAATTTCAATTAGGCTTACAAGAAAACAAGGAAATCCATGCCAGACTGAGGAGAGAAGCATTTAAAATCACTTGGAATCCTGACGGCTTCTCAAATAACCCGTCAACTCAGAACATTGTGATTCTCAGAGCAGTGGGTAGCCCACAGAGTTTTAAGTTATTAATTTCCCTTTTTGTTTTCCCCCAAGGATCATTCTACTTAAGTATACAAAATCAAGATTTTACAGGTAAAGAGACTATCATGAAAGATTAAGTTTATTATCACTGATGTGTTTGGTTAAGGTCTCAACAGCAAAATAAAAATGGAAGCTGCTTCCCCCACCTTTTTTTTTTTTAAAGAATTAAAAAAAACCAAAAACAAACAACTTATAAACCCCATAGTAAGTATTGTTCAGCTGCTGCAACAAAGCAAATGTAGCAGAGTACCTGTCCTTTTGTTATTTTTAAAATGCACTGACTTCTTCCTCACTAATAATGGCTGTTTGGGCATTTATCAACAAAATATGCATAGAAAAGTGAGGTGAGCTTGATTAAAATAGTCACTGACTAAGAACTTCCAGGCAGCTTTATTGGTGACATCCTGAAATAAACCTATTGAAAAAAAGAATACTTGGCCAAATGTAATTTATCATTAACAAAGTCTCTGATATTCCATATTCCAGGGCAAAAAGCTTTGATCCTTGCTGGAGACATGGTATTGAGTAACAGACTTTTAGACAGACCTATCAAGGTAGTTCCTGTGTTGCCACAGTTTAAACACAGATCCTGGAACAACTAATTGTACCTACACAGACCTTAAAAAATGCTCAGCTAAATATCTCAGTGTAATCAAATGGAGGAACAACTAACAACAAGGATATCCTATTGCTAGCATAAACCTATTTTGTAACATACTTTCCTCTGAATTCATTAGCAGAAAAAAAGTGATTTTTCTAGGAGTTTTTTAAACTTTCTAACAGTATTATCTTTTCTATGGAGTCCCAGTGTGATGGGAATAGATCCTTTTGGGGATAATCACCCACTAAGAGCACCATGTGCCACAGTAGCCAGCATTGCACAAGACATTTTCATCTGTGTACTTAAAGTATAACTCTTCAGGTTTAGGTCTTCACCCCATTTTATTTTTACTCCATTTAAAATCATATATTCAAAACCATAATGAACGAACATGTATGAGCAAAGTAAAGTTATATTAATATCCAGTAATAAGGTCATAGTAAGACTCTGAATGCAAAAACTACATGTTCTGTTTAAAATATATATATAAATAATTAATTACATACATTTTCAACTGGTTGATAAACATAATTTATGCCAGAATTAATCTGATTATAAGAGCAGTCTAGCTGACCATAGAAAAAATATGGTTCAATAATCTGGATATTGTTCAATTTGTAGAATTATATACTTATTTTAAAGAACATGGAACAATACTCTTCTGTGCTTGCTGTGTCTTGGGAGTGATCATCAAACATATTCATATTCATCTTTTCCCAGACTGGCAAAACCATCTCAGGAACTTTCCTATCATCCTGCTCCATGTACTATTGAGTTGTATAGGTAAGTATTCTGATTTTCATTTTTATCTTCAAGATAAAATGGCATTTCTTCATCACAGATAAAACAAATTTCTTTTTTGTGTTTTAAAAAAAAGCTAGTATTCTTCCTTTGAAGTATCACCTAGAAGTTTCTTCTAATCTTTCTGTAATTTGGTAATTTGATTCAGTGCTAAATGACTAATTCATTTTGTTTCTTATTTCAAACAGAAGTAACAACAGAAGAAACTGTTTCCAGGAGAATTATCCTGGTTTATATTTAGCCTGGATTGACCTATTTCACTGTGCAGTCATATGCACACCCCTCTACCTGGCCTCATCATCCCTGTGAGCTGCTGAGTGTTCCTGCAGTCACAGAATGTAATGTGCATGGAAGAACCTCTGATGAAAGACAGCAGACAAAGATTTTATATCTGATTCAATAGGAAACGAAAAAAAAAAAAATCAGGTAGGAAAATATGACACTAAAACATACAAATTAAGCCACTGTATTCCTGCCAACAAAGCTGAGAGAATACACTTGGTAATTCCCCTGGGTACATGAGAGCAGTGGATGGTAGGGATATGGAGAACTCCAGAATTCACAAGGAAATTGAGCTGGAATTCACCTGGAAATCAGGTTAGCCACAGCATCTGCCTCACATTGCCTAAGGGATTGACTTTCTAGCCTTTCTAGTACCACCAACTGAAATCAGGTTTTTGCTTTGTAGTTGTACTGAGATAAATGAGCTTCTCAGGCACATTTGAGTCAAAACTACCCTCCCCACTGGTTTGGTTGGTGGTTTCTTTGGGGTTTTATGACTGTTTATTGATATCCAGGGCTGCCCTTCCCACAGTCACAGGCAGAAAATGTAGCATCTCTAACTATACAGCTCCCATAGATAAAAAGTTAACAATTATCTGAAAATGTATGGAAAAAACATGTAAGCCAGAGATCCAATTCAAAACTATTCTACAATTCAGTTAATTCTGTCTCAAAGCAAACATTAAAATAGAAAGAATCTAGAAAGATGGGTGTTTTATTCCTCTGAAATTAGGTTTTTAGATCACCTGAACACTATAGCCCTAAAGTATAGACAATTTGTTCTCAGCTCATTTTAGAAGACAAAACCCCAAAAGAACGATTTTGAGTTTCAGAGAGATTTACAGTACTATGTATATACCTTATACATTTCACCATCATGACAACTGATAGAAAGTTATTGTCAAGCAAACATTATTTCAGGATACAAAGACACTGCTAAGCCATTATTAAAAAATATATATTTAATATTTGGTTTTAATTTTCCTACGATTTTTCCTTGCTTTCTTGTAGTGAGCCTGTTTGATTATTGGTGTGTTTCCAGACAGCTGTCACCACTCTGGCAACCTCCCTGGTTTTGAATATGTGGTGTAATTTGCAGGTTTGCTATTCATACCTATATATATTTGTTATTCATACCTAATATATTGTCTGTCTCTCTAGATGAGAACAATTTCACCTTATCCCCCATAAAGGCTGTGAGAACTCATAAAAAGAGGACAGTACAAAGTATCTTTATCCATTATGATTTATTCTCTACAATACTTCATTAGAGGATAGAGTTCAATTATTTACACTCAGAAATTATTATATAGGTAGGAGGCAACCAAGTGTAATATAAATTGGTCTGATGTCTCTGCACTGTAGGTCAAAAGAGGTCTCCTGCTTTAAGGAAATAAATTAACCAAAAAACCTCAACAAAACAACATGTAGTTTCTGAATACAAACAGAAAACAGCACTAATAGTCAGTGAAGACTGCAGAGGTTTGTTAATGTACTATGAGAACAAATTATTATGTGCAAAGGTTAAAATGAATTCTTAGATTTCCTTACAGATTTTCTTTTTGTTGATAAATTGTAGATATGTGATATTTTGACCATATAACATTCCCAAACTGAAATGGCTTCAATTGAGATTGACTGCTGAACAACATGAAAAAAAATAATTAAGAACCTCACAGTGGAAACATTTCAACACTGACAGACTCCAGTGATCAAAGACATTCTCCTGTAGTTACTGTAAAACAAAGACATTTCATCATTGCAGTGAGATTATTTATCAGTTGTGGTTGTCATGAGAATAAGCCCTTCTAGACCAAAAGGCACTTGCTTCTAAGGATGAGTTAATCCAGATCAAACCAGGTAACAGTTGCTTTGAGGGGTTCCCAGCCAAACAACCACAGAGAAAATCTCAGATCAATTGGCCACTGATTTTGGCTGTCTCCATCCCGAGGCAATTCAAATTACAGTTTGTGCCTAGTTCACCTCTTTCATCCTTATGCATAGCTGCCATGTAATGATCTAGAAATGGGATTATTTCCTGAGACCACCTGTCCTTGTCACACATTTCTCTGAGCTGACTGAGCTATTGGCCCATCTGTCCCATTCTTTCCAGACAGAAACCCTGGGTGCTTCCCAGAGCCTCTGGCCCCATCCATCTCTGCATCCC
>JANRGV010000002.1:3507497-3529106 GCA_024734035.1 Alethe castanea | reverse complement strand
TCCGCCCCTGCCTCCCTCACACCGCCGAGGGGTCACCCACCTCCTGCACCCGTCCCGGCTTCTCCTCCGCCTCAGCCCCGCCGCCGCCGCTGCTGCCCCGCAGCCTTCTGCCGCCTCATGGGGCCATGGGCCTGGGCGAGGCTCCCCGGAGAAGCGGGCCCGGCGGGCGGGGGAGCGGGCAGGGCCCGCCGCGGCCGGGGCTTCCCGGGGCGGCCGGAGGACCGGAGCGAGGCCGCGGGCAGGTCCGCCGCTATCCCGGCAGCCTCCTCCTCCTCCTCCTCCTCCCGGCCGTGAGGTAATGAGGGACGGACACTCATAGTCCGCCAGCCTCCCGGCGGCGCCAACACAACCAAGGCCCCAAGGCGGCCGCTCCGCCCCACGCGGGGAACCATAGAGACGCGCGCTTCCGCGCCCTCCCCGTCACGTGAGCACCGCACGTGCGGGAACAAACAGTTCCGGGACGCGGACGTCACTCGGCCGCAGCGCCGCGCTGCCATTGGCTAGCGGGGCGATGACGGCATTAAGGGCGGGGCGCGAGGCGGGGAGCGTCCATTGCGCGGCTCCAAGCGGGGGAGTCTTTCCGCCCCCTTTACTCCCTGTTCTCCCCCGCGCTGCCCGCAGCGTTGGTCCGGTCGGTGTGAGGGGAGAGCGGCGTTTCGGCCCGGCCCGGGCCTGAGGGCTGGGCAGCTCCGGCAGCTGGGACGGATCGTTATTTAGTTATAACGAAATAACTTTAGTTACAGCCGCGTGTAACGTAGTTATGGCCGGAGCCACAGATAGCACAACCGCAAAAAATTACTTTTTTAGTGTTTCCAGCTGCCAGGGGGGCACCCCAATCCTCCCCTCCCCCCTTCACAACACCATTAAACCAAAGCAGAGAGGTAGTTTCTTCGTCAAGGGTTTTAGGATATGTTGTAGAAGTAGGGGCTGCGCATTCCACCCTGAGGTTATTTTCTGGCAGCGGGCGGTTCGGGGGCAGCGGAGGGGACAAGGGTGGTTGTGGCTGTACGTTCATAAGGGACGGGATAGAGAAAACCACAAAAACACAGCGCTCATTCCCAATTCCCTCCCGACAACACCCGTGAAACACCTGGGCAAGAAGAAAAACAACTCTGCATAGCCCAGAGTACCAACACTGCACATTCAACCCCAAGAGACCAACTGGCTGAACCCTTTCAAGACAGCAAAATGGAATTTATGTGATTTCTGATCGAAGCTTAAGCAGTAAATAAGAGGCATAAAAATGTGAGCTGGAGAAATCTGGTTGAATGTCAGTGGACCTTACTGTCTCCTATAGAACAGAATCACAGAATGGTTTGGGTAGGAAACCTTCAAGCTTGTTTTGTTCCACCCCATGCCATGGGCTGGGACACCACCTTTTCTACACTTTGCTTCTGGCCTTCAACATTACAGAACCTCCATGATTTCCTTAAGAGCAGCACTGTAATTATTGCATTCTAAGGTTATGGAACAGCATCATATTTTAAGTCGATAAAAGTCTTGAATGACAACTTACAAAAACTAAGGTTACAAAGAATCAGGTGAGAATATCCAGAAGAATGGATCCAGCCAGTTCCCAACCTTTGCAGTGTTTAAAAGAATCCTTCCCTCCCTTCTTCCCCCCACATACCTCACTCTTTGCTCTTGGATTGCACCTAAAACGCCTTTGCCAAGATATGAAACAGTTCCAACCTTACAAAAGTCTACTTCATAATCACCAGAGAGCTTCTTGTAGAGTCCTTAGGAACCTGAGAGTGTTGGCACTGTTTTTATTACCCTGACAACATCAAACAAATTGTGCATGTTCTTCTGTTCCTGAAGCACAAGAAATGTGATAGCAGCAGTTTAATTCCCACCTTTTCTCATCTTACCTCTGCTTTTAATTTCAACATACACACACAGCTACTGTAACTTGAAAGTCACAATACTGAAGTCACAATATCATTATATTAGAATTGTATCTTACAATGGAAGTGGTTTCATCTGAACAAGCAGAATCAAGCCAATATGAAAGACTACCATCCAAAACTGAAACAAACTTGGTTTGCATGTGTTAAAAACACAAACACAGTGTGAATATGGACTTTCTACTTACTTCTCTAATTATAAAAATCAGGAAATAATAATTATTTCCTATGTATTTCTCTATGTATTTTTCATCCTTTTTCATCTGAATAAAGGCAAGATAACAGCACTATAACTGGATGAGGAAAAGAACATATTCTTAACAGAGTTAGTTCATGACACTGAAGTTTCCTGCTGAGGAGACTAAAAATGAAGTGATTTAGGAATTTTTATAAATTATTAAGGTTAAATGCACAAGTGGATGGGGGACAATCCATATTTCAGCTTTAGGACATGAACTGGGAACTACATTAATTACTCACCCTGCACAGTGCTGGCTGGTTCCCAACATGATCTTTCTTCTCTCCTCAGGCTTCTTCCAGAGCTTTGTTTTCTTGTTCACAGCTTGAAGAGTTTCACTGGTACAAAGGTACACAAACTGCTCACATACAAAACCCTCCAATTCCTTTATTCATGTTTTCAGGATGTATGTGGTACGTACAATTAACATTACACCAGCTACAGCACCTCTGTTGCAAGAGGTACCTCAACACAAGTATCCCAGGGCACCAACACAGACACAGACACTACAATATCACTTTTAAATTATTTCCCCCCTCCCCCCCTTTTTTTTTTTGTCCTTTTTTTTTTTTTTTTTCTTTTTTTTTTTTAATCTTGACAGCTAGGATTTCTGAGCTGTTGGAGATTCTTTGTGGCAGATCCCCTAGTGCAGTGGCACTGGTGTAAAAGAAGGCTGCTTTAGATACTGGAAGGTCAGAATGAGAACTGAATGGGGAAACTGAAAGAGGTGCCATTTCCACTGCTGGAAGCTTGGCTGCTGTCTGGGTCCATAGCTGTGTGTCAGCCTCCTGGAGTCCCCTGCACAACCTCCTGCCTTACAGGTGTGTCCATACCTGACACATCAGGAGTTAAACAGTGGGACTGGAAAGACTTTAAAAAGGGATGAGCCTGAGAGAAATCTTTGTTCATTATGACAAGATCAAGGACAATCCCTCCAGGTCAAGAGGCTTCACGTGTCCATCTGTTCCCTAAACTCATCCTTTTTTATTCTGATGCTCTGCTTAAAAATAAACCCAAACTACAAAAAGCTTCAGCTCCATTCTGTACACGTTCTCCGTTTCCAAAGTCATTAGTCTGCATTCAAACCTTCTCCTTTCGCTTCAATTTGGACACTTTCTTGACAGTTCCATTCTTGTTTAGCAGCTTCAAAACACGATCCTTGTGATCCAAGACCTTTAGCATGGAGTCTCGAGCCTCATTGATTTGATCCATCACGAGTTTACACCTCTGCATGTTCCCCTGAAAGGAAACACCTGTCATTAACCACAGAACGTCTGCTCTAAGCAATGTCTTTGCATTTCCCGACTTGTGCCCCGTGTCACTGATGACACAGGAAGTGAACCCACATGGGCTTTTTCAGCTTTAGCTTTTGCTGACAGCAGTAGGATGCCTTGTATCTAAGGTGGTTTTGTGTTGGAGGCCACAGGACCTACCTGTATCAGTTCATTGATTCGATGCAAGTCATCATCGGTCGCTGCCTTTTTCTTAGGGATGAGTCCCTCCTGCAGGGCAGTCAGTCTCTCATACACATCGTGCTCCAGGTTTGTCTAAAAAACATCAGCCCTTCATGAGAAGGGTCACTGCCAAGCCGGCAAACACTCGCCCATGTTAACAGAGCTATACAGAAACAGTGATAATCCATTCCCCTCTCAGCTGCTCTGGTCAGTGATTCAGAAGATGGAGCCTCTGACAAAATGTGGCATTATTATTCCTTTTAACATCCTATTTACAGGATTGCTCCTCTTCTGAAGAAATATGGATCCTACCACAACTGCTTCCCCTACTGCTCACAATACTATTCCAGGAATGCAGAGGTTTTGGGGAGTTTGGTGCTAAAATGCAGAGCACCTACCTCACCCCCAACCTGAAACAGAAGCATCCAGGAATGTGGATCAGTGCTGCCTCCTCAGATCAGCCGCACCATCCCAAACAGACGCTTCTTCAGACCTGTGCATCAGCAGGAGGGAGTTGCCAGTTTTGATCATCTGTACAAAATACATCAGCTCTTATGTCTGGATCAAAACCAACACTCCAAGTTTCCAAGCCACTTATGCCACATTCCTGAGAAAGGGGAAAGCATGTCCCGCTCCCTTTGGGCACTACACACCAGCTCCTTCAGGGCACCCCGATCTACTAAGTTTGTAAGAATGCCTTCCTGTCTTAAACAGCTCTGTGTTCCCCCCATGTTGCAGGAAGCTCCAAGCCCCAGGCACCTACCAGCTGTAGTAGCTGTGCTGCACAGAGATGAACCTTCCACCCTTGTGCACGACAGGACACCCCCTTCTGATTGGCAATCTCTTGCAGCATGGCCTTCTTCTCTTCTGTCACCAGGAAATACAGAATACAGTACTTAAATTTCAGGAGTTGGCCAGGCCTCTCTTCTCAAACAATAGCCCAAGTTCTGCTCCCTCTACATCCTAATAAATGACTATGAGCAACATTTTAGTTTAGACAGGAAAGTGACTTCCTGTCTGCCATGTACCTGACTGCTGCTCTCACTGACTAACAGGCTATCACTACATGCAGAAAGATTGTATCATAACCTATATTTTTCTCATTGAAAGAATGTAGTGCTCAGTTCAAACACCTGGCACAAGCAAGTAAATGGTCCATCTTGCACTACTTCCACTCTCTCCTAGATGTATTTGCACAGTTGTGAAAACCTAGTCTGCTTAAAAAAAAAATATAAATACTAAATACTAAAATACTAGCTACAAAGTCTGGAAGACAGTATCTGATCTTTGTTTTCCTTGTATTAGACAAAAAAAGTCTTCTTTAAAAGCCCATTTGTTACTTGACAAGATAAATATTGAACGTTTGTGATTAAACTGGCAAGTGTTAGTGGCAAATGAGGAAACTCAGCTGCAGGCTATCGCCACAGGACATCACTTTTATGAGGATACCTCCTGTGAGCGAGTGTCTGTCACTGCACATGGGCAGATCCGTGGATAACCAGCCCACTTTTCCGTGCTGTGTGCGGGCAGGGACTGACCTTTGACGCGCACGTCGCTGTATCTCTGGAAGTGGTGGTAGGCGGCTTTCCAGGGGTTGCGGTAGTGACGCAGCAGCGTGATGGGCGGCCTGGGGCGCACGGGCACGTACCTCACACCCTCCTCATCTGCAAAAGGACCCACAACTGCACTCAGTGAAAGCAGGCTGGCAGCCAGCAGCACAGCAGCAAGTGCCACCTCATACAAACTGGGTATTGAGAAAACTCGTTTTCCCTGACATTTTCCCAGCCCTATACAAAAAGTGTTGAGGAACTGTATTTTCTGTTACTCATATTTAGGAAGTGGGAATGTGACAGAGTACCTTCTCTGAGAAATAAACAGAAGAGAAAATACAGACCCCTGAATAAGAACAGACATCAGAGATGTCATTACCTATATACTCCTTTGGAGGAGACTTTCGCTTCTCTGCCTTCACCAGCAAGCTTTTGGCAGTGGATTTCTCATCATCAGTGCTGTTTGTTTCCATCATGTCCCCTTCCTCCGTGGAGATGACGTGCTGCTGCTTACGGGGTTTCTTCCTCGGTGAGGCACCAGGTGGCAAATCGCTTGGAGGCATGGAAAGGTTGTTGGCCAGCAGTGCCAAAGATGGAGACACAGTACTTGTAGTCAAAGGAGGGACTGCTGAGAGGAAGGAAAGAGAACCCAAACCATCAGCAATGGGAAGATAATGCATTGTCTGAACACTACCTCTAATAATAGCTTCAGCACAGTGTGAGGACATGATGTGTACCAACAGGCCAGATATTAAGCCAGCAGTAACTACTAGGACAAGCCTATAAGCTAAAGTCTTTAGTGTCTCATGTACATAAAGAATGAGAGCAGAGCCAATTGTCCCTCAGTTACTTCATATATGAAGGTTATGTTAGTTTAATGTTACAAAAAGGAGTCATGCTAACATCTGGCTGTGTTACTGTAAAAAAAAACCCTGTATGGACACCAGCACAGGTCACAGTCATAGTCAGCAAATGCCTACTCTCTCATGATAGGAGAGTCAGATGGAATCAAAGCAGGACTGCAGCACTCTTCTTGCAGGAGTCTGCTTGTCCTGCCAAGCCCTCAGCACTGCTCAGCAGGTCACTGCACCAACCAACACACCTGTGCAGCTGGCAGCAGCGGCAGGTAGTTTGAGGGAACACTCCCTGAACTTGGAAGGACAATCAACCATGACCAAGGCTGCAGCACAAAATTTCTGCGTTGTTGTCGCTTGACAATTTGGCCACAAATGCCAAGAAGACAGAAGAACCCCAAAGAGCCTAATTCTCTCTCCCCATGCTCCAGACATCTGCAACAAGGAGCTGCTTTCTCACAAGACAACACACAGCTTCAAGGAGAGTGAAAAAACCAACAGCTAAACCTGAACTCTGAAGCCCATGAACATGGGATGCATTCCTATCACTTTGCCACTATATAGTGCCCAGTAAGATCCACAGGGATCTGAATTTACTGACCATGCCATTTGATAGCAAGTATGGCCAAGCTGTAACTGTAAAGTTCTAGAGAAAAATATGTATAGATCACATGAGGGCCCTAGAAGTCCTACTCTGGCCATGAACTCCTCACATACAAGAAAGGACACTGGACCTGAACAGCAGGATTTGTACAAACTGAATTTAACTGAGCTGTTCCATAATATGTCGGTACCACTGCTGAGCATGTGCATTTTAGGCAAGGAATTGACACAGACTCTTTGGAGTTGGATCATCTGAACACAAACAAAGCCACAGTAAGAAGTGATTTCATGGGAGATCAGGAAAAAGGCAAAAAAATCTTTATAAAGCATATGGGAACTCTGGTCTTCTGTGCTACCATGGAAGAGATGTCCTTTCATTTTCAAGATGAAACTTTTGAAATCCTCCTAATTCCTCCACTGTCTCAAAAACAAAAAAAGCAACCTGACAATTCCCAGCCACCTACCAGACACTGGTCGCATGATGTCCATAGGCTCCATTTCCTCTTTGATTTTGATCTCTGGTACCACAGGGCCCAGCACTGCTGACAGGGCCCCACTCATGGTGGATGGAGGAGCAGGTGCTGCCACGATGGTGGTGGAAGTTGGTGGGGCAGCTGCAACAGCCCCCGGGATGGTGGACAGTGCTGCTGCAGGCTGGGAGGTGGGACTGGCGGCCGCGATGATGGTGGGGATGGCAGAGGGGGGCTGCTGGGAGCTCGGGGGAACTGGGATGCTGGGCTGCTCTCCACCTTGGTTACACACTGCCTCCATAGACACAGGGACTGGAGTGGCCATGGACACGTGGATTTCAGGCTTTGGCTTGCCACTGCAGCACAAACAAAAGCAAAGTGAAGGGAAGTGAATTGTACCTCTCTCGGTTGTGAGCACACAGCACAAAAGGAACAAGCCAAACTGGAGACACCCTATCCAGATTTTCCTGCATCCACTTGGCTCAGTAAAGTGTTTAACAACAGGAGAAGGCTTAATCTCAATTATATTTCCTCCTCCTCTCCTTTGAGAGAGGAGGAGGACGATCTCCTTTGAAAATCTCCTTTCTAATCCTTTGTATTGATTATAGATACTACTTTTTTCCATTCACTGTAACAAACAAATGTCATTACTAATTCCAGGTAACTTCAAAATACTTGTAAAAGGATCAAAAGAGTTTTACAATGCAACCAAGAGAAACTTTTACCCAGAGTGTACTGGCCCCATCCTCTGCAGGAGCTCCCACTGTGGCTTACAGTTATCAAAAAAACAAACTGTAAAGCCACTGAACTCAAGTGAAGCAGGGCAGAAGTTGCATTTACCTTTCCTCAGTATTAATTTTCAAGCACCATAGAAATAAGTTTTGAGGCCTATCACCCCTTACAATAGCAGAGCGTTTTTGTTTATTTCTGAGAAAACTCATCACCACAGCTTTTAAAGGTAATTTCCTCAGCTTCACAAACAGCTGAACTTGTCAAGGCTGAGTTTGTCACAAATGCAAAATAGATTGTTTCCCAAAAGAAAGAAAAATGCTGCAACAGCCAAAGAACACAACTCAAGCAAATATAATGAAACTATTATGCTGCAGTTGGCTGTTTCCTAAAGTCTTACCCAGCAGGCCTTGGTGATCCAGACGTGCTTCGCATTGTGCTCTCCACACGTGTGCTGGCCACTTCAGGTGGCTGAGGGGGAATTAAGCTTTTCCGGACTGCCAGCCTGAAAGAGACACACAGATCTAGGATCCCCATCTCCCTGGGGCACAGACAGCCCTGGGAGCAAAGACATCAGCTCTCTTACACAAACCACAACAGGAGGTATGGCTGTAGCACTCTCTCTGTCTTCAGTGTAACCAATTCGCTACACTTCACTTTTCAAATTAGGCATTTTATTTTCTTTTAAAATAAAAAATTAGTTGCTCTGGCCTAGTTTCACCCAATTTAGGGCTTCTCCAAGAACATCAGCTTTACTTTCATCCTGTCAGTGAGAACACTTTGCTGCAACTGCCAGGCTCCAGCAGGGGACAAAGGGGTCTGGCCATGCCCTGTCCGGCACTCCTGCTTCGAGACTGAGCAAATCATCTGGAACTAAACAGTGCTCAGATGGGATCTGCTCCCTTTAGCTAGACCTGATTGTCAGAGCCTGACTCCAGGACATCAGGGGTGAGTGTGGGTATTAGGAAGATAAGACTGATTTTAAAGACCATTTAGTCTCCTGTGGGACCAAAAGTCAAATTGCCGTCCAAAATAATCAACCTCTCAAATGGATAGAGTCTTTAGAGATCTACCTGACTCTTTAACTTTTTCAGTTTTATAGCCTGCAGCTTCTCTGCCTTAAAAAAGGTTTTCACCCACATAAAAAATATGCAATTTTAATCTCACAGGATACATTAGTTCCAAACATTTTCAGTTGCTAGTTGGGAGGAAACGCATTGTTAATTCTAAAGCTGTCTCTTGCCTCTTTATTAAGGCATTTAAAAATAGACAGGCAACATAAAATATTTTAAGAGTTTAAGTTACTCCCTCTCTTTTTCCTAATCAGTTTTCACAGCAGGGTACTAATCCTATCCTTTCCACTCATCCACATATTCTTCCAAGAAAAGCACTGAAGACAAAGCACCCAATTCTAATTTTAGTAGACTATGAACTCTTTCTTCTTATCACACTAAACAAGAAAGCCTCAAATCCACTTTACCTCAAAAGGTCACTTTGAAGACCTAGGAGACAAACTGTCCTTCTCATTTTATTACTGACACTACAGAAGACTATACCCTGCCCTGGGGGAGGAGAACTGTTCCACTGATCAGCAGGTTACTTGCAACCATTGCTGACTGAATAATCAGCTGGAGTATTCCTTATCTCTACTGAAATGATTCCATTAGGCTGGGCTGGATTGCACAGTGCCACCCACAGTCACCTTCAGTCCTACTCACCCATCCGTGGCTGGTTTCTTGCGAAGGATGCTCGGGCGTGGGGAGGAGCCCTGGGCTGGAGCACTGGCACTGGCACTCTGGTTGTGGGTTTGCACAACTGTAGTTGCTGCAGAAGCAGTGTTGAAGGTGTTGCTAATAGGATTGGCTACAATGGTGGCTCCATCTGCCAAGACCACTGCTGGGAAGGATGGACATGGACACAGCAGAGACGAAAACAGAGAGTGGAAAGCAGCAGTTACTTAATGGAATGTGATGACAAAGCAGGTGTCTGCAGAGCATATGTTGTCCATTCTCTGAGTCCCTTAGTCTCTAACTGCAGTGTTTTCAGACTCCTTTGTAAGCAGTACCGTTGCCATGAGCAATCTGATCACTGAACCTTCCACAGGGAAGACAGAAACTACTTCCTGCCTAATAAAAGCTTCTGGGAAATAATCTTTTCCAGAAGACAAGGAAAAGGCAGAAATCACTAGGGAGATCACCAACACAACAGGGTGATCAGAGCAACACTTCTGGTAGAGTCCACGTGGCAACACATGCCACAGCTGTACATAAACTACATCAGCTGTGTTTGCATTCTGACCTTCTGCCAGAGCCTGTTTGGCCAACTGAGGATGCAGAGCATGTGGACAGCCAGGAAGTCACTGTGCAGTGCCTGCCAGCTATGCAACAGCACATTCTCCTGGATGCCACATCCCACTCCTGCAGCAAGTTGTTCGGGCTTCATCAGACCAATCATTTATAATGAAAGATTATTTCTGTCACAGCTCAAGACCACGTTATCAACAGCAGAAGGTACCTGCCTGTATTCTAATTGCTCTGGGATCCAATGCACAGCCAGAGAACATTGCTCACTTGTGAGTTACTTTTCCTACAAGACCTTACTGAAGGCATTTGTTTAAGCTCAGGCATGACCAGTCTTTTCCACTGAAATAACCCATCCAAGGCTACCCACACGTTCCACCTAGCACACTTTAAAAATAAATCACTTCAGAAACAGGCAGCAGGTGTTTGCTGCATGGATGTATTCAGTGACCACAGAGCCTGCAACATCATCAGTCAGAGCCAAATGTGCAGGGCAGCAGCTCAGCTGCTCAAGTGAGGACCTGGCTGGCTGCTCTTACCTGATGTCTTGGTGTCGCCCGGCGGCGGCTGGGCACCGATGGGTGCCGGCTGCAGCCCCTGGGCGCCCATGGGAGCAGCAGGGTGCAGCCCCTGGGTCCCAATGGGGGCTGGCTGGATGCCCTGGGCACTGATGGGTGCTGGCTGGATGCCCTGGGCACTGATGGGCGCTGGCTGGATGCCCTGGATGTGCCGGGCGTGAGATGCATCCACTGTCATCAGCTGCATGGGGTTCAGGTGCACGGTGGAGGCCACGCCCACGCCGGTCTGAGCCGTGATGGCCGAGTTGGGCGCCTGGGCTGAAACTGGGAGCAACACACACACCTCACCAGCAGGCACCTCAGCTTCCCCTACCACCTCCTGCTCAAATACTAACTCTTCAAAGACTTTTTTTTTGCTTCGAAAAATTAATTTGCCAGTGCGCTTGTAGTAAATATTAGAGAAGATTGTCTGCCAGAGGAATTAAACATTACTCTTGATTTTCACTCCATTTTTATTTCTAATTGCAGCAAGAGAGAAAAGATTAGTTTAACTCTGCTTTTAGGTAGACTGAAATTACAGTCTCAGAATGCTGTGCTCTGTTTTTGCTAACTATAATATTTTACAATGCCTCTATGTACCAACACTTGGCATTTTTTCCTGCTTAAAAAATAGATTAAAAGTAACCAGAACCCTAAGTAACTTCTTGTGCACTGAAGTTGACTCAACTCTGAAGTTGAACACAACCTTATCTGGCCTCAGAACAGGGCTCACAGTTATAGGCTGGATCCCACAGCTCAAATGAACACAATTATCTTTTAGTGGCAGAGCAATGTACCCAACAATATACCTTCTCTAAGTAGCTCAATTCATTTATATAAATTCACAGCTCTAAACAACTGATTCCATCTTTTCAGATCCACAACACAGTGTGTTACAGTTTTCCCATGCAGCACTTAAATAATACTTTTGGACCACTCGCAGGTCCTGGATCTCCAGATTTCCAGGCTCTGCAGAGCTGCACCAGGATTTCTGCAGCCACACACAGAATGCAAGTGTGAACTTGCCAACAAAGGGCTTGCTTGCTAACAATGCAGAACAAGCTGGTTTTATCATTGTCACAGGATTTCCATCAAGTTCTTGTGCTGACAAGACACTCTAAAAACAGGCCTCAAAAACTGAAACCAGGTCCCTGAAAATGGCTCTGTATAAAGTGTGGCACATTTATTCTCTTAGTCAAAACACTGTTGTTGCAAAACTTTCTACCCAACAAAATCCTTTTAGGATACTAAGTAAAACACAACCAGCATTTGTAAAACCAAAGCCAACATTCTTCCTCCAAAAATCTGCATTAACTCTTCTTATCTTGGTGATCTTTTAGAAAGTCTCCTCTGTACCCTCACCCAGCATAGGTGTACCTCCCTCCTCATACCCTGAATGCTCTGCTGTAAGTTGCCACCACCAGCTGCCATAATTAATACCTTCCATGGACTCTTCAAGTCAATTTAGCAAGTAAAATGTCTCTGTCAATAAGCTCCTGATGAAGAACACACATCTGCATTTATACAAATGACCAGTAGCCTACCACCACCCCAGTATGCCTCCAGAACTGGAATCGTTGACTGTGTGCAATTATGCTGTGCCATGGAAGGTTTAGATTGGATATTAGGAAAAAATTCTTCCCATAAAGGGTTGTTAAGCCTGGCACAGGCTGCTCAGGGAAGTGGTGGAGTCCCCAGCCCTGGCAGTATTTAAAAGTGTGGATGTGTCACTTGGGAAAATGGTTTGGTGGTGGCCTTAGGAGTGTTGGATTAATGGTTAGATTTGATGATTTTAAAGGTCTTTCTCAACCCAAAGAACCCCATGATTCTACACTTTCCTGTTCAACAAATGGGATTTGCCACCTCCCAGTCCTTCTGAATTTCCTCTGTACTGCTCACAGGTATTCTGTTGCCAGCAGACACAGATGTGCCATGAAAATCCACATTGTGCATGTTCTCACAGCCTGGAGAGTGGAAATTATCACACTATAGAGAACAGCCCTGAATGATCCCATAAGGTAAGAATGTTCCAAATTTTGTCACACAATTACATAAGTTTGGGTTGTGCATCATTTTTCTGACTGCAAACTACTGTGACTGCTCAAATATATTAATTGCTCCATTTTTCTAAACAGAACACTAATGCAAGTGTGCAATGCAAGTTAAGTTTTTCCCTTTTTGGTTCAGGTTTCTCTCTCAAACTGTACATTCATGGAAAGATATTAAAAGAGCTTACAGAACACCAGGGAATGAAGATGCATCAAAGAGTTGGCTTGGTTTAGAGAAGCCAAACTGTTTTGATTTGTAGACTCAAAACTTTTACTTATAGACACACAATCCCTGGGATATCAAATCTGAAACTCCTGAGAAAACTGTTATTAGCTGGATTTATTAGACTCTGAAGTAATTCAGCACCCCTTGCCCACGAGTCTTCCCCTCTGCCAACAAATCATCAGAGACTTTTTGTGACTAATTGCCAGAGTCAAGCACAAATCCTTTTAGTTCCTTCCATCACTAAAGCACACCCATAAGCCAAAAGCCCAACAAAGCAGCCCAGGCTGCCTGCCCCAAGCTGGGCTTACCTGGGTACTGGCGGATGGTGGACACGGAGCTGGTGATGGGGGTGTAGGTGTGGGCAGTCAGGGGGTAGGCAGAGGGGGGGTAGGTAGGCAGGAAATACTGGAACTGGACAGGCACCGACTGCCTACAGGCATCCAAGAGAGCAAGTGTCACACAGAGTTCAACAGCTAACCTTCAACCCCTGCCCCTCAGCACTCCCTGTGCTTTCCAATCCCATTTCTCATCAACTACCATTTATTCAAAATTACCAAATTCCCACCCCCGTCCCCTGCAGTTTTTTACAAAGTTATTTCCACCATAGCAGAATGTAGATAAACAGCAGGGCACTCAACCCTACTCACACACACTCTCATTGGTAGAGCTGTTGTTCTGTGCCCACCTGTTGTCATTTCTGGTTTCCATAGCTACTGGATTTGGAGATGCCCTGTGGCTGGACAGAGGTATGAGGTTACTCCTCTCTGCTGTGTAGTCAGACTGGATCCGGGGAGAAGTGTGAGTGATTTGCTGGGGAACCACTTTAGCTGCACAAAGACAAACATGGCATCAACTGACAGTCAAAGGAAAGACTGGTAAACACTGCAAAGGCAAGATCAATAACCTTGTCAAACAAAACAACCAACACCACTCCCTTCCCTCTCAGCCCAAAACAACCACAATAGGCCAAAAGAAAAAGTAGAACAAAGCATTTTTCATCAAATTATATCAGAATGGATGGACAGTCTAAATACATATATAAATTATACTTGCTAATGAAGTCATTTCGGTGCTCAGATTGAGTTAAGTTTTTTAAGATCAGCCCAAACCATTCTGATGTCAAGAACAGTTATCTGAGTTTTGAAAGCAGAGATCAAGGGAAATGAGACCAAGGCAGACAAGTGTCTGCAGACAGAGGCCACCAAAAGGAAGAAAACACCTACAAAAGCTTTACAAGAAACACTGATGTATGAGACAGAATTTCACTCCTTGGAAATTTATGGCTGAAGAAGAGAATACAAGATTTCAAAAAACAAGAAGGTCAGCAGGAAAACAGAAGAACAAAAGGAAACTTATGCAGTTCTGTAGGAAACATCTCAGGCACATTCCACATCCAGACAAATAAAGTTCCCACCTTTAGGCCTTTGTGTTTTACATTCAAGTGAACACACCAATCAAATCCAGCTAGGCTACACCTAACACCTCAAGAAGCACATGAAGTAACTTACAAAATCAACTATGAAAGTCATAGTCTATCACCAAGCAGTTAAAACTTTTAGAGTATCCAATGCAGGTTTTGAAATGCTAAAAGGCTCAAGTTTGTCTAAAAATTCAAAAGAGAAAGTATATGAGCCATTTCATTACCTGCTCCTCCTAGAACATCTATTTCTTCCTGGTATTAAAAAAAATTAGAACAGCAGACCTGTTAATTGGTTTCTCCCACCTTGAACTGATTTTCTTTCCCTCCTTAATTTGTTAACATGCACAAACACTTCAAGCATACAGAGAAAAACTGAAGCACCAGTTACACACTTTTCTGGGAACTGAGATCACTCACCAACTGGGATGTTTGAGGTCGTGACAGCTGTAGCATGGGAAGAATGAGAGGGCATTGTCATGGTAACAATGGTGCTTGTAGGCGCTTGGGTGTGACATACAGAACCTGAAGGAGAAAACCAAATTTAATGGGACAGCTTTCTTTGGAGCCCTACTATGCCAATGTATCTACATCCTAAAGAGGGCAAAACCCCCAAACCAGACAACCTCCCTGAAGAACTCAGTAATTTCTCTCCTGAAACCTGCTCATGCACCTTCAAATGCAGTCTTTACCATGAAGAAAGATTTGCTCAAAAATATTGGGTTCTAAACTCAAAGAAGAAAGCCAACAAAAAGCAACAAACCTCATCCCTCACAATGCTCCCACAACAGCATTATGGATACTCACCAGCTGTGGTTGCTGAAGCAATGGTATTCGTTGCCAAAATGGGTGCCACAGTTGCTGCTGCCACTGGAGTACCAGTACTGAAAATGGTTTTCTATGAAAAGAAATTCTTAAAGTTAGAAGACAATTACATTTAAAATCTATACTTAGTATGAAATCACCTTACACTGACCATACAGAACATTAATTTCTAACTCATACTAACTCTTGTCCAAAATTTAATCTTAGCCTGCAAGCTATAAACAAAAGAGATCTCGAGGAGCAGCAGGAGGGTTTTTTGGTGCCTGCAGTTTACCTGGGCCATGGTGTGGAGCTGTGGTTTCTGTGTTCCTATGGCTGGGTGTGAGGGCAGCGTGATCCGCGTGGCCGTGTCCCGCGGCTGCGCCGGCCGCTGGATGCTGATGGCTGCAGAAGGGGGGTGCTGCTGGATGGACAGCGTGGGGCGGCTGCAGAGGAACAAAAGTGACATCAGCATAACCTTCTGGGTACTGAGGATGGAAGACAGAGCACAGGGACACACACCAGGCCTCAGTCTCCTCCCCAGGGACAGCAGCGCTGCTGTCAATCGCATGGCAAAGCAACGTAAGGAATCTGAGCTACACTGCTCTGTCCTCATCTGCCCTACGCACCCAGCCAGGAGGGCAGTCTTATCGTAACTCTTATCAGTTCATAAACTTCAGGGGACCTTCAAGGAAAACTTCAAGGGAACTTCATTTCATGTATCACTTTTCACTGTGGCTTCGTAAAAAACTTAGGTCAAATATCCACAAGTTCCTCAACACAAACTCTGCTGTCCAGGGAGCAGACTTCAAAAGTGATTCATTAAGGTCTTTCCTTCTCACAACACAGAGCAGCAGTTCATGCTTACACCCATTTTTATTCACAGAACTGCAAGGATTTGCACTGTGCAAGCATTACTATTTTCGTTTTATATCATCCCACAATTAGAGGATTATCAGCTCTGTCACATTAACATTTCCCCTTGCTGCAATTTCTGTCAAATACAGAGGTTCTGTAGGTTTTACCTGAGGGTTGACTCTGTGGCATGTGCTGCTGTTGTGGTTATAACAGGGGACTGAGCTCTCGTGGCTGACACGGTTGCCACCACTGCAGGGGGAATAGTGCTTGAAGTTGTCACAGGAGGACGAGACTATTTAAAAAAAGGGAAAAAAAAAATCAAACAGAGAACATTCAGGAAGGAAATTCTGCTGTTTAGAAAATAACTAGGAATTACTTAGTTAAAACTGGCTTCCCTGCACCTCATCACTACGTTTTGAGATATTTCCAGTCTTTCTGAACTGATCTGCAAGCTCCTAAGCAGAATTGTCCTGGTTTTCAATACACATACAGCACAGGAGCCAGTAACCAACAAAGTTAACAAAACTGGATCTCTTGAAGGTCTTTAGGAAAAACCTCAAAGGTCAGTTCCCTCCAGAATGAAAAGAAATTCCAGTCCAAGTACACACATGAAGTTAGAGGTGATTTGGATGCTAACTGAAAGCACCGTACAAAGACATTTAACCCTCTCTCCTAAGGCTGAACACTGGAACTGCTGTAGGGAGACAAGATCTATAATCTTTTCCTTATACCTATACAGAAGCATATTACAGTAGATTTCAAAAATTCTACATCAATTCACATATCGAACAATAAATCAACACCAGCACGTTATACTGGACTTTTCAGATTTTAAAACTTGAGCATGTCTGAATGAAATGTCTTCCCAGTTTCTAAGCACTCTGGAGACAGATTAAAACCCACCAAGTCTATGAAGGAAATACAGAAAATAGAGCTGGAAGAGAGCTGGCAGTAGCATGAGGCCAGTGAGCAGGCAATCAGGGGTTATACATTACAGACAGTGCCAGGATTGTTTGGAGCTGGGGCAGTGATGTGCAGAGCTGCCTGGTGCTACCTGCCTGGATTGGCTGGTGAATGATGTGCTGAACTGCTGGCTGGGCTGCAGCTGCATTTGGCAACTGGGAGGCTGGTCTCAGCACTGTAGTTACTTTAGAACTGGACATCACCGCAGCAGCTGCTGCACCTGGGGAAGAAACAGAGCGTGTTAAAATTCTGAGCACCCAACAGCTCCATCACAACCACAGACAGACCCTGGCATCAACTGGTATTTCAGTTCTAATTCATTTCATATTCAGCAGTTCAAGTGATGTTGGTGTAAAAGTAAGGCTTCCAACCAGTATACATTCGTTGTATATATACTTTGTGTAGAAGGGTAGGTACTATTTTAAATTACTTTGCTTTAGAGCTATTTCTTATTCTCCTGTAATAGCCCTGCATTGCAAATCCCATGTTTTCTTATTTCAAGCTATGGAAGTCAGTAGGAATAATTCAGTTTTATTACTGGGCCAATGTGTAAATAAGTCGCCTGATACCAGCAATGATATCACTGCAGCTGGTAAAGTTCAGAAGAAAAATACACTTGCAAAAGAAGGAAACACCACACAAAACAAAACAAACAGCTACACCTCCTCCCAAAAAAACAAGACCAAAACTCCACACCATTTAAACCTGCAATTGATTAATTTGTCTCCTGTCTGATGACTCCTGATCATAATAAACCACGGTAGCAAGCAAATAGCCTTGCAATCAGTTGATGGACTGCATACCTTCTGTACATGCTCTCCATTGAAATTATTACCTCAAAAGTTAATATTCAACCCCAGAGAAAAAGAGCAAGGAAAAAAAGAAAATGTGTACTGAGAGTCCAAGTCTGTGGCAGCTGTCCTCTCAGAATCAGGTGAACAACACTACTGTAGCTACAGATAAACCTCCACAGTCCTTCCACCTGCTCTAGTTAAAGAAGATTATGTTTTTGCTCACTTCAATTTATTTTTCTTGACTGTGAAAATAACATTGAGCATAAAAAGAAATAAAACTGACAAAAGGTACTTGAAATTCAGATCAATTTAAAGCTGAACTCCAAACCTAACCCCTAAGACTTTGAAAGCAAAGCTCAGTCAGAAATCTGACAGGCTGTACTGAGCACAGGCCTGCATTAAGGGGCTGATCTCCTGTTTTACAAACTGCAGCATCCAAAATCCTGGGAAACAAGAGCCTGTAGTTATCACCAGCATTTAACTCACAGATAAATGCAAATGCACACAATAAGATGTGTTAGCATGCATAATAATGCATGAGTGGTCCTGTGACAGAGGGATACAAGAATGTGGCTCAAAATTGCTCCTGTCACAGGTGAGCAATACTTGCTACTCAGAATGTACACTACATTTTGCAGGGCAGGTGAATCTCTACCAGTGGACATTAATAGCAAAGAATTAGAATAAGAGGTGTGCTGGTATCTGTCAGCATTTTAAACACTGTCCCATGGCCCTCCCCTAAATGGCTGAAGGCAACATAACTCTTAAAAGGCCAGCAGTCACTCACTCATGCTAGCAGTTTTAACATCTGAAGAAATAGCTGCATTAGCAGTGAGGAGTGTTTCAGAGGTGAGGGCTAAATGCTCCAGCTGAGAGACTGAACAGAAGGCAGGGGCAGCACAGCTGGATCTTTACCTCGGGGCAGATGGGAAGCTCCAATGTGCAGTGGAGGCCCAGGAGCACTGCTCCTGATGATGGACATCTGCACGTTGGTGGCCATGATGTGATGCAAGTTACTGGGATGGCCCTGCAGAGTTCAAGAACAAAACAAGTCAGCAGTGTTGACAAAAAATTAGTAGCCGTAGAATTACCATAAATCAGCCTCAGAGACAGAAAAGAGATTTCGGAGAAATACTTGGTGTAGCAAGGCTGCATACATTAAAAGCTGAGTGGAGAAAGAGGCAGGTGTTTGTACATGATAAAGCTACAGAGCCTGCTGCCACTGGGAGATGTAAACACTTCTCTGTTTCACTGGTCTGTTTTGATGGTTGGTACTTGGGTGACAGTTGCCCAGCAGCCACAAACAACCACAGAGTTGGTCCTTCTAGCATTGGTGACATTAAGGCATAGTTTCATACCACCTCTCCAATAAAGTTGAGAGAATGGTGGAAACCTGGCAAATGCTGGAACAAATTCTATTTCTTTATATTTCTAGATTTCCCAGGGATATTACTATAAGATAAATCCACTGAAATTGCTGCACATCCTTAGCCAGACTAACCCAAGTCCACCAAAAGGCACTTTACACCAAAACCCTGAGAGGTTTAGTAATGAGTGTTCTGACAAACTATTTTCAAACCATCAAGACTGGCTCTGCAGACAAGTAGAGGAGAAAAAAAAATTTCAAAAGCATTATCTACACAGGCTCCCTCAAATTTTGTCACTCCTAGCTCAATAAAAGCACAGTGTAAACCCATGAACTATTCACTAGTCTTTTCTGATCTCCTTCTAGGGAAGCTGAAGAACACTGCAATAATGAATCTCAGCAGCAGAAATTCTCCAAGTGACACTGATACAGCAGGAGCTTTTAAAGAAAAACCCAGCTTTTGGGTATGGCTCTGCCATCACAGCCTGGCTGTGCTATCTCAGCTGGAATCATCCAACTGAGGTAGTAATAACTGAGACCAAAGTTTAATGGTCCAAGCAGAACTGATCCAACAACCAGTAGCACTGAATAGGGAAACCAGCTCTCTTGACCTTCCCTCCTGCTGCAAAAGCCCACCTCAGCTGTACTTGTATTGATCTGACCATGCAGTGAGATGGAACACAAAAACCACCAAACAACCACACCTGTTGCCCACTGATAGTTGCCACAGGAATTGTTGGAGCCTGTGGTATGTTGCTTTCCATGGTCACAGTCACTTGCCCAGGGACCTTTGTGGGAGCTGAGAGAGTGGAGGGCGGAGCAGGAGCAATGGGCCGGCTGGGCATGGTGGGCTTCAAGGGAGGCTACAAAAAATGGAAAGATAAAAACATTGGCAACTTCAAATGAGAGCTCAGTGTTGAAGCAGCAATCATTCTGTGGGGTCAAAGCCTGAGGAGAAAGTTTATGCAATTATGGTTAAATATTTGCAGAGGAAAGATACTGAACATTTGGTTATTCCAAACAAAGAAAGGGCATATTTTGTCCTAGAAATATGCAGGTTCTAGCATGAGTCATCAGTGGAATCTGTCAGGGCTATGGTATTGTCCTACAGTTACTGGATATTAACAGTTAACTTTATATCCTTCAGAAACTGATTGAAATCACTGCTCTCCTCAAAGATAAACAAAATAAATCACCCTCAAAAATAATGCTGAAATACTAGCAAGTCCTCAGTGTATCATCTGGAACATCCAAACCCACAAGGCACTGCACAGTCAGCAGAAGCATGCAAGGAAAGCTTTAGAAACAAAAGCAGGGAAGGTTTTGGTGTAATTTACTTTTTCTCAACAGTGACTCATACAGATTTTATTTCTTGATGATGAATCCTCTCATTACCTTCATAAGCCCGTCTGAAAAAGAAAGTGGCACAGCTGGAGTCAAATGTGCTGGTGGTGCTGTCACTGTCACTGGGGCACCAGACTGGACAGGGTGGTGCTGGGTCAGCATCTGGACCTGTGGGTACGGCCGAACCACCACGGGCTCCTGCTTCTCCTCCCGAGGCTGGATGGAGCCACTGGGGCCCATGTGCTCTCTGGGAGCCACTTCTGACTCACGGCTAGGTTCGTCACTCGCTGGTGAAAAAAAGAGAAAAAGGCAAGAATTGGTAAAAAGTTCGCTTTAGTCACCCACTAGGTCAGAGATGAGATGTCAGAAATAGCTAAATTAAAGAGGTTCACTCTTACAATTAAACATATTCCAGTGATGAAAAAACTGGGAACTCTGGCACTGCTTCTGTCTGCTCCCCTCAGAACTGATAGGTGTGGGCAATGTTGGGCAACCTTGGGTCTACTCTGAGTAGTCCATCTAAACACCTTCTTTAAACACACACTAACTTTTCTTTCAAGTGAAAAATATTTAATCACCTAAGTAAATGCCATTAAGTCCCACATCAAACAGTACAAAAAACTCTGCATTTAATGCAACATGTATCTGCATATTGAGCTGAAAATGAAGCTGCCTCCCTAGTCACTTCTGAAAACCTGTCACCGTGGCAGGGCCAGCAGGAGCTGGAATGGGTTCCCAAGCCATGTTAGCTCATCACGTCTGCTAAGGACACAGAGCGAACGAGCTGAGCGGGACAGGCACCGCGCAGACACACCCGGCAGCCGGGGCGCGTCCGTGCCCGTGCTGCCGGGGCCGGCCGGAGCCAGCGGCCGCCCTCACCCCCGTGCTGCCGGGGCTAGCCGGCCACCCTCGCTCCCCGTGCTGCCGGAGCCAGCGGCCGCCCTCACCCCCGTGCTGCCGGGGCTAGCCGGCCACCCTCACTGCCCGTGCTGCCGGGGCTAGCCGACCACCCTCGCTCCCCGTGCTGCCGGGGCTAGCCGACCACCCTCGCTCCCCGTGCTGCCGGGGCTAGCCGGCCGCCCTCGCTCCCCGCTGCTCTCCCCACACGGAGCCGCCGCAGCTCCAGC
>JANRGV010000002.1:3469286-3504901 GCA_024734035.1 Alethe castanea | reverse complement strand
ACCGCGGCTCGGGGCCGTGCGGGAGCGGCGGCGGGGCGGGCCCGGGGAGGGACAGCGGGCGGCCGGGGAGGGCCCCGCCGAGGGGAACCCCCACACCGGCGCGGTCCCTGGAGCGGCCTCCGCGCCCCGCGGGGGTCTGCCGGTCGGTCAGCGGGATCGGGGAGCGGCACAGGCTGTGCTCGGGTTGAATGCCCCGCAGTATTGACGCCTTGACGGGCCGGGTTGAATGTGTGTTTTGAGCTGCCGTGCGGCTGCTCAGCGCTTCAGCGAGATGATTTCTAGTCATGGGCTAAGCAGTTATCGCCGTCGTTCAGTTTCAGCAGCCGTAGCACGGCAGCCCTTGAAAGGACGTGCTCGCTCGGTGCTCGCTGTTATCCGCCGATAGTATTTTTATTTGCCGTGCTCGGTGTCGGTCGGGCTGTGCCTGCAGCCGTACTTGCCCCTCGGGCCCGGCAGCAGCTCGCTCGCCTTTGCCCTTCCCCCGCTTGCCACCAGACTGACCCCGCCGGACATGGCAGAGGGCACTGGCTGTAAATGTGGGCTGGTTTATTCCTTTCCCCGAGGCTGGATGTGCAAGTTTCCACGAGTGTTTTAGATTGAGCAATTGTAAGAAAAATAAGGAGGGAAAAGATTTGCGGTCGAGGTGTGAAAATTGCGCTTTGCGGTGTTATAATTCGGATTGGGTTTTGCTTTGTTACCTGGCACAGAGCTGGATCTCCTCGTGTCACTTACGTTCATTCTCTTGCTTCTTTTTCCATGGTGCATTTTCCTTTGAGATATCAGTCATTCCTTTGTTTTATGGCCGCAATTATTGAGGGCTTGTAGATATTTCTGATCTGCAGGTTTTCAGTTGGCTAAACTGTGTCAGGTGACAGATGTGTCCTTTGGTTTCTTTCCTATTTCATACAGAAAAAGGCTTTTATTTCAGTCTTTCCCAGAGTGGGAAGGCAGGCACAAGAGAGCAACATAGGAGCTTTAGTCATGAAAGTGCTGATCAGTATATTCTTTACCTATCCCAAACTCCACTGTATGATTTGCAGAGAATAAGAAGGACCCATCCCTGGGAGGAGCTGTGAACTGTGGGGTTTTTTTTTTGTTGCACTTGGCAGGAGTCAATGTTTCACTCCACAAATATTGGCTGAGCTTCCCCCTCTGCACACAGGGAGCGATGGCTGTGACCATTCTGTGATGCCATCTGTCTGCTTCCCAGGTGTGGCATAAAGCAAATGTCGTGTGCAGCTGACCAAGCTGCTCTTTGGAGATCACAGCAGGAATTTCTGCTTTTATCCCCAGAGAAAGAGCAATGTCTGAGTTATTGCTGGGAAACATTTGGCTAGAGGGGTGGAAACTTTTAGGGAGAGTAGGATTTGGTTCATTTGTCTATGTATGTATACAGGTAGCTTAGAGCTACAGATATATAAACCTGTTCTTTATATTGAGATTGTAATAAAAAAGAGTCAGAGGTTACATCCTGGCAGGTTGTTGGGTGTGATATATGTAGAGTTGCAGCAGGACATCTTTTTAGGTGCAGGGGGGACACGGAAAATGAGTTATCCAGGGAAAAAAAAGATAAAGAAATGAAAGAGCACTTGAGTGCATATTGGAAGTGTAGTAAATATGAGTATACTATAGTCAGAGAGGGGCACAAAAAAAGCTTGAACTTTTGGAGACTGTAATGGAAAGCCAGCAGAAGAATTCAGGTCTTCCCTAAGCTAAAGTTATGGGCAAGGAAATTCAATCTGCTTTGTTTTATTGTGTAGGCCACAGAATACAAAGGCTTGCAAATACACAAAATGATGGACAATGAAGAAATGGCATAATTTCTTTTTTGGCTCGTTTCTCACAGTAGGTTGTATCATTTGAGTCTGTTTGCATTATTTCATTCATTTTTTCAGCTTTTAAATCTGGCGGTGCTTAGTGCAGCCAGGAAATCATTGTTTCTTCATTCCCCAAAAATCCTAAAGGACTGACTGGAGAGCCTCATCCTTGCTTGGCTCATCTGACTCTGGTTAGTTCAAAGCTGCTGGATCTGTGCTAACCCAAGGTGGGATTTTACCTCCCATGAAATGAACACCACCCAGTCTGAAATGTGTGCAGTTTGCAATACCTCTTAAAGCAAGAAGTCTGTGGTGTTGGTGTCCTGGAACAGAAGCAAGCTTATTTGAAAGCATAAACACAGAGGAAGCTGGGATTGATCTAGGTTTAATTGTGTCTCAGGAGTATGTTTGTAAATTCCTTGCCTCTCTTCAAGTTTCTGATTTTGTAAGCCCGGGTGAGAGGATGATAATCTCATTAATGTATTGCATTAAACGCAATCTTAAAACCTTTACATAGGTCTCAATATATTTGAGATCCTGTATTTATAAGAAGAGACAATGCAAAACTTACTATTTTCCTTCATCATTTTCAGTCTTCTGTAAAATGGGAATACTTATTGCAGTTCTTGGAATCTGGTTCAGCTCTTCACTTGTAAAAGCTGATTCTAAGGCTGTGACAACATCTCTAACTACAAAGTGGTCTTCAACTCCTTTACTCCTTGAAACAAGGTAAGTGCATTGTGATTTTTTTCATAGTCAAATCAGAATATGTTTAGAGGATAAAGTGAAGTGTTCTCTTTGTTATGTGGCACTTTGGTTTCTGGTCACTGCCAACATTAATAACATGGGAACGTGATCACTGCTGTGCATGGGGAGATGGGAGGAGTATTTTCGAGGAGTACAGTACAGTAGTAGGTTTTTTGTGGCATAAATTCTTTCATTTTGCATTAGAACAAACATTAATAACCATAAACAATTACATAGTTGGTATTTTTTTGCCTCATGAAGTTTTACTCAAAACTTTGATAGAAGAGTTTAGCATGGCCTTGTAAGATTCCATAGCTGAGTGCATTTTGCTTCAGTGTTGTAGGTTTTGGTGCACATCTACTGCTCTTGTGTATTTAGCTCAGTAAAGCTTGAGTTTAACTTTGTTCATGTGAGTTTTACATTGATTAAAGTCAATTGCTTTGTTAAGAATTGTGCGAGTCACCCTGGGAACATTTCTTCTATGGTATTAAAGACTTTTTTTTAAAAGATGCTGTTTAAAAGGAGAGTGAAATACTGTCTTTTCAGTGCCAGTCTGCTTAGCACTTTCAAAATCCCCCACTGTTTAATTTTGTCTTTTTTTTTTTAGTTTGGAGATATCTGTAGGACTTTTAGAATTTTACGTTCGTGTGTGCTTAATTTTGTATCCCTTAAGGGTATTGCCAAATGTGAAGTTTTATCTGCTTTACTACAGATTGTTTAATGTGAAAATAGTTGGGCATTGCTGGGTTTCATTCACATGAGCATGGCTTTCATTCAGAGGACAGGTGTGTCCTAGGTGAAATTACTTTTCTGTAACCTTCTCTGTAAAAGCTGAAGTCTGAAAATTACTTAAGCAGTAAAATGCAAAGCACAGGTGTTAAATGCCAGGATTTAGATGCTGTGACACTGCTGGGGAGAAACTCAACCTAAGAGAGTGTGAAACAGTAAGCAAATAATGAAAATCATGTGCCAAAGACTCGATCCATTGTATTCAAAGACTTTGGGTAGGGAAGGATTGTTCACCTGGGATGAACTGCAGCATGATGCAGCACTGCAGTGTAAAATCACTGCTGCTGGTCACTGCACTTAACCCAGAACTGCAGTTTTTTATCCAGGTGTTCATGCAGCATTTACCCTTGGATTGCAACACACAAGTTACTGTGGCAGTGAGCAGGCACCAAATCTTCTGTTGTAGCATCCTTTAGCATAGCAAGTGTGTTACAAGTGTGTGGATGTGATACAGTATTTGTGGTTAGCAAAGTTTAGAGGATGAATTTCATTATCTAACCTTGTGTACATACCAAATTATATGGGAATTATAGTATGATTTGAAAGGCTGACTTCTCCTTTTGCTTGTTTAAGAACAAGCAAACAAAAAACCCCCCACCAAAGCTCATAATTGCAGTAATTACAGTTTGTTTCGGCAAAATAAGCAAAAATGTGTGTTTCTCATAAAAGAGAGATAGCAAAGAAATACACTAGAGAGGAGAGCTACCAGGATGCACATTGCTGCCTGTCAGTGGCATTTGAAGGATCAGTAGGTGCCTTACAAGCTGCTTTCATGTACTGTGTGTTTGTCCTGGTCTGCACTATTACTTGTTTGGGTTTATTTGTTCTTAGCTTTCCTGGAGTGTTTTTCCTAGTAACACAGTTTTCTGGTACAGGTGGTAGGTGCTGACTTTCTGTAAAGCATTACAAGATATTAGATTTGTAACTTAAAAGAAAATTTGTAGATCTAGCTCACTCTTCTCATCTTACTTAGTGAATTTTTATCAGAAGAAGGTCAAGAAAAATTCTGGAATTTTGTTGAAGCCAGTGAGAACATTAAGAGAGCTGAGCATGATGGTAAGTTTTTATTGCCTTTTTCTTGATGCTGACTGGTAGTTGAAAAATATACCACAGTATTTTGTCTTGCGTTGTGTTAGTTCTCATTTGACTTTTAAAATACTAATTTCAGTCATATTTTTTTGCTGTAATGTTCTCAAGGCTTTTGGATATCTATTTGACAGAAGCTGTAGTGGATAAGTCTGAAACATTTTGCTTGCCAGCTTCTTTTTCAACGTGAAGTATGAAATATTTTAAATGTCTGTTCTCTGTGTTACTATTTCTCAGCAAGATTAAATGGGAGGTCTTAACTGTTTCCCTCCTCCCCTGCCCATGTTTACATTCTCAAGAAATATATTCAAGTGTACTTTCCTGGATCTCTGTAGGAGTTCACTCTGATCCATCTGTAGAATTGGCTGTAATGAAATTGGAGGAGGAATGGTCATGTGCACATTCAGAATTAATGTTGTGGCCTTCTGTTGTTATAAATCACACTGAGAAACCCCTGTTCAGTGAGACCATGGGATAGAAAGATAACTGCTTGTACTTTGATTTTGCAGGTAGTGATTATTCTTCTTACCAGGAGATGCTGAAAGTGGCCTGCCAGACTCTGTCACCTTTGCAGCAGAATCTGTTGAAATTTTCCCTGTCGTTACGCTCTTACTCTGCAGCAGTTCAAGCTTTTCAACAGGTTAGTACAGGAAATGCTCTGGTGATGTGCAGAGCATTTTACCAAGGCTCAGGAAGGAGGGAGCTGTAGAAGGAAACAAAATTAAGAGTTAAAAAAAAGCCCTGAACTGGTTAACTGCTCTGTACACCTGAGCTAGAGTGGATGTAGACACAAATTTCATGAGGTGCTGAATTTTTGACTAGAGTAGACTAAAGAATTGGCATTTTGACATGTCTGCATATTTTTGTGCCTGCTGCACTGAGGATTGGTGCAAAGATTTTTGTTAGGACCACCTCCGTGGCTCCATTGGTAGTTGTGGTGCTGCTGCTGTTCCTGTTGCTCAGCTGAACTTGAAGATAGTAATCCATATATGTATGTGTATATATAGTGATTAGAACTCATAAATCAAAGTTCATTGTGTTCTTTCTTCTTTTTTAATCTTGGGGTATCATGTAATTAATTGCAAATTGTCTCACATTAGGATGTGCTTTATTTAAGTAATACTGTAAAACATATTCCTTGTTCATTTGAAGTCTTTTTGTCATTTGATATTTAACAAATACAGATGTTTGTGATGTCTGAGACAGAAAAAACTCTGAACCAAAATCCCTACAATTGCAAACCTTGCTTTCTGTACCTGCAACTAACCTTACAGTTAATAGTAACAGGCTGAGAAATAAGTTAAGGCTTAACTCTCCACCTTTCAATTTCACCTTGCATTTAAATTGTTATAAACATGGAAGAAGTATTAGTTTGGAATGTAGGAAATACTGTTTCCTGCACAGCTACACTGTTAGAATTTTCACTTGTTCTAAGGGCAAACATTCAACCTACATTATTATAAATATTTTATACAGATAGCAGCAGATGAATCTCCACCAGAGGGCTGCACCCTGTTTTTTGTTGTGCATGGGGAGAAAACATGTGAATTTGACTCTCTTGGAAACCTTTTACGGGCAGCTTCAGACAGGTATTTGCTTAATTTCCTATTACTGGATTAGCTCTTAAAATTGAACCTGTTAGACTTACTGCTGTGAAGAGGTTATGATAAACTTGTTGTTTCTTTGCTCTTCAGTGTTGATTTCTTCTGCCCTTTGTTGGCACAGGAGTGCCAATCTCTTATTTGATGTTAATTCAGATTACAATGATTGTTTTCTTATCCCTTGCTCTTTGACAGGTCTTCTAGGAAAATGAATGTGCACAGGAAAATTTGGAAACAAGTTCTGGAAATAGCTGAAGGACAGTAGGAATTCTCAGGAGTGTGTAGAACCTTCAGTATGTAGGGAAAATGGAAGGAGCTGGGCTGCATAATAAAATGAGAGTTAATGTAATAAATTGTTTTATGAATGGCTGAAAGCATGCACAGTATTTTTTTCTCTATAGTTTTCTCTGCATTGACAAAGAAAACCGTTACTACATAATACATTTAAAAATCAGATTTCTCTACAAGAACAGAACTTGATTGTGACTGCTAATAAGTAAATGAAGGTATAAGATATAATACATATTAAAAAACCCCAACCAAATAACAAACCAAATCCAACCCAAATCCTTATATTTCAGTTTGTTTTCATGATATGAAAACATTTTTGTTATCAAGACAATTTTTGGAATCTTGGTAACTTGGTTCTTTTAAGCATAAAGGTTTTTTGTCAATGTTCAGGCATATGGCATCTATAGCTCATGTGCTATTCTTCTGACTTATTTGGAATATTTTAAATATTTCATTGCAGTTTAGACAAAATGTAAACAAAGAAGCTGAAAATAGACTTCCCACTCACTTTCTTGATTGTGTACTAAGCCAAGAGCCAGATTAAAATTAATTTGTCCCCTTAGCACATCTGTTCTATCAACCTTTTTATTTTTTTCATACAGAATTTATGAATCACCGTGGGGAGAGGAAGTTAATTGGAAATCTAAGGGAAGTTGTTACTTTTTAGAATTAGGATCATATTAGATTCAAATGGCTTTAGTCACTTGTTTCCTTTTCATATGTTCATTGTTCACAAAGCTTTTATCAACATGCACCAAGTGCTGCCAGCCTTGATATAAGATGTGGGCATAACTTGACATATGTATGCAGTGAAAAATGATTAAACAGGAGAAAAATGTGCATCCTGCACTGGGTGAGGAAGTGCTGTGACTCACACTGTGGCACTCTTCACTGTTTCCTCTTAGGCCAAAGCCATTTTTGTTCAAGGGGGACCACAAGTACCCAGCATCAAACCCTGAAAGTCCTGTGGTCATACTTTATGCAGAGATTGGCTCAGAGGAGTTCTACAGACACCACAGGAGCCTTGTTTCAAAGGCTGAGGCAGGAGAAATCACTTATGTGCTCAGACACTACATTGCTGTAAGTATATTTGTGCATTGTAACAGAGGGTTTTGCAATCTAGTAACTGGCCTTGGTTTTCAAATAGAGAACTGACCCAGGTTTGTTCCCTTTAAATTTACATTTGCCTACTGTTGTTGTTCATTTACTTGGAATACTTCAAGTTTTATTTTTTTATTGTACGTAGCTGAGTAATACAGAATATTATAAATATCCTGATTGTTTAAGTAAGATTGTTTGATTTCACAAATCCAGACTTAAATTCCAGATTAACTAGAGATTTTAGCGTAAATAAAAGTGTTTTTCTACCCATATCAGATCATAGGAAGTAGTCAGATCTTTCACAGTCAGGCCACTTAGATCCTTTAGTTACTTGATATAAAAAGCAAGGATTAACATTAAGATACCATTTCCAAAAGAAAGACATTATTTCTGTAGTAATTTTTTACAGAACCGCTTACCATTTCTAGTGCAGTTTATCCTGGTTTCCATCTTCCTTCACTAAATTGTGCAAAGCCACTGGATTAGTATTAAAAACTACATTTCAAAAGGTATGAAGAACTGGAGTTCTTTGATTTATTACAAGAATATTACTAACTGCTGCCAAAACCTGCAGTGCTGCAGTCAGGCTTGAATGTGAAAAAAAAAAAAAAAGGGGCATTAGCTGGTTCACTTCTAATATTACTTGTACTTTTAATAAAATAAAGTCATACATTGCATACCCCACTTTCCTTTTAAAAAAGGAAGTAGTTGTTTATCAGTATAGGCAGTAGTACTTACATTCAAAATTCAGTGTATTGCACTTTAGATCTTGGTGTTGTTATGTGACTCCTGTATACTTCAAAACACTTTTAGAAAGTGATCACATTTCTCTCATTAGAGGCAAAACTAATTATGCTCCTGTCTTCTGTCATTATTTTATTTCTCATGATTCTCTGTGGTAACTCTTCAGTGAATGTTTCATTTTTGAACTTCACAGCTCAAGTCCCTTTCCACCCTCTGTCTGATTTGATGATAGGAGTCTGTCTCCCTCTACTTTGCTCACACACTGGATCCTGAAAACATTGTGTTCCTCTTTGTGGATTTTGATGGGTTTTTTTGGTTCATAGAGATAATTCTTGCTTGCTGAACTTTAAGAAGTGTGCTGATATTGGAGTATGTTACTAGAGAGCCACTCACAGTGTTTGTTTCTTGCTACCTGTTATGTCTGAAATACCAGTTGAGATTTCTTAGCTTTGGGAAGTGGTAGTTTTTATTTTTTGGATCAAACAAAGATGGCAGTATCACACTGTTGACTTCTTCCTACAGAATCCCAGCAAGGAAAAGGTCTACCTCTCTGGCTATGGTGTAGAACTGGCTATTAAAAGTACAGAATATAAGGCCAAGGATGATACCCAGGTGAAAGGTGAATTATTATTTAAAGTATTTTAATGTGAACATTTTAATTTAGTCAAGGTAATTTTATACTCATTTTGCTATGAGTGTCTGAATTGTAGATATGTTTCTTTCCTTAGCTCTGAAATCCCTTTTTGGGAGCATGTTCCTTATGAAGCAGATCTTTGCCATGGCACTTCCACATTTGTGAAATCCTGGAGTTGTGGCCCTGGACTAGATCTTAGTAATGGCATTACTAATTTTTGCAGCTATTTTTTTTACCAGCTACTCTGCAGGTGTAGAGCAAATTTCTCTACTTTAATTTGCCTTAACTTATCCATCCTCAGAGCAAAATGTGTTCCCTGTTCTTTTTTTTTTAAGACAGAATTCTGCACATTTTTTTTGCTTTTTCTGCTTTTATAGAGCAGTGATCTCTATTCTAACTCCCATGCATCTGCCAGTACTATTTTGATAGTGTAATCTGTGTGTGTACTTTTTCTGTACATGTGCACATACACTTACAAAACCTAGATTTTCCTGCTTTTCTGTTTGTGAATAGCTTGGTGCTAGTGGTATTCTCTGTGTGTTTATAGGCACAGATGTGAATGCTACAGTCATAGATGAAAATGACCCTATTGATGAAGTGCAAGGATTTCTATTTGGAAAACTAAGGTAAAACACAGTTGTACTTTGTCACATCAAAGAACTTTTTGCAGAAATGCCAATATTTTGCTTTGTTATTATATGTGTGAATTTCCTGTGTGTGTTTGCAGCATACTTTTTATGTGGTAGATTCTTTAAATTAGCAGCAGACTTTTTAATAGGACCTTTGTTTGACTTTTGTATCCTTTTAGGCAGCTGTATCCTGACTTGTCAGAGGAGCTGAAAGAGCTCAGAAAACACCTGGTGGAAAGTACCAATGAAATGGCACCTTTGAAAGTATGGCAGCTACAAGGTAATCTGGATAAAGGCTTTCAGTTATGGCCTACAAAAACTCAATGTAAATATGATTTCTGGTGTTCTACATTATCAAGGTTGTTAGTGGCTGTGTACAGTTGACAGAGTTTGACTTGAAATTCCTGCTTTCTCTCTCACTTGGAAAAGACTTTTTTTTTTTTAAGTGCTTTTTTTTGTAGAGTCCTGTTGAAATAGCTTTTGGGATTGTTTTCAATATTGTGAAGTACAGTAAAGAGCTACTTGCTCTTAAACTGACTGTATGGTTTGCTGAAAGCAGAAAAGAAAGGAATATGAAGTTTCTTTCCCTGATCACAGTTGTGATGTGAAATGTTGAGGTTTCTCAAGACCAGAGGAAAACTGTATTTCAAAATCAGTTACATGCTGCTTTGGCCTCATTCCCTGGAAAAATATCTATAAAAGCCTGTGAAAAGGCTTTTCATTCTCTCAAAAATAGTAATTCAATAGGCTGAATGTATGTTGTAGCCATGGGGAATCTGCCTATATCCAGTGAAGAGCAGATCCTCCCACCTCAGCCAAAGAAAAGGAGTGCTGGTCTGGACTCACTGAAGCAACCTATAGGGAGCATACACTGGTTCAGTTGGAAAGGGTTACTTAATTCAAGGCAGCAATAAAAGCTGAATACAAAGAAGATGAGTTTAAAAGAAGTATCTACAGATGCAGATAGAAAGTGAATTTCCTTAGGTAACATGCAAAAATGTTGAAAGAGAAAGTCAAGATGTCTCTGCATTGCCTTGTTTTCAGTTTTGAGTTCTTGACCTCTGTTTTTTTCACTTCTTAGATTTGAGTTTTCAAACTGCTGCTCGCATTTTGACTGCTCCCCCTGTGGATGCTCTGATGGTCATGAAAGATCTTAGTCAGAACTTTCCTACAAAGGCCAGGTGACTTTAATTTTGACTCCTAGAAAGTTTTATTACTCTCCTAGTTTAATGCTTCTTGAGACAAGTAGCATTGGTTGGGTTAATTCTGACTTTCCTTTAGCTGGAAGCAAACATTGGGGAATGTTTATTCTGGGAAGTTCTTCAGCCTACGGTTGCAAAGAGGATTTTATGGTGTTTTTCTTGGATGGCAGATGATGTGGACTGGTAGAAAATTTCCTGTGCTATTTTATTGTGAAATGCATTTAAACCTATTGCATGAAGTCATTGAGAATTTATTGGCTGGGTTTTCTGTTTAATGGTGTTAACATTTATCTGTTCACAGGGTCCCATTCTACTTCTGGGATCCACTTTGCCAAACAACCCAGTCAGTCTCATACCAGAGGCTGATGTGCAATTCCACTGGCTTTTGCACTTTGTCAGTGACTGTCTTTAACATATTCAGATCAATTTCAAAAAACTCAATAAGGACCAGGCATGGCCATCCAGTCTAGAGATATCAAGAGATTTATCTCTTGGTAAATTCCATTGCCTGGAGTGTGAAGATGATATCATAGAGCCTCCTCTTTTTTGATTAGGTGGGAGATAGAGCTGAGATGAGAGTAAAAACAAACTGATGTCTGATCTTATTTCCCATTACCTGATATTAAGATGTTATTTAGAGCTTCTTAAGGCAGGCAGTGCACCTCACTGTGTTTTCAGGCTGATCTGTGGGCTGTACTTGCCCACTCTGTGATGATGCAATCACTAGATCCAAAGTAAGGCAAGGAATGGGAATCCACCATGAGGGTTGAAATCCCCTGTTTTCTGTTGTCAGCCTCCATCTACATTTTTGGCAGCTGCACACTTTTATTATGGTAAAT
The DNA here is from genome assembly GCA_024734035.1 of Alethe castanea. Classification (NCBI taxonomy): domain Eukaryota; kingdom Metazoa; phylum Chordata; class Aves; order Passeriformes; family Muscicapidae; genus Alethe; species Alethe castanea. Next base: position 3,493,421 of record JANRGV010000002.1, on the reverse strand, counting down.
GTGAAATTGGACACTGAGAGTTGGCATGTGGTTAACATTTTTGTGCTGCTGGATTATACAGGTTTAGAAAAATGCTGCATCCTACTATTTAATCGTGTCACCAAGTGCAACTTCTTGCTGCATCTCTTTATACTAGAAGGTTAATTGATATGTAAGGTACAAAAGGTAAGACAAGTAGATATCTATCCAGTAGATAAACAGACAGAGGTTTCATAGCATGATGTTTTTTATTTTTGTAGAGCCATAACAAAAACAGTTGTTTCTTCGGAGCTCAGAGCAGAAATTGAAGAGAACCAAAAGGTAATGTGTCTAAAAAGTAACACAATGCCTTTGCACTTAGGTTTGCATGGTGCTCAAGATGATGACCCAGTATTTTCACACACAGCTTTGTAGTATGCATTTGGGAAGTGAAGAAATGGTGAATTTTCAAACATGGATGAGGAACATAATTAAGCTTCTTTGTTCAAATATGAAAATACTGCTCTTGTTAGAAATTTATTGCTTGAAAAGCAGCTATATTAAGCATTTTCCTACAGTTTTAATGATGCAGAAGAAAATTATTTCTCATTCAGTCTGAGATGATGTTTAGATACCTGTATATGTCAGTGATCACTAGGAAGTCATAGAATAAATTAAAAATCTAGTGTGCCTTTAGAATGATTCATACTGTGTGGAGGAAATAGTTCCGATGTTGGTGCTTTGAGAATGAAACTACTGAAGGGATAAAATTTGTCAGCTAAGTCTAAATGTGCTTTGAAACAGAAACATAAAGCCCCCCAGGTCATGAGGGGCCTCTGGAGGTTCCTGAGTAGGTTCTGCATTTGCAGAAATGTTTCAGACAGCTCAGCTGTGTACTTGGCATTAGCAAAGCACTGAAAAAAACCAACAGCCACCTGGGAATTTTGTAGAGGCTTTTGTACAGAACTTTGTGCAACCACAATATGCCAAGTCCTGTGGTCTGGATAGAGTTCAAAACAGAAGTTTAAGATAGTAATGGAAAAAAGTCAAACAGCAGTGTTTGCTTTATGAGCTACAGTGCCCTATTCACACATTTCAGTCTCTTTTGGTATTATTAGAAAAAAGATAACGTATGTTAAGTACACACATATTGTTTAGAAATCTAATTAATGATACTTGGTGAGTCTAGTAGTAAATGCAAAGCTGCTTACAAGTCCCCTGAGGTTCTGATAGAGAAATGACTTGTTTTTCAGTAGTGATAAAATCAGAGGAAAAGGGATGGGGTTTGACACTCTTGTCCCATGTGGTTCTGGAAGGGACAAAGTATGGGATGTAAGTGCAAGCTAAAGCTACCTGGTGGCCTTTCTGCTGTGTTTTAGACCACACTCTGGTCCACAAATAAACCCATGATTTTGTAGATTCATTTTGATTCAGAGAATACCTGGGCTACTACATCCACACCAGGCTATATCTAACCCTGCCCTTCAGAGCTGTTCTTCACACTACTCACTTTGTGTGGGTATTATTTGATAGTTAAGTTCACTGCTACGGTTATGTTAGAGTTTACTATGTAATTATCCACAGAAATACAAAAATTAACACTCAGATTTTGTTTGGGAGCCTTATTTATTTAATAGAAATGCAAATTTTTGCTGATCAGAAGCTGCTTTCCTGTTCTTGGTACTTCATGTGATACTTCTGTTATTCTTCTGTTTGCTTTGCTCACAGTCTTCATGATGGCAGTGTTGTAAAATATCCAAAGACAATGTTTCTCCTTCAGTGTTCAGCATGCCTCTAAATAGAAATTTGTAACTGGCACTGCAAGACAAGACCTGTTGGAAAAAACAACATTAAACTCTTTAATAATATTTCCTGTACAGAGCACTCTTCTAATGGCTTCCTACTTCTTTTCAGTATTTCAAGGGAACGTTAGGATTGCAACCAGGAGATTCTGCCCTATTCATCAATGGACTACTTATTGATTTAGACACTCAGGATATATTTAGGTAGGAATGTTTTATTTTTCACAAAATTTCACAATAATTGCATCCTGTTTAGAAACCTGCATCTTGCTTGTGCATGAATGATACAGTTATTTAGACAGTTTTGAACCTTCTTCATAATCTAGACTAGGTTTAATTGTTAAGTACTGCAAAAAGCAAATAATCATGGTTCCTTGTCTTATTCAAAGTGCATTTCCAACAAAAAACCTGATGTGAAAAGTGGAATACCCTTGAAGATTGAAAAGGGAAGTCACCTTTGTGCTATTCTTTTGACCTGTGATGTGGCTAGCAAGATTTTGGTTTCTCAGACTGGCAGCATTCAGATTTATTCTGAAGACAGCAGACCATTTCTCAAAGGATAAACCACTGCAAAATTTTCATCTGGGAACGAGCCTTTATCTTCATCAAGATGTGTTTCAATAATATATATATAATGGATTAGTTATCCTGATTAAATGTTGTTTTCCTAGTTATACAATATTATTTAAATAGATATAAGTCATGTCAAGTTTCCTAGGATGGTAAAAAACAGATGATAAATAAGAACTGATGCCTGGACATGGCTGATTTGTTTATACCTTTCATCTGTTAATCCTTAGGGTAAGAGCAAGTTATTTGCTGTGGGTTAAAATTCAGCCCCATTTTGCTTTTCCTTGCAGCTTGATTGATGTGCTCCGCAATGAAGCCCGCGTTATGGAAGGCCTGCACAGCTTGGGAATTGAGGGAATTTCCTTACACAATGTCCTAAAGTTGAACATCCAGCCATCAGACTCTGACTATGCTGTGGACATCAGAAGCCCTGCCATTTCAGTGAGTGTGGTTTTTGATAGGAATACTTGATTTGTTGTTGGGCAATGCATTTTTAAGCTGTCAAGGGAGCTTTTGTCCTTGTCTCACAATCAGCTCTGAAACTGCATTGAAGTAAAAAGGATAATAAGGTTAAAATTAGCACTTTTTAAAAAGCTTAATTTTTTACCTATACAGTTTTCAGTGTAGTGTCTGATATGAAAATATTTTAGTCTTAGACCAGAGCAGGAGGATTATCAATCATTTAAATACATTTACTTTTTCTTAGTGGATCAACAACCTTGAAGTTGATAGTCGGTACAATTCCTGGCCTTCCAGTGTGCAAGAACTGCTGCGTCCCACATTTCCTGGTGTGATCAGGCAAATTAGAAAAAACTTCCATAATTTTGTAAGTAATAATCTGACTGGATGAAATCTGCATTTTCTTTTGTCAAGAGGAGGAACATCAGATTTTGCAGCTTACCTCACATATACACTGGATTCCCTGTCACTTGAATAGCTTGAGAGGGAGAATAGTTTTCTATAAATTTTGTTCTCCTTGTATTAGTAAGTTATGCCTGGGATTCAGAGATTTCTGAGCATGATTCTGTGGCATCTGTTATATGCCAGGAGTTGTTTTGTCAATGGACAAAATTGTCATCTGATAAATAACAATTTGGTGTGTTTCAACTTTGTGATAATACCTGAAGTTGGTTAATGAAATCTGTCAAATTTGTTAGCTATTGTCTTCTTAGCAGAGTTAAGACCAGCTTCAGTTGTTTCAGTTGGAAAGCATTCATGCACCAAGACTTAAACAAATTATCAACAGCCCTCAGCTTAGGCCTGGGTGTCCTTTTAGTCTGTAGGTAAATTATTTAGATCTGGTGAAGAGTTTGCAAATTGTGCACTGTAACTCTTGTCATGTGGCAAAGTGGCCCTATGCAAAAAAAGAACTCTGTGTAGGGGAAAACAGGGACTTGAACCATCTGAAGCTGTGTGAGCTTTGATGTGTTACCTTTTTCTCTGGAGTTCAATACTTTTAACATAGAAATTTCAAAATTCTAAGACAACAGTTGCATGAATGAAGGGCCCTACATGCAGTCTGAATGGCCCTGTTTTATCTGGGTTGGGACAGCAGAGAACATCTTGGCAGCATTGGCTCTCCAGGGCATGAAAACTTCTCACTTGCTATTTGTATACAGGTGCTGATAGTAGATCCTACTCATGAGACCACAGCAGAATTACTGAATGTGGCAGAAATGTTCTTCAGTAACCACATCCCGCTGAGGTAATTGCTGTGTTTTAATGTTTGGGGTTTTTTACATCAGTTTTATTCACGTGACTTTTGCAGTTATAAAATTCTCATTGCTAGGGCAGTGCAGAAATGTTACATACCTTATATTTGAGGTATGTAAATATTTTTTTAATATAACTTTCTCTACTAGCAAAGCAAAGTTCAGTTTTTTAACAGTACAAATGGAATTTTGAAGTTTTGGATGAGAGAGAGGTGTAAAACAAGATTCTGATGGACTCATTACAGATTATATGTTCTAAGTTTGATTCCTGGCTGCTCTGCTCAACATCTTCCCAGGCTGTTCTAGAAGAAGCCTGTGTTGTAGATGATGATCACAGCCAGCAGTTGTATGAAGAGTTGATTCTTTATAAAAATGATGACCTGGGCATTTGTGTGATTGCAGGATAGGACTAGTCTTTGTGGTTGATGACTCAGAGGATGTTGATGGACTTCAGGATCCTGGTGTTGCCCTCCTTAGGACATACAATTATGTGGCACAAGAAATGGACAATAATTATGCTTTTCAGACTGTCATGTCTGTAAGTATTAATTTAAAAGGGAAATTAATGTTTTGATGTTTTCTATGTACATAAGATTATGTTAATGGGCTAATATGTAGATAATGGAAGGGATTGTTCTTTGGCTTGGTTAGTATGCAGAGTATCTCCAAATACTGGCACCACAGAATACATGTGTCCTTTTAATGTGCTTCTGACCTAACTTTAACAAGTGAGGTTAGGTTTCATTGTGACACTTACAACTTTTGCACGTTTTTCTGATCCTATCCCTTTGCTCATTCTGAGCAAATTACTGAAAGTAATTTCAGTTCAGGATGAGATGAGTAGCAGTGGGTTATAATGCATTTCAAGTGTTTATCCACATGTCTCTGAGTTCTGCACTGCTCCATCCCTTCAGTGTTATAATTTGGTTGGAACTGTTCCAGCTGCCACCTTTGCCACATCAAAGGATGATACAGGTGCTGGTAAATGAGTTTCACGTGTGGTTTGATACTTGTACAAATTGGCAAGCTGGGGGCATATTGTGACATTAAATTGCTGGTTACTTAAAGATAGTTACTTTTATTCTTTTTAATTTGGGTGTGTATTTGTAGCTCAAAGTAAAATCTTGTGCCTTCAAGAGGGAGTTGCCTGCTTTACATGTGAGGTTGTATTATTCATAAGCATATCCCAGGTTCTGAAGGGAAGGTACCTCCTTGGATATGCTTTATTTGAGGCTTTTTCCCCCAGAGAACTATTTTCTCTCCTCAAATACCTTTTCTAGTTAAAGATGCGAGTTATTATTTAAAGAAATTTATATTTACCTTCTTCTAATCTCACTGGTATGACTGCAAGGTATAGCAAGATACTTATATTGGCTACAAGTGCTTGGGAGCTGTTGCAGCTGATAAATATGAATCGAAGTTTTGCAGTCTGGTTGTTAATACCTTATTATAACTCCTTGAATACAGTGGACAGGTCAGTTTACCTTTGGTAAGGACAGAGGCTTTATAGTTGCAGCTGTAAACTTGTATTCCCCTTTCAGATATATAACAAAGTGAAAACAGGAGATCAGCTGAAAGTGGAACATGTTGTTAGTGTTCTGGAGAAACAGTATCCTTATGTGGAAGTCAGCAGCATTCTGGGAATTGATTCTGCCTATGATCAAAACAGAAAGGTGAGAATTCATGAAATAGAGCTTTTTTTTCCCACTTCTTTTGCTGCAGCAGTTTTGAAAATATAATTACATCCAATTTCTTGATACAGTTCTCTTACCAACCAGGTATCTATTTTGTTACCACATTGGGGGACTTCTAGTAATACTTTATGGTTTATGTTCAGAACAAGCTTTATGTACATAGTACATATAATGGAATATGTATTTTTTAAAAATCTATATGTAAAGAACCAAGATAGCTTTCTTGTGACTCATAAGTCTTGCTTTCATTATGGAATGCAGACTTAAGTAGAGTTTAAAAGTGTTTGCAGAAAATTCAGGGTGATGGAATGGTTCATGAAAAAACCAAGAGGCTTAACATTGGGAGGGATCAGTGTGGGGCTTCCGAATCAGCATTTGAAGACTGTGTGAGATAAAGCCATGATTATGAATTCAAAATGCCTTTTCTATAGCAAGACATCCAACAAATTTCTGCAAATAATTCTAAAAGTGATTTTTTAGGTCTGATACTTAGCTGTATGGAAAAAATTAGGAGAGCAAATCACTATTGAACTAGTTATATGTGAGATGAAGCAGATTTTATTTGAGGTTTTATGGGTGGATGTTTCTTATTTTTTGTTGTTCTGAAACAAATGAAAATAGTGTCATCAATAGCTCTGTAAAACATGATGCTGCCTATACCTGTAAATGTCAGGAATGCAGTCAGGGTTACAGAAAATAGGCTCATATACATGTGGGTCTTCCAATGTAGGAGAGTGAATAGAAAAACATTTCAAGGAAATGAAAATCCATAAAAGTAGGACAGGCATATTTGTATGAGAGGAGAGGCCTCAACCAGAATCTCTAACCAGCAGAACCTAGTTAACTTTAATTTCTAACAGGGTATCTGTCAATGCTGGTGCATTTTTCAGTGGTTGCATGAAACAGGGAAATTTGTCTTTGACAGAATAACTCCCTGCCTCACAAGTAACTGTTTTCTTACATGTTTAAGAAACACATTCTTAAAAAAAAAATTCTCTTCCCTGTCTTACATTACAGCTATCACCGCTTGCATTGCATTTGCAAATCATGTTTCTTCTTGTGCATCTTTTGCCCCTACCAGAAAGTGCTCATTGGAATTAATTTACAAAATGTACTTAATGGCGTATTTTGCACTTCTGTATTGTGAAGTAACTTTTTTTGTTTTGAAACTCTGAAAGTTTCAAAGATCCATTCTCTGTGTGTAACAGAAGTGGTAAGGATCTCTTTGTGGATATTGCACAGCTTGGTGAGAACCTTTGTGGCAAAGGGCTGATGTGCTAAAGCTGCTTCTGTTCCTGTCTTTAGGCTGCAAGAGCTTACTATGAGCAAACAGGTGTAGGCCCTCTCCCTGTTGTCCTGTTCAATGGAATGCCTTTCCAAAAAGATCAGCTGGATCCTGATGACCTGGAAACGGTGACAATGCACAAAATCCTGGAAACCACAAGCATCTTCCAGCGAGCTGTATACCTGGTGGGTGCTGAACTCATCTGTGGCTTGAGAGAAATTAGATTTGGAAAAGCTGATTCACAAGTCCCTGGCTACATATTATACAAGACAACTTAACTTTCATAATTGTTTTTTGCTTTTTTTTTTTTTAAGTTATGTAAGGCAATTTTATATGTGAAGTAACAAATAATGCTTCTTTCCTCTTTCCTTCAGAGTGAACTATCTAATGACCAAGATGTGGTTGAGTATATCATGAACCAGCCTAATGTTGTTCCAAGAATTAACTCAAGAATCCTAAGGTCTGACAGAGAGTACCTAGATCTGACAGGAATGAGTAAGGGATGCTTTTAATTGTGTTAAACCTGAAATGTCTGAGTGAAAGGCTGTTACAGTGGAAAGCGCTAGTGGCAAAGTATTAACAGCACCTGAAGTGATGACCCAGCCCTGGTACAAGGCAGATGTTCTGTACAACATGAAATGTTTACTGATTTTCAAAATGGGAATTTGTTTTGTTTTTATAGAGACCTTAAGGGGAATATGACTCATGAAGCTGAGAAATTATATAATGCATAAAGCAGCAATTTGTTTCTTAGTTCTGACCTTCTGAGCAGAGTTGACAGTCATCTCTGGAATTACTTCAGATTTAGTAAAATGTTCCCTTGCTAAATAAACACCCAATGCGGTGGCTGCAGTACAATGACATTACACCTGCCTTTTTTGAGTTGCTTGAAAAATAGTGACACAGTGGATTTTTCAATGTATATTATTTACATATACTAGTGTCAACTAAGTGAGACTTGGGCAGTTCTTTCAACTGACTTCTGCCTGTCAAATATGCAATATAGTTATTAATGTAACTTGTGAGACAGCAAAATTAATTTCTCAGCCGATATATTAACAGTGAAAATAAGACACAGGCAGTATCACAAGGGGCAAAATGGGGTGTGATCTTAATGTTCTGATAATAGTAGTGATTTTATTTTCACTTTACATGGAATAGTTGCTTTGGCATTTAATACTTGTTCTCTTCCTCAGATAACCACTTTGTGGATGACTTTGCTCGATTTACCACGTTGGATTCTAAAGATAAGACAGCTGCTGTTGCAAACAGCATGACCTACTTAACAAAGAAAGGTAACATTTGTGGTGGATTCTGAATCCAAATCTGCTTTTATGTTTCCAAGCAGATGTGCAGTGCTTCACACACACACACTGAGCCTTGTCAGGCCTGTGCGTAATGGCATAGTCTGTTAAAGATTTCTTTTTTTTTTTTTAATAAGACATGACATCTGCATGTAACAAGAATGTTCCTCTCTTTAAACCCAGTCCAACCTCTTATTGATTAATGAAGTCTCACCCCAAACTGCTTTTGCTGTACTGCAGGTGACCCCCAGAAATGCAGCAGTGTGAGCAAATGACTAGAAAAATAAAAAAAGGGTTTTAACTCTCTGTCTCATAATTCAAAATTGCTAAAAATTACATGGATTCAGAAGAAAATTCTAACTGCCCATTTTATAAGATATTGCTTGACGTGGTCAGTGCTGTTTTTATTGCTTTTCCAATGGCAGTATTATCACAGGATTGTACATAAAAGTGTTAAAACTTGGCTGTACCTCTCAAGTGTAGGAAATGCATCCATAAACATGATACAGAGCTTAGTCAGGTATAACCAGACATCATCAGGTGTTTCCTTTATCCATTTTGGTTAGATTCCAGCAATAAGCTGCTGTCATTGCACCCAAGTCCTCCTGTTCCTTTCTCCTGTCTTTACTGGAGTGTCCCAAGTTTCCATGGTCCTATCTCCAGTCACTGCCATCCATGTGCACTTCCTAAATATTCCCTTTGCTCTTACTATCTTGTGCCTGCTCTTCATTCACATTCAGTCACTTGGATTTGAACAAGTTTCTTGTGTAGAGCATTAATGAAATCCACACTTTGGCATGCTTGTTGGAAAGTGCATTAATTTGCAATTCCATGGCTTGACATTTTTTGGTGGCTGCCTCTTCTGCCACTTAAGATATTTACTAACTGCTATCTGATTACAGTAATGCTGTACCACATTTATTTGCTAAAGTAATAGAGAAGTTATATTTGTTGCTGGCTCAGCACCAGCATTGATACAGCACTGCCATACTCTATTAGATTTTAAAGAGGGAAGGTAACAGCACAGTGGCATGGCACTGTTTGTAAACAGTCTTCAGAATTATGTCCTCACCCTACAGTAAACTGGTAATATGTAGTATAATTAATACTGTAACATGAAAATCAAGCATCCATCTGTTTGAGGGGAAGAAAAAATCAAAACTAATTGCAGTAAAATTAGCTGAACTGTAGTGATTCAGTTGTGCCCAGTAGAGTGCTGCAGCTTCTTGATACACATTGTGATTACCATCAAGTTATTAATGCATCTCTCCTTTTCCCCTTTCCTTTCTGCTCTTTGACCAGGAATGTCTTCCAAGGAGATCTATGGTAACTCATGCTTTGGCATTTCTTATATTGTTCTTGGAATTTTCTGGTTCCTTTATAACACTGGCTTTAGAACCAGCAGGCAGTGAAGGAAGCTGTTGAAATGCATGTTTGCTCCAGCACTTTGATCTTTATACAAAACTGATTTTGTAAACTAACAGCTTCAATACAAAGAAGTGATATCTCTGCTGGATTCCAACCCCAGCTGGAATCTGCAAGTTATTTATGTTTCTTTATAATTTGTAAATGAAAAGGTAGCAAACAAACAAAAATACTAAAAGAATCCAGCTTAGAAAGAGCAATGCATGCTGTCCCACCTGGGTTTTCTGAATGACCTAATAAAGACTAATATACCAATGCTATTAATTTTGTCTTGCCAGTCTTCATAGCTTAGGTTCATCCACTGCTTTTCTATGGAATTTTACTTTTTTTGAAGTGTTTGCATGTGTGTCATAGTTTACCTCCAAATGAGAAAAAAAATGAAGCTTTCCTTCCCTTCACCTTCAAATTTCTCCTTTTATTTTCTTGTTATAATTGCAGATGATTCCTTTGTTAGACCAGTTACTTTTTGGATTGTTGGTGATTTTGATAAACCTTCAGGGAGGCAGTTGTTGTATGATGCCATTAAACATCAGGTAGGTAACATTTTCATTGGAGTGGGTTGGCAGTGCTAACAAAGCACTTGGTAGAGGCTTGTAAAACACAAGTTGTGCATCTTCCTGTGGTATGACCTGGAGAGACTGGTTCTCCCTGAAGGGTCTCTAATTTCCAGCCTCATCTTTTTTGTAGGGACTGGAACATTGCTGATCTTAAGCTAGGACAGAATACAATAAATGTTCTTTTAAACCTGTGGTGTTAAACTGAAACATTGGTGTTTTGGTTTGGAGATAAAAATAAGCATTGCTCTCTCTGCTCTGTCACATTGGTTCTGGGAGAATAACTGAAACATAAAAATGCACAGCTTACAGCTAAATCACTGGTTTGCTAGACTAATTGGTGGTTATGGTCCTGGATTTCTTAGGTAGCACAGGAATATTACTGTCACAGTGGTGCCTATACATAAGCTAAATACTTGATGTTAAATTACTTAATTCATCATTTTAACCTTGTGTTGTTATTTACGCAATTTGGAATCTGGTATTCTGGTTAAGAAATGCAAATCTTTTGCTATAGTGTTTATTATATATTTATTATATCTGAAATGTTAAACTTTCCCATTACCTGTTTTGTTAAACACAGAAATCCAGCAATAACATTCGAATTAGCATGATTAATAATCCTAGTGAGGAGCCCAACAGCCAGAATACCATTGTGGCTAAAGCCATATGGGCAGCTTTGCAGACACAAACCTCAAATAATGCCAAGAACTTCATCACCAAGATGGCAAAAGAGGAAACTGTGAAGGCACTGGAGGCAGGAGCTGACATCTTGGAATTTGCTGTTGGGGTAGGCATATCTGTTGGTGTTTTCATGGGGAGGGTGCTTTGCTTGTTCCTCAAATGAAGTTTATAGTGTAATATATTCATATGCAAAAGGTGCAGTAAAAGAGAAAAGTAACACTGTTGGGTCTGCTGGTTTGGTTTTTTTAATCTCTGAAGGGTTTAGCTAAATATAACAATCCATCTAAACACAAGTAAATCCTCATACACATCAAAGGTATGTCACTTGGAAAAAGCAAAAGGAACATAGGTGCAGGGATCTATTTAAGTGAGTCAGCTGTTTCTTGGGTGGTCAAGAGAATAATATTTTTTTAAAAGCTGGGAAAAAAATACAAGTGCATTTCTCGAAGTAGATTGTAAAAAGACAGGAAGATTGGAACTGGTCTAAGTAGCTGTGACCTTTCACAGCAGAAGTTGGAATAATGTTTGATGGTGACAAGCAAGAACTAGATTTAAGACCACAAAGAAAATGGGGACAGGAATCAGTTTTAGCAACATATGAAGATGTTCTTGAATGGAAACAAAAAGGTGTCTTTGAAAAAGTGTGCAGAGCTCTAGTTTTCTTCCTGTTCCAACGTCAAGTATTCTTTTCTTTTAGGGTATGGATACCAATATTTTCAAAGAAGCCTTTGAATCTCCCAAGGTGGATTTTGTTCTGTCCCATGCTGTTTATTGCAGAGATGTTCTGAAGCTGAAGAAGGGGCAGAGGGCTGTGATCAGCAATGGACGGGTGAGATGATCAACAGTGACATTGCACATATGAGAGAGAAGCAGATTTGAGCAGCAGAGTCTGGGGTCAGACACAGGAGTGTCAGCCTGGTTTAGGTTTCAGCAGTCTGAAACCAGTCTGATTTATTCACACCTGTGTGACCTTCTCTTTTTTACTGTGTTCAGTTGTTGGCATTTGGTACCAACTCAGGTCTCTCAATAATAAAGTTGCTTTCATGCTGGCAGTGAATTGAGTCCAGGGGTAGAAGAGGATGATAAATTTGCAAGATTATGCAGCTTCAGTTTACTGAGCAAAATGCTGCTGTATTTTGCCCTGACCAAGGTGCCTTGGTCTCTTCTGCCATCTGTTTTTTATTATATTTTATCTGAAATGAGGTAAATGATGTTACAATAGTATTTCACTGCAAATAATGAAACACAGCTTTGTACAGCATTGGCTTTTCTTTTGTCATTGTTTTCTAGTTAGGAAAAAACCCATGCAGGTCCCAGTGGTTGCTGGGTATTTCAATGGGTTAAAAATCTCAGGTGATGAGTTGTTCTGTTCTATTTTTCTCATTAGCAAAATAACAAGACTTGTCTAGGTAGTTTTTAGGCTTCTGAAGGCTACAGCAGGGAGATTTGGGTTATTGACCTTGGTATTCTGCTGCCCCTTCCAAATGTGGTACTTCATATATAATTTAATGTGCCTGACCCAGTGAAAATTTGAAGTGTGTATTTCATGCCTTAGTCTGAGACTCTTGGCTCTAAATAGCTGGATTTACCTGTTAAACTCTGCTGCCACTGACATTAATACCAGCCTAAATGGTTGGCTTCCACTGAGACTGGACCGGAGCATTTATTTAATACCTCTTTGAATTTTGTTTCAGTGTAGCCTTTACCTAATAATCCTGATTCTGTCTTTTTTTTTGGTAGATTATTGGCCCATTAGAGGATGGAGAGATGTTCAATCAAGATGATTTTCATCTCCTTGAAAATATCATACTAAAGACATCGGGACAGAAAATCAAATCTCAGATCCAGCAGCTGGGATTTGAAGAAGATCTGTAAGTAAACATAAGGAGGCTTACAGAGAAGTGCTGGGACTCTTGATAATATGACTTTCTGAATCTGATTTGCAATTCATTTAAGTGCTGCTTGGCCTATCAACATCAAAATTATTTTAGTAATACATTCCCCTGTCAGTACTATGGGAATCCTATAAACTGCTTTTAACTTCAAGGAGAAACACTAGGAAAAGAGACAGAGATGAGGAAAGGGAAGTCATAGTTCTAGAGAGTCACTGCACAAAGCAGAGGTGAACTACTCAAAAGAAAGTCATGTTGAAATTCAAAAGAATAGGAGTCCCCTGTAGGTGTGTTTGTGGTGGAGCATGTAGCTGTGGAAATAATTCCTACCATACTTTCCATCACAAGTCTCTATGATGCTGCTTGACTGTTAAGGGCTGGTCAAGTAAGTTAAACATGAGGTCTGTTCTGCAGAAATGTGTGATTCTGGATCAGCAGAACAGGTTTTAACTGTGTTCCAAGCACTTCTGCATCCATTGGGTGTTGGGGTGGTGGAAGAGGGCATAATTTGAACATGGGCTAGTTCTGGACAGAGCAATGGGTTTGGGATTTCTTTTAGTTTGTTTGAATGGTGCCAAGGTTTCTCAAAAAGTTTTGAAATTATCTGCCGCATTGGAGGTATCTGTAGGACTTAGTGGAGTTCACCAGGCTTGTGAATTTGGTAGGAACAATTTAAACAGCTGTCACTATAAATCTCTGAGACTGTTAATTCAGGAAAAGCTGATGGACCTGTAGGTTGCAGTTTAACTTCTTGGCAAAGGTGTGATGTACAAAAGAATTTTCATTGAACTTTCATGAGGTTTACACTTCTAAGATTGAGTATATTCTTAAAATACCAGACTGAAATTTTGCAGAAATACTAAAAAGGAAGAAGTGCTCAAAAGTAATTATCTTTTATGCTATGACCCCTCTCAAAAGTTTCTTCAATTACAGGATTGCTTCCTAGTGCTCAGAGTTGCAGTGTAAAATGGGAAGAGCACTGAAACAAGGGTTTGATCTGAATGGCTTTCAGGTCTGAGTGGCTGGTGAAGATCAGGAATGCAGTTGCTGTAACATGGTTGACCCCTAAAATACAGCTGTTCTATATTTGCTAGGGTTAAATCCTTTGGTATACTCAGTAATAAGGCTGCAACCAGTTTAAATTACTGGTAGGTAATCCCTTAAATATGTTTATTTCTTCAAAGCCCATGTAGAGAGGTAGCAGAAGTGTTTGGGTATCTGGATTCTGTTTGCCTTCTCACATTACTGCTGCCTGGCAGAAATGTGATAAGTACAGATATTTTTTGGATATCTGCAAGCCTTTTTCTTTTCTTTCTTTTCAGGGCAAGTGACTTGGTAATGAAAGTGGACGCTCTTCTTTCTGCCCAGCCAAAAGGAGAGGCAAGGATTGAGTATCATTTTTTTGAAGAGCGATACAGGTATAGAATTGCTGAACAATGCTTTTCTGTGTCTTTTAACTTTCCGGTTGTTCTATGTTGCATTTAATTAGAAAGAAACAAAATAACAATCTAAGTAGCAGTAGGAAAGTCTCCAGCAGTTTTCAGGAAGATTCCAGAGTTAATTTTATCTCTCTACCTATCTGTTTTTTTCTCTATTTAGTTTCTGAAGATGCACAGCATTTAATAAATAATTTCAGTTCAGGATGAGATGGGTAGCAGTGGGTTATAATGCATTTCAACTGTTTATCCACATGTTTGGTACTTTAAAATTGTATTTTCTTCTGTTTAGTGCAGTTAAACTGAGACCAAAAGAGGGGGAGACATACTTTGATGTTGTGGCTATTGTTGATCCCGTGACCAGAGATGCTCAAAGACTTGCTCCATTACTTTTGGTATGTAGCAGGGTTGTAAGCCATTTCAAATTCTACCATTTTGGGACCTTCCTTTTTGACTCTGTGGTGACCAGTGGCTTTCTAATAAGGTGTCTGAGTTTCACAATGCATTTATCAGTGGAAATACTAATTAGGCTGCACTACACACTAACAAGATCATGCTCAGTTACTGTCCAGAGAGCTTTTAGTTTCACTATTCTAACAGCTCAGTTCACAGTGACTCTGTTCTTGTGGAAGGTCTCAGCATGCCAAAAAGAATGCCTGAAATATGAGGAGCAGGTAACTGTGCTTGAAACCACTAATTAAAAAGGGGGAGGGGGTTGGTAAAGGAAATCACAAGGAGGGAGGATTGGGAATGAGCAGATAACATCCACCCTGAGGTCCTGTCTATAAAACAGTGGTCAGCTCTCCTCATTAGCATTTTAAGAGATGTCTCTTTCTCATTACTTTAGGTTTTGAACCAGTTGATAAATATGAACCTGAGAGTGTTTATGAACTGCCAGTCTAAGCTTTCTGACATGCCACTGAAAAGGTAAGCAGTTCCATGATACTGGCGAGGCAGAGAGAGAGAAACCTGTTGGGATGTGTAAGCACTGAAGCATAATCAGCTATCCCATAGGAAGTCTCAGTAACTGCTTTGAGCTCATTCATATAATAGCATCATTTCCCACAGAGAATCTGGGAATTTGTGGGTGGCAGGAACTAATTCTGCTGTTTTACAAGTTGGTAGCTTTTAATTTTTTTTGTATTTATATAAAATAAATAACTTAGTAGTCTTAATGGTTGAGTCTTGCACAGTCTTTTTTGGTCCTTCAAGATAGAAATTCTGACCTGTCCTAAGGTTAACACAACCTGCATTGCTTTGGGCAAAGGCTTGGAGATACTAGAGGTCAGGGAAATCAAATTCAATGAGAGTGAAATATTAGCAAATTTTGGTTGATAGATGTTCTGACATTTTCTTTCTGAAATTTCAGCTTTTATCGCTATGTTTTGGAGCCAGAGATTTCTTTCACAGCAGAGAATAACTTTGCTCCAGGACCAATTGCCAAGTTTTTAGATATGCCCCAGTCACCACTGTTCACTCTGAATTTAAATACTCCTGAGAGTTGGATGGTGGAGTCTGTTAGAACCCCATATGACCTTGACAATATCTTCTTAGAGGAGGTAAGAGAAATCATCATGTTCCACTGCATTAAATGGTGATGTTTTTCCAGGGCTTGTTTTTTGATGGGAAAGAAATGCAGAATTTTAAAATGCCAATAAACATAGAGCTGTGGATACTACTGCATTTGCAGACCTCTACATGTTTTCTAGGAGGGGGAAGAATAAACTCCCCTCAATAAGCAATATTGCTCATTGATATAAGATACCAAAATAACAATAAGCAAGATTGCTGTCCTCAATTACTCGTAGATGCCTGACCTAGAGGTTCAGACTACCATAGGCTTGAAGCAGATCTTTTCCCTTGCTCCTAGAAGCCACCAAACTGGTTTTAGCTAGTTTCACAGTTCTTGTTAACTGGCAAATACTCCTGTGGTCCACAGAAGGAGGTGCAGTATCAATGCAGCAGTCAAACCATGCAGCAGAAATCCACTCAGCTGCTGTAGGTTCAAGCTGCTGCTTGAACAGACCTTGAGTCACACTATTGGACTGTGGATCTGGGCAGTGCTGCCCCTCCTACAGAGGGAGAAATAGGGAAAAACCCTTGTTTATTTACCTTATTGTAAAGGTATCACACATGTTATGTGTAATCAGACTGTCAAATCCTTTACATACAGGCCTCTGGAAAAGTGACAGTCTTTACAGCCTTGTGGGCATCACAAATGTGGGTTCCCTTCTCACTGATCACTATTATTAGCCCCATCATCTGCATCTCCCTGATATTGTTTAGAAATATGATATGGTATTGTGGTATATCTGGTATTGCTAATCCTATACTATTTATTCAGAAATCTAGGCAATTGGGTGTGTGTTTTGTGGTTTGGGTTTTGGTTTAGGAGTTTCCTGCTTTTCATCTCTTAACCTAACTGTAAAGCCATAAATGAAACATTGATACAACATTTCAAGCCTCTGATTTCCATGCCTGCCCCTTAGATTAATTGAAAGCCTGAGAGAGAGGGGGATGAAATGCTTCAAGCATTCAAAATGCATTCCTGAGCTTCCAAATAAACAGCAGCTTTACTTTTGCAGGTGCACCATTTCCAGTTCCCAATGTGCAGTCTGTTGGTGCTGTAGCAATTAAACTGTCATTTTGGATGTGCAATGAGAGGAGATGCTTTGTGGGATTAGACTAACATTCTGCTTATGTACTGTCCTCAGGCTACATCTGAATTTGGCCTGGTAGGGACCCAAGTCTTTTGGGGTTGTGGGGTGTTTTTTTTTCTGCTTATTTTTCTCTTCAATTTCCTAGGCACCTTTGTTCAGTGTAGAAAAAAAGAAATGGGTGTTTCCTGACAGTACCCTAGTGCACTGTAAGAGTAATGCAGAGCAAAACAAAGCACTTATTTCAGAAGGCTAATACTAGGTGAGACCAGCTTTAAACAGATGTGCAGTCAAAATTCTGGATCTCATCATATATTTTTATGAGATACCAACTCCATTCTCCAGTAAATGTTAAAAAAAATAAATTCTGGAATAGAGCAACAATCATCCCCTTTTCTTATCCTAGCATATGCTGAGATTCAAATTCTTTTGGTCTGGGCCACTCTTAACAGTATTTATATGAGGTTTGTCACTTGAAGGGGCTGAGCTCTTTGAGGTTCTCTAGGTATTTGTCTAATAATCAAATTACTCTGGTAAAATTAGTTTTTAATTACTAGAGAGTTACTGAATGACTAAAAGCTGACACTTTAGAGCTAGTGCTGCAGTCAGCAGTATCTGCTCCTTTCAGGTGGACAGTGTTGTAGCTGCAGAGTATGAACTGGAGTACCTGCTGCTGGAGGGACACTGCTATGACATTACAACTGGGCAGCCACCTCGGGGGCTCCAGTTCACACTGGGGACTTCCACCAGCCCTGTCATCGTCGATACCATCGTTATGGCCAACTTGGTGAGTGTTCTGCTGGAGCTGGCAGCAGCCAGCTGCTGTTCCTCCAGTCACACTGAGGATTTTCTAGCACAGGGCTGTGGGTTTGAGGTGTGACTTGCACTCCACAGCTGCTTGCAAAGGCATCAGAGCCACATCATTCCTCACACTGATGTCTGAAGCCTCACACTCTTTCAAGATGCACTCTTTTCCCTTCAGCTGGCTGAGATATTCTGGAATATCTGGAATATCTTTAAATGCTGCCAATATTCCCTTTCCAGTTGTTTTCCTTAGGCCATCCACTCTGGTGCTGTGAGCCTCAGGCTGTCTCGTTTTTGGGACCCATGTCTTCAGGAGATCTGTGGCATAAATGGAGAGAGTCAGCAAGAATAATTGACATTGTAGAAAATAAAAGTGTGAAAGAATGGGATTTATTTATTTAGTTGAGGAAAGGTGCTGGAAATCCAAGTGTATGATTGTTCCCTGCAGCTGCTTTTGTAGTGTCACTGCATAAGGGATGTGTCTGTTCTCAGTGTCCACACTGGGCCAGGAAAGAGGTAATGGACTGAAATTATGGAAGAGAAAGTTAGCTACTGGAATGTTTTCTTGATATGTAATGTTAGTAAAAAACTGAAATAAATTGCCTCCCGTGTTTTTTTTTTTTTTAATTTTTAATCTTTAAATTTTTTAAAGGTATTACATTTATTTAAATGAATTGAAATAAAAAGCAGGAAAAATATTCACTGGTGCTAAATATTTATTTTAGAATTCTCATTCATTTTCAATTTGTGCCTTTTCTTAGTCAGAGTATATCCTAGAATGATGTAGTATTTCTTACTGTAGAAAGAAAGATGTCCCTTATTTTACATGTGATCACATGGTGTGTTTATGTTGAGGAGTAAAACTCAGAATTGTCCTTTTTCTAATTATCTGTACAAAAATTTAAAAAAAAATTTTCTTTTTAAAGCAGCCTGGCTCACATAGAAACTGCAAGCATTTGAAGCCACAGTACAAAACTGAATAGGACACTAAAGCATCTCTACAATTGCATGTATATTCTATAAGTTAATAATCTACATCACAGAGGAAAATATTCAGATCTGGATCTGAAGCTTAAAAAGACTTGAACACAATATTTGAATTTCACACTGTAATTTTTTAAGTTCTGTAGAAGAGATATCTTGCAGCATGTGAATTATGTCACTGCTTCTGCTGTAGATGAATTACGACTCTGAAGAGCTTCAGAATTCCTTCAGATTTTGTTGTATAATTACAAATTAGTGTTTTGAAATCCCCTCACTCTTTGAGGAAGACAATCTTTTGCAGGAAAAGGCTGGGTTTGCACTGTTCCCATCAGAACAATGAAGACTTGAATCTAACAAATGATGCCAGACTTTTTCAAGCTTCTGTCTCTTAGGGAAAACCCAACAATGTTGAATGGAATAATTTCTGGGGCTTTTCTCTTTAAGGTTAAAACAGGCTTGCAAATAACATTTTAGATATAAAACAGTGAGTCAAAACACATAACATTAAAGGTAATTTTTCTCCATTTGCATTTTCTGGAAACTGCCAAATATTCTTTTCACTTTACAGGGCTACTTCCAGTTAAAAGCCAATCCTGGTGCATGGACTCTAAGACTGAGAAAAGGCAGATCTGAAGATATTTACAGAATCTACAGGTAGGTCAGGATAAGAAATACTTCAGCCTTTTTCTTGTAAAACTTCTCAAGTAGGTAGGCATTGTAATATGTGAATCTCATGGTTCCCTTGCCAAAGTGTGGTGGCCTGAACAGCAAATTAAACATTTCATACTGAACATAAGTTATGCAAGGTGAAATGAATTAATTTAAAACCCCATTAAGTGTGTTCAAATAGATGCATTTGTTTCTTTGTCATGTCTCATACCTGTTTTGCAATGCTGAGGCTTAATACATGTATAGAAATGAACAGAAGGAATAAAGAACATATTTCTGCTTTGTAGTAAAAGTCAGTATCTTGCTCTGTTTTCAGCCACGACGGCACAGACTCTCCACCTGAAGCTAGTGAAGTTATTGTTGTTCTCAATAACTTCAAGAGCAAAATTATTAAAGTGAAGGTGAGTTTGAAAACCAGAGGTGCTCTGTAAGAAGTCTGACCAGCTATGGGAGAAACTTGAATTAAGGCCTGAAGCTCCTTCCCATGAGCATGCACTTGAGGCAGTCTGCACAAAGCTCCCCTCACAGTATCGGGGTAGAGAGCATCATCTGCAGACTTGATTTGGGTTTTTAATACAGGAGAGAATGACATGTAGGTCCTGTTCCTTGTGTATGTCCCTGAGATACAATAATATTGACATTTTCCTGACTGCTTATAACTTCCAGAAAATGCGATTTTGTATGCCCTGTATATGTCTAGTAATAAACATTCAGTATGTCCATTTAGCCAACATTTTATGTGTCACAGAAAAATTGTATTCATTTGGCAGTATATTTTTTGTCACTCTGACACAGGCTAGGTGAGAATACATTTGAAAAAAAGAAAAAAGGTAGATTACTAATCTACTGTCTCTTAGGGTTGCCCATCAGGTGATGCCATAGCTGAGAAGTTTAGGGAGAATGTCTGATAGATAAGTGATGGCTATAACAGAACCACCTGACACCATTTACTTGTGCTGGATTAATTTTGGGATGTGCTCCCCATTCACTGTCTTGTCTGTTTATCTGCTTTGGAGTCTCAGTGGCCAGTTAATCACTTAGAGACTGGTTGAATTGGTGTGTTGATTTTGGGTTTTTTGAGGGGTGAGGGTGTTGGTTTCTTTGAAGGTTTTTCTTTGCCAGTCTCCATCATCAAGGTTGCTCAGTAAGCATCTCTTAGAAAAGCATTTTAACCATCCAGACTAACATGCCTTTGGTGTCTAAAAACTCCTTTGGAATCTGTTTCGAAAAAGTCACTTAATTACTGAGCTGTTTTCCCAGACATCTTAGGTTACCTGTCAGCTCATGGGGTGTAATTCAAGTAGGTAAAAACAGATTTCAGGATAACACTCCTAACATGATTTGCTCAATATGTGCTTCCAGCTCACTAAAGCTGTGTTATGCTTCACAGGTTCAGAAAAAGTTTGATATGATGAATGAAGACTTACTAAGTGATGGCACCAATGAGAATGAATCTGGATTCTGGGAATCTCTCAAATGGTAAAAGTAATTCAGTGATAACCTGCAAGTCTCTTGAAACAGGAGAACTATTTGGCAATGCCATGATGTCTGTGAAATTGCACAGCTGTCTATGAAGACTGCTTGAATTCAGGGCTGTCATTCACTGGACTCCTCTCTTTCTAGAGATCTAGGCTCCTGCTTTGCACCTGCTTTTACCTTCTCTTACCCCCCCTGCTGCTTGAGAGCCTGAAAACATTGCTCCTTCCCAGGAGCTGCACCTCAGCCAGTGCTCTCTCAATCAAAAGGTGTTCATGTCTGAGCTCCTGCACAGCACTCTGCCTTGGGGAAGATGCTCTGGGCAGCAGAGAATGACACCAAAAGCCCACAGACCAACAGTGTTAAAGCAAAAATGTAGCCATTTTCTGTATTTGCAGCCTTTCCTATAAAGCTGGTTCTTTCTACCTTGTCCTTCACAGAACCATATTTTTCCTTTCAGGGGATTCACCGGAGGACAAAAGAATGAAGATGTGAAACAGGATAAAGATGATGTACTAAATATATTCTCTGTGGCTTCAGGACACCTATATGAGAGATTCCTACGGTTAGTTGAGAATTTATAATCCCAGTGTCCCAAATGATGGTGTCCTTGCACAAGGAAAAAGGTTACAATTTGCAGGAGTATAAAAACCCCCACTTTTTCAATGCTTCAGAAATCCACTAGAAGCTGCATCTACTGTGTCATAGGAACTTTTGACTGCATAGCATTCATGAGTTAAAAGTAGACTTAGTTTAATAGATGATGTGCTGCTGTCCTAAATTTTCTCACTATAATATAACCAATGTATTATTAAGAAGTTACAGAATAAGTCACAGTTGCTTTGGAAAGAATCTGAACTTCTGTTGTTCTCAAAGGACTGTGGAAGCCAACAGGTTGTATATAAATATAGAGATGTTGGGGGTTTAGTAATTTTGCAGACACAATTAAGCAATTTACAACAGGCTGAAGCTACGCACTTTTTTTTTATGCATGAAGTTCAGTTACCTGACACATAGCTGTAAATAGTTTAATCATGTAGCCCAGCAATTTGTAATCTATTACACAGCTCATTTTCCATGGGTGCCACTTGTTCCTGTAACTGCTTTATTTTTTTTCTTTTGATAGCATTATGATGTTGTCTGTGCTGAAACACACCAAGACTCCTTTAAAGTTTTGGTTTCTGAAGAACTACTTATCACCTACATTCAAGGTTTGTTACTAATTAGATATTTATTTGGTGGTAAGGGAAAGGAAAGCTGCTTTCCCCTCTCTGCACCAGAATCACTTGGCTAAACCTGTACTCACCCAAAGCTGGAGAAAGCCTCACAGATGAGAGTGTCAGCTGATGTGACAGTAGGCCAAGTTGTTCTAGTAAAAAAATTCTTCCAGTGCTTTTCTGTCATTTCCACTTACACTGCTTTGTACACCCCTAAATAATTGTCCCTCCTGTGAATTTTTATGATTTGAATAATGCATTCTTTTAAACTCATCTGTGGATCACTATAAAATGGCTCATAAGGAACTGTGTGGACAAAAATGCTGAAAGATTGAGTTGTCTCAGGATAGTTGGCTTTACAATTTGTATTGATTGTTCAGCTTGGGGCTGAATGTTTTGTGTGAATTAAAAATGAAACTAATTTTCTTTGTGGTATTTCATTTTCTGATGTTCTGTGCCTTAGACTGAAGTCTGTCTCTTGTAATAAGCTTTTCTTTTTCCTGCAGAGGAACAAAGAACTGAGGTAAGCTGTTTTTTTCCCCTCCTTCTGCAGGAGTTCATCCCATACATGGCCAAGAAGTACAATTTCCAGTATGAGCTTGTCCAGTATAAATGGCCACGCTGGCTGCACCAGCAGACAGAGAAACAGCGCATCATCTGGGGTTACAAGATCCTCTTTCTAGATGTGCTCTTCCCATTAGCTGTTGATAAAATCCTGTTTGTGGATGCTGATCAGGTAACACAGAGGCTGGAGTTATTTCACAGAGGCTGGAGTAATTTTTTTTTATTTTTTTTTTAAAATAAGGAGTTCTTGAATACAATTTCGGTATTGTTGGAAGGGTTGCAAGTTTGAGCCCTTCATAGACATGACTGGAGGTTGATTCTGTAATTATTGCATGCTTCACTGAGGGCTGGGTTTTGTGCTTGTTTCCACAAGACTGGTTTTGTTGGCCTGTATTTTGCTGTTACCTGGTTCCTCATTCACTCACTGTGATTCCAGATAGTTTGCCAAATAGATTCTCACTCCACCTTTCCATTTTCCCAGTTCAGTCTGTTCTCCCAGCCTGCAGATCACTTACCACAGACAGTGTTTTCCTAAGTCACCAACCACCCTGCCCTGCCAGGCCCCTGCCTTTAACTTGGCCACATCTGAGTGGCTTTCAGAGGAGGAGAAGGCAAATCCCTTGTGCACAAGGCCATGTCCTGCTGCAAGGCAAACACAGGGCTTTGTGTGTGCTCACTCCTCAGTGGGTGCAAAGTGCAGGAAATGTGCACAGTGAGAACTGCCAAAACTACTCTCAAAAATACATGTGAAATGAGAGGTACAGATTATCAACATATGCCTTGGGGGTTTTGGCGTATGTACAGTGTGATCCCATGCCAGGCCAAACTTCAGCTGAAGGATCAGTTAGGAGAGATTTCCAGCTACCCTGTTGTCATTTTAGGCAGTTTGTTTCTTTGTTTGTGAGAGATATGAAGGCATTTTTTTCCCATCAGAGTGGTATTTTTAAAGTGGTGCCAGTGCCATGTCTGTGTCAAAAAGACAATAAAAAGCTTTAATCCCTGAAGGGTCTGCAAACACTGAAGGGGAAGGGATACCAAGAATCACAGTAGAGTTCATGCATAGTGAGAATTCTTGCTGCTTATTAAGAAACAGTTTTGCACTTCAGCTATCAAACCATCCCCCATCAGCTTATTTGAAGCTCTATTTTATTTACTCCTGCTCTAAGGGCAGGGGAGACACCACCTTTTGTGCTGTATTTTTGTACTACATACACATAATTCAAAAGATTGCACGTACATCAGGTAATTCTTCCTTCATCTGTTTGCTCAGTTTGAATTAAATCCTGTACAGCATTTGCAAATAACCCATGGCAGGCTCCTAGAAATCCAAATAAAATGTCCTTTCCCTTCAGATTGTGCTGATGTACAGGACATAAGCTACCATTCCAAGACATCTGTTTGTAAAAAAACAAAGACACTTTGTTCCTTCTTCCTGAAGACCTTTCCAT
>JANRGV010000002.1:3456638-3469186 GCA_024734035.1 Alethe castanea | reverse complement strand
CATGGCAGGCTCCTAGAAATCCAAATAAAATGTCCTTTCCCTTCAGATTGTGCGCACAGATCTAAAAGAGCTGAGGGATTTCAATCTGGATGGTGCTCCTTATGGGTACACTCCATTCTGTGACAGCCGGAGGGAAATGGATGGCTACAGGTTCTGGAAATCAGGATACTGGGCAAGTCATTTAGCTGGAAGAAAATACCACATCAGGTACTGAAGAATTCTTTCTTTTTTTTTTTTTTTTTTTTTTTTTTTTCAAAATAGAGGGGTAAAATTTTTTGTTGCCACTTAGACTTAGTAGAAAACTAGCTGAGGTATGCAGCACTGCATGAACCACTTCTTGCTTCCTGTTGCCTCTTTAAGGTTCCATGGCCTATGGTCCCTTGGGAGGGACACTGAAGTTCTTTTCAGTATGCTACAGCTTTTACAGATGAAGAACTGAAGTGTTAACTAACAGACATCTTCCTTTGTTAACAAATGTTGGAACAGGGACTGCATGACAGCAAAGCTAAGACAGATTTGTTGAAAAGTCTTTTTCATACATGCCATGACCTTGTAAGAACTGCTTTCCTGCCATGTAATGGATCATCTGATGTGCTGCCACTGAGATTGTTTTAGGATATTGTGTCTCAGGTGTCTAGTGGGGCAGTGTTATCCCCCAGTGAAATGTCATTACTAATTGCTTCATCTCCATGTAGTGCTCTGTATGTTGTGGATCTGAAGAAGTTCAGAAAGATAGCAGCTGGAGATCGACTCAGGGGACAGTATCAGGGTCTGAGTCAGGATCCAAACAGTCTGTCCAACCTTGATCAGGTGTGTTTTATTGTGTTTGTTTTGTTTTACTGGGCTATGGTGTCGGGTTTGGACTTGGGGTTTTTCCAAAAGACTGTTTGAAATGGGATGAAGTGTTGATTCATCACTTTATATTTGCATTGGGAAGAAAGAAAACCCTTGCAAAAGCTAACCTTCACAATACTGTTGATTTGGGAGGGGAGGAATTGCTTCTCCTGTTCTGCACCCTGTGGAAACAGCTACTAACTCTTACTCTGCACAACAGGATTTGCCAAACAACATGATCCACCAAGTACCAATTAAGTCCCTTCCCCAGGAGTGGCTGTGGTGTGAAACATGGTGTGATGATTCCTCAAAGAAGAGAGCAAAAACCATCGATCTGGTGAGTGCAGGATGATTCCCTCACTCTTATATCACATTAAAATACAGCAACCAGTTTTAGCAGCACTTCCCTCCCTCAGCCTGTATTGGTACTTGCACATTTTCAGCACTCGAGTTTTTTCCATTAGCTTCTGTATTTATTTCTCTTACCTGGAGCAGTGGCATTGTTAATAATTTGGGAAGAGACTTTGCAGTGTTCTCTAGCTGAAGTGTTCACCACCAGCAGACTGATCCCTGCAGAGGGAAGCACACCCCTGTTGAGTGCAGAAACCTTTTGTAGCATGTCTGTTCTGTTTGCAGTGTAACAACCCAATGACCAAAGAGCCCAAGCTGCAAGCAGCCATGAGGATAGTTCCAGAATGGCAGGACTATGATCAAGAAATCAAACTGCTCCAGAGTCATTTCCAGAAGGAAAAAGAAATGGGAACACCAGCTGAGATGCCAGGACAACACACACATGGTAATCTTTGTTTCTGTACTTCTGTGACTTTCTCTGTGCTTGTTGGTCTTGTGCTGTGACTTCCCTGACTGTGAGCTTGTACCATGCACAGGGGTGAATGAGGAAATGAGGGCTGAATTAAATCATCAGAGAGTGTAATGGGATGGAAGGACCTTGCTGAGCAAGTTTGGTGTAATTTAACCTAATTCTGAAAGCCAGAGAACAGACTTGTTCCAGTTCTGTACAAGACCCTCACGGTTCCTGAAATTTTATGAGCTTGGCCTTATCTTAACCCTTAAAGAAGTGCTGCTACATGCTGTGGGTGAGAATTGTACCTTGCAAAGAGCAAGTCTTGGGATGCTATACTGATTTTCAAACCTGCCAATTAAGGCAGCTCAAACTGAGTGCTCATTTTTCTCTCCTCTTCTACAGATCCAGCATCACATGTGGAATTATGATCCATGGAGACAAATTCAAGTTAGACTCTTTCATAGACAATTTTTATATTGAAAGCTAGTTTTTCTCCGGTGTGTCTGCAAAACTGCTGAATAATTGAATGGGATGATGTATGCATTTCTATTACTTGCCTTTGGGTTAATTTCTGCATATGAACTAGGATCTGGATTGCTGGAATTAGCATTACTGGTGTTTTGCACCTGTGGTGGAGATGAAAGACCCCATGATGGAATTCAGTGTTTCAGTAAAAAAACTTGACAATCTACCAGAAGAGTCACAGCCTGCTCCTCCAGCTGTTGCTGCCTCCACCACTGATGAAGCTCCAGTTTAGCCTCAGATCTAACTTCAGAGTCTGGGAATTGCAGACATACATCCTAACCTCATCTGATGGACATAATTTTTCCAGGTAACATTATAAAGCTCTAAATTATGCCTTGAATTTGGGACACTGTTTCATCTTCAGGTTTTCAAACAATTGAAAATACTTCTTGGATTTGTTCAATCTGCCCTTGATTTTGTAACAAAACCAGCATTGTTTTGATTTTCTATTTCCTGTCTTCATTTCTTGCCCAACTTTTGATGATTTGGCTTAATGTAAAGCTACCACAATCTATTTAAATGCCTGTCCAAATGCAAATGCCTAAGCTTACAGAGTGAGCAGAACACAGAATTTGGCAGCTGAGTTCATCCTAGCCTATATGACTTGAATCAAAGTGCCCTCCCTTCCTCCTGCTCCAAGTGTAAATCAGTCTGCAAAACTGGTAGGGCCTTCCTCTTGCTGTGGTTCACTGATTCATGAATGTTTTTTTTTTTGTTTATGAAAAATCTGTGGAAGCTTGGAAGTTTATCATCATGTAAATTCCATTAACTTTATTTTTCTTCAAACAGAGATGTTGTCACATCAATAAAAACTTCAGAGTTCTTAGGCCTTAAGCTTTAGTTCCCACTCAGTCCTCTGATCATCCGTTTTCCTTGCACACATTACAGTCCTAATTGGATTTTGGGGTTTCTGGATGTTTCCCTTGCATTTGTTTTCTTTCTGTGCACTGACAAGGAGGTCTCTTCTTGCAAGGATTAATTCCCCTGGGCTAGTTTTATCATTCATATTCATGTCTTCATTTTTAAAGATGTTGCTGCCATAGTTCTGTACTATGAACATACCAATTAAAGAAAACCCTCAAACCCAGTTTCCCTCATTCTGAAGGGTAAATAGCCTGCTCTCTGTAACACTGAGGAATTAAAAGTTTTGAAATGTAAGAACTAAAAGGAGATTTCTAGTACAAAATATAGTCACCTGAGCAATTCAGCTTGAGAAATCCAAACTTTTTTGGTTTTTGTGCCTCCCGTGTTTTTATACAAGTAAATGTTTTGTGCTGTAAGACCTTCAACCCAAAAATCCTGACTTGAGGTATTCTTCTGGAATTGCTGTGTTATAAATCCTGTCATGTGTTGGAGGAATCTGAGAGAAGGCATCAGTAGTAGTGTTTAAACTTAAGAGAAAAAGCAGCTCTTCTCCAGCCAGCTGAAGGAAGGGCCCAAACTCTTTAAAAAAGCACCTTAAGAGCAACTTACAGAGTTCCAGCTTAGGTTATTTCCCACTTTGTGGGGTTTTAAACTCAGATAGTCTGGTGGCTCTGGAAATTACAGGTGAGGTGCCTTATGCTTCCCACCAAAACTGTTCTGCTTAAGGATAAGCAGATTTAAACAGTGGCAGGACTTCTTTCTAGTGTAAAAAACAATACTCCTGCCCACAAATTAATTACATGTTATGTCAATTAGCCTCTTTTAAACAGCTAAGACAGCACAGGTAAGATTGTCCTTTCTGTGTTCAGCTACAAATCACTTCAGCCTTGCTGGAGCACATGGAATGACACAGGAAGAAGTGGGCAGCAGCTGTACAGCACCATTCCCTCCAGGGATGGATGGGGCAAGAATGTGCTCAAGCCCTCAGAACAAGAGCAGCTTTCTGTGAAAAAAAGGCTCTTTCCTATCTAGAACTATATTTGGCTTCTTTTCCCCCCCAGATTATATTAGAAGCCACAAGACTGAGAATAAACCTCTTAAATTCAGCATATTTACAATGCTTTGTTGAATAAGAAAATACTGCTAAATTAAATGTCAGTTACAATTTTTTAATATATGCTCCTTCATTCTGATAGTTAATTAGTTAATGTATGTACTTGAACACCCACACTACATCAGTTGTTTTTTTTTTTTTTTTTTTTAATTCTAAGATCTGGCTAGCTATGGAGGATATTTTTGTTGCCTCTAGTTAATAGATGCCATGCTCTTCAGTTTTTATAAAGAAATAAAGGTCATCTAACTCATAATTGATACAGAAAGAAACCAGAAACATATTGTGAGATTCTATCCCTTTGCAGTAATCCTAAGAGTCCTGCAGCTGTTCTCAGGTACAATCCAAAATGCACTTGGTACTGATATCATTCTGAATGTGAACTATTCCCATTTTTCCTGAGAAGCCACTATTTACTTCCACCCAAAAATGACAGTCAAAAAAAGAATAATCACATCTTCTGGATCTGTGCATGTGTTTGCTCTTAGGTGCTCAATGGGGCCTTGAAAGACAAATAGTTTGTCACCCTCATCTAGAAAGCATCTCAGAGTGAGATGCTTAATGAAATAGAGCTGCTGCTGCTCATATCACTGAGGGCATGGTCCTGTAATTTGTAAGACTGATGATAATTAGGAAATGGGGATTGCAGAGGTCACAGTGTAGTTTTGGATCCCTCAGACTAGAAGGCCACTTTTGGGACAGAGTGATGATATTGTTCCCATCTCTGGATACAAGCAGTGTGACCTCTTGGTGAGGAGTTCACACCTGAAGATGCCCAGTACTTTTATTTTAAAAGGAAGATTTCATTGCCTTACTAAAAAGCAAATAGCAAAGAAATAAGACTTTGAGATTTCACTTTCATTTAGCTATATGGAGTTAGTTATAAAGAAAATGAAAGGGACATGTACAAAGCAGTAAATACCCAGTACCAGTCTTAGGAACTAAAACATTTTTTAAATTATGACTTGGTTTTACCCAAATCTTCTGTAATCCATTCAAGAATATTCCATAACTCTGTGTGGCACTGATCCCAAGTGACCCAAGGTATGGGGAGTTCTGAATGTTACTGAGATCACAGTGAGTTTCCCAGAAGAGTGGTAACACCAAGATCCAATATAATAAAACCTTTTCTGTTCTTTACCCATGTGTCTCCTGTCAGTTGCTTTGGGGCAGATAACTGAGGTTTTAATAGTGTTCCTTGGAGTACATTTTTCATTTCTTGTATGCAGGTTTTGGGATCCTGTTGAAAAGTTAGAAGGGAAAAGGAGGAGTTCCTCCTCCCAACCAGTCTTGTTAATCATGGTATTTGAGTAACCCCTAAACTGAGGCATGTCTGTTAAACAATAGGAATATTTTATATAAATCTACCTTTTAGGTCTTTTTTTGGAACTCTACCTACTACTAAAAAAGAATGTTTCTATGTCAGCTTTTTGTCATTTCTTCATTTGATTTGGTTTTGCACTGATACTTCACAGTAAGCACTCAGAAAGTGATCCTCCAGAAATACTCCCAAGTACAGAGGTGTGTCTGCAGTCCTTTCAGAGGTGGGAATGAATTCCAGGCTCCTGTGGGACTCTCAAAGCCTCTTCACCAGGTCATCTTCCTTAATCAAAGACCTATAAACTGGACAGCTTGGCACAGGAAGCCCAACTGAATGCTACAGAGATATGCACTTGCTTTCCTACAGTTGACTCTTGGAACTTGCTCAGATTTGGAAAATCCTAGGAGACAACTGAAAGGGGAAAATGAAGCAGCCAGAAAGAATAAATACACACCATATGCCTATGACCTCCTCAACAGCATTTTGCACTGCCCCCCTTTTGCTTTTTGAACATGTAACTGTACATACATGATGCTGAAGAACTGATCACCCTCCACCCCAAAAGAGCTGCATAAATGAGAAAAATTCTGATGGAGGAGTGGGAGAGAGGGGATGCAAAAAGCAGTTTAAAAAATTTGTGTTGACCTGAATACAACAGCTTTCTTTGATGGGCAAACTGTCCCATTCCTTGCTGGTTTGCTGTGCACCATTTAGGCTCTTTCTTGGGAAGACACAAAGCCATATGAAGGCAGGCAGCACTTTGTCTACAGGTAAATAAATCACCTATCCACAAGCTGCTCTTTCTGCCTGTTTCCATGTATTTTATTTTAGAAGGAAGATTTCACTGCCTTACTAAAAAGCAAATAGCAGAGAAATAAGACTAAGGTTTCTCTTTCATTTAGCTGTATTGACATATAGAGAAAATGAATACTTGCACCGACTTAACAAGATGAAAAGTCACTAAAATGCACCTCAGAGTCAGACAACAACAGTTATGCTCCCCCAGAGCAGCCTGGCAAGTCACCACAGAAAAATTCATCCTGACACTGGATTTACACTTCATGCTTGCACCTTGGCTAACAGTGACAGTGTAAATATCCCAACATCCAAAGCTACCCACTAGGAAATTCCTCTCCATTTACTCTACCCACCTCCTCTTTGCCACATAACTGTATTTACCCAATCATGAGTACTGCTTATGGATTATACACTCCACCTGTTTTGAGTCAACACGTGGATCTTCACTAACTTGAAATAAAAACCTGTTCCCCAGTCTCCCTTTCTGACTGCAGCATGGATGCTGGCTGCTCCTTGGAACCCAGGTAATTGAGCAGCATTCCCTAACTGGGACACTGGGAAAATCACTTCTGGCTGAATTTATAATAAGACCACTGCTGAGAAAGATTGCCTTATTCTTGGAATACACTGAATTTGTTCCTTATTAGCCAGCTTGGAGATTGGTGAGGAATGAGAACAGCATTTCTTCAGTGTGAAGAGCTGGAACAAAGAACTCTGCAATACACCTGATAATGGCCCAGCAGGGTCCCCTCCTGCTCCTGGGCAACAGGAAACATGATTAACCATCAGACATTCTCCTCCTCTTGCTGGTGCCAGCACAAGCAGCACAAACACACCTGGAGACTCAGAACCTGCCTGGCCACAGGGCTGTGGCTGTGCTGAGGATCTGAGAAGCCTGCAAGGTGGGGATGTGTGTGAAGCACTCCCTGACAGCACCACTTAGAAAGCCAAGACATGACTGACTTTTTCCAGCTCACAGAGATGAGAGGGAAGGACCAGGACATGCTGGGACCCCTCAGCTGCCTCACCAGAGCCACAGCTCAGTGCTCTCAGCCAAGGCTGCTGCATTTCTCACCATTCCACCTTGGGTACAGCTTTTGGCTTCCTCCTAAAAGATACAGTGGAACAGAGAACCTGCTTTGTTTCCTTAAAATTAATTTTCAGCACTAAAGGTGTCCTTTTTTCCTTTTTTTGCTTCCCCTTTCCTGGGGAAAGTTTCTACCACACGTAGATCTCCTTCCTCTGTTGGAAAGAGCTCGTCTCAGCTCTTAGATTCTTACTCTTTAACCTCTTCCCCCCATGTGGGTGTTTATTTACTACAATAAAAATGCAGAAGGTATTTCCAGACATCAAAATATTTCCCTTAGCCTTTAGACTGTTTTCTTGATATTCTCTCCTTTGCTTGGCTGAATGTTTTTTAATTTTTTTTTTAATAAATAAAATGAAAACTTGGCACCAGAACTGCATACATTCAATTTCATCAATACTACATCAAGAAAACATGTTTACATGCATGTGTATTTCTGTATATCCACCCTCATCTTCTAAGTGTTTGCCTTTTATACCATCAAGCTCCACAGGAATTCTTCCACTCAACCCACTGAGAATTTCTTACGAACTGCTTTGTGCACAACAATTACCAAAACTCCTTGTTGACTCAGGAATGCAGCCCCTTATTTCCTGGAAGTTTTTGTGTTGCATATTCCTAAACAAGCAGTTTCAAACTTGCCAAATTACCAAAAGGCTGCTGTGGCTCCCCCTGAGGCAGAAAGAGGCCTCAGGATTTTGTGCTGCTGTGTGTGATTCACAGTTGCTTCCAGACCTCCAGGAAAGCACAGACCTCTGCAGGGGAAAAGAATCTCAAACACCTTTTTGATAGGGATTCCCACTAACTATCACTACTAAAACTTTGCTAACTGGGTTTTAATCCTTTTAACACGTGCCCCAGCAATACAGTAACATTATTTTGGAGCATCAAGGTACAAGCAACAAAATTTTTGTGAACTGTTTATGTCTGCACTCAGTGTTGCTATTATCCCAAACCTATAATTCCTCAGAGTTACACTGGTTTGACAAGAATTATGTCCCATAAAAAACCCTCAAGAGTAATTTTAGCTCTTAAGGTATCCCTGATCTCCCAGGAGCTTCCCCTCTGGTTTCAAATTCATGTTTGGACAAGTAGTTCTTTGCTGAGCTTCTCTAGAACACATGCCTTATCTTCCAGAGTTTATCAAAAACTAACTTCATTGGATCAATGACTCCTCCAGCCATCCCTACAGACTTTCTCAATACCAGCTATTGAGTTGTCCCTTTAGAAAAATCTTAAAATACCAGCTACTCAACATCTATTGCCTGATGGAAGATATCCCAGTATAGGGAAAACTTTAAAGATTTTTACATATAGCACACACGTACAGTTACATATCCTGCTTTTTATTAAAACAATTTTGTCATCTTCACCTAATAAAGCTTGGTCAGCTAGGAACATTTCCCCAAATGTTCTGCTGCTTGTCCTTAAAGTGAACTGCATTTAAGATGTGTTCAAAATTGTGTTTTTCTCTCTTGGGGAAATAAGGCTTTATCTCTGCTGGCAGCCACCAAGGCCAGTTTGCAGCTGAGTGAATTTTGCTCCTGCCCCAGGAATTTTGTCTCTAGCTCTGAATGGAGCCACGTTGGTGGGATTTTCCTGGGAAAACTCGCTGCTGCTGATCTGTTCAGATCCCTGCAAGAACACACTGCTCTGTTTTCACATGCCATTCCTCTGGGGTCTTTCAAAAAAGCCTCAAAAATAAATGAGTGGCTGCTTTTGCCCTCCTGAATCTTGTGTTTATTTGTCCCAACATCACTGACTGCTGGTTTGAAAGGTCTCACCTGAGTCCCCAAGGCCAGTACCTTGATGCCACAGTCACTTTTACATAATCTCATCCCCAAATGTATCCAAATCACATGAAATGAGTTGGGTTTTCACTCTCCCACCCTACTGCTGGGAAGCTGCTCAAACCTCACCACAGTGAGTGTTGCAAATCATCATCCAGTTGCCCACCTCAGCTTACACGTAGCAATGTCACACTCTCTTCCCCTCCCATCAACATTTGATTTTAACTTTTACAGATTTTTTTTTTTATTACTCTCTGCCACCAACCCTTTATCACTGAATAAACCAGACAGGTTCTTTAAAAAAAAGGTGAACTTATAGTAGGTGACACAGCTTTCTGTTGGAAGCTGGCCACTCAGAATCACACTGGTGGGCTCACTAAGGGAGTTTTTAGCAGTGTACTACTTTAATTAAGATCTAAAGAAAAAGACTCTGAGTGCACTGCACAACGATCTCAGGAGATGTTCTGAGCTGTAGATGGAGCACTTGCACTGCTTTGAAAATCCACAAGTGCCTGCTGACCCCTTCCTGCAATTTTCAAAGTGGGAAAGACTTTTTTCCCATGTGCTCTACTGTGGCCTTCCATGAAAAAAAAAAAAAACAAAACAAAGAAAGAAAACAAACATGCCTCACTGCTGCACTCACATTAACACAAGCAGTGTGTAGTACTGATCACTCACTAGAGCTGCTGCCATGGCATTACAAGGCTTTTCAATTAAATATAAATGTAGTTACCTTGAAAAGGTCTCAGTGCTTCCAGGAAAAGGAGCAGCCAAACAGATCAAATTCTGGGCCTATTGTGGCTGGGTTTTTCCTTGCTTGGCTGCTTTGGTGATTGGTTGTTTACTAATAATAAAATAAAGTGAAACTTATTTCAGCTACCACAAACTTTCTAGTGTAAATCAGGAGCCAACACAGAGACCTTTGCACTGTATTGAGGTTTATTTGGTCCATTGACTTGTATCCAATCACAACTATCACAAGGTCTTCCACAAGAGTGGGCAAAAAGTCTTGTAGAAGGTCATTCAGAGACACTTGCACAGTTCAAGAATCATCTCCCTGCCTCCTCCTTTTATGGCAGAAAGGACTCAGATGTAAGGGCAGGAGACTGACCTTCTTACAGGAAGATCCTACTTCCAAGAGAAGCTCTTGTCTCACATCCCACTCAGAGAAACACTTCTGCCTGCATAACATTAACACCTAAAAACTAACATAAGATTCAAAATCCAGTATGTACTCTGCAGACTTTTATTCTGTTCACTGATAGAACCAATAAATTTGTTTTTTTTTTTAAAGGGTGAGCACTGGATACACAGTGAGTGTTGTGAATGTGTGTCCCCCTTGTTCTGTGTCTGCAAAGCAGCTGAGAGCAGGCAGTGATTGAGTCCCAAAAGTACCTGGTATCTTCAGAGGGACACAGAGAGCTGAAGATTTGCTGTCTACACTTTGTAGCTCTGAGTTCCCACATTTTTGCCTGAGTTTCCAAGTCTTTCTGCTTACTTCTTTTGGATAAACCCACTGGTTTTTCCCTATTGTCACTGTTCCTGCCTTGCCTGTTTTCCCTCCACCAGAGCTGATGCATGAAAAATCTCTTGCCAGCTCATATCCAAGGAACAATAATGTACCTGATCACTCTGTGCTGCTGATCAAAGCAAGAACTGAATTCTAAAAGCAGAAATGTGATCTGAAGACAGTCAGCTCCATCAAGCATAAACTGAATATTTTAACATCTGGAAGTTGATTTTAAAATCTCCTCAGCAAAGGCCAGGAATTTTAGGGATGAAGGTATCAAGGAATGAGATATTAAAAAGCTCTTACTACAGGAAACCAGCCTTGCAACCACCTAAATGCTGTCCAGCTCGTTTGCTCTCTCTTTCATTTGGGCTGTAAAGTTTTCATGCAGCACAGAACAAGAGAGAAGCTGCTCCTGGAAATCAGCAGCTGCTCACAGCATTACCCACAGCACTGAGCAGTGCACCTGGACCAGAGAATCTGAGAAATTCATCTGCTGCCAGCAACAACACTGACCTGGAGGAAGAAATTAATTGCTTTGGACAGTAACACCCCAAGTCACTACCCTACAGCAGCCACAGAAAATCAGGAGTTAAATATTTGTTTTACTTCCTTTTCTTACTTTCTGCATATCTGAGCCCAGTACAGAGATGAATCTGAGATACAACCTTTCCATGTCACGATCATCCAATTCAAACTCAGCCCCAAAGTTCCCTCTGGTTGGATTTACATCTCCCTGAGGTGCAGAGGGAGGGGACAAGGAGCCACATGCCTGGAACACTGCAGGAATCTGCAACTCAAAATGCTTTTCCAAGACACAGAATACTCAGCCCACCAGAGCTCACC
Organism: Alethe castanea; assembly: GCA_024734035.1. Taxonomy (NCBI): domain Eukaryota; kingdom Metazoa; phylum Chordata; class Aves; order Passeriformes; family Muscicapidae; genus Alethe; species Alethe castanea. The sequence continues at coordinate 3,457,695 of JANRGV010000002.1, read as the reverse complement.
CAGGTGTGCCCATGAAAAAGAGGGGAGTGGTTTCTCAAGCTGTCTCCTAAGAGTTCTCCAGCAAGAGTTCAGAGGTGTCAGACTCACTCCAAAAAAAAAAAAAAAAAAAAAAAGACTCTGCATGCTCCCAGTATGTGTGTCACAGGGGAAACACAGGTAAGTAATTGAAGAATTACTGAAATCAGTAGCCAGGCTACTCCAGTAATTGAAATCCAAAACACAACCAGAAGGAAGGGAAAGAATTAATTCATCATCTAATTATAAAAGCAGCACACAGCCTTCTCGAACTAACCTAGTAGCATAAGGCCAGTGATCAAATAAAAACAAGCAGTACTGAACTATAAAAATAGAAAAACGAACCAAAGAAACCCACTATTGCTGAAATGATGGACCTGAAAGCAGATACATTATTTATTTCAACTATTTATGTCCTTTTTTATTCCCTTTTGGCTCTGATTTGCTGTCACTGGTGTGTTACAAGGTTATTAATAATGCATAGCAATAAATAATATATCCACAGTCACACCAACTGAATTTTGTTGTATCTATGGCCCTGTGAGCATCATGAATTTATTGTCCTTAGGGCTTTTTCTGAATGGTGGCTCAGACCTGTACACACAGACTAGTTCAAACCTATAAAATAACAATAACACTTCGCTAAATTCTGGAGAAAAAGCAGACATGGAAGTACTCAGTTGCTGGTTTCAGCCCAGACAGCTGCCAGGAGGCATGAACAGAGGCACCAGAGCTTTGGCTAGATAGTTCCACACAAAACACCCCCCTGTCCTTCCAACAGCCTTTTGGATCCACAACTTGCAAGAACATTTTCAACTGTTTGTCACCAAAAAAAAAAAAAAATGCACACCCACACAACCCATAAAATCCACTAACTCTCATCTCTGGATCCCACAAACCTGGAATTTTTGAGCTTTCTGTGCTTTCTGGCACTGACCCCCTGAGAACTCTGCTTTTGACCTGAGGCCTTGGAGAAGGCTTCCAAATTTGAGTGATGGAGTTAGAATCACTGGTGTGCAGTTAAATAGAAGTGTGTAATTCA
>JANRGV010000002.1:3415764-3441530 GCA_024734035.1 Alethe castanea | reverse complement strand
AGGAGCACTGCTCCAGCTGAACCACATCTGCCACTGCAGGAGGATGCAGCCACCATTTAATGGGACTGCTGCCAACATCCTGACTGACTGACGGGGTGTCAGGTTGGATTCTTTGTCACTGTTTTGGGATTGTTCTTTGTAATACTGTATTTTTATTTTAGTTTTCCTAGTAAAGAACTGTTATTCTTATTCCCATATCTTTGCCTGAGAGCTCCTTAATTTCAAAATTATAATAATTTGGAGGGAGAGGGTTTACATTCTCCATTTCAAGTGGAGCTCCTGCCTTTCTTAGCAGACACCTGTCTTTCAAACAAGACAATCACCATTCTTTAACCCCTAGCTTACTGGCACTGCACAAAACAGGCACACACCTCAATTCAGGAACTGCAGAACATTTTCACACAACAAAGTACTTCTGAGCATGAAACAAACAAACAAAAATCTCTTCAGTATTCTGCTATATGTGGTGTAACAACCTCTATTTATTGCCTGCAAATGTGTTCATTGCAGTGACTCTGAAAAAGAAAACTAAGAAGACTGTACAGTATCAAATGTAATTTTAAGAAGATGATGTGTCCCATGAGGTTTAAGGGCTTTTTGCAATGTTGGCTCAAGTGTAACAATAGGAACAAACAGACTGCAGTTTCTGCTTGAATATTTCTTGTCCAGGAGTCTGTTTTTGTAGCAGAAAACAAATATTCTCCATCAACTGCACTGGCAGCTTTATCTCTCTGTAATAAACAGCCAAGACATATTACACTGAAACAGCATCCAAAGGCCAATGCAAGGACAACACGCACAACAGATGCTCAATTTTAGGGTTTATTTCATCTGCTGACATTCATCCTTGATCTAGACAAAAACAATTAGATGATTTTTTAAAATTTTATTTTTCTTGTGGAAGAAAAAACCTTTTAACACTTTCTGTAAGATGCTATAAATAAATATATAAAGCTTTAAGTGTTACTCGGCTCAAGTTAAACAGTTGCCTTTTATTTTTTGTTGTTTTTAAGTTCCTGAAGTGGGGAGGAAAGTGCAAACCATACACATTCAGCCCAATGGAATGAGTCCAGCCACAATCACTTTCAGAGATGCTGAATCCATTTGATCTACATTATGAAGGATGGAAGGCAGGTGGGGGGACAGTTGTATTTTTTTACCCTCAGTCACACAACTCCTAGAGGAACTGAGTTCCTTGGGAAGTAAAGCACACAAGAAAGGGGAGAGGAAGAAAAAGAAAATCCTGCCTGCATTGCCCTTTCTCTGCTCTGTGCAGGCTGTGTAGCAGAGATGAAAGAAGAGACAATATATGTAAAGTCCCAGGTGAATAGAAATGACAATGAAAAACAAAATCTGATAGCTGCAGGGATGGTGAGAAATCCTCTGCCTGTGGTGTGTTTGACTGGCAGACTACACAAAAACACATAGAAACTTCACACTGAGAGAGGATGGGGATTTTTGTTTTTTCCTTATGGAAAAAAAAAAAGATTAAAAGGGGCAATAAAAATAAGTTAAATCATATTCCAATATGTACAAAACAAATCATGCTCAGCAAACCTTTTGAATATAAAATTATTCATTATAGTACAACTCTCTCAATCCAGTCTCCAGAATTGACACCTGGGGGAATTGAACAGGTAGGGGGAATTGTGGGGCTCTGAGGAGACAGACTCATTTGCAAATCTTGTTTTTTTCAGCTTGCATGGCTAAGAATTACAGAGCTGGAACAACACAGGCTTTAACACCCATGTGCTCATCAGGGCTGCATTCACCTCGGCAGAATTCTTGTGGATGGGGTAAAACAAACAGCCATGGATTGCTGGGACTCTGTGACCTGGTTCACCTGAGCTGTGCCATAAAGGCTTGGAATGCTCCTGATCAGGCAGTGAATCCCATGTTCACTTCTGCCTCTGGAACATGATCTGCTAATATTAGTGAAAGTTAAAACAAGAATAAGAAGAGAATGCAGCCAGCACTGTGATTTGAATCCAGCAGGCAGTGTCAGCTGCATGCCAAGCTCTAGCTCTGGGAGAAAGTATTAAGCACAGCTTGGGTGATGAATTCCTGTAGAGCTACCCCTTTATTGTGATGACTGGAAAAAGTCTGTGGGATAGGAGGGGGTCTGCCTATCTGTGAACACCAGTAAGACACGAGAGATGCTTTTAACCCCAAGATATGAACCTGGGTCAGGCCCTCTGCTGTGATGTTATCATCACCTGTGCTCTCTGTGAAGTGACTTGATTGGCTCAGAGGGAAAAATTCCTAATTGTACTGCCACTGGGGAGTCCTTCTGCCACTGGGGAGTCCTTCTGCCTTGGTCACACTCTCAGCAACTGCACTGCTCTTTTTTGCTCTAGGACAGGACAGCCCTGGGAGAAATGAAGGAAAACCTTATTGGGATCTTTGTTATGCTGCTTTCATTGCCATCCCACTTTTGTAAGCAAGTAAGGGACTGTGGGGGTGCAAAACATCAACTGAAGTGCTCCTCATTTATTCTAAAATGTTGGGCATAAAGGGAGAAATTCAGACAAGCCAGAAATTCACACTGATCCTCTGTTGATTTTTTATTTTTATTATTTTTTTTGTTTGTTTATGGCTTTGAACCCTGTGACAGCCTGGGCTGGCAACCTTACCAGTCAATCCTGCATTTTGTGACCTGCACAGGGCACAAGGTGGCACCTGACTGTCTGGAAAACTTTGGATGAGGCAAACTCCTTCAACAGAGCTAGCTAGGATGGAACAAACCAGCAAGAAAATGTTTTCTTCAGCAACAACACCCACCAAGCAGTGATGTTTAGGTGACTAAAAGCAAACTGACAAAGTCCCTAAGAGACAACTCGAGTCTTGCACCTGCCTGCATTGATTCCAGCACTCTCCTAACCTGACCTGGATCATGATGCACACACAGACCCCCTGAAGAAACCCTTAATGTACTGGAGAAGGTCTTGGTGTGTCTGGAAGTCACAGGAAAAACATTTTGGAAGAAAGGGGCAGATATTGAACAAGAATCTACTATCTGGCCACTACTTCTGCCAGAGTGCCTTAAAGCTGTTGCTCTCCATTCATTTTAAAACTACACACACACTTTTCATGTTATTGTAGCATCAAAATATCAGTCCTAAAAAGAAAAGAAATAGGACCACTTCAAAGTGTGGTACATATAAATCACAAAAAACTACATTCACATTATGTTAAAAACGTTCCCTTGCAGCCAGTAAAGGAAGAAGATAGTGCCAGATATGTCCAGCAACTCATGTTCTGGTACACAGCACTTAAAATAAATTAACACATGGCTTACAGCCAGAAGCAGACCAGCACAGCAGCCAGGGTGAGGAATGGCTTTTGGGTGATTCTGTTCATTTCCATTAGTCAGAATCTGTTTCAAGGTGCCCTATACTTTTCATACCTTGGAGTACTCTTTTAGAGTCCATAAATTTGTTACTCCCAGTGTAGAGGTGGAAGAACTGAGGCATTTGCTGGGTGCAGGATTTAAATCTAGAAACTTCTGCCTCAGTACTAAGTGGGGTCAGCCCTCCTTTTGTGGTTGAAATGAAACTGTTAACCAAAGACAATTTTCAATATAATTTCATTTCTTCTGCTCGTTACTGCAACACATTACAAAGAAACTGTTGGAACAAGGTCTTCTACTGACATGCTTCTCAGGTCAGAGGCTGCTTCTGATTTAGACAACCCTGCAGACAGATCCATTAACATCCAGCTGGTCACTCAGAGCCTGTAACACAGGAACAGCTCAGGCAGACACAGCCTGATCACAATACTGGGGTGAATCACACACAGCCCCAGCAATGCCAGCAAACAGGGATCAGCTGCAGGAACCCCTTGTGCATTGTGGATCCACGACACAGGACACACCCTGGAAACCTTTTGGGGAAAGGTGGAAACTGTGCATGTTCAACAGCTGCTTTTCATATCTTGTGTGCTGGTTTTGTGGGTAAACAGCCTGCAAAGTTGCATTTTTAAAATACAAATGTTTTCTTTAGTTACAGCAAAATGTAGAAGTGCTGGCAGCTAGCAGACACAGCTTCTCCCAGTCTTGGAATTCAGAGATGAACAAATGGACTTGTAATACCTTCTCTGCCCCCAAGCCAACCACCAAACACTGCTTCATTTTGCTTCCCAATTTTCATCCAGGAGGAAATGCTTATGGCCTTAAAGACACAGCCACCACCAGCACATCCTGATACCAGCCAGATGTGTGGGTGACAATGTCCTGCTGTGCCTGCAGACAGGCCAGTGTGTGCAAAATCCACCTGAACCCAACAGGAAAGACATCCTCTGACTCTGGTGGACTTTGGCTGAAGGCTGTAACAGAATTGTATTTGAGCCCTAAGTGCTCTTTGTATTCTCTCAAGTTTTCAGCTGTCTTTACTCTTCAGCAGAAGAAAGTCTCCATAAGCGAGGTGTATCCCCCAGGGTGTGCACAGGAGAATAAAGAAGCCCCTTCTTTGACTGAGTCAAACTCAGTCTAAACTTGAAACTGCTGGAAACAGAGCACAGAGGCAGAAAGAGAATTAAAATACAAACCAAGCAGCACATCAGTGGATTTGTGTTACGGGAAAGGGATGCTGTAAAAACGAAATGCTAAAGTTGAGTGCATCAGCTCTCTGCCTCTCCTCAAGTGATTTCAATGCCATATTTGATTTGCAGTTAATGTGGCCTTTGATAATCAAATCATATTCCATTTGGTTCAGAGTTTACCCTAAACAATAGCTGGTTCAGGTCTTACAGGCTGAGTAGCAACGGGGTGAGACATGAACCAGGCACAAACTACTTCATTTCCATTCTTCCAGCCAAACAAAGAAGTGCTTGCAACAGCAAAAAAATAAGCCATATTTTAATTTGACAAGTGGGAAGAGGAATTAGAGAAGTCATTGTTGTTCCATGACTCAAAAGTCAGTAAGCAGAACCTGGTTAGACTGTCCCCACACTGGAGGATTAAACTTACACGAAGCCCTAAAAAACAGCATTGAAAGAGAAAGAGTTCTGCTTTGAGAGTGGTCTGAGACTAAAAAAACACTATCCATGAGTCCCCTTTCCAGTTTTATGAACACAGCTTGTTCATTTAAAGTAAGGGCTGCAGAACAGGCACCCTGCCAAAAGACAATGTGCACTGTCTCGTAATTAATTCAGACCCATAGTCAGAAATTTTCACAGCTCTGGAAGAGAGCCCCATCCTGTTCCCACTTAAATCAGTTCTAGTGACTTCACTGGAAGCAGGCTGATGCCCATTACCTCTTGATAAAAGCAAGTAAAAATAACTGAAATAATACAGCTAGAGTAGGTCTGTATGCTTATTCTGGGTCAGTATTTCACATAGCAACAAACAAAACAAAATCACCCCCTTGTCACATTCCCATTAATGACTTATCGTTTACAGGGTCTGAGTTTTGTGCAGATTTATGAAGGACTAATTAAATTTTTCTTCCTTTTTTTTTTTTGTAGTATGTAGGATAGGGTTTTCCTGTGCTGTTAACACACAGTACTGATGGTGGCTTGAGTGGTAGTGGTGTAAGCTGACAGGATGACATGTGAACGCAGGTTTGAGTCTATGGTTGCCTTTTAATTTGTTTTGGGACTTGTCTGGGAAACAAATCTGGGATTTTTGTGTATGACTTCTTTATCATTTTTGTGATGAAGCTGCGTATGTATATGTGATACATTTCCCAGGCCACAGTCAATTTGCTTTAATGTTTCTCATCCTCTGAGTGGTTTTTTCTTCTTCTTTTTTTTTTTTTGTTTTTTAAATTTTTTATAGTGCTCTACTTTCTGGCAGTGGCTGCCAGCTGAAATGATGAGACTGCCTGTATGCTCAGATCCCAGCCTGTCAGGATGGCCCATCCTCAGCTTAGTCACCATTATCAGTTACTGACAAACAATGCAATTCCCATCCCACCTCCCCCATAAAAGAAAACCTCTGTTTCCTTGTTTTTTCAATTATGTATCTTTAGATCATTACGCTCAGGGGATAAACAGATTTTAAAAAAATCCTACTTCTGCCATTTGAGTTAAAATCGTGAGGATAAAAAACATTCTTCTGTATTTGGCCTTATGAGTGGGGTAACTGCATTTGTGCATTTTTTATCTCTGCATTAGGATGCTGACCATTTTTTATTTTTATGCATTTATTTTTTTTTTCTTTTTTTAAGAATCTCATCGGTCTTGTAAGAAACAGTAAAAAGACCCTATGCTTAAGGAAGCAACCTATCTTCTGTTTTACAGACTTGTTTTTAAATAAAATATCTTCCGCTGTTCCGCAATTTTACTTCCACGATCTCTTATATGGAAACCCTAGAATATCATCAGTATAAAAGTCTGCCTAGGCTACCACTTCTCTATAATATGGCTCATGTAGTCCTCAGTGGGCAAACGTCCTTGCTCGTCGGTCTCTTCCTTGGGAAGCGCTTCGTTGGACCGGTGCAGGAGCCTCTCCTCCCGGTTCTTTATCCTCTGCTCCATCCTCTCCAGCTGCCTCTTGTACTGGTAGCGCTGTTGGAAGAGGTCCTTTGCATAGTCATAGAGCTGCATGTCCAGCTCGTTGAGCTCCTCGATCCTGCGGATGGTGTCGTTGTCCACCTCCACCCCGCCCGCCCGCGTGCTGTTGTACTGCATGAAGGGCCGGATGAACTTCAGGTTGAAAGTCCTCTCAAACAGGTACTGAGTCTTTCTCTGGAACTCCGTCAGGCCGAAGAAGGCCATGTCCTTGAGGTTTTTTTTGGCGCTCTCCAGCAGGATCTGCGCTCGCTTGTTCTCCGGGATGAAGGACATGTTGTAGCAGCCCACCAAGCTCAGGTCGGCCAGCATCCTCACCTGGCGGTTGTTGGCCAGGTTGTAGGGGCAGTCCATGAACTCCTGCAGCGTGCAGCCCGACCAGTCCGTGCCCTCGTAGCACGAGGGCAGCTCTTCAGGGGTCGGGGTCCTGCCATCACACATGTGCAAGGAGGTTTTCCACGTGGCCCCTCGCTGGACGTGGCGCCACTCGCTGAGGTAACGGGATACGGGGTCTCTCAGCAGTGTGATGTAGTAAAATTTTCTACAAGAAGAAGAGAAAACAGAATAAATGTCCTGCTAGTAACGGGACAGATGCTTGGCAAGCAGAGATCTACTGCAGACAGCGAAAACCTGAGAGTAAATCAACATTACATCATCCATTCCACTGTACTCGTGGGTTTTTTTTTTCTCGCAACATCTCACGCAAAGCAGTTTGTGCAACATCAGACCCGTGTTTCTCTTTCTCATTTTAGCCTTGCCAAGTAGCAGCACCTTCAGCAGGATGTCTATTCCCAGCAACACACTACAAAGTCAGAACAAATCACCAGGACTGAGCCTGCTTATTGACCTCAGAGAGCAGCTGTGGCTCCTGGCACTCCCTGGCCTTTCCCACCAAGCAGTGTGTGCCTGCTGTGCCAGCCAGGACCTGCTCTGAAGGACAGCCCCAGAGCTGGACCCATCACTTGCACTCCATGCAGATGCTGACCAGGACACCCACTGCTTGCTTGACCCGAGCTGAAACCTGGGAGAATGCAGTGAGTAGCAGGATCAAACCACAGGAACATAAATGAAAAACAATGGGAAATCAGGAATGCAATATGCTTTGCAGGAAGAGAAGGCTGAGCTGACAACCAGAAATAGCAGCAATAGTTTATTCCCATTTCAGTCAACTTGGTATTAAATCAAACAAACTTCAGACACACTTTTGACACGAGACTAAATAGAAGGGAAAAGCAAGACAACCAGGAAGAGCACACATAATGACATGGGGCATCCTTGCTGCTCTAAGTATAATGAAGTCCCCAACAATACAAGCTGTCCCTAGAACTGAAAACATGACAGCTGTCTCTAACAGAGACCCTCTGTCTTCAGCCCATAAAGTTTTGGGATTAAAGAGATGGCAATGAGGGAAATGGGCTTTTTCTTCCCTAAATGCCAGCAGCGTGGGACTGAGGTGTCTTTGTGTTTCCAGAAGGAGGAAATACCTCCTCTAGCTCCTAAAGCTGGCATGTGCTTGCAGGGCATGGGGCTGTGTGACCCTGTGCACACATGGAAGCACCTGGATTTGGCAGGGAACACACACATGCAGGTGGAGGATTCATCTCCCCATCAGAAATGCATCTCCAGAATGCTGCCAGGGCTCATTGTCTTGCCAGCACTGCTCAGGAACACTGAATGGAATGGCCATTGAGATGGCAGTGAACATGTTTTTGAGGAAAAAAAAAGTAAAAGTATTCTGTTTTGGCTAATTTTAACAGACCCGTGTTTTCCTAGCACCTTCAGTACTATTCTTGCAAGTAGTAACTTAAATTTCTGCAGTAAGAGCAATTTTATTCTAAAATAATACATCAAAGCCATTGCCCAGGAAGTCTCATATTAAGTAATGTTTGCTTTCCTAATTCATTATAAACTTGCTGAAGGGCTGTTCCAAAGCAGTCAATTTTGATTTTTCCAACAATGTCAACATCTGTCAACTCCAGCTCCAATTCCTCTCCTGTTTTCTGCCTTCATAACTAGGGCTGGTACAGACATTTGTTATTTTTGGAAACTATTCCACCTCCCTTCAATAGCAAGAGTATCTTGCTGTCTAGTAATGCTGTCCAGTACTGTCCGTGCACAGGGAGAGGGGAGAGAAAGGGGAGCAGACACTTCCCTTCAGTCTTCATCGTTTTCCTTCCTTTACCCTGCAGCCTGCAGTGATTCCACTACCCTGACTGAGAGACAGTCATAATTTATAGAGACTGAGCTAAGAAACCCCCAATAGATGGGATAAAATACAGCAGTGGAAAGAAAAGGAAAGCAGTGATGAATGCCAGATGTTCCATGACAGACATTGGTGCTAAACACTATCAGCAGTTTTTGACTTGTGAACTGCAGTGGACTTTTTATTTTCACCAATCTAATCCAAAGGTTGCATTTTTCACTGAGCAGGTCAAAGCCATTTATTATTTTGTGGCTACAGAAGCAACCAGAAGGTTGTTTGTCATTTGTGCGTGAGGTATCCCCAGACAAAGGAGGAGCTGATTCCTGTCCAAACATGCCACCTACACAAGTATGGACAGGGAAAAAAGGGAAGAATTAGTATCTGCATTTGACAGACAGGAGAGCCACAAATGTTAAATGATGTGTATAAAGTCAAATAGAATTGTCAGAGTTGGCATGAACCTGACTCCTGCAAGCCTGAGTCCAGCTCATCTTTCTCTCTCTGTTCTGTTTAAACTTCAGGAGACTGTTAGTAAATCAGATTAATAAATATCATACAGAGCTTGTGGAGTCCATTGAAACAGAGACATTGACCAGGACATGGATTGGAAAAAGTTTAGGGAGCAAGTGCTTCTTTCTTCTCACCTGTACTGTAAGAGCTACTACCTTAATTGAGGTAATATACTGGTAAATATTTCACCATGAGTGATCTTTCTCAAAGATTCATCTCAATGAATAGAAAGAACAGGAAAGTTACAATTATTGAAATTGTACTGAATCCAATTTGCCTTTTCCAGGTCTGTCACACAGGAAAGTGCTTGAAGGAAAGAGCTCGCCTTCTAACACAGAAATCAGATTTGTCTTTGGAAACTGGAGCCAGGTCCCTGGAAGTACTTAAGGAAGCTGCCATAGTGGGTCATAAAATAAAATAAAATAAAATAAAATAAAATAAAATAAAATAAAATAAAATAAAATAAATGAAATAAAATAAAATAAAAAAACTCTAACAAACAGAACTAAACAGAGACTTTAAAGCAAAGCAATAGTTTTAACTGCTTAAGTTGTGATGCACCACTGTCATAGTGAAAGTTACACTCCCACATTTGTATTTAGCTTTCTAGAAAGGTTTGGTTTCCAAGGAGCAGATTCCCTCAGCTCTCAGGCAAGTGAGCAGTACACCTTCCAAGAGACTGAGACCTCAGGAGTCACAGAGGTGAGACACTTGGATATTAGAGGGATGATTGTGCAAATGTTCGCCCAAGGCACTGAAGATACTGAAGTTTCTGTTCTTGCTCTTTAAGTTTAAAGAAAAATCAGGTAATTGTAAAGCATCATCCATTAGCAGGCAGAAAGCTGGGGGAACTGTTCCAGCATGGCTGAGAACACAGGCAATGCCACTTGTCAACACTGGCTTGAAATTCATGAGGAACCACGTGACTAGTACGTATTTTTTTTGTCATCAGAGATAAAATAAACCCATCAACCCCATGCAGCTGTGAGTGCCCTTCATTCAGCATGGTGTCCCAGACAGCCACTCAACTTCAGTGCTCCTAATGGCTCATTCCAGAAGTGTGGTCTTCTCCTAGCCCAGATGGTTCCACTCAATGCTGCCTCATAAAAAGCCCAAGCAGCCCCAGTTTGGTCATGCAGTGTCACATCTCACTGGCCTTTCTGCACTTAACAAGCTTGAGCAAGACAAATGGACATTGGAATTAGTGAGACTTTTCTTCCCACTTATTTTCTTCCCCCATGAAGCTGAGCAGAACAGCATTACTGCTCTTGGAGCCTCCCCTCCTGCACCCCCATGGGGCTGTGGGCCCCAAGGGCACAAAGACAAGCAGAAGACAAAGTCACACCTCTGCCTTTTCTTGCATTACTGCTCCTGGCAATCCCAACATGAAAATCCACCTGAAGCTCTCTGAGGTGTTTGCAGAGCTGCAACCTGGACCTGCATCCAAGAAAAGAATCCCTAGCATATTTATTAAACAGAACAGAATAAAAGAATGGTTTTGATCAACAACCTTGTACCCGAAGTGAAGTTTCAGGAAGAAACAAAATTCAATATTAAAAAGGAAGGCCAATCTTGTGGTCATAACACACAAATGAATTCAGGAAACTTCACTTTAAGTGCTCATTCTGTCAAAATTAGCCCGCTTGCCCCAGACAAATCCCTCTCTCCCTGCCTCCTTTCCCCTGTGTGAAGGGCTGACAATGTCTCTTTTGTCTGTTTTGGAAATTCAAAACACAACATCTTTTGGAGCATGAGCCCTCTCCTTGTGTGATTATGCAAAGCCCCTGTTCCAGCATGGATTGAGGTCAGAGGACAATGGTTAACTGCAGGCATATTTTCATGACAGGCTCAGAGGCACCACTGCCCTACAGGATTCCCACCCAGACCTCTGCTTCCCATTCTCACACAGCAGCACACAGCAGCCTTAGTTTTGCCAGCAGAGTTTTGGGGTTTTTTTAAAGCAGGGCCACGCTGCAAATGCAGTCACTGAGCAGTTCAGGGTTAAAAATAACCCTTTCTTGCGTGCCTGAAGCTGCCATTTAGCAATATTCTGTCTTAATTCCTGTCAGCAGGTTCCTTGGCTAATGGAGGGGAAATGAAACCCTTCTTCCTCTAAAAACTCAATTCCTTCTCTTTTGCTAATAACCAGTCAAGATAATTCTGATAAAGTGACAGATTCTAAATATGATGCTATCATTTCTCTTCAGTTCATTTCCACTCTTTTCTACATGCCAGTGCATCCTTCTTACTGCTGCTGGTCTCTGAATTCTGAATTCTGCCAATAACTGCTTATTTGACTGTGCAATTCCCTATTCTTACCTGTGCTTAAATGCTTCCTCCCACGTGGCCATTTTTTTTTTTAATTTTTAATTTTTAATTTTTAATTTTTAATTTTTAATTTTTAATTTTTAATTTTTAATTTTTACAGGTTCCTTACTGAGCTTTCAAGCATTCCTCCCAGGTAAAGCAAAATATGTAACAAGTCCTTTTTGACTACTGTGGTGGCCTTCCATCAGATAAAGAACAAAATACAGCTAGCCCCTTGCAATCATAAATGCTGCATCTGCCTGCCAGGAGGGGAAGGGGAAGAAAGCTGCATAGGTCAGCTTCAGCCACATAACCCCAATCTGTCAAAGCAACATTCCCCCAGGCTACAATTTTTCTACTGCTAAAAAAAATATTTAAAAAATTAAAAAATAATTCTGTATCTTTGCTGAATTGACTGAGCAGGGGGCTCTGCCATCTTGCAATAATGAGGAACACTGTGCTTTGTTTAAAGATGTAGTAATGTCACATTTGTGGCTGATTTAAGGCATCCTTGTAAGTCAAGCCCATGCATTGTGCACTCCACAAATCCCTGGTGAGGGTCCTTATTCCATTTATGCTGGCTCTCACTGCAAGTAGTTTATCACTGAAACCACCACTGATTTTGCCTCCCAGCAGTGAAATGCACTCAGCACCTGCCCTGCTGTCAGTCTGCAGGGAGCAAGGGAAACAGAACCAGAGCTCTCAGCACCCCCACTGTGCTCACCTAAACCCTCACTGGGCTGGAACACTAAGGGGATTGCCAGACCAGGGTCATCTCCATTAGATGTTAGAGTGTCATACTAAATGTTACCTACAAACAGCAGGTGTATGAGGAACAGTTTCCCCCTCCTGCACAGGGAATAACCTTCTGCTATGATGGGAAACTCTGGGTGACTCTAGCCTCAGGAAAAGCTGCCTCCTGGCTTATTTACCAAACCTATACTTACCACTTCTAAAGCCCAACCTTGCAAAGACTCCACATATTTCCCTGTTTTCCTCTACAGTCAGATTTCCTGCATAACAAGCACATTCTCAGTTAGAGATTGGAATTTAATATATGTACAATGATTACTTCCTTTGGTAGCAAATAGCCCCTAATTTTCCTCAGTGTATTTCCTCTCATCTGTTGTTCATTTAGACTCTTCCTGCATTTCACACACAATAAACTCTTCAGTCCTTTAAAAGTCATAGAAACAGAAAGAAAACCCCAAACAAACAAACAAAACAAACTAAAAAAAATGTTTAAATAAAGATTGCAACACAAAACCCCCAAAAGCCAAGAAATATTAGCAAACCCAATACTCCAGCTCTCAGGGGCTGGGTCAACACCTACAGCAGTGATTTTCTTTGCCAGCAAAGGAGGGGGTGGCAGTGCTCGATTTGGGAACCAGGTTTGTTTTGAATAATTGTGTTTGTTTTGCCTGAGGGTCTCTGCTCTTGGGACTTGGCTGTATCAGAAGAGAGGAAATTTTGCAACAGCCAACCCTCAACAGGCTCTGCTCACCCTCCAGATCTTCACCCTGGAGTCATCCTGGGGGCTGATTTCACCATGGGACAATGCAGAGCCAGCCCTGAATCAATTTTGGGATCTGGAGGAGCAGTGATGCTGCGTGTGCAGCACAGTGTGAGGTGTCTCTATTTAAAGCTGACCTACAAAGAAAGGGCAGGTCTGCAAAGCAGGAGGTGGAATTGTACTGTGTATATGCTCCTGTAACACAGATACTCCTCCTAGAATATACTGGTGTATAAAAAACCCAAAATATATCCTCTTCCTAAATAACTTCCATGCAAAACCAGCACAACTGGCAAAGGCAGCAGGGCTGGAGTGGAGGCACAAAGGATGTAAGCCAGCCCCAAGGGCAGGGGGTGACACCTGGTTTGTCACAAATGGAGCCCTGACACCCCTGTTGGGAGTGGCAGGGTGATACAGCCTGCTCCATCCTGATTGATATGTATGGAAATAAAAGGGAGCTTTTTATGTCAGCAATCAAATGGAGCATCAAGGTAGCTACAGCTGGGCATTCATTTCCCTGAAACCATCAGAAATGGGCACTTTCAGGCCCACTATCCCCACTTGAAATGAGGTGCATTTTACTTCAGATCTCAGTGCTGTGCAATGCTGGCACTCACTGGGTTCATACTACACAGTTACACACTCAGCCCCAGCTCAGATTTGTTGGCAATCACTAACAGGCTTTTACCCAGGTAGCAAGTGTGGTCCCATCACTCTCGTGTCTCACAACTTTTTTATATCCAATTAGCAGAATAGACACAGATAATGAGTTTTAACAACATTCTCTGCTTTTCACAAGAATTGCACTGCTGTGTAAGCACCAGAATTTCCTGTTGAACTGTGTCTTTGCAAACAAGTTAATCTAAAAAAAGATACATGGCACGCTATGAACCTTAGGAGTGAGCCGCCAGCTCATTTTTCAAAATGACAGATATGATGAGAATTGGACAAAGGCTTGGAAAAAAACCATGGGGGTCAGGGTGAAGGGAGCAAATGGGGGTGGAGAGAAAGGCATTCCAGAGACCTCTGGAGCCTTGGGCTCCTCCAGGACCCATTAAAAGCTTATGTTACTTGCACCATTTATAAACAAGCGCTTTCTTTTGCCATCATAACTTTCCTCAGATGAGGAGTTTAGGAAGTGTTGACTGCTGTCCTCTGCTGAAGGGAGGCACCAAAAATGACAGCATGCTACAAATCAAACCCCTTTGATTTAGTACCTTTCCTGGGTTTTGGGAGGCCTGTTGTGATTCCTGAGTGCCCTCAGCAAAGCCCCTAATCAATAGCACGTTGGAATGCTGGCAGATGGCAGAGGGAAGGCTCAGTGCCACGGGGATTACATCAGTGCTGGCAGGGAACAGATGGCAGAAAGGTGGACTGCAACCTGGGCTCATTCTTTGCATTCCTTTGCTTCTGTTATTGCCCCTGCTGTCAGCAAGGTAGGAAGTTTCAGGAGGGAAAAACATGGCTATTCTCTGAAAGAAAAATGTCACTCCCTTCACTTACTGCTTCTGTCACAGAGACTTCCAGTTACATTGATTTTGGCATTACAAAACATAGAGAAGTCAGTAACACATTATACTCATATTTACTATAAAATATTTGCTAGAAGGGTTCAATATCCCTTTATTTTATTTTTTTTTTTTTTTTAGTATTTTCCTGTGTGTGGAACATATTACAGCTAAGCAAGTAACAAATCAATCCCTGAAGAGTAATGAAACATTTGCAATGAGACACTGAACTTTTCATCTCTGTGTCAGAGATCAGTGTCCACTGGACATGCAGCAGAGGATAGCAGTTTTCACCCCATCACCAGATAAGTGGAAAGCATTTGGGGCCTCATTCCAGCTCCAGGGAAAAAGTGCTGTCCCCTAACACACTCCAGTGCAGGCTGCCAAGTCAGGGAACTTTCTGCTGTGTCACTGGGGTTGAGCTGCATTGGTTCTACCAGAAATCTGTGGAGCTTCATGTTTTACCCTGGGGAGAGAGAAGATGCCAGGGATTTCGTCTCCCCACGTGTCAAGATGGAAGCAATGAATAAAACAAGTAATTATTTTAACTAATCAATCATTTTTTTCTGCATCTGATGCCTGCAGACCTCAAAACACGGAAGAAAGAATGACTGGCATATTGCCAAACAGAAAATAGAAAACCAGAAGCAAGCTGATACAGAGCAAAGACAAAGCTGAAGTAACTATGCAATATGAAAGATATTTATTTGGAACAGCTGTAAATAAAGGAGATAGGCTAGAATTTGCATTTTCTTTGGAACTGCAAGTCACCTTCTCTTGTGAATCACAGGAGCTCCACTGGCTGTAGGATTCAAAAAAGATTCAAGGAAGATGTAACAGCATGATAGACAGGAAATATGGCTCCTTGAAGAAGATTAAGTTATAAAGAAACTATAGAGGAAGAATAAGGGAGCAAGAGTTGGCAGAGGAGCAGATATTGATTGCTTATGCAGGACAAGTGAATTCCTTGGCAAAGGGAGGAAATATTTGTGTCAGGCAGCTGCAGCACAGCAGCCCTGAGCTACTCATTGATCAATCCTGTTCCAATCAAAAACTGATGGACAGCCACTTTTATTGATCTGAGCAGGAAAATTCTGCAAACAGAATCGACATGCAGAGGATTTTTAAACTGGACTGCCATGTCCTGAACATACAAGTGAACACTGTAACTTTCAGCCAGCCAGGGAACATCCAGAAACAAGATATTCCAAGGAAGAAAACACCAACAGCAGCAGAGCCCATCCCAGACAGCAGGCCCAGTGCAAGGACTGGATTCCAAGGAGCTCTGCAAGCCACACAGGGCTGCCAGGAAAAGGAAACAAAGCAATCAGGGTGAGCTGAATCCTGCCACACACCTCACAGCACCAGTAGGGGACTGCTCCTAATTCCATTCACCCAGCTCCTTCTTAAAATCAGAGCTGGGGGAGGCTCCCACACAGCCCCTTTCCTCGAGAATATTCATACTAGTGGCTTACAGAGAGCACCAAACCTCCCTCTCCTCAATTTACTGACTCTCCCTTGCTCAGGAATAGCAGATGCTGCTAAGCAGCAGAAGATAATCCTCAAGCAAGCAGAGCTACTAATCAGTCACTTTTACATTTAAGATCACTTGGAGTTGCCACTGTCTTATACTGTTTTCCTAATTAATTGCACTGGAATACACTTAAGTAAGCCCCAGATCAAAGAATCATATGCAGAGATTGAAATAAATCCTGTCTGTGTTGCTAATGCTTTGGAAGTAGATGACTTGCTAAGCATTCAAAATCCATGGTTCCAAACTACAGATAGTGTGAGATGCTTTCAAAGGAACAGATTTAAGGATGAAAAGGAAAAAGCTCCCTTCATTTGCTCGTAAAAGACAATTAAACAAAGGCAATTGTTCAACTAATTTAGTGTGAAGTTTGTGTATCTTAAGTTCCTTGTTCCTCACTTTCCTACCCCCAGAAATCACAGTTCAAGAGTGCCAATTTTCATTACAGCAAAACTTTATCATCATTACAGATTTTTTTAAATGGGCTTTAATGAAGGGTTGAAATCTTTTTCAAAGCTAATGATAAATAAGAATGACTGGGGCTGAATGTGTTACCAGTTGGTGCAATAAATCACTGTCTCTTCCTGCATGAGCCTCTTTTTCATGATCTAGAATATCATCAGAAACCTTTGATTGATTTACAGCTTAGTAACCCAGCCATCATTGTCCATAATTCTACAATAAACCACACCACTTAATGTAGCTGTTACAGATGTTCACAAGTTTATTCCCTGCCTTTCAGGAGGAGATATTGACACAGCAGCTGCAGACACCAAGATTAGCTGGGGAAGAAAAATTTGTCTTGGGCACAAGAAAACATCCCATTTTCCTCTAACAATAGCCTGTCTTTAAAGCTGAAAGACATGCTGCCAACCTTGATACATCCAGTTTCAATTATTAAACACCAAATATCTATATGCACACAGCCACCCCCCTGCCAGCTGGCAGGAGTAACAAGCTGCCTGGCTTCTGTCTGAAACACATCATTTCCTGGGAAATCAAGACATTACTAAAAGCTGTATGCAACAAACCCATCAAAGGGTGTGCAGTGAGCAGCAGCTGATCTCAAGCCTTGCCAGCAGCAAGAAGGCCAAGCTGCAGTGCATTGTGCATGTGGCACTGCCTCCAGCCAGTCCCAAGGAAACAACTGCTGGGATTTTGCTCTTAAAATCACCCCCAGAGCCCCATGGAGAGAGAGCTGCTCATTATGTTCTCTGTAACCAGCACAGCCCTGCCCCACAGCACCGTGGGCATCATTATTCATTTTTCACAAATTATTGATCTGAAAACAGTAGGTTTGATTCTCAGTTTGAACTGCTTTTGCTTGAGCCTGAAAACAGTGCAGCATTAGCTGGCTGCAATTAACACTTTTGTTAAAACTGCATCCTAAAGAAAAGGAGAATATGCAACATGCAAAGTACAAAGTGTGGGTATTTTATCCCTGCCAGCCTCAGCAGCCACTGCTCATTTAAAGCAGGCACACAGACATACCCAACAGGAATTGTCAGAGTGATGGCCCAGCTCACAGAAACAATTTCTCTAAGTGAATCACCATGCTGAGGAAGCTAACAAAGGCTGCAAAATTCATTAACTGAGCAGTGCTGGAAAGGGCTGCTCCAAATCCATCACTGCTCTGTCCTGGCCAGCCAGCATCCTGTCTCTGACAGTGACCTGTCCCTGGCACTGCTGAGAGGGGTGCAAGGAACAGCAAGGCTGTTTCTAATAACAGGAATCCTCTTGTTTCCCCTCAGCTGCACTCAAAGGAAGCACAAAGCAGCCTCATCATGTGGGGCTTCAGATGGACATTTGAGTCTACAAACCTTCAGCAGCCTCAGGATTTCTCTGCTGGGTGGTTCCTCAGACCTGTGCATTGTGAGGCTGAGAGAGTTATGAAATATCAAGTGGGTATTTCACAGAGACAGCACTCCTGCACTGGGAAGAAGGGATGTTTTGCCCTGACAAACCTTGGGCCCTTCTAAGGGTGCTTAATAGATTCCTTGCCCTGTGGCTAGCAGGAGCACTTGTGAACACCAGAAAAGCAGCAACGTGTTGAATGCGATTTTAAAAATCTGATTTTTGATTAATAGATCTTTGAAAGACTTAAAAAAAAAATACAGGCTAACATTATTCCCTCACCTTCCATGTGAAGGACTCCAGAGGTGTTCCAGCTGGAACACTGCAGGTAAGTTTACTTATGTGCTTAAAAGCATATGCTGGCATCTCCCAAAGCGCTGCTGTCTACTTGGGAAAACCTGGTGCCTAAAGAAAGCCACAGGGAGTGCACAGTGGGATTATTCCTGCTGCTGCTGCTGCCTGGGGATGCCCTGATATCTGAGCACAGGGGGACCCCTGGCTGTGCCTGTTCCCACTAGGTGGCACCGGGCTGCCATGGAATGGCTCCGGCAGGGAGGGACGGCTCCTCTCGCCAGCATTTCCCATTTTCCTCCTGGGATTTGCCAGGAGGCAAGCCACAAGTCTCATTTAGCTGCCAGGAATTGGTGATTGGGGCTGTTTCCCTCTGCACAGCAGCTCTGGAGGCAGTGATGCCTGTGTGCAGTCACCTGGGTACCACCTGCATCCTCTGCATCCTCCTGGGGCACCCCTGTGCTGACACAGCCTCCCTCCCTCCAGAGCCTCTGACAGCACCTGCCCCAAGTGCTGTCTTTACATTCACATTTTTACATTCACATTTTCAACGTCACAGCTATTCCCTGCCCACAGCACTGATGTGCCACTGGAACACTTGGGCTTTTTGCCTTGGGAGGTTGCAATTCTGCACCTACTGAGCCTTTTGCTTAAGTCTCTGCTTCAGGCTTGACTGAGAAACACCACCTTTAAAAAACTTGCACAGGGCGTTTTGTCCCTCATAAGCTTAGGTTATGTGGGATTCTGGTGAAAGCCAGGGAAAATTTTCTCAAGCTGCTCAAGGAAAACATGAGAGAAAGAATTATAACAATGATGGGATGCATGAGAGACGTGATATTTTGGTGGAAGCATGTTTACCAGGGTGTCACCTTCCTTGAACCAATGAAATTGAGTCTATCCTTAGTTGCACGATCTACTCTATAAAAGTGCAGTTTGATTCTTTAATAAAGGGCTTTTTGCCTCTCTTCTGCATGAAGGAAGTATTGTCGCTACATCCTTTTCACTGCTCTCCTAGCCCAGTAGCAACAAGGTTACAGGGAAGAGTTTTGCTGGCATAGCTCCACTGTGAGAAATAAATAATATAAGAACATTATCAGCCAAATAGCAATGCCAGCAAAAAAAAAAAAAAAAAAAAGTTGTGGGTAGCAATATCTATGTGGCTGTGGGTATGGCTTATTCTCTCTGGGGAAATGGGTTAAATTATGGAGCAGAGGATCCTTGCCAGTGTGAGTTCCTTTCCAAAAAGGGTTTATCAGCACAGCTCCACTGACATAACCACAGTTTGAGTGCAGGCATGTGCTTAGTCTCTCTGTAAAAACAATTATCATAGAGAGAAACTTCCTTGTGCTTGGTGAATTTTGAAGTAAGTGTGTGGCAATCCACATCCCTGGAGCATGCTGTGCTAAGTCTCTGCCCACTGGGACCTGCTGGGCTGGGGCCATTAACTCTTTCAGAAACTCTGGCAAACTGCTGAGCCTGGAAAGGCTTTCAGACACCACCAACCTGGGGTGAATGAAAGCTGGTGATCTTGTTATATGAGGCTCCATATCCTACAGCTTTGAGTCATTCAATCCCCTGCCTGTCTCTTCACATAATAATTTATCTTTTCTTTGAGTATTTTGCCAATGGGAGCTGGAAGGTAGCAGGGCCATTGCAATCCATTTCTTTCAATACTCTGGGGGATCTCAGCTTGGTACTGCATTTTTTTCCATCCTAAAGAGAGGATGTGTGCAAAAGCAAGAGATCTGGAAAGCCTTCAGCATCACAGAACTGCCAGCACTGCTTCCTTTGTCTGCTCCATTTAACTTGGTGATGTTTTTTATTATCAGTTAGCTCAAACACTAGAAACACTCTCAGTCACCGGTGGGACACAAATATTGGGATTCAAACTTCCCTTGTTTGTCTCGCTGAAAGCTGGGCTGATGCTTGTGCATCCTGTTATTCCAGTCAGCCTAGAGACAGGTTCCAGAGCTGGCATGAAAGGGATGTATCAGAGGTAAATTCCTCCCACTCTGTGCCCAGGCTTGGTGTACCTGTCACTGCATGTGTGTGCTCCTTGTGCCACACACAACAGAGGCAGATGCAGCCGTGGAGAGGGACTGCTAATGCAGAAAATTAATAGTGAAATAATGAATACAGTGAAGGTTCACAATGTTCACTCTGGGAAGAGAGGGTGTTCCTTCTGGAGAATTCTGTGAAGGGAGGAACGTAGTGACAGATTTGAAAATGATTAAAAAAATAGGAAAAAGAAATCCAATCACATCCTCTATATTTAAAAATTAAAAAGACTACCAGATGCAATTACATTCATGATTAAAAGATCTAACAGAAGCGTATTTAAATTCATTAACTTAGACCACACTTTCCTACCCCAGGAGACCAGCTGCTCCCGGAATACAGGGCACCAAAATACAAACTACATCTTGCTTGTATTTGATCAAAACCTTTCCAAAGTTCCAATGATCTGGCTGTTAACATCTCTTAGGTGATAATTAGGCTCTTGGGGCAGCACACATTGTTTGAGAAAGAAAATGCACAGTGGAAACATAAGTAATGGAGCTTTCTGCCTGTTGAGGCATCACTTATTCCACTCTATAAAAAAAGACACCAAGGGCAAAATGAGGCCATTTTCACACAGAGCCTCATTCTGCCTGTGTACAGCAGCAATCAGCAGATGCTTTACCTCTGTGTAAACTGTTTACTTTAGGTATTGCTCATTTTTTGCAACATGTGTTTAAACCAAGAGATTTCAGCCCTGCCACACTGCAGCTCACAAGCACAGCTCTCCTCTGGAGAACAGATGCTGCATGGTTTTTCCATCATTGCTTGAGAGATGTTTAGTAGCAGGTACCAGCTGGGGCTGAGCAGGTACTTCTCCCAGCTCCTGTCCTCTCAAGTCCTGGTCTCTCTGCTCATGGGATGCTCCAGGGCATTTCCAGAGATGCTGTGAAGAGGCAGAAGTTCCTGATGGGATGTTCTGTTTTCAAACCATGCACAGGGATATTCTCTGTCTGTCCCAGGAGGACACTAAATTAACAGCAGAGGCACTGATTTACTTCCTTTCTGTTACTGCCATGGGACCCATTTCCCTCTGATGGGACAGGAAGAGGCTTAATTAAGGACAACTGGGAAATTCTGTTTATGGCTGCATCTGACAGATGTCTGTCCTTCTCAAGTCTCCCTCCAGGTGCTAGGCCTGGTTTTAGTCTTCTCCATCCTGCAAAGCTCACCTCCTCTGGGTAATGACCCTTCCTTCTCAAGAGATCCTTGACCTGCCTTGGAAAAAAAGTTTGAAACCCAAGGATGATTCAGGAATCAAAATCAGAGCTTCAGAATTTTCCCCTTTTGAGTGCTAGCCTGGGAGTATGCCACAGGTGAGAGCATGGAGGGGAGAGCTCCTGAGGGGCTGGAGAAACCCCCTCCTCTAAAACTGATCACATCCCTCTGGTGAACAAGCACATGGGGACAGGATTAATCAAAGAAAGTGCAACTCTAACCAAAAGCAAGAAAATAGTGGGAAAAAATAGGGGAAATCATGGAAAATGGAAAAAAACTCCAACTCAGCTTTAAATTCTAAAACTGTTTCTAGTAATTCAACTCCAGTCATGTGCTTCTGGATGTGTTTCTATCTCCTAAGTCTCATATCTTTGTTCTGACTCAGAGCAACTCCCTTTTTTTTCTTGTTATTTATGCATCATATAAATTACATTTTGTTTCAAATACACAGGAAGATTCCCCTTACTGCTGTATTTTTGGGAGAAGCCTTCATTCTGCTCCACAAGCCCAGAAAGTGTGTGCTCAAATCCATTACAACATGAGATTATTTTCCTGAATGGGAACCTGGGATTCAACCTGAGCTGAAGTTACTTGCAGCAAAACTCCAACATACTTCATGCAATACCCGTGCTGTGCATGCAACCTTGAAATGTTCCATGAAACCTTGAATGATGTTTTATTTTGTGAGGAATTCACATGAAGTCATGAATGTTTTTTTCCTCTTTCTAGAACAGTCAGTCTCAGAGAAAATGGAGATTATTCCCACAGAAGAGCAAAATGCCATGAACACACAGAACTTTACAGAGGAGGTTTCTGATGGCACTCACAGAAATTGGGTGCCAAAGTCCCATACTCAGCACTGTGTCTTGATCTCATCATCAAGGAGCCTGCAAAGGCTGCTGTGAGCCTTGAGATAGGGAACTGAAGATGATGGATGGCAGATTTATGAATCACATTCTCATTTTTTTAACCCAAAGAATCTTCAGTGCCTTTTGCTACCCTTTCCCCTCACAGGAATGTTACTGATTATCCTTGACAACTGATAGCTCTATATAAGCTTTCATCTATCCCCAGTGAATACACTGGATTTTCTTTAACCACAAACTCTCTTCTGTCTAAGCCTTTAGGAGTAGCAAAATGTTCTGGGAGAAAAACTCAGAATGATCCAGACAGGATAGGGAGGACAAGAAAGGAAGACAGGAAAAGAAAAGCTTGAGATAAATTGTGATTACATTTGTTGTTTAAATTTGATTAGATTTGTTAGATTAAATTAGTAAAATTACTTAAGAATATCAGCCTTGAGTAGTACATCATCAGGTCAATCTGGTGGTGAAACAAAGGGCTTCCCTTTTGAAGAGGGGAAATTAAAAACTTTGAAATTTGTGCAGGAGGGGATAGGTTAGGCTGCAAATGACATGACTGGTTCTCTTTGGGGTAAATATTTGGGTGAGGTTAGCTACATCCATCATCATCCAAAAGCTTTATTTTTAAAACTATTTTTACTTTAATCTGACCTTTTCTTTTTCTTTCTGTGGGTAAGGTTTTCAGTAAGGGTCTTACTTAAAAGCTGCATTGACTCTAAAGTGAGGAACTGTGATGATGAATTTTTCAAATGATTACCATGAACACACGTGAATTACAAACACACCCAGCCTTGGTGCAGGCTGAAAGCTGAACACCTTAGAGGTCAATTGTCACTTTTAATTTAACATGCCCATAACTCTGACAGAGAATCACTGTCATTATCAGTGTTTTTCTGGGCACCAGTGCTGACCTCTCTGTTCCTTCCTGTGCTTGGCCTCTTGCACTCAGCTCAAGCTTTTCCAGCCACCACTGGTTTGCTGAAATCTTTTTCCCTGACTTAAGTCACAGCTATTCTGTCCATTCCTCTGCCAAGTTTTCATTCCATTAGGGCACAATCCAAAGCTCAGTGAACTCAGAGGAAAGATCTGCATTCGCTCTTAAGGGATTTTGGATCAGACTTCACCTGCCTGCCTGCCAAATGCTTTCCTTGAAGAAAAGGCAAATGCTGTGTGTGAATTCTCTTAGGAAAGAGTGACAGCTGCCAGGGGAGGAGGACACATGAGGAAACATGTGGGGAGAAGTCTGTGAGGAAATGCAGCCTGCTGGTGACCCATGCTGGGGAGCAGCAGTGACACGAGCAGAGTAAAAGAAGAAAACCAGTAAAAACTGTGGAAGAGGGGCAGACAAAAATGATTCCACTATTACACATTATAACAATTGATCCTACAATTATGACACTTGATCTTGCCTTTCCAATCCAGATTCAAAGAAATCTTTTGAAAACCAGCTGGAGCTATTTTGCTTTCTGTATCCTCAGCAGTTCCCTTCGGCTATGTCTACACCATCAGATCCAGGAGCTCTTATCCAGGTGGGATAAGCAGTTTGTTCAGAGGTGCCCTGTGCTGTGTTTTCAATGGGCTGGAGGAGAGCTGTGGGCTGCTCCAGGCAGGAACCTTGTTAGCAGGACAAAGGGATCAGGGTATAAGGAATTGCCACAAAACACACATATCTCACCCCTTGGACAGAAGCAGTGTCAAACATCCTTTGGAAGGACAATTTAAATAAAATAATTAAAAATTGTCAAGCCTTGTTTAGGGAGCCAAACACTGTTTTTTCCCTAGAATTGTGTCTTATTTGCCATTATCACAATGTCAACCTTCTTTGTCCAGTTTGTCACCTGGGACTCTGCTGATCTCACTGCCTTTGGCAGAAGCACTGTGGTCTCCCAGCCGTTCAGCACCAGCAAGAAACCCAAACTTTTCCCCT
Source organism: Alethe castanea (assembly GCA_024734035.1). Lineage (NCBI taxonomy): Eukaryota > Metazoa > Chordata > Aves > Passeriformes > Muscicapidae > Alethe > Alethe castanea. Next base: position 3,417,237 of record JANRGV010000002.1, on the reverse strand, counting down.
GCTAATTCACCAAGAAGCTAAAAGGTAGAAAATAGCTTAGCAGAAACTTCTCTCAGCTCAGCCTGTGCTCTCCCATGGAAACACCAGCCTGTCAATCCATTCCTGTGGCATTTTCTGGCTGTGATTCCCACCTGTCCACACATACAAGCAAAGTGGGTTTTACACTGTTTGTGGCTGATGGTTTTGAAGGCCAAAAAATTTATGAATTGCCAGAGTCATGCATTCAGAAAATTTGACTCAGGCCCCTGGAAAACCACTGGATTGACTGAAAAATATCCACCACATTAAGCTGACCTCATTCTGCTTAACTCCAAGTACTCTGGCAGGGGAGCCCAGGATCCTTCGAGCTCCAAGTCATTCACTCCAGTAACTCCAGGAAAGCTGTGGCAGGAGTCCCCTGCCAAAGCTCCTTCCCTCCCAACAGTGATGCCTCTGTTCATCAGTGAGCAGTCTTGATTTCTGTTAGTTGTGGCCCAGTTCTGCTCTATTTTGGGACTTCTAGAAGCTGTTAAAAACTAATATCCTCTCACTCCCTTCTTCTAGAAGCTCATTTATCACTCTGCCTCCAGCACATTACAGTTCTCTCTCTCTCTCAGCTGGCAATTTCTCTCCTACGGTATGAATTTGGGATGACCCTAAGGGGTTGTAAGCACATGGGTGCAGTGGACCAGACTACCCAGTGGCAAGGAAAAACTTAAGCAACTGGGACAGCTAGGCAGGGGGGAATTGTGCTAATCAGAAGGAAAAGAAACAGTAAACAGCTACAAACAAAAAAGCAGAGATCATCAAGCAGAAGCCCCCCCCCACCCCCAGCAGTAGCAGAGTTTCCTGTGGTCTCTGACCCTTTGAAACAGAGCTATGAAAAGCAATCATTTAGTGATAAATTTACTCTCAGAGTGTGCTCACTGTCAGGCCTGCTGACTTGCAGATGTATCTCATGATAAGTATTTTTAAAAGATAAGCAAACACTGACTACAAATAAGATATGAAACTAAGAACAGGCACCTGGAAAGGGAGTTAATACAGGACAAAAGGAAGCTTTTCAAAACCATGAAACTAATTAGACTAGGTTATTTCTACATGTCAGCTAAAGTGACTGAGCTCTTCCATAAACAGCTCAGTGAAAATACCTATTTACCTGTTGTAATGGTTTTGAAATCAAAACCGGTGAGAGACTCCAAGTCAGAAGTACAATTTAATAGGAAAAAAAGGGAAAAATAAAATACATGCAATAACACAAAAGAAAACCACTGACAGAGTCAGAATGCAACCTGACACTCCGCTAGTTAGGGTGGTGGTAGCAGTCCAAAGTCGTCTTGTTGAAGTAGTGATCCTGTAGAAAGGTCTGGCAGCTCTTGTCCTCTGGAAACCAGTGGGTAAGGGCAGCTTTGGTGTCCCAAATCTCAGTTTTTATCTAGGTAGGAAAGGCTTGGCTCCTCCCCCTGGCTGGAGCATCTCCCAATGGGATGATGT
>JANRGV010000002.1:3405102-3415664 GCA_024734035.1 Alethe castanea | reverse complement strand
CCTTCTCCTTCTCCTTCTCCTTCTCCTTCTCCTTCTCCTTCTCCTTCTCCTTCTCCTTCTCCTTCTCCTTCCCCTTTACTTCCTCTTCCGAGTGTCCTTTCCCTTCATCTTCTCTTTCCCCTTTCCCCCTTCCCCCTTTTTTTCCTTTCCCTTCTGTCCTTTACCCCTTCCCCTTTTTTTCCTTTCCCTTTTGTCCTTTTCCCTTTCCCCTTTCCCCTTCCCTTCTTTTCTCTTCCCTGCATCCCCCTGGATCTGTTCCTCCCCTTGCCCTCCCTTCCCTCTCCATTCCCACCCCACTCTGATGGAGAAGGCTCTTGGAGGCAGGAGCAGCTTTGGGCACCATGTCTGTACCAGCAGCACGGACCAGAATCTGTGATTTGATGGCAAATTGTGCTGGTAATCTCCCTCTGAGGGAGTTGCTCCCATTTTTCATGGTGGTGAGTCCTTTAGGGATGTGGATGAAAAGAGAAAGTGTTTCATTTGCTCTTTGGGAGCCAGAGCTATAGATCAAGGCCCAGCTCATTCCCCAAAGAGCAGAAATGGGTTTTTTCAGGCAAGAATTGAGGCTCTCCCCAGTGAAAACTAAAACAGTTATCTGCACTTTCATCCATAGGTCAGCAGCAGAGATTTTTCTCCCAAAGCTGGATAAATCCAGGCTGTTAGTGCCTTTTCTTCCCACTCTCCTTAGCTATTGCATTTTATTTCATGAGGGGTGAGGCCCAAGCAAACACTTCTCCTGGCTTTGTCCTTGTCTGCTTGTAGGCACTGCCCAAACTTGTGGCTGATGCTCTGTACCTGAGCAGTTTTGGTCCCTGGGATGTTCCTCTGTGTGCCAGGGTCTGGATACAAATGCCTGGGCAGCTGGCATGGGACAGGCTGAATAATCCCAGGGAATTCAGAGCACACCTTACAGCCCGGGTGGAGATGGAGACTCTTCTCTCTCATGAAGGTGGTGGGAGCCCCCACCCATCAGAACTTTTAGGAGTGTCTTCTCCTTCAGTCTCCTGCTGCATTCATCTTCTGCTCCCCTTAGGCTGACTTTGGGAGATACTGACCTCTCCATCTCCATCTTATCTTGGGATGGAATTGTAGATGTGCTGCTCAGGCACATGGTTTAGTGGTGGAGTTGGCAGTGCCAGGTTAGTGGCTGGAATCAATGATCCCAGAGGACTTTTCCAACCCCCATGATTCCATGAGAGCTCCCCAGTGGCCACAGATTTGTGAGCAGCCAGCAGAGCTCTTGGGCTGTGTTGGGGTACCAAGGAGATTTGGGTGAACCTTGGTGGTTCAGGCTCAGCTCTGTGAGGAGATTGCTTTGCCATGAGCCATCCCAGAGCTGGCACATCCCAGCACTGCATGGGAAGTTTAATTTAAGTTTAATTCCAGGCCTGGGGAATTGGGAAGGTGCAAGCCAAAGCTGGACAAGTATCCCAGCCTGTTTTCACCACACCAAGCCCAGCACCTGGAAACCCAGCCAAAGATCCCAGCTGGAGCTCAGGCATGGCTGGAGCACAAGGAATGTGCTTGCTCTTGGCTCTGCTGCAGGAAGCCACTTCCCAGCCCCTTCCCCTCCACCTCTCCAGGGCACCATGAAACATTTGAGACCCAAAAATGCCATTCAAGTGACCTCAGCCAGAGCCCCACGGCCTTAACTCTTGACTTAACTTCACCTTGTGTTGGTTTCACCATCATGGACAGTCTTGGCTACCATCCCCACTCCACTCACCTACCACAGGTGCCATGGGCTGTCTGTGTGGTCTGAGTCCAGTATCTCCACAGATAAGAGGTTTCCAAAGCCATGCTGCCCTCGCTTGTCTGTGATCCTCATGGCCATAAATCCTAGAGCTCTGTCACCAAAAGTGATTGAGCTTGTCTGGCTCTATCTGGAATAATTTACTCCTTCTGAGCCCAGGAAGTCCTGGCAGAGAAGATCATCTGCTCAGGAGCCATGCTTGGGATGAAACCCTTCTGTCTAGGAAACACTCAGCAGTGTTGTAATGATTTTGAAATCAAAACCAGTGAGAGACTCCAAGTCAGAAGTACAATTTAATAGGAAAAAAAGAAAAATAAAATACATGCAATAGTACAAAATAAAAAAAAAAAAATAAAAAAACATTGACAGAGTCAAAATACAACCTGATACCTGCTAGTTAGGGTGGTGGTAGCAGTCCAGATGAAGTGGTCTTCTCAAAGCAGTGATCCTGTAGAAATCCTGGCAGTGATCCTGGTAGATCTTATCCTCTGGAATCCAGTGGGTGAGGGCCACTTTGGTGTTCCAAATCTCAGGTTTTATCTAGGTAGGAAAGGCTTGGCTCCTCCCCCTGGGTGGAGCATCTCCCAATGGGATGATGTAATTTTATCAGTCATGCACTGGGACTCAATGGCCATTAACAGGAGAGCTCTCCTGGAGGAAGGATGGGTTGTGGAAAAGATGAAGAACACTGCCCCACCTGGTTTCAACAGCTGGCCCATTAGCAGAGGATATCTCCCACAGAGATAAGGATCACTGCCTCACCTGGTTTCAGCAGATGGTGATAGAATACACACTTTTGGGCACATCTTTACATTGTAACCTAGGACACCTGTGTATGAGCACAAGGAGGAGCTTCGAGAGCCTCTTCCAGGGCCACTGCCTTCTATGGTAGGATTCCAGCGAAGAAAATCGATCTCCCTCCAAATCTAACAGGAGCTTTTTCTTGAGTCTTCATTCACTGATAACCCAGTGGCTCAAAATGTCATGGAGACAATTGATCACTGTCATTTGGTATAAAACATTTGTATGCCTGAAAATCAGTTGATCACCAACCTGTTCTGCCTCCAAGTGCCACGGCATGTCCATGGCTACAGGCAGAAAGGGCTGGAGGTAGCTGCTGAATGCCTCTGAACCGAAATCTGCCTTCTGCCAGCAGTAACTGGCAGTAGTACAAAGGCTGGTTTAAGTTTACAAGCTGTCAGGGGCTCCTGAGGGCCAATAAAGCACCAGGGGATCAGTGGCAGCGCGCAGAGACCTGCTCCAGCTCCCTCAAACTGCCAAACACAGACTCCAGGATGCTCCCCTCTGCTGAGATGGAAACTCAGGGACACACTGCACTGCTGTAAATCCCATGAGAGTCCCAGTGAGCAGCATGAGACTGGTGTCTGCACCTGGAAGGGCAGGGAGGGTACAACCCTCTGCAGCCCACCAGATGCAGGACCACGGCGGGATGGAGAACACACTGACCACACCACAGACACCTCTGAGCCTCCCACCCCATTCACTGCTCACTGTCCTGCTTTCAGACAGTCAGTATTCCTTCTGCTCCTTTTTCACATTTTCTCACACAAAAAGCAAACTGACAATTTTCCCCTGCTTCTCTTCTCATTACGGAAATTCTCCTTACAGCTCGCTAATTTTTTTCTCTCTCAGGTGTGAGCACTCCCAGAAGCAGGTTTCCAGCAGCAAATTAGACAAGCTAAATTACTGGAAGTTTACCAAAGGAAAAGGAAATAAAGACCTCAAACACCTTCTGGACTTTTCTCTCCCTCAAATCAGTAGCTTGTTTATCCAAATAATAATAAAGCAGGCAGAAGGATGTAATTAATGTCAAGCACAATTCTTTCCTGTCACTTTGAGGTACTAAAATCAAAACCAGAAATCCTGACCTTGAAACAACATACACACAAAAACACAAGAAAACTTTTATATGTATGATTTTCTAATTTAGGAATGTCCATGTACTCTGTGAGCTGCTCAGCAAATTGAGCCAGGAAATACATTAACTGAAAGCTAATTTAGGGCAAACCTACTTTACCTCATGTTTCAAACTGTTCCACAAGGTTATTTCTCTGCAGCAAGGCAGAACAGTTTGGAGAGGAGGATGAGTGTGACAAGGAGAAGAGAGAAGGGAGGAGATTTGCACTGTGGGTTTTTGGCTAAAATGGAAATGAAGCTATTTCTGGTGAAGTGGACTCTCCCACACACATGGTTAATGGATAAATTGTGTAAGAAAAATATCTCCATCCCAAGGCAGACCCAATTATGTTCTGCATTAACTGAAACATATGGGAACATTTCAGTATAAACAAAACCTGCACTGTATGAGCTTTTTTCTATGAGCTTTCCAGTTCATTTAACCCTTGATATGGTGCACATTACGAACAGCCTTAGATTACTGGTGTAACACTCTACTAAGTACTTTTTGGCTCAGATAATGCAGCAGTATCTCCCAGCCTTTGCACTGATAAACTGAGGGACTGCTTGGGGGTTTCAATCCCCTTCTTAGTGCCAGTTTTCCAGCTTTTGAAGGAGGTGGATGTTACAGTGGGCTTCCTGAGAGCACCAGGAAGATTCCTAGATTTTATTTCCTTGTCAGTTCTGCGCCCTTTCACTTTCCTGTTCGGATTCCAGAAGCACTTTCTGCTGGTTACAAGGGTGAACACCAGGAGTCGTGGTGAATCAAGATGACTCAAGCCTGTGCTGAAGTTCATGCACCTCTGGGGTTCCAGAACAGTGAGTCATTTGCTTGCCTTTTCATCTCCTTGTTCTCCTTGCCAAGATCTGCCCTGCTGAAATCATCAGCTGCCCCATCACTTTTTTCATGAGGTAAATGAGGAGCTATCAAGATTTAGACAATTTTCTTACCTTAACTAGTCTACTGATACTATGGCAACTAGTTTACTTTTCTCACTGACATTAAATCAGTAAATTCTCAAATCATCCTGACTGCTAAACCAAGCAAACACCAGCAGCTTGTGTATAGCTCTAATGAAGAGATTTGGGTTTATATTTTCATACAATGTGTGTGGCAGGAAAGAAGACTCACCAATCAAAGCAAAAAGGTCCTTCTGCCATGGAAAACAAGGGGAGATGAGATATCTCTTCAGTATCAAGTGACACACTGATTTTCATTTTCTGACCAAATCACTGTGAAACCAGGAACCTGCCCATCTCACTGTCATTCACAGAAAGTAAAACCACAAAAGATTATTGCAACTTTGACTTCTGAATTACAGGGGCCATTGGATATCTACCACTTCGCTTTTCCTTGAATTCAGCATGTATTATTGAAATAATCTTATTTCAGTTGAACAATTGTCAGCAGTGCTCAACCTAGTACAATCCAGCGAATTTTCTACAATCTTCAGCCCATGTTTGTCCAGTTTCGTCTGTCTTTAGTCTATTCGTCTACTGCCAGCCTGCTGTTCTCTTTCCAGACTGCAAATCAATGGCACTTTAGACTTCGGGTTGAACCCAACAAATTGTGCTTTATAAGCTTCTTCTGGAGGCCTAATTTCCAGTCTTTTTCTTTCACATAATTTCCCAAGGAATCCTGCCCTATTTATTTTCTGCCTTCTCCAGCTGTAGGTACGAGAGCTGAAGAGGGTGAGTGAATGCTACACTCAGAGCTGCAGGGATGAAGTCACAGTTCCTGGGTGGATACTTGTGGTGTACCTGCAGTACCTCTCAAGAGGAGAACCAGGGCACCAGACCCCACAAATATCCCCTGGCCCCCTTGAGATGTTGTTAGGATAAATGTCATGCTGCTGTTTGGGCATAAAAAGTGTTCATAAACTGATCCCATCGCAGCAAACAGATTGACCTTCTCAAAAAGAGTATAAATGAAGCAACCATAATGATGGAAACAGTGACAGGGATATTCTGGACACATTTCACATTCTGCTACACAGAGAAACAAGGACCTGAAATTGCTCAGGACTGAAAATGAGATGTTGCAGCATTTGGCTTCTGGATCAGGAATTCTAATCAGATGGAGGAGGGTAATGAACAAAACCTGATTATCATCTAGCAGCCACTAATGTGTGTCAGGAACTAGATGAATACAGGACTTTGCTGATTAGCAGTGGCAGCTCCTATTTTAGCAAGAACTATGTTTGTAAGAAGATCTGGAAAAATGAGCCGAAATTCTGAAACCAAGGATTCCTTGGCTACAAAATTCTTACAAGATGGCAAGCGTGGGGCAGTGACTTTATTTTTGAAGTCACTTGCTCATAAACCAGACCAGAAAAAAACAGTGTGAGGAAGCAGTTAATGCTTAGTTGAGTGTGTGTAAATCATTTACTTGCCAGTCCAGAGGGCAAACACTCGGCAGTTTCCCCAAAACCCATGGAGGGGCAGACGTGCCCAGCTGCCCACCCTGAGTGACTGGGAGGTGCAGCAGAGGAAACTTGGGGCACAGCTCCAGGTCAGGAAGTGCAGCAGCCCCCAGGCCTTTGCAATGATCAGCTTTGATGATTTTAATTTGGCTGGCTGGGAGGAGGGAAGGTCAGCATGCAGCTGTCCCCCAAGCTACAGTCTCATAAAGATAATTGCACTCTCACTTTTAGAGAGGACTTCCACTCCATAAACAAATGTTCTTTTCAGAGCTCTGTGACACAAATGAGTGTGCCCATTCTCCCTCCAAGTGTGGACTGCTCTGGCAGTGCTGTGACACAGACCAAGTCCCCCTCTCTCTCCCCCTCACTGTTTCACTGCCTGAGATGTTTTCACCCTTTTTTCCTAAATGTGTTTTTCTCTTTGGCTATTTTTTCTTTCCTACATGAAGTGCAAGCCCCTTAATATTGAAGAAGATGACAACTGTCAGACACACAGTGTTCAAGACAATGAAAATGCTGATGAAATTATTTTCCTTGTCCCTGATCTCCACTGCTGTCAGTTGTGGTCCTTTTTACACAGTTTGAGTTCACTTTCCAATGTGTCATCTTGGGCAAGGCAGGCTCAGAATCACACCCAGGCACCTTAAATCCCTGCATGCTAGAGCAGACTGCTGCTATGGAGAAGCCTTGTCAGTTTACAGACAGAATTCCCCAGCTCCCACAGACACCCTTTGCACAAGGGCTAAGAGAGGAAGGGACCATGCATGTCACTGCTCTGCCACATCTGGCAGTAAGGACAAACCAAGACAAAGAGAGTCAGGAAAGCTCCTGGGCAGAAGATTGCAAAATTTGCAGCAGAGGATGGCAATCACAGAAATCACAGAGAGAGTGTGTGTGGCCATGCATAACTCTGCTGGAGCACTGGGACAGCCTTGGGAAGAGGAGCAGAACTTTTTCTAGATATCCAAAACGTTTTAAGAACCGTCTCACAACCTTTTCTCTGTACCAGTTAGTTAAACTTTCCTTGATGACCTTCTCCACTCCCTCTGAAGCATGGTGTAAATCACAGACATAAAATCACACAGAGTTCTGCATGAGCAAGCATTTCCACAACAAGTACAACTTTCTCCCTAGGTAGCTGGGGATATTAAGAAGTTAAATCCTTCAAACCACTGTTGCGAACAGCAGCACTTGTAACCCCAGACCGGAATAATCTTGGACTCTGATCTAGTCAAGCATCCTTGTCTAATAACTGCCTCAGGCTGTCAGGCTGAAAACCTTGGAAAATAAAGCAGCACCACAATACAGAAAAATCCTACTTGTGTCATTCCTGGCTGAGAGCCCAGCTCACCTGCTGCATTTCAGGCTATAGGTGAGTGGCGAAAAGGATAATGCAACATAGTTCTTTGTGCAATGGAGAAGCAAAAGAGAGAAAGAGCTTTATTTAAAGAAATACTACACTTATATAGGGTACTGTGTCAAAAACAAAATAGAAAAGACTCATTGGTCCAAGAAGGCAACACCTCTTTGAAAACATGCTTTCTGCAAAGTATCACAGGACACTCACATGGCTCTCATGCACCCTGCAGGTGCACAATCATTGTTACAATTTCTTGTCCTTGAGCAGTCTAAGAAATCTAAGGCTTCAAGGCTGCTTTTTCCCTGGTTCCCAGCAGCACCCAACAACACTCACCTTGAGCTGCTAGGTCAAACAGGCAGGTACAAAGAGCTGGAGGTATGGGTAGCTAGGCCAGCAACATAAATTAGGGTGCAGTTGTCTCTGACTGAAAACAATTTCTGCTCTCAGCACTTTTGTTTCAGAGTGTCACACCTGCACTGTAAGCTGTGCTCCCCTGCTCAGTGAGGTGGGCTTGGCTGGAGGTGTGAGTCCAGCTCTGCCTTGGGTCTCACATCTACACTTACAGCCTGCTTCTGAGAAAAATGTACAGGATTTTTTTTCTGGAGTACACACAGGAAATCCCTGGATGGTGACATTTGGAAATGGGCTCAGGAAAGGCTGTTCTCTGCAGGTCTTGGAGCACACAGCCCTTCCTGGAAGCCAGCATGTTCCTGGAGAGAAGTGTACGGTAAGCAAGAGCCTCCAAAGCAGAGTGATGCAACACATCAAATGGTCCCTGGAGAGCACAGGAAAACTTCAGAGCAGCAGCTTGGAAACAATGAGAAAATGAGGATTTTGGAGTAAATTAATAAATAAACTGAGGCCACACTCAAGGACAGAAAAGAATTAATGACAACTGGCCCTGCTTCCCATCGGCGGCGAGCATGTTTCCCTGATCACACTCTTCCTCTTTAAAACACACCATGAGCAGATGAAAACACAAACACTCCTCTGAGAGCAGCTGCCAGCCCTGCCAGCCCTGGTTAGGCTGTGCCTCACTGTCAGACAGGGTCTTGCTGAGTGAGAAGACTGGGCAAGACCAGACACAGGGCACAGGGAGCCTGGGGAGTAACTGCAGGACACCCCTTTGTGCTCCCATCCTGCTTCACCCTCATGCTGAGCCCAGGACAGCACAGAAAAACCAGAGCCTTTGAGGGTGATTTACCACGTGACAGGTGTAATTTTCACAGACCTTCCTTTTGCTCTTCAGCAGTGGCAACAGTTCAAGGAGACCCTTACAAACTGTTTTTTTGTGGAGTGTCCAAGAGCTGCAGCTATGCACACCCGCTCCTGGAGGGCATCTGGAAGTGTCAGCAACAGTCCCAGGGTTAAGTCCCTTCCCTTCTCACTGACAACAATAGCCCAAAGCTCCCCAGGAAATTCTTTGTTCCAGATCCTCTGCAATGAAGCCAAGGCATCCCACAGTGATAATCCAGCCACATGTAACTTGTCTGAGGGCCTGTGAATTAACATTTGCAGTGACTGGGTAAGTAAAAACTTTCCTCTCAGCCATTTTTTGGCACTGCAACGCTCATCAGAGCCTTCAGCATACCTACAGTAGCCACCATGGTGTGATGTTTATTATGGGTTTTTATTCTGTGCACACACTTTGGTAAAGATCCAGCATATGATTCCTCTACTCCTACCATGTTTTTCTGGTCTTCTATCAATTAGCTTTCTTATAAAAACATATCCTACCTCAAAACCCATTTTAGTGAAGAAACCCCAACATTCCTAACAGGTTTTTAGTCTCTACTGGGCATGAACAACTATCTCCTCAACAAAACCCAAAATTAATTAATTTAATTTCTTGTGACACACTTGCAGTTTCTGTCATTCTGCCTCTGGCGCTGGCAGGCAGCCACAGTGGTGAGTCACTAAAAATTCCATTTCAAGGGTTAAATTTACATGTTTTACATAATGAGTACACACATTTTCCAGCTCCTACTAATTAAATTCATTGAGTCTTGAGTGACTCCACTGTCACTATGCAAATGAAGGCAACCTAACATTGTAGAGAGAGGCACAAGGCTACTGGGTCCAACCCTCTGTCAGTCAGGCTCTGGAACACAGCCAAGCCTTTGCAGGGCTGTGGAGATGACCCAGACACAACAGCATGCACTTCTGGGAAGTGGGGGAAGTATAAGGTTTGGAAAAATAATTTTCTCTTCCAGCTCTGTCATAGCCCAGGACTGTCTCTGCACAAGCTGGGAAGCATCAGGACTTCACTATTTGCCACTTGCTGGTTACATATAAAAGCGCTCATTAAAATGAAATTTCTTACTGCAATTTTTGCTGCTTGTCTTCAGTGGAATTCTGTGCTTGGAAACTGTCAGAAAATACATGGTTCTGCCTCCCAACATCTGCACATTTCTAAATTTCTCTTGCAAAACATTCTTTTTCCTAAGTGTCCTGGTTCTGGAGGAACAGGAGGCACTGAAAAGGCATAAAAACATAAAAAGGCTGCCCAGGAAAACCCAGCCTCCTCTGTTGGGAGCATCCCTCCTTGCAGACAATGGGTAGTGAAGACAAAATAAAAAATGTTCTTCTTAATTGGAGTTCCTGCACTCCAAATGGCCTCCTCCCCAACCTCCTCCCCAAACGGCTTTCAAGTTTTATTTCTGAAACTCTGACACATGTACAGTACTGACTGAGGAAATAATAATCTTACCTTTAAAGTGATGAAGCAGACAGGATCACAGAGAGATATCAAAGCCACCAAAAGACAAATCCAGGTCAAATGGGAAAAGGGAAAGAAAAAGAGAGAGAAAACACACAGTTAGATTTGTATTTCACTATGAGCACACCAGCTAAGCAGAAAAAAAAAAAAAGACATTTTAATTCAATTTAGTTTGCTTTCTCTGATAAGGTAGAAACAATGGGGCAAATGAATTAGGGTGACAAAAAGTGCCTTTGTCAGTGGATAAATATTTCAAAGATTTATGCAAATGATCTTTTACTAGCATTCCTTCATGACACTGACATGTCATCAAAGGAGTAACAGGAAGGTATTTTCTGCACTATGGAATTTAACACAGACACACACCATTCCACCAGAAGTCCTGGGTGC
>JANRGV010000002.1:3376771-3405002 GCA_024734035.1 Alethe castanea | reverse complement strand
GTCCACCAGTAAAACATCCGTAAGTGCCACATATACATGTCTTTTAAATATCTCTGGGAATTCTGACTCCACCACTGCCCTGAGCAGTGTCTTCCAGTGCTTGGCATGCCTTTTGGAGAACTTGTCCCTAATACCCAACCTGAACCTCTGCTGGCTTAACTTGATACCATTTCCTCTCATCCTGTCCTGAGTTACCTGGGAGAAGAGACCACCTCCCACCTGGCTACACCCTCCTGTCAGGGAGTTGTCAAGAGTGATGAGGTTCCCTTGGGCTTCCTTTTCTCCAGGATAAACACCCCCAGCTCCCCCAGCTGCTCCTCATCAGACTCGTGCTCCAGAGCCTTCCCCTGCCCCATTGTCCTTCTCTGGACACTCTCCAGCACTTCCCTGTCTTTGTTGTAATGAAAAGATATTGTAGACATTTAACCTTGTTCTTGGTCCTGGCTGCAGCTGCTTGGTGACTGCTGATTGCCAGCATGTGATCAGTTTGGTTTTTTTTCATTATTATGTGAATTAAATTTAAGGAACATAAATTTTTTGGAACAAAAATATGGAACAGAAATTCTTGGAGTCTTCCAAGAGCTTCTTGATACTATTTGGAAAATCAAACTGAAAATCAGATCAGCTCTGACAATGCAGACTGCTACTTCAAGATGTCACTCTAAGGTTTTTTGCATAAATTTTGTGTGAATGAATTTTCAGAGAGACATAAAAAGAGAAAGGTTATTAATCAAGCCCATGTGTTTTAATTCTTTTTTTCATCATAATGGTACCCCAAAACTGCATTTCTCTTTTATTTTTCGGTTAGCAGTTCTTAAATTATTTGGTAAGAAACATTATTACTTAGACATAATTAATTAGGAAGTTGTAATCTGCAAATTTGTTTCACAATGAGTGTATTCTGTTTTAGATGATACTTGCTTTTCTTTAATTTTTAATAGAATTGTGCTGCAAGTTAAATTGTATTCATATGCTATTTTACCAAGAGCTAGATTAATTCATAGAAATGTCACCTATTCTTCTAATCAATTTCATTAATGTTTTCACCAAAATAAGAGGCACCAGACACTAATGCTGCCAAGTGAATGAGCATGGAAAGTTCAAATTATATGGAGTAATGTACTCCTAGGAAAGTATCTGTCACAGCTGTAATTTCTAATTGTTCCTTACTGACTTGAGTTTAATTCCTGGGTTAAAAAATAAGAACATTCAGGCAGAAGAACAGTCATTGATGCAAAACTTTGACAACTTCAGGCATATGTCTCCCACAACATTGTTCTCTGTGTATCTCCTGACCCAGCACATCTATCATTCCATCTTTACAGCCTGAGTGGTAATGAACAGCAGACACTCAACAGCAGTATCTGATTAAGTGCATCAGTCAAGGCAGGCCCAATTTTAGCTTCATTCTCCTTCAGAGTGGTGTGACTTCACTGTTTGATATGCCATGTTTTTGACAGCAGGAATGTCAAAGCTAAACAAACCTTGCTGAGTTGTAAGCTTTCTTTCTCTGTGCTTGTTTTCGCTGGGACTTGGGGGCTGTCAGCATGGGCTTGTACGTGATTAAGTAGCTGTAATAGTTTCCTGTGTGAATATTTCTTCACACTCAGAAAGCATTTGTGTGACTTAGCTTGGCCTGTTTTAGAAATGGTTATAAAAAGAATTGGTTTGGTTGTCTGTTCAGTTTTAAATTCACACACTGGCTTTCTTTTCTACAACAGTTTTGTCATTATGGCATGTGAGTCCTTACGCTCACATTGTCATAACCCAGACTTAATTTCGTCTGTTTATAAGCAGATCCTGTGTGTACAAAACTAGGAGGGGTGCTTAGAACAGGGGAGGAGGATTGCTTGCTGCATTTGTTTTGTAAACAATCAGTAAGTTCTCGAGTAGATCAGCTATGAAAGTTGGTTACTTTCTTACCAGTGAAAGAGAATATTGTTTGTACAGTGACTGTGTTTCAACACAGTTTATTGACTTCTTGAAAAACTCATCCCTAAACTGTATCATTTTGTTCATACTTAAACTAAAGGCATTTTTAGAACAAAGTGAAGGTTTTGGAAGAGTCATAATGTAGCAAGTTATGAACAGCATGGAATTTATTTGTCTAGCATCATTCACACCTGGCTGGACTTGCAGTATTTTGACTGTGAACAGTATAGAGTGGCAAAAATTACAGAGCTCTTGTGCAAAGAGAAGGGAGCTGCGAGTGGAAAGTGAAGACACAAATCAATGCTACTATATTTTGTGTGACAGTTCTCCTCTACAACTCAGTCATTCTCCTCTTCTGGGAACTTGCAGACATTTTCACCTTGCTTCTGCAAAGCCCTGTGTACTTCCAAAGATGTTGAAAGCTGGCTATGTGTAGTTGCACCTTGACCTTCCCTTGTGTTGCACTGCACTCTTCCTTGAGCAACACCAGCAGGAAACAAAAGCAGGGTTGGGGGGGGAAGCCTTTTTTGTGGAAATCTCAGGTAATGCCCTTAAGTGACGTGAGTCATGTTTGCTCTTTAAGGGAGTTTGGAGTGGTGGAAGGCAAGCAGAAATGAACTGCTTAACAGTCAAGATAATTTTGAATGGATGAGTCGTTCAAAGTGAAGAAGAATATATGTAGGGTTATTTTATAAGTGTGATCAACTGATAGTTAAAGATTAGAAAGCTCTTCTTACAAAGGACTGGCAAAGAACGTTGTCACCTGATGAAAAATTAAATTGTTTTGTTAGACAGTAGAGCTTTTCTTTCATATACAGAAACTATGCAGATTTAAACTGTCCTTAAGAAGTTTGTGCAATAATGTTTTTTTCTTATATAGTTGAATGTTACAGATAACTTAAAATCTTTCCTAGTAGCTGAAAGTTAAGTATCTTTTATGTTACTGCTACTCAAGTTGCTTCACAAGTAGGATTTGTAGGGTAGTTTCAAGGGACGTTTTTATTTTCACTAAAAACAGTTTGGAATTTGATCTTAAAACCCAACCATTTTCTGAAGTTTATCAGCCATTTCTATCTAGAAGCTGATGAAAAGTTTTCATCTACACGATTTCTTCTGGTTATGCAGTCGAATGTCTGGATATCACATTTCCATGTTGGGACATGTTACTGTTGGGCTGAATCAGTTTTTCTAATAAAAGGTTCACATCTACAAACTTATCTCTCACAGCAGCTAGAAACTGTTGAGTTTTGCTGCTTGGATTTCGTGCAGTTTGTTACCTGAATCTCTTATCAACCTTCTTTTTGTTTAGTCTTAGACTGTCTTGGCTACAGACTCTCAGCACTACATTCCTTTTCTGTTCCCAAGGATTCCAGCACTATTCCTGTATTATACCTCTTCTTCAGAAATCCATGGAAACCCTCAGGGTAGGAGTACCTCCTTTCTCTCTTCTGTTTCCTATGGAGGGAGCTGTGCTCAGCAGTAATGATGGAAGAGGAGTTTTCCTCAGGCAGCACTGTTCCTAGTCTCAGGCCATTCCTCACTTTTTGGATAGTCCTGGACTGGTGGGCTTCCGTGCCTAGGCAACAGGGTGCCTTTGATTTCTCAGTAAATCTGAAATCACTTGTAACACTTTACTCATTGAAGATAAAAGCAAGGTAAGGTTATTTAACTTCACAGTTAGATGGTTAAAAGAGACAGTCAAAATTTGGAGAGACATAAAAGCACAAGTGGAACTATACTTTGTAGCTGCTTATTTTAGCAGAGCTCCAAGAGGTTATCCCTCTCTGCTTTGTCTAAAAAAGCTGCCAGGAGACTTCACACTGTGGGGATCCAGTCCTTAAATGTCACCTGTCCAGGCGATGTACCCTGCAGAGGAGCTTGTCCATCACTGAGAGTTTTTCTACAGAATCCTCTGGCTATCTGGCTGTCATTTTCACCTCGTCTCAGATTTTCATACTTTACAGAACCTCATGCTTAACCAGGACTCCAAACTTTTCCCTGAGGGGTTCACCCCTGCAATCTCTGTGACTTTAAACATTTTTTCCTCCAGTACTCTCAGCTGCCCAGACAACTAGCAATACTTTTTGTTAGGTGTAAACAGAAAACCTGACAGCTGGCCTGAAGTTTTATTTGGCCATAAACAAAGCACTTAACCAACAGTCTGAATGGAATTTTTTGTTCAGATAGCTGTGGGAAAGGTTTTTCTCAGCACAAAACCCTTAAAAATGTAGGTAATGAGAACTGTGCTTCATAGAAATAAGAATGCTAAAAACTGTGCAAATGTAGGAGGGAGGTTAATGAATACCAGGTCATAAAGAGCCCCTCATTGAAGAGACGATTGCTGTGACTGAACAAAGATTGAGGGATACAGCTGGAGTGGTGCTGCAGTGTGGGTTAGTGGGGTTGGGTGCAGGTTATAGCAGTGATAGCTCATTGCTGCTGTGCACAGCATACTTGTGCACAATGGCTCAGTTCTAAATGTGGCCCATGTTATTTTGCTTATTAATGTGGCATATTTCAGTTGTACACATAATGTGTTATCAGGATTGAGGCATCTTTCAGGCTGACCTCAGAGAACGCATTTCTGAAAACCTGAATGTACAAACCAAGATATTTACTTTACACCAAGAGATATACGCATCCGGTGGTGCCACATTGTGTTAGGTACACAAGACGCTGTGATTATTCTGTCTGCTCTTGGGTCCAAAGGGCAAACAGCTCGTCCATGACAAAGGTGTAGCTGGTGTGAAGGGAGCCAGCTGCCACGTCTCCATTCTTTGAGGGCACAGTGTCTGGGTAACTGCTCCTCAGCACTGAGTACTGCTGGACATGGAGGTAATGCTGGAGAACTGTCCCCTGCCAGAGAGTTATGGAGGTGATGCTGGAAAGGCTGTAAGCACTTGGAGCTGTCTTTCTGGCCTGTGGATGTTCCCCATCTGGAGTTAGGACATAATCTTTCATGAGTGAGATGGCAAGGGACTACTGCAATACATGTAACAGGAACAAGTGCTCCTGATCGTTTGTAGGACTTGGGAAATCCCACCAATGTAGAAGAACTTCTCAGGGTCATGGACTGGAAAAATGCCAGCAGTTGCTGTCAAGCTGGCATCTCATTTGCTCTTCAGGCCCTGCATTATTTAAGTTGCTGGTATTTCCCTGGTAACATGGGTAGCTGGCATTCAAAGCTGGAGTGGATGAAGAGGCATTAGCCCCACTGAACACAGTGCAAGGTTGCTGGCAACCTTACAGAGCAAAGACTTCTTCCTGAAAAGCATTAGACACACAGATCCCAAAATTAGAGTGGAAGCAGGAACTGTCTGTCCTGTCATCAGGCAGAATGCAGCAGGCGAGGATCCTGTGGCTGCCCTGCTGGTATTTAGATGACACCTGCTGGTCCAGTGTCCCCACTTGTCAAGGATATTCTCCATGCACAGAACAAGGCATTCTTGGATGTGCTACAGCACTGGACTTAATGTGCCTCCTGATGAGAAAATGAGCTGCCTGTGAGGAAAGCATATCCCTTATCTAAAACTATCAGCTGGTGTCATTAGAGAGGTTAGAGGCAAACCACAGGAGATAAACTCCTTGAAAAGGGCATCCCCAATTCAAGTGTT
Source organism: Alethe castanea (assembly GCA_024734035.1). Lineage (NCBI taxonomy): Eukaryota > Metazoa > Chordata > Aves > Passeriformes > Muscicapidae > Alethe > Alethe castanea. Next base: position 3,399,456 of record JANRGV010000002.1, on the reverse strand, counting down.
TTTTAGCTTGGCTCTGTCTCACAATGTAATCCGTGTCCTTGTGCAGCCTGAGAAACCCAAGGCTTTAAGGCTGCTTTTTCCCTGGCTCCCAGCAGCATCCAACAACAGTAATGTAAGGAAAAAAGATTATAGACAAATACAGAAAACAACTGTAAATGTGCTGGGTAGAACAGCAAATGTGTGTGCCATGGTGGCTGCAGGCAGGCATGCACTCCCTGGTCATCCCACACGTGTGGGCAGGCAGCAGCAGCACAGTTTCAGAGATGATGCTCACTCTCACTCAGTGTGAGGCTGGGAGGAAAACCAAGGCCTTCTGCCAAAGCATTTCTGCCAGAGTATTCTTCCATCCACCTTTTTTCTGTTTATGAAAAAAGACAGGAGGAAATGAAATCTTGGATAAAGTCACTGTGCTGAAGGACCCAACAGGGCGGAGAGAACAGAGCTCCAAATGAATTCCAGTTATGATCTCACCCCTCAGTAACTTCTGAGCAAAGATGAATGAGAAATGAGCAAGGGCACGAGAAATGAGCCATACATTTCATACGGTCACAGAAGTAAGTGGGAACATGAACCGTGTCTGACTTTCACCCCAAAACCTTCACAGGCTTTCTGTTATTGCCTTGACACTCATCCACGTACTGGATTCACTCAGAGAATTCAGTCTTTGACAAGGATGCAGTGAGAATGGAGGAAAGAGGTTAAAAAAAACCCACAGCAACTGTCAGAGCAAGGCAGGAGAACCCAAAGGGTCTGGAGTTTGAGCAGAGAGTTGGTCTGAGAGCTCCTCCCTCCCACTGAGATCTGTCCCCAGGTGGTTTCTTGTCTCTGGGCTGGCGTCTGAAAGGGATGGGGAGTTTTGTAAGAACTTATTTCACAAGTTTATTTCACAAGATTATTTATCTTTCCTTCTGTCTCAGCAGAGCCCTGTAGCTCAGCTTCCCCATGAGGAGCTGGAATGAACTATGGAGCACATGTCCTCTGCTGTGGAGCCTGGAACAGAGCATAGGAATCAAGGAAATTCATTCTCTCAAAGATTTGGAGGTACAATATTGAGGCTGCACTACAGAATCAGCAGCAGAAGAGCCCTACACAACTAACTCCACAAAGAGATCCCATTTTCTCGGTAAATATGTCATATTTTGTGTCTCTCCAGTTTTGATTCCAATTGTGGGAAATGCTGCACTATTGAAAGATTACACATAAAGGCAAAATGGAATTATTAGTCCTTATTCCCAGGCTAAGCACTAAATGAGCTCTGTGACCATGGATGCTTATAAAGGCAACAGCCTAAGTGAGAACACCTTGACATTTCAGAGCATCTCCTACTGCAGGGTCAGAAGAACCTTGATACATCACCCATAAAAACACCCTGCAGGATCCTTGAGATACTGGCAAAGACCAATAATTCCAAAAAGCAGGCAGGAAAAGCTGAAGCCTGAGAGATCTGTAATTAAAGATGCCCAGGAAGGGGGTGGATGCACATCCATGTCCAGCTACACTGCCAGCAGCAAAGCCCTCCCCAGGCTCCTGGGCCAGCTGGTGCTGATGCCACGTGCCAGGCAGGGAAGGGCATCAGGCTGGGCAAGGAGGGAAGGGTGAGATGTGGTGGCACTGTGAGCACTCTGCTGCCTGTGTCCCCACCAAATTCAGCCTCCTCTGGCTGCTCCCAGCTTTGTCACCATGGCCAGCAGGGGCTGGGGAGCCAGGAGCCCTTGGGACAGGCATGCTGCTCTCAATGAATCCTTGCTGCTGCCTGGATCACCCCCTACCAGCTGTAAAGGAGTAGGAAACAACAATCCTTGCCATGATGGAGCTCAGTTCAGGCTGTATTTTAAGCATCATCACTGTTCCTGTGGTGCTGCCACACGAGCCAGCACAGCTATTTATACCCCAGCCTTGATCCCAAGAGCACTGCAGCATGGCCATAAAGACTGCTGAGGTATCAAAGGGATTTGTAACTTTATTTTATCTCAAATGGCATGGTACTGATGGAAATATGTTCTGTTACTGGAGATGAGCTGAAGATAATGTGGTTTGTATGGAATTGGACATGCACTCTGTCTCCAGTGCTTGCTCTTAAACAAGAAAGCATTGCTCTCTGTCTGCTGCACTTCACTCCCTGCTGAGCCCAGGGCAGATTCCAGTCATTCCAAAGCTCCAGACAGTTTTAAGGGGCTAAGATGCAAGCACATCAAAACTCAGTTTTCCTTTTAATTTATTTCCTTTTATCTCGTGCTGATGGGCACAGTGTCTCCTATCAGCAAAAATAAGAGCATCACCCACTAAATCTCTTTCCAGAGGTCGACATGAGAGCACAGAACAATTGTCTAGGGAGAGCAAGATTATTTGCTTAATTCAAAACCACTTTTTTCTCATTAGCTGGCAGAGAAAGGGAAGGGAGTAGGAAAATCAATAAATATAATAACTTTAATAATAATCACATAGGAAACAGTAGAAGTTAAATAAATGAAGTTTAATAATGATTTTTAATTACAGGGCCTTTCATTTCACTTTTCAAACCGATCTTAAAAACCTTGCCCTTGGAAGCCTGTCTGTATTTATGAAACAATGAATAATTCAACACAGCTGCAGTCGACACTTTACACACCACTGATGGTAATAGCATTGCTGTGATCAATCTGCAGAATGCCTTTCTTTAAAGTTCCTACATCTGGCTGTTAATACGGCTCTGAGTCACAATGCCTTTTGCAGTCCCTAATTTTGTGAAGACATGCACGGAAGCAGAACTGAACAACTTCCTAAGCTGCTGTGTGCCAGCTTACAAAGGCTGGATTGCTCCATGAGGCATCTCCTTCAGGGCTGGAGTCAGAGCATCAAAGAGTGGTCTTGGAAATTACAGCAGGATGGATCCTGGTTCTTGGCTTTGGGCAGGGAGAGGAGAATGCTCAAGAATGTGCCTGCAGGACAGAACTGCTCCGATGCGCCCTGGCACGCCAGCTGAACAAGCCAGAGTTTTGTCTCTCTCCCAGGACAATAATTTCTGGAATCTTACAAATGGCAAACTGTTTTTAAGGTCTGAACAGGAGAGTAAAGCAAGAGGAGCTCCCTGCTCGATTATGGTACCCCAGCCCCTTTTCCTGGAATACCCCTCCATCCTCAATGCACCGAAGCATTGTTTGTATTCAGCAAGGAGCAGGCTGCACATTGCTGAAGTGAACTCTTCACAGGCTGGTGGCACTGCCAGCAAGGTGCCAGGGATGTACCTGGTTAAATTCTTAAGCATAAAGGAAATGGAAGGACTGCCATTAAAAAACAGCAACAATAAAGCAGCCCCCAAAAAACAAACAACAAAGTTTTCCCATGAGTGACAGAGCTCTCAGTATGTTTCATGACACTAAGACAGGATACAGCTTTAAAGTTCTGCCTTAACCAGACCAAAGCAAGGACTTGAGAGTGTACTGTCTGTACTTCATGCTTTTGTTTTAAAGCAACCACAAAATTATTAAGAAATGGTGTCATGTTGCATATTAATCCAGTTTTTCAGATGGAGGACTCTTAACTCAGTCGTAGGAACAAATCTGAGCCACTTGAATAATTTATGCACATCATTTAGTGGACATTTGGAACCTCAGGAGTTTACAGATGCAGACAGGCTCTGTGAACAGCCATGTGGTTGAATAACTTTATTCATATGATGTGATTCACTGGCAAGTTCGTGTTGCAAAATGTTCATTTTGACTGGCTGCATTGGGGTGCCTTGCCATAGACATGGGGGAAATAGGGTGTGACTGCATTTCCTGGGGTTCAGAAAACTACTGACAGCTGATTACAAAACTCTGTGGTTTTCTTCTCATTCCCCTTTGGAATGATGCTTGACTCCAGATGTTGTCTCCCATGCAGCAGCACAGAAGCAGAGCTGTCTGTACATCATTTTGTGAGCTGCTTCCATAACCACATCCCACAAGTACCAGGTGAGGAGGAGTTCAGATTTCTTTCAGAACCCACTTGTGGGAAATCCCACAAGTCTTCAATTTTGCTCAAATTGAGTCACTCATTCCTTTGAACTTACTTTCTTGACAACTGATCAGAAAGGCCCTTCCAAACAACTTGTACACTTAACCTTCAATCAAAATTTTAAAAGACATCTAGAACATACCTTAAAAATATTCAAACACTAATGGCCTTTTCATTTGGGGCTAATCCTAGCGAAAAGCCCTAGGTCTCTTGGGAGATTTCAGGTTTTACTGATCTTTTGAAAATTGTAATTAATAAAAAAACATTTTGGATGCTCGTGCTCTCATTTACCTGTCAAACCCAACAAAGAAGTAGTGCTAAAGCTTAGCAGGCAGGTGAAAAAAATATCCTGAACACCTATAGGAGACAAATCCGTGGTGAGAGCCTTTTAGGCTACAGAAAGATGAGAATGGGCTTTGTAGTGGATTTATCAAGAGTCCCTGTGGCAGACTCAGAGTTTCTGTAATGCTTCCCTGTGAGGAGCTCAGAGGTATCTGCTGATACAGAGAGAGGAGAGATTGTGGCTTTGGATCCTTCCACCAACTCCAGCAGGGCAGCAAGAAGAAGAACAAACTGTTCTCCTTACAAATATTTGGGATTTAACAGTTTCTGTCACTTTTTGTCTTGTGCTAGCAAAGCAGGATTTCCTCTGTTCCAGGGCATGAATTTGGTCCTAAGGTTTGGTACATAACTGTAAAAAAAAGGTTGGAAATGCTCTATTTTAATTTCAAAATTAAAAAAGAAACAACAAAAAGACTGAGAAAGGGGGATTTAAAAATGAATCCTGCTTTAGGTGTTGGCCTTCCATGTCTCCTGTGTGAAGTCTGTGTTAAACTGGGAATGCTTGCAAAGCATGGGAGACCACACACGCTTGATAAATTTGTCACCAGTTGGGGATCTTATTGTTACAGTTTGGCCAGAAAGTATTGATGGAACCTGTCTTAAATGCTAATAAAAGAGACAACCCCATAAAAAGCCTTCCATGCTGAAGATACCATGTGAGTTTTGGTGCATCTCCCCTCCAGAATCCTCTTCTAGGCAGGGTTTTAGCCCCACAAACTGTGCTATTCCATTGCCAAGTATTTATCCTGGGCACAGAGCTGACATCCTGCTGTGTTTGGACAGACGTATGTATTAAGCAAACCTTAGTAACACATCCATGAAGTCACTGAGACAGTGCAAAACTCTATCACTTACAAAGCAAACTCTCACTTTATAAGTTTCTGTAAAATTGCCTTTAGATGAAAACAGTTCTGAAAAACTACTGCTTGGGAGGCAAGCTTTGGTTCTGCAGCACCAGCTTCTCTGCAACCTGATTTTTCTCAGCCAAAGAAAACAAAAAGAAGAAAAATCTTCACTGAACACATTTTGTTTTGTTTCTTTTTTCTCTTTCCTTCAAAAGAATTGCTGATGTCAAAAAATGTCAAAACACAATTAGGGAGGACTTTCCTCCCCTTCTGTATGCTTTCTGACAGTATTAAATCATTACCTTCCAAATTAGTTCCAGAATGATGATAAATAAATGGGGGAATAAAAGGGCTAATGCTCAGTTTGAGCTTCATGTGCACTGATTCTGGCACTGTTCACTTGAGATCTCATGGAATTTCGGTGTTTCAGTAGAGCACACCATTATATAATTGAATTATATATACATCATTATATAAATGAATGCTGAAGCAATCTACACATAGCAAACCTGATACTACAAAGCCCTTGTATTTTGAGAAACAGAAAGACAGACATTGTCTTTAAGAGAATTCTGCAGCTTTCAGCCCAAGTTAGCACCAGTGCAGCAAAGATCAAACACAAACCTCACTGCACTGTCTGACCTTTACCTTTTGTCAGGATTCTGACAACAGCCACCACTACAGAGAGTTCTGCCACAAAACACATTTCAAGAAAAGCCAAAATAAATAAGTAGGTTTCTGACAAGAATTTGGGGCTGGAGCATAGTGGGATTGATGTGGCTTTGCCAACGTGGTGTAGAGTAAGAAGCTGCGTTTTGAAAATATTGCCCTCTCTTCAAAGAGAGCTGTGTAATGTTCTTGTGGGTTCAGCACCATCACTGAGAGTCAGACCAAACCATTCTGCATCCCACGTGAGTGAGAGAAGAAGAAGCTGGCTCCCACCTGCTTTTGTTCTTCTCACCTGCAAGCTTAAGCTGCTGCAGACAGCTCCACTGAGCACCCACTCAAGGGATTAATTTCTGGCAGGCAGGGATTCAGCACTGAGCTACTTCCCAGCTATCCTCCTTTCCCTACCTGGAATAATTCTGCAGCACATCCTCTGGGCTAGCAGAGCTTGTCACATCTCATGCACCTCTCTAGGCTGGCAGCAGCTGAAACTGGTATTTACATACCTTATAAATCAAGCACCTTGTCCATCCAGGGTGCCATCTAAATCAAAAAAATCACTTCACTTGATGCAACTTGGTCTTTTGTTGCTAAGTGGGAATGTTAGGGAGAAAATGGGGGAGAAATAAGGCTGGTTTTTAAACACTATCCAGGTTGCCTGGTCTGCAGGGTGGCATGTAGCTTTCTCTTTGGGAGTCTTTCTTCTTATGAGACTGAAGGTCATGAGCTCGGTCCTTAGAGGGGGTACCACTTGTAAATGGGTTAGCTGCACCACCTAATTAGTGGCTTGTCTTAATTTTCTTCTGTCTTCACTCAGAGTCAGGATTAAAACACAAAGGAGATGAATTTTCTCATGTTCAGGCTTGGTTGTTTATTAAATCTTATTTCAAGTACGGAGAGTTCTGCAACACTTCTAGCTACCAGCTAAAAGCCAGCAAAATGGAGGTGAATCCAGCTAGTTACAAGGTCTTTTAAAGCTAAACAGTCCAACAGAGAATTAACACCTATATAATTTATACTTTGACCCAATAACCAAACTCCTAGTGACCCGCACTGTGGAATTTTCTATCCAACCAGAGACTACTACCTGAAATCATGAAAAAGAAGAAAGAAGAAGAAAGAAAGAGACAACACCCCAAATCCTCCATTTTGTCCCATAGCTATTACTATATTCCAAAAACCCCAAATTCCAAACCCTTTACCATGTGAAAGCACACACTTCTATTTAACTACACACCAGTGATTCTAACTCCATCACTCAAATTTTGAAGCCTTCTCCAAGGCCTCAGGTCAGAAGCAGAGTTCTCCAGGGGGTCAGTGCCAAAAAACACAGAAAGCTCAAAAATCTCAGGTTTCTGGGTTCCAACATTCTTCAACACTTGCAGCTCCATGATTCCCAAATGCATCAGCCCCCTTCTATGTCTCTGTCTCTGAAATCCCAGTTAGAGGACAGGAACCTACCAAAGGCAGAGCAAACAAATTGTGCAGCTGGAGCGGAGAGGGGCAGAAGAACATCCCCCAAATTTCCTGTCCTGCTGCTGCTGCCCATCACAGAGGGCAGAGCTGAGCTCTCAGTACAGGTGATGACAGCACTGCTGCTGGTAACAGATTTGGGATTAAGGAGCTTTGTCACTTAGCTCTCAAAACCTCTTAATTGAACAGATCAGGGAATAGATAAAATCTGACCAGCTGGATGGGTCTATCCATACCAGCAGTGCATGAGCAGGGTCTGGAGCTTTTGCTCTCAGATTACTCAACTGCATAAATTTCATTGAGGATTTAAGCAGATCAGATTCCCCCCATTCTTCTCCTTGCACATTCATGTACAACAGTGCCAGGCCAAGTATGGAATGAGTCAGGAGCCTCCACCTACTGACACACCTGCACACAATTGTGTACAGAAAGGCCCAAATTTTGAAAAAGTTCCTTCTGCTCCATAAGGGGAGTCCAAGGTGAAAGTGTAATTTCAGCAAATGAGATATAAGGAAAAACCCTACAGTGACACTATTTACAAAGCCTCCAATTAGAAATGCTGCTATAAACACACATACTAGTTGCTGATCCTCGTGTGTATTTCAACTAATTCAACTCAGTTTGCTGAAACTCAATATAACTCCCCTCTGTGTACAATACAGAATGATATAAACACTACTTCTTACAGGTGAATTTAGTGTAATCAATAATTAACCAAATATATACCTTTCTGTATTTAAAATTTATATATTTTTATACATAATTTACATATAGATACACATATATATTTATATAGATATTATACATACATATACATATATATATATAAAATACATTTTCATATTTATATCTTTATCTCCCAGCCCTCATTTGTAAAATACTTGTGAATGCAATTTTGGTTTGTGGATCTCTCACAGTTGTTTTATTCACAGAAAAAGAAAGGAGACAGAAGAAATACCCTGGCAGAACAAGGTGACAGAGCTGTGACCTGCAGTACAGAGTCTTCAAGTTCTTTCTTTAGTCAGTTCAGCTGCCAGTCCTGAAACATTTGCCCATCTCCAACCCAGCCTCAATCTACACTCTCAGGGCTTTTTCTCTTTTCCATAAAGGAGGCAGGAGTTTCCTCAGAATGAAAAATCTCTATGCTGAAGATTTCACATAAATCCAAAAGGCAGGGAATAGATTGGCCTCTTGAGGAAACAAAGCAAAATTTGGGGTATGTCGTGACAATGTGCTCAGGAATGATCCCTGATGAAGTGAAAAACACCCAGGTGGACCTTCAGAAAACCCCTTATGGGTCAATTTTTTGGCAGTTTCATCACTAACTGGTTCATGCAGAAAGATCAAATAATTTTTAGAGACAGAGGACACAGAAATTGTTTAGCTGCTCGATGGGATGTGCTGAAATGTGCTTAACCACTTGGAGCATTCAGGATTTGGGATCTATTGTCATGGATTGTTCTGGGATCTGCAGCTGCATTCTTCCCTCTTTGACAAACTGTGGTCACATCATGCTTTGTTCCAATTCAGGACTCTTTCAGAGACATCCCACTCTTCCATGTGTTGTGGGGCTGGCAGACAGCCCCCAAACGTGCAGGTTTGCAGTCCTGGAATGCAGAAGTGGCCAGCACATAACCCAGGAGGAGAGTGAGAAAGGCCTGAGGAGCTACAAAAGACATTTTGAGGCAATTTAGGGTGTACATATAAAATTGGACCATGGATGAGTGAGGCTCTGCTCAGAGCTGAAGCAGAAAGAAATAACAAAGAAAAGGTCAAAGCTACCCTGTACTTTATGACCTCATTTAGAATCATCTTTTCTCATGCACCAGAACATATTGATCCTGCAAGGGACTCCCAAACCCACATTCCTGAAGAACTTCCCATTTTCTGCTATAGGTCTTCCTTCCATTTGTCACTTTCTGTCCCTCTGCAGTGGGCAGTGAGAGATGAATGTGCCGCATTACACCTTTTTCTTTTCCTTAGAGACACTTTTGGGGTTAGTGAATGATGACAGTAAAAATATATGGAAAGGAAGAGTGATCTGTTGGCACCAAAACATGAATTTTCTGGCAAGCTTTGAGGGAAAGTAATGAGAAATACATGCAGTCATGGTCATATCAGCCAGTATTGACTCTCTTGGACTAGTTACCAGAGGAAATCATGCCCTGGAATGCAGGCTGCTCTGCCAGAAGCATTATTTCTTTCTGGAATTCAGTTTTTCAACCCAAGAAACAATCACTTTCTGTCTAAACTGAAAATACCAGACAAGAATGTCACATTTTAAGCATGTACTGAAAGTCTGAGTGAAAAGGGAAACAAAAAACCCTTCTGCCCCTTTACCTAGCTCTGTCACTTAATTCAAATACTCCTTTCAGTCCATAAAAAGACCAACACTTTCAGAGATCTGGCTGGCTTCCAGCATGACAGAAGTCAGACACAGCCTATTCTGCTCCACATTTCCTTTAAAATGAGGGATCTCCTGGAATGGCACCAGTGGGGGACACAACAAAAAAAAAAAGAATGTCAGTGGGTAAGAATTAGTGTATCATTCTGGGGATGGCAGAACACAGAAAGATGAGTGAATGCTGGTGAAGATGGACTTTAAAAAAAATAGGCATTTGGTTAACTGCCTGAGCATCCCACTGCAAACACTGCAAGCTGTTTCTGGTCACCTAGTCAGGAAAATCAAGCCAGGTTTTCCAGGTTATTCTAATAGGAGTAAACTCCCAGGTCAGAGAATGAGTGAGCTAAGAAGCAAAGCAGAGAGCAGCCAGGTGGCTGCAGGATGTGCCAATCCCTGTGCAAGAGTGAATGTGCTTTAACTCCTGCCTTACTGACACGTTTTTGTTGTCCCACACCTGAGAGAAAGCTCCTGGAGCAAGAATAGAGTGGGGACATCACTGATAGGAGCTCCACATTTGCATTCAAAGCAGTTATTTGTTTCCTTTGGATGAAGCTGCTGCATGCAAGCAAAACCAACCACTTTTCTGTGAGGATGCAATATTTGGAGACTCTCAGGGAAGGACTGAGAGCACGAGGCAGGGCTGAGTCACACTTCTTTAGACTGAGCACAGGGATGTGAGGGCAGCAGTGGAAATAGTGCAGGAATATCCCTGCTGGAGCAGTTTGTTGGAAGGACGTGCTCTGGGAGCTGGGGCCACACAGGTTTTTGGCTTTCCACAAAGGTGGCTGGCACTGACAGAGAGAATACAAGGAAATTTTCAGCTTTTCTTGTGGAGAAATGAAAGAAAGTGAAAAATGAGAGTGGTGACAGCACAGCCTGATGGGTTCTGGATGTGCCCTGCCTTGGGCCAGTTCAGCTACTGCAGAACTTGGAGCTTTATCAGGTAAATCAAGGGAGAGCAAAGCCATAACTAAATGGGACTTCATTTGTGGCTGTGCCTTTGGAGGGACAGGCCATCCTTTACATTTACCTCTCTGTATTACAATAAAGCACCAGACAAGGGCACTTCATCTTCACTTGTTGCATTTTTGCACTAAGAGCTATGTCAGAAATGTCTTTGATGCTGGAAGGGCAGTGATTCCCTTGCAGCAAATCTGCAAATATTTCACAGAGGTCATATGTCCAGAACAGGGAGACAGGAAAGGAGAAAAGGGAGACAGCAGCAATCCTGCTTATCTGTGCCTTGCTGTGTGATATCTGAACCATCAAGATACAGCCTCACTCCTCCTGGGACTGCAGGAATCATCTTCACATGGAAACCAGCTAACAACATGCTACATATAAAAGAGCTGATCACCAACTGCTTCACTTGCAGACTATTAATCTAATTTATGATTATCTTTCCAAAAATTGGATCCAGCTGTTCAGCAGCCTTCACTGGGACGTTAATGAATGTGCTGAGCTTGCAGAATGAAAGTTGAGCTTCAAAAAATTCCTGAGTTCATTTTTAATGAAATGTTTTAATTTATTTGCTTTTAACTATCTTGCAAGCTTTAGAAGTAGCCCTGGCATCCTTTTATCTTGCTTACTTGATATTTTTTGTTAAAAGAAACTCAAAATTAAAATGCATCATGTTGTTGCCCTTTTAGCCCAACCAGTATGCACAAGTCAAAGCTTTCCTGTCTTGTTTCCATGAAAAATCGGTACAGCTCCAATATTCTTTTTGAAAATAAGGGAGGACTGCACAAGAATCTACAAAAAGTAATTTTTTCCCCCCTCTGAACACTCAAGGGGTAAAAAGAAGGACTAAAACTACTCTTGGAGGCTGGTGAGGTGTTAGGGGCACACACCTGACATATTCCTGGCCATCCCTGAGCACCATTTCTAACCACTACAAGGAGGAGATGGATGTGGCCTGATCCAGTGTAGCTCTTCCACCTTCTCCACACGTCCCCTTTCTCCAGCCTTGCCTTGGTGCTCCTCAGGACAACACTTAGCCCCCTCTTTTTCTTTTTTTTTTTTTTTTTTCCCTGCCTCCCTTTCCTTTGTGGCTGCTTTCACAGAAGGAGCCCAGGAGAACCTGAGAACTCTCTAACACAGTGAGACCCTGCTAAGGAACATCCACAGCAAACATTTGGGACTCAGCTTTGGCTCTGGCCTTCCTTGCCAGACTGCAATGCTGGCAGCATCTTCTGGTATTAAATCATTACAAAGAAAAGAGCATTTAAATGGCTTCACTATTTACCCTCAACATAGAATGCTTACCATACATATAGATGCTTGCCAGGTCTGTGATTGAGGGCTAATTTTATCTCCCATCACTGCAATACATATTTTTTCCCCAGGAAAAAGGGAATGCAGCAGTGTAACCATGGCTCTGTGAGACATTTTACTGCTTGACAAATCCTGCATGGCTTCCTCCATGCCCAGGTGTTTCTGTTTGGGGAACATCTCGGCACAAAGCACAGCAAGAGCATTTTGGAACTTGTCAGAAAGAAGTTTCTGTCTCCAGAGCAGCTGATGCCTTCATCAGTGTGCTTTATTTTGCTTCTGACTTAATGGGCAACTTCCACCTCACAGCTCCTGTAAATACTCAAGGTGCACAATTCTAGTGGCCAAAACTTTACCAGAAGGGCCTAATTATTCACCTGTCTATTGACTATTGATATTTCACCCTCTCTCCTTCATGGAAGGATTGTTTGGGTGACCTGTGATTATACACCTTTGGAACAGCCCTGCTTTAATTCTATATTCTCCTTCTCTTTTTGTATCCCTATCTGTGAAATTTATAGGAAACTCTTAGGGGTGAAGATGAATTTTATACGAGGAGCATCACTCCCTCCCTCACCTTCAGGACTGGCTGTGCTGCCTGCTCTCTCAGGCCAATTTTTTCTGTTTTGCTGGCCTCATAAAACCATTTGGCCCACGAAGTCAGGAGCAGTTCTAATCTATGCTCATCCGTGTCACTTCTGCATTTTCCAGCACTGTGCATTTGCACATGGACCTTTGTGGCAGGTTTATTACTGCCCATGTTTATGTCCTAGGCAAATGCCAGCAGGAGAAGTGTGCTTCTGCTTCAGTCCCTGCTGGCCAGATCCTTGCCAAAACAGTTTTGCAGGATCTGAATGCCTTTGGGTCAGCTCCACAGTGCTCTGGGGCAAGCCAGTTCTCTTGTCTGTTTATCCCTTAACTAAACACTGGCAAACACAAAAAGGACACACCATCTTTCTGCAGAAGAAGTAAACTGACCTTCAGCCTGGCTTTGCCCTTTGCTCTGTAAAATAATAAAGAGTAAGAAAAAATATGTACTTGGTGCACAGCTCCAGTGACTTTTGAGCAAACCTAGAGCTGCAGTGCAAGAATGGACACAGTTTATTACAACTCTGGCATTTTTACATCGGTTTACTATCAACAGGAAGCAAACTGTTTGAGAAATGCCAGACAAATGGCTCTGTGAAATCCTGCAGCCTCCTAAGAAATGCTTTTAAGCAGCTAAACTGGGGAAACCTCTCAGATGAAACTAAGCAATAGCTTGCAGTCAGGATGTGCTGACAGAAGGAGAGAGTGCTGTTTCAGCCACAAGAAAATCCACTCTGCTATCGAGTTAAAGCTGTGCTAATTATGATCCAGATAATAACTGCAAGAGAAAGTGGGAGAGAATGTTCCCTGTGAGTTGTAAAATGCATTTATCCTGCACAACACCCCTCCTGCAGCTCTGCAGGCACACAGACCTGCACAGGAGCTCATTCCCAGCTCAGGCTCTGGGGCTCCTGCTCCTCTCCTGCTTGCTCACCCCTAACTTGTGCCCTCACAAAATCACTGCTCAGGGGCACAAGCTTTCATCTCCAAAACCAAGGTGAGAGTGGGCATTCAGCTTGTCCCAATAAAAGCTCAAAAGCTCCCAGCTCAAAAGCCACCTTTACATAAATGCCTATGAGAGGTAAGCACTCATGCTCAGACCACAGGTTTTGTGCTTTGCTGGGAATACACAACATGTGATGGATGCATAACACTCTGATAGAACTCATACACACACACAGAAAATTCTTCACCAAGACTGCCAAAATCACATTTTTGTAGCCCCTTTCATCTTTGCCTTGGACTGGTGGGTAGCAGCCATGGGGAAGGGTGAGCTTTAAAATACTGCAAGGATTTGCAGTGGAAAGGTATAGTTAACTTAGTTACAGTTAGCTGTAGCTACTATGCTATAGTAACTGCATTTCTTTCTTGCAAATTGAGAAGTCCAGTTTAAAATGCTCCTGTACATAATATTCTCCTTCCCAGGAATATTCACCAACTGGTGTGACAGCACTCAGCACTGCAAATTAATAATGGCTATACTCCAATCACCCAGTGTAATTGCTGGATACTGTGGTACTATAAACATTGGCAAGGACATCACAGGTGGAAAAAGCCCTCTCATATATAAGGCTTACCGAGATCTCACTCTAAATTGACATTTAGCTCCTTCATAATGGCAATAAAGAGCTCCACTAGCTGTATGTATTTCAAGAGCAGCTCTGACACTCAAGAGTAGGTGCACAGATTTAGAAAGATATAATTTACACTTTGATTCTGAGTACATGCAACACTCACTGTATAAAAGAGTTGGCTTGTCCTCTGTAAATATTTTTGAGGTGACATCAAAGGCCAGCTGGAATCTCTCCTGTGGAAAATACTCAAACTCTAGGATTACACATGTGGGGAGAGAGACTCAGATAATGAACAGCCACACTCTCCTGCCAAGGTCACAGCCCCACATTCAGCCTCAACAGATCCTTCTACCTAGAGATTGATCAGGGCCTGACATAAACTGGGGCACCCCTAATCCAGTGCCTAGGCAACAGATATCTCTGTTAAAAAACAAACCCTGACAACTTGGTGGGCACAGAGGCAGAGGAATGAGGACATGAGAATTAACGGCCACTTTGACCTACGTGCATCCTCATCATTGCAACAGCTCAGCTGATGTTCTTAAAAAGGTTTCTTCACTTCTAAAGGGGGATCTCTCTGCTTGGGGACTGCAGGGAAAACTGTTCTTTTCTCCATCATGAGTCTGAATGGTGAAGAGGGAGCCCGTGCACCAGCACTTCTCTGCTGTGCTGCATTCCAGAATGATCTACATTAATTTTGGCAGCAAGGTCAACTGAAGCAGCTCCTGCCATCCATCCCTGCCCTGCACAGCTCTCCTCCACCCCGAAAGCATTCACTTCAGCAGTGTCAGAACAACTGCTTCAAGGGGATGAAACTTGGGCTTCATCAAGCAGCAGAGACCAGATAAAAATAATGCAGCAAGGAAGGGAGGCCTGCCTGCTCTCCCAGCCCAGGGCAGCATGCAGCCCTGCAGCCAGCAGCTGTGGCAGGCAGGCAGAGAGGGCAGCAAAGGAACTGCTAGCCCTCGAAGCCACCAATAATTAGATTTTCAAACCATGCCCTGATTTGATCTTCACATCCTCCAGCCTTGTGGAATCAGGCTATTTTTTTGGCCTCATTTTATACATTAAGAAAAGAATGGGTTAGTTGCTAAGCAGAAGAACTCCAAAAACATCATATGAAACTCCAGCCTCCTTACCACTTGGTTTTGGGGTCTTCAGAGTCAGAAAAACTGGGTCTCTCTCCTCCTTGCTGTACCCTCCCTACACATGGTTTTTCCATGGGTCCAACCAAATATACGGACAATCACATTCTAAGTATTTACCAAGAAAATGCAGAATTACCAGCAAGACCACTCTCAATCTGCCAGAGTATTACAGTCCCTTTTCTAGATTAAGAAACAGGCTCAGAATTCTTAAACAAACACCGAAGAGACTGTGTTAAGCAGAGAAGGCTCAGAAATAGCACAGCATGGAGTAGCACAGTGCATCTCCACACAGAAAGGGTCTGTTAAACCCCCAGGGTTACACACCAAAGGCAGACAGCCACCCAATCTGTATTTCTGCTGTGCAATCCTGTGCAGGGCAAGGCAAAACCCAGTGACAGGACAGCCTGCTGTGGGCAAATGTCCAGCCAGCAGCCAGAGTGACCACTGGTAGGAGCCTGGGAACCCCCACTGCAGGGGCTTTGAGAAGAAGTTAGCTGAAGATCTGTCATGAGCAGTTTATTTTGAATGGATCCTGCCTGGGGGCATCAGAATGGAGCAGACCTCCTGTCCTTCCTAGGCTGATCTTCTGGAATGAAAGCAGAGAAAGTGTGATTCTGATACTGTCTCTGACACTGGCTTTTCATTCATCCTTGCAGCTATACCATTAGCTCCTCAGAATGCTTCCTTGCCATAAAAGTGGGATTAAATCACTTCATAATTCATATGAATATGTAAAGTGCATGGGCACACAGACAGAAATACACACATGGTGTGTATCTCTAGCTCAATTTGTATCTATAACCATTTATCTACAGAACATACATGCATTGCTTCTATAATGTCATTCCAGAGAAGCACGAAAACAGCAGATGAGAAAGAAAATGGGAAAGCATTAAGGCTAAGGATAACAGTAATTCCACAGCTTGTACTTAGAACTGCTATTTTTGCAGCAGAGACTCCATCTCAGACTAGAGAAACTTTCCTGATGATACAAGTGAGTTATTAGAACTCCTGACACCAGAACACATAACCCACTGCCACAGTACACTGGAACCTGTGTATTCCAAAACATCACACCTATCAGGAATACTCCCCTTTGTGCTAGCATGTGCCAAAATAAGGACAGGACCAGCTCTAAGACAAAGGAATATTTTCCAGCTCACGCCATACTGAGAGGCTGCATGAGAGGGACAGACCTACGTGACAAAACTTCTGTGTCAAGGCCCCAGAAGGCAAAGAAGCTGCGTTTTAAGGGATGCTTTTCAATTAATGCCTGGGCAGAGCAGGCATTTAAACTTCATTAGAGCACTCCAAGGAATAGGAGCAGAGAACACAGAAGAATCTTTCTTGCCTCATCTGTTCAGCTGTCACTTCAGCGTGCCAGCAGCTGGACTATACTACACAGCCTTGCATCTTACACAGAAAATGAAGTTTGCTAAATACATTCTACAGGAACACAAAGCAGGATTCATGCATAACAACCAGCCTCCACTTCTCCAGACACAGGGCAGGCAAACCTAGCTGCTGCTTGTTGAATCACACTGATTGCAGCTTGAAATCTGCCTCTGCTCTTTGCAGAGGATGCACACACAGACAGTGCAGGCACATTCACAGGGGCCAGCTGAGCATCTCCATACATCAGCTTACATATATCACATATATTAGCCATGCAATAGCTGAATACGTGCAGACAAACAGCACACACTGCACAAGCACATTTCTGCACAGATTAGATGTCTGCTCTTGAGAAATGACAGGAAACGACTGGGGAAAATTTATGAAAACTGAAATAATCACCGTGCAAATCACCAAAGTGGGTTTGAGATGCAAAGGGATTTAATTCATCAATTTGCACAGATTAAGCAAAACTGAAATTCACTGCATTAAGAGCTCCTATTTATTTCTTAAAACCTTTCTTGGCAGGGAGCCATTAGGTACTTGTAAAAGATTAGAATTATTGGTGTTTGATGGGCTCTCCTAAAAGGAACAGAGGGAGAAAATCGCAGACTGGATTCATTAGGATCATCTTCTGCTAACTCCTGTATTTTACAAAAATACACTTTAAAAAGCATAAATAGATGACAAATTGCCTATTACCTAGCATGATTCCTGGCCATCTGCACTCTCTGTGAGCACATTTTTCCAGGCAGACCACCTGCACTCCACAAGTGTTCCTCCCTACCCCTGCTGACACATCTCACAGGCTGAAAGATCCATTTTACAGACAACTTTGCTTTGTCCTGCCACATGAACACTCAGCAACTCCACCACACCTGCAAATCAGGATTTTAGACCACCAAGCTGACTTCAGTCAAGATGCAGGGCAGCTCTCCTGGCTGCCTGCAAACCTTCCCCGTGAGCATCTGTCAGCACAGCCCCAAAAAAACCAGCAAATCTTCCCTGCTCTTCTCACCCCAGACATCCCTTGTTCCCACTTATAGGAAAGAACCACCAACATTCCAGCCAACGTGATTTACAAGCCAGGATCTGATTTCAGGTTTTTATTGGGTGAGAGATTAGCATCCTGGCCCATTTCATTAACTGTGCATCAGCAAGCCAAATTTGCTGATTGACTGAAGTGATTTGTGAGGTTTGTGGAAAGAAATGCTTATGTTGACCTTGCAGGCCAAAAAAGAAGAAAACCAGCAATTTCCAAGGCAGCTGTACAACAAAAAGACAGAGTAGTCAAAGCAGTATTTTGTGGTTTTTGAGGTAATTAGTTTTCAAAATTACATTCATGCAGACCTCCTATGTTTTATACTTTAAAAATGTCCTTTAACTTGCCTTTAGTGCTGCTTCTGCACTAGCATATCCTGACAAATGCAACTTGAGAAATAACCAGAATCAAAGTGTCTCATCCTGCAAAAGCTGATTTTGAGCCACCTGCTTGACTTCAGCACATATGGGACTGACTCTGAGTCTGGGGTCACTGATTATTCCAGGAAAGTGGTCCCAAGTCTAGCTTCTCACGGTGTTTTTTCTTTCCCTAATTAATCTGTTGGTCAGCCTGAAAAACGGTTTGAATTTTTGTTGTGCCCACTTAAAGGATTTACCTTTCTTCCCCAAATTTTGTAAAAGAATCTGAACATTTGTATGAAACGTTCCAGATGAGGGTGAAAGACATTGCAGATTTTGAAGCTCTCCTGCAAACAGAAAGTTGTGAACTCCTCTGGTGTTAGCCCAGCCTATCTCTGCTGCATTATCACTGCACTGTTTATTGCAGCTCACATAGGAACTAAAAGAGAAGTGGCTAAAAACCTGTGCCAAACAAAATTAATTTGTCATGAGCAGCGTTAGCCACAGCCATGTGGCCATTTAATTCCAGTGTTTCGTGCAAATCAACTATATACTGACATTTCCTCCTGGTTTTATGATTTACATCAGGTGCTAACAGTGACTAAAGCAGAACTAAAATAAGGGATGGGATAAAAGGTGGCCCACGAAGAGGAGATTTGGCAGTGAGGCATTCAGCAGCAATCAGCTGAGGAATTGCACATCTGTGCAATCTGCTGCACTGCTGGAGGCTCAAACCTGCAGCTCCTCCAGAGACTGAAAGGGTTTTCAGTCAATAACATGAAAGAATCTTGCATGATTTACCAAAGTTCTCCTTCTTACCTTGAGACCTTCCGAAGAGACCACAAGGAGCTTGTGCTTTGTAGGATAAATAAACAAAGCTTAAATACTACAGAGTTCTGAGATTTTCTTATTTTGCTAAGTTGTTCCCCTTGCTTCTTATGTATAATACAGATTTATGCCTTGCTTGCTTTGAAAGGCCGTGCTAATGCCAAAAATTACCACAGCATGTGAATCAAGAGAATGAAAGCTGTGTAACAGAGAAGACATTTCAATTTAGGCTCCTTAAGAGCTCTAGTATTTAGTTTAAAATTCCAACAGTTAATGAGCAATTTTTGAGAAGGGATGTCCTTGTCAGGAATTCAATAGCTCCACTCTTTCAATTATCAAGTAAAATCACACTCATGCTTGAATACCTAGGAGCAAGAATGGGTACAAGCCACGAGCACAAGAACATCCTTTGAAAAGGTCACTTTAAAAAGACACTGCAATACAAGGCAGCTGTGTTACCTCCCCCAAGAGCCTGACATGTTTTCAGTCCTTTTAAATGTAATTCTGGGGAAAATGAACAGGCTTCATTTTTCTCCTCGGCTTTGCAGAGACCTTAGCCCTTGGAACACAGGTACTCCTGTTATACAGCATCCAAATTTTGACATTTATTCTAATTACCTGTGCTGGGAGTACAGGTACAGCCTCTCTGGCCAGTTAAAGGAGAGAAAGTCTCCCCTGGGAGGTGATAAAAGCATATCAAACAGAAGCTTCTCTCTCTGCTAACAATAGAAAAAGCCTGAAGTTCAATACTGAGCTGCTGTTACAGCTGTGATGGTCTGAAGTTGCACATTAGCTCTGATTTAGAGTGAATTAGTAGGAATATACATCCCTGTGCTTAAGCACCTTCAAACTCTGGAAAATGCTAGATAAAATTCACTCATGATTTCCAAATTATGCTCACATATACATAGGTACAGCCTCTGTGTGTGTTTGGAAGCTTTCATGCTTTCATTTGCTCCTGAGTGTAACCAAAGGCACCACAGAGCAGGGAGCTGCATGGGGAGGGATCAGCTCATTGCTGCACTTTTTACTCCTCTGGATCTACACTTATGGCAAGGAAAGAAAAACACATCTTTTGTTAGAAGCAGATGACAGTGAGTTGGGGAGGAGCTGTGGGTTTTTTTGGTTTTTTTTTTTCATTTCAGTTATTATCTGTATTTTGGAGTTTCTTTCTACAAACTGTCACAATAGATAGCATCTGAGACACAGAGGGAATAAAAATCACAGTATTTTGAAACTAAACAGCTTTAGGAAAAGCTATAGTCACAAGGATAACTGGTACTAGCAAGATGACAGCTTGGAAAGAAAAAAGTACAGGACTTTGAAACTGTGATTCACATTAGTCCAAGACTTCAGACAGCAGGACCATCAACCACTTCTGCTTCCAAAGGATACTCCCAAAAACTGCCTGAGTGCCAACAGGAAAGAAAAAAACAGAGATGGGGAGAGGTTAGACTATGCTGTGATCATGTATAGATCCAGCACATAAGCTGAGTAAGGTGGTTTTTACTCACCTTGGAAAAGCTGGAAAGAATGAAAACTTAGCAAAGCTTTTATGGGATAGAGAACCCTGTCATGTCTCTGCAAGCTCACTTGAGGCTTTCCACTCTGAACTATGGGACAAAATGACCTAATTAAAAAAAAAAAATATATATATATATAAACCAGTGGAAAACAATGCCCAAAGGAACAAAGCCAAGGAATGTTCATTAACCAAATGTGCCCAGCTCCACTTTACACAGTGCCACACATATCCTGGGGAAACCAGCTGCTGGCTGTGCCTGCTGCCCTGGCCAGCAGAGTTGTGGCTGCACAGGGCTCTCAGGTGCACACAGGGAGCTGGCAGATCCTCCCCTCACTTCTCAGCAAAGAGGAATCAAAGCCCCACAGGAATTTGTTGCTGCTTTCCCAATCCCTGACACGCCAATAGGCACACTGGGGAAGGGGAGCCTGGCCAGTAAGCAGCTGCTGCTGCTGCTCTGTGCTGTAAAAGAAAGCATGTGTGTTCCTGCATGTGTGTGTGCATGGGCTTGGACAGAGAGGCAGGATGAAGTCATGATTCCCACCCTCAACCCAGGCCAATTAACATTCCCTTGGAGGTTTTTAATTAAAGCCAATGTCTGCCCAACAAAGAAGGCGAGTCTGGGAGGCTGACATCTCGTCTCCTCAAAAAACACACACAGACACACCTCCCAGATAAAAGCTATTTATTATCTGCTCAAGAGACTTCCTGGGATCCATTCCCCTCTTCTGGCCCCACTGTGGCCAAAGAGTCCCTTTCTTATCTGTGTGACAGGTCTATACAATGCTTAATTGACTTGCCTGGGGTCTTGGGTTTTCTTTAGGGAAAGCAGAGCTTTGGGGTGGTGATGGGGAGAGATCCCATCCTTTTGGCTTTTAATGAAAAGAATCCCATAATAATGCCATCCATTTGCAACCATGACCCCCTAGAAGATACTGTGTGGACAACTGTTTTCCTCCCAGTGGGAGCTGGGAAAAACACAGCGCTGAATTCTCAACTACTTTGGCTTTTGTTCCCCCAACACTGCAAAAATACAGCATTCAGGAGATGGAACTTCCCTTATGCTGAAGCTGGATTTTGCAAACAACAAAACCTTCCAAAAAGTCACTCTTGCTCAAATACAGGCATGACTGACAGCAAACACAGTTTTGAAGTTTGACACAAACTTCACATAAGGAAGTTTGAGAAGGGTCAGCTATTGCTGAAAACCCACACAAATCCTAAATAACAGCTGAAGGTGCCTGAGCTGAGTACACTGAATGTTCCCAGACCTGCAGGTATGAACACAAGAGCACTCAGTCCCAAGCCATGGCAGCACTGCCCTTACCAGTGCCTTGGGGAGATGCAACTCCTGCCAAAGGAGCTTGGGATTCACTCAGTTTTTCCAGAGCAGCACTGGATGGCAGCATGGACCCTGTGAGCAGGTTCTGATGGCAGGAGCTGAGCCACCAGAAGAGCCCCTGGCTGCCAGCAGGACACACCCCACCCTGGCACATGAGGTCCTGGCCTCTCCTCCTGCACCAGCACCCACCTGATGTCCCCTTGAGCCATGCCAGCACATCGAGCTTTTGTGTGCAAACCCACATCAAGTCAGGGAGCAATCTGCACTCCCACTGTTTTTTCAATATTGGGGTTTTATTCCAAGTTTAGTGGGGCAAACCCACTGACTGAGGTGCCAGCCACACCCCTGAGTCAGTGCAAAGGAACAGGCATGCACAGAGTGGGGAATGGGAGACACAAAGCCACGCCTGCCCCTTGGACAGCAAGTCATCAGCTGTCACTTCAGCTCAGACTTTCTGAAGTGGCCAAACCCCTCAGTAAGTGACCACAAGCAGTTTGTCCACAGCAGACTCATCCAAACCTTTGCCATAAATGCAGTCCCAGTAACTACAGATGAGAATATGCATTTATAAAATGACCAAAGCTGGCTTGTGTGGTCCCTGGCTCCCCCTGCTCCCCATCCTTCCAGCAGAGCAGGGCAGCAGCCAGGACACGCTGCTGTGCTTGCAGGGCCAGGGCAGGGAAGAGGTGAGGACATGATGGAGTTTGCATCCCTTGCCTTTTTTGGCAGCTGCTCTAGCCAGACTCAGTGAACTCACTGCACCTGGTGAAATCTGGTTGCTAAAAATTTGTTTCTCTTTCCCAGAAGGAGGAGAAGGAGAAGAAGAAGTAGAATGAGAAGGAGAAGGAGAAGGAGAAGGAGAAGGAGAAGGAGAAGGAGAAGGAGAAGGAGAAGGAGAAGGAGAAGGAGAA
>JANRGV010000002.1:3359039-3376671 GCA_024734035.1 Alethe castanea | reverse complement strand
AGAAGGAGAAGGAGAAGGAGAAGGAGAAGGAGAAGGAGAAGGAGAAGGAGAAGGAGAAGGAGAAGGAGAAGGAGAATGGGAAGGAGAAGGAGAAGGAGGAGAAGAAAAAGAAGAAGGAGGGGGAGGTGGTTACTAGCCCTGCTGGAAGGGGAGCAGCCCACCTCACCAACACATTGCCCCAAGAAATTATTTTGTCTTTCAATCTGCGGTTGTAAACTTCAGTTTTCCCTGAGGATCTGTGTGGAAATGGTGCAGCAGAGGAACAGTTCTTGGGGAGGGAGGGCTTGAGGGAACCTTCCCCTTTTTGCCCCTCATGGCTTTAGGGCAGCACTCTGGAGAGGCTGCTGACAGCCCAGGGAATGAGCCACGTGTTGAGGTGACAGCAGAGCACTTGCCACATGTGAACAGATTAATGGGCCTTTCATACACCCTGGGGCTGGGTGAGGTCTGTACACGCTGCTAGTGGTATGGAATAAAATCCCAGAAATTCTCAGCAGAAAACAAGGATTCTTCTAACTACTTGTAGTTAAGAGAACTGGTCACTGGTAGTTTGTACTGGGAGTAAGAAACTGTTCCCGTGACTTGCATTCACTAAATACACTGAGAGTCAAGTTGCTGCATTAAAATCAATTTTCATAATTAGATAACAGAAAGGAGAAAACAGAGAGAGGCAGGAACTCTCTGAGTGCATGCTAGGGAAGCACCCAAATAATGTAATAAATCCAAGAGGAAATCTGCAATTAAGAATGAGGACATTCCATGAACTGTTTCTCTGATGACAGCTTAGTATCTCTTCTGTCTTGCATTCTGAAATTAAAAGATGCTGCTTCTGCATACCAGCAGAGCTTCCCTCGCTGTTCTCACGCAGCAATGTAATTCCATACCCAGAACTGTGTCCCAAGATCACAGCTGTACACTGTGTGCATACACCAACCAGTCTGTTCCCAAAGTTTTAAATATATAGCAGAGGCTTTCTAAAGGTCCCTGTCCTCACACAGCACCTTGAATATACCTAAAGTATACTGAGATTCTCAGGTGAAAGTGTAAAAATGCGAAGAATAATCATTATGAACAAAGTTAAAGTCCATTTCAACAGATAAATGCATCAAATATTCTGTGTTTGTATATTAATATATGATAATTAAATCCCTGTAGCACTAATGCCTGCTTGGCCTGGAACCAAAGCAGCTGTCTTGGGGGATTCTCTGCATGGTACTCCCTCTTAAATACACTAGAAGCAGACACTTATCCACTTTTAGGCCTTTTATAATGTTTGCATGGACAAAAATAGAGAAAGAGGCAAAGGCGGGAGGCATGGGGAGAAAAGAATAAAAACAAAAAAAGAAATGCAGGCTGGAAGTCAGGAGAAGCGAGTTTCCCGCAGCACAGCTCCGGGGGTGCTTTCTGAGGCTCTCAATGGGGATTCAGAGAGCTGGGGGAAAGCAGCCTAAAGAGATTATGTGAGTTTGCAATTGTATATTGGTTTGGTTATTTTACATGCAGCTTCTGATGTCCTGTTTCCATCGCAGACAGAGCTAAAGAGCTCGGCTTTGTTTGCAGCCCCTCCGAAACGGGGGTGCGGGAGGCGCCTTTCATCAATGCTGCCATGCAAAAAAGTTCCTAATCTCTCCAAAGTCCAGCCTTACTTCTCTTTGTCCCTTGGCCTTTGTCTGCTGGTATTTTAAATCTACAAATTCCAAAATGGTTTCCAGTGTACACTTTAATCTGACACTGCACTCCTGTTATTCAGCCTCTCAAACTGCACCTTGACGTGAGCCAAGGGAACTGCAAGGAGCCAGGCACAGTGCAAGCAAATATTTCAAAGAAGAACAAGATTATCTGTGCAGAAAATACAGCAACTGAATCATTAATAATGTATTTGGAACTCTGCATCAAGCAATATATGCAGCACTGTATTAATAAATTTTGCAGAAAGAAAGGAAATTTAAGACCAAAAATGTTGAAGTTCTCAAAATCGAAGTAACACTAACCATTGGTTTGCCTGTTACAAATAAGTAAACCACAACTTTAAGAAAATAAGTCACTCAGGCTGAAAGAGTCCCATTATTAGGGGTGCAGCTGAGAACCACCTCCCCCAAAAGATTTCTGTGTCAGGAAACATCCTCTCTTGCCATCTGAAAGACTGAAGTAGTGCTGCATGAACTACAACAAAGGCACATTCCCACTGTTATCACCTTGCCCTCGGAAGGATCAGACCTCCCTTTAGCCTGGTGTTGAGGTTCTGTGGGTAACTTCACCCCCCTGATTGTGCACCTTGTGGTTAAACCAGTTTATCTGGAAGAGTTCACCATTTCTAAAACTTCTCTCCTGTGACCTCTTCCAGCTCTCTCTGACCTACTTCTCCTAAAGGTTCCAATTTATAATGTAGAAAAGTGACTTCCTTATAAAGCATCCCAAACCCTACTAAGGGGTCTAGGACCTTTACTGACATTACTAAAAGCTCTCTGGATTTTGTACCAGCCTTCCTGGCTCTGCAGGTTGGCTCTATCTCCATCTCTGTGTGCAGAACAGAAAAAAAATTGTTGCTAAATGTCAACGTTATTTTTCATACCATTCAGGGCAGTCAAAGTATTTTCAAGTATGTGAAGTAGCAGTATTGGGGCAAGGGATTTCATGAACTATCCTGTCACGTTGTTTTATATAAATGGATTAAATTGGTGCAAGCTGACTCTGTCAGTGAGATATTGGTCTCCAAGCTGCAGCCATATGTGTAACAGAGCACAGGAAGATACAGAGAGATCGAGGTCACGCTGAATAAACAAGAATAAGCACAAAGTCCAAACCTCTCTGTGTCTGTGGATGGTTATTCACAGCCCTGCAAACTGAAGCAGCCATGAAGGATCCACCTGAAACTTGGGAAGTTGGACACAGCCCCAGGTGCAGCACAGAGAGTGCCCAGAGCAGGAGAGGTGATGATTTCATCTCAGCTCTTGGGGGAGATCGCTTTTCCAAATCTTGCCACACTGAAAAATCAATCCACAGGCCACAACTCTCAAAGAAACTGGGGTTCATCAGTTCTGCTGCTCACAAAGTGATTTCTGTGCAAAGGCAGTAGTCTGGGACAAGGCTTTTTTCCTGGCAGCTTCTGCTGCAAATGGCAGTGCTTCATTGCATCTCCTTCATCACACAGGAAAAAACACTGACTTCCACTGAAGTGACTGCTCCTGGAATGTGAATTTCCTCTGCCTAGCACACACTGTAGATGAGGCAGAGTGACAGTATGGTGTATCAAACTAAAGCAAACTAAACCAGCACATCTCATTTTTTTTGTATCTTTTACAATACTTTCAGCTAAAAATAAATGTCAGCTACTGACATATCAAGCACTAATCAGAGTCCACCCTTTTTTACTTCAGGAGAACTTACAGCATTTTGCTTGCTTTTTGTCAGAAAATTTCCAATCCTAAATCTTACATCTGCTAAGGTTAATAAATCTCACTGTGTCATCCTGTTCTGCTCCTTATTCCTCCTTTTCTCCCTGAGCTCATGCATGTTTGGAGAGCTGTGCCACTGTTATTTATGACACTACCAACCCTCTTGTCTGCTCAGACACTTTTATGGCTCGTGGCCACATTCCAAAGCACAGTGTTAAGGGGCTTTAATGGCTGTGGCAGAAAACTTTTCAGGTATTACACATGTGTCAGCCTAATATTTTAATCATGCTGTGCTTCAGGTACAACACTTTGCCCTCGGGGGATTGTCAGGTTACAGCACACTGATATATGTTTCAACAACTCTTTGCCTCAGGAGGGCTTAATCAAAATTTATAGTGAGGCAGTGCATTCTGTTCAAGGGCATGAGCAGGCAGGATTCTTGCACTTTGATCTGCATCCTTGTGCCTGGCTTGCAGTTGGCTTTTTCTGCATGGAAACAGGAAACACACCTGAGTGAGCAGTAGCTGAGGAGCTGGCTCCCACTGCCAGCACTCCCTATTAAAGTGTATTTTGTGATCTGCCTGCAGCTGGGCTGGCAGGGATGAGGCTGTCCCTGAGCAGGGGGTGAGCTCTGCAGAGTCTCCTTGTGCTGGGAGCAGCAGAGGGGTGATGGGGAACGAGGCACACACACCCAGCTCTGGCAGAGGGATGAATTTTTCTGAGAGTTCCTCACTCAGGTGACTCTGCACGTGCCTCCAGTATTTAACAAGACATTAAAATGAAAGTATTTTGGATTACAAGCCTGTCAGTTCACACAGAAACACAAGCCACAGCCTGAGCAGGATGCCCCAGAGCTGCTGACTTGACCCTTTCAGTGCCATCTGTCCATTTCCAAGCTCTGGTGCCAGAGACTTTTCAAAAAGTGTCTTTTAAAAGGCAGCTGAGACTGCAGAAAGCCTTGAGGCACGGACACATACCCAGCCAGTGTCCCTTCTAAGCTCTGAAGGCACAGCTCAAATTATAACAATCATCTTTTAACTGATGGGGGTGTTCCCCAGAAGCACCAAAATACCTCAATGCATTCCCCCTGCCATCTGCCCAGCCCACCACTCCACACAATTATGCTCTGCTCAAAGGTTGGCCCTGATTGTGCAGAGGTGAGGCATGAAAAGGAGGATTAAGTCTCCTGACTCGAAAGCTTTGTAGGAAGGACTGATCCAAGGTCAGGCACACACATCTCTTTCCCACAATGCCCAATGGAAAAAAAATGAACTGCAGATTAAGAGAATGGCCAGCAACGTGGATGATGTTATTTTTTCAACCTTTTAAAAACAAAACTTGCACGAAAATTAAAATAAAGCGTGCAAGCAGGAAAGAAATGTCTCCAGACATTTGGAATCAATTGGCCATGTGCTTCCATATCTAAACTCAGTCTGGCTCAAAGGAGAAGCCTGAGTACTAAACACTCTAAGAGAGAAGACAAGCATGCTCAGACAGGCCCCATTTGGAGAAGACCTTTCCAGAAACTACTTCCTGGGGCTACATTTGACACAAATAAAATGACAAAAACTTGCATCCACAAAGCTATTTTCTGCCTTAGGCTGCTAACTCACCTGCCTACAAGCTCCTGTGGCTATCAAAGCCGGAACCTGCCACTCTTCCTACTGTAGAGCCCAGTGCAAATGTACATTTCTGAAGAGTATTTCAGATACAGGCTCATTTCTAAATATGAGCAACATGCCACTAACTTCAAAACTAAATTAATATACACTCCAATACAAAAGAAACAAAATCAAAAGGGCGCTGTTTAAATGCTACAGAACAAAAGAGGTACCAGTTTTACCTGTCTTCTATTTTTACCAGGCTTCAGATTGAAAAATCACCACAAGAATATAGTAGTGACTGCTCTGGGCTCCTTGTGTCCCTGCAGCTGCTGATCTTACAGCAGAAAGTCTGACAGACCAAAAATACTGGATTGTCTTTCTGATGTGGCACTGGAAGAGTCTTCTGTGCCCTGGGCTCCTGTGCAGCACTGTGATGGGAACACTGGCAGCAAAAAAAAAAAAAGAAAAAAAGAAAGAAAAAGAAAAAGAGTCATGGAGTCATGTGCTCTCTGCATTTGTGACATTAGGGATGTACAATGAATGCTCCAGACAAAACCATTATTCCTCAGTGGGAAGGAGGAGCTGGAGGCAATGATTGGGAAAGAAGGAAGCCTCCAAAGCAGCACTCCTTGCTGGAAACTGCATGGCACCAAGGCAGCATCCAGCACAGCTTGAGTGCAACCACCACTCTGACTCTGAATGGGACAGAAAAAAACCTCCTGGTCTGGGAAAAACAAAGGAGCACCTCCAGCCTTAGTGGGACAGAGAAAGGACTGTTCAGCCCCCAAAACAGCAGCAGAAGCAGGCCACTGAGGAGTGCTGCTCGCTGCAGTGCTCATAGCTCTCACAAAAAACTGCAGGAGAAAGAAAGTAATTCTTACAGCACAAAGACTCCCAGAAATGCAGTGTGGCAAACCCAGCCTCCCTCCCCTGCAGAAAGCTGCCTGCTCTTCTCAGGCTCAGCTCAGATCTGCCCTTCCCTGTGCTGCCTCTGAGATGAGACACTTCTGCCACCACCATCCTGATGCAGAGAAACTATCTCTGCCAGCAAATTGACAGAGAATTTCAGTCTTAATAATCATCCTGCCCTGCACTTCAGCCTGATCCACATCCCCGAAGCAAGATTAATCCACTAAGCCTCTCAGCTCCTAGAAACGATACTTACAGGCAAACAACTATCCCCACTCATTCTCTCACTCAGATGATAATCAGAAAAATGTCAGTATTTGGCTCACTGTGACAAGCTGATTTGAAACCTCCTAAGGAGCACAAGCTTGCTGGCTCTGGGATAACCCTGCTTGTCCCTGTGCTTCAGCCTGGCACCCTGGGGAAGAACAACCTTCCAACCTTTTCCAACCTTTCCCAACCTCACCAGCTCTGTTTCTGTGGTCTGTGGAAGGGTTAAAAGAGCTGGTGACACAAACCCTGATCACTGCACATCCCAGCATGGCAGGAACCTCCATGGCAGGGCTGGGGATCACTCAGCTCTTTCCTTCTCCCAGACACAACAATCACAGGTGCTGCTCCACCTGACTTCAGTGCTTCCATGCCATTAATGCATTCTTCTGATTTGCAAAATGACAAATAGATATGGAGAGTTCATGGACATCTTGGCACCTTGGTGAACCAGAATCCATATTTACAATTAAGTCTGAAGTTGTTAGGAACCAGCTCAAGCTTCCCCTATAAAGAAATCAATACCTTTGAAGCTTTATCTTGGCACACCTTAGTTTAGAAAGAGTATTTTCTTTAGTCTTTGCAGGGATAAGAAAAGGAGTGAATAAAGACATGAAACATCACAGTCACAGCATTTAAGAAAGAACTGGCTACTGGTTTTTTCCTTTTTTTTTTTTTCTTTTAATTCTCCATTTTGAGGCAATTTTGCTTTATCCTTTGAACTTCAACTTATTCATTCTTATTTTAGAGTTTAAGCCATTTGAATGATGAAGCTTATTTTTTTATGCCTTTATAATAAAATATTCAAGCTGTTACAGGGAGCTAGTAAACCATACATTTTTTCATATGTGGATAATATACACAATTTCTAGTGGAAGAAAATGGTCTTTCAGTATTTTATTTTCCCTTGGAATCAAAAGGGCTGGAGAAAGACAAGACAGGCAATAAAATATATGCAATGCACAGTTTGTGATAGTTGTGATTAAGAAGAGTTTAATTAGATCAGCAATATAAAGGAGGTGGCAGTGGAAACTACAAATAGTCATGCAGAAAGGAGAAATAACTTGTCCAGCCCTGCCATGCACACACCAGGCCCCAAGGCTGTACAGCTAGAACAGATGGCCAAGGAGTTATGTCCCCTTAAATCTTAGTAAATCTTCCTCCAGCTTTGGCTTCAAATGCGTGGTAAAACAGGTCAAAGCAAACCCTGCATTTCTGGGAGGGAAGGTGAAATTAAAGGGCACAGGTAACTCAGTAATTTTGTTCCACAGTCAAGAGTTTTCTAGATTTCTGCCCACTGAGGAAGGCTCACCATGACACTGCTTTTAGGAGATTTGGCACATATGACAACTTTGGAGGAAGCTGTGTCTTCCATTTGACAGAGAAATTAAAGATAAGCCCTAGGAAGGAACTGCAGGGACCTCATTGCAGTAAAATGAAAATTAAAGTGGATGTACATGGGAACGATGGGAGCAGGAAAGGAATTTATTGCTAATATTTAATTATCTGATAGCTAAGCAGATTGGGAAAGCCACACAGACATAACAGGTCTTCATCTAAATGTCTGCAAAACCAAACATTTTCCTTTCAGCAGCTTCATGTTCTGTTCTTGCTCTTTTGGCAAAGTGCTTAAAATGTTTAGGGATGGATTGTACATGGTCTGAAAGTCCCAGAGCATACAAGCCAGGCAGGTCATTCAATAAAACCGTGAACTCACAATTTTTTCTAATTTATTTCTTTGTACATCTCTCTGAGAAGCCTTGATTACTTCAACACCTTCCTAAATCATGCTCTCTGACATCTTTTGCAAACTCACACCTACATTTTGCAGTCTCAACAATAATCCATTCCACAGTGAACTGGGTAGTTTCTAACACATTCTCCCACTCCAGCTGGGCTCTTTCAAAGATAAGGAATCATTCAAATGGCTTTGCTGTAACTAATCCTTCTACCCTTCAAACAATAAAAATCAGCAAGCTCAATAAAACTAATGGTAAAAAACCATAAGCCTGGAACAACTGAGTTAAACAGAGGATTTTAGAACAAACCCTCAGCCCTCTAGCACTGAAATCCAACTACACAGGAGGGCTCCTTTTTCCTCCTTGCTTTTCTCAAGGCTTTCTTGATAAAGTTCTGTGACAGGGCTAATTCTGTGTAGCCAGAGTGTGCTAATTGAAATGCAACCCATCATTTCCTTCTAGGTGATTTGTTCTTAATATCTGCTCTGCATCAGGGTTTTCATACTTAGATGCACCCACTGTGCCATTGGGAGGGAGGGAAAAAACCCTCTTTGCTGTAGCAGAGAGGATGAAAAGCAGAGAAATCAAAGGGGAAAGGAGACAGAAGGCTTTCTCTCTTTAGTCAGGGCTGCTCCTTATTCCCCAAAGCTGGGCCAGCACAGACAAGTTGGCACTTGGTGCCCTGAAGAAACAGGCTGGCAATTTGGCATGAGGTTTTGAAAGACAGCCTGGGTTTGGATGCCATCCTTGCTCTCCAGCTGACACCTGACTTTGGACAGAGCTCAACAGGAAGCAAGGCATATGGAAAAAAAGCCTTGTCTAGGGAACAATGAGAAGCTAATAGAGAAACCTAAATGAGACATGACTCAATTAATGAGAGCTGATGGGGCTAATGACTAAACAGATGGTATTCCTAAAAAAAGATGAGGGAGAGGAAATATAGCTGTGATAATGGACCTGCTGTAGTGTACATGGCAGCTCTAATGCTGCCTCTTGCAGAGCATTGAAAGCTCTGAGAAAAAGGAGTGCTTTTTGCCTCAGCTGCAATACACAACAACCTGAACAAGGAAGCTTACCTGGATTAAGGCATCTCATCCCTTCTTCCTGCAGGTGGAAGACGATTTTATTTTAAAAGTCTCCTACTAGAGCCCCCAATAGGCAGGCAAAAATGGTGTTACAACCATATTTTCTATCTCTATCTCTATTCTCTATATCTGCACCCACCCTTTGTTTTTGACAGACTGCAGTAGAAAAGTCAAAGTCTTTCAAAGTCAGAAGTGCTCAGAGCTCTAACTAAAGGAGCTTCTAATTGCAGAGCACTACACAGTGCTGCTGTCAGCATCTTCCTGCAGTGGTCACTCAAGGACAGACAGACTGTCCTCTCCTGAGACACTCCTGTACATTCCTGGAGCAGCCTTGAGAAGGTTGGACTGGATTTGATCCCACTTAATGCTGTAACTCTGGATATTACAGGTCAGATGTTATGGGCCACTGGACTGCCAAGGCAAGTCAACATTAGGGCAAGGAGCAGCCCCTGTCCCCTTTGCTGATCTGTCAAATACGATTATATTTGTGACATCTTACCACAGGCCTGAGAAACTGTAATGAGTCCTAAAACTCTGATCCAAATACGCTTCCAGCTCCAGCCAGCAGCCTCCTTTTAGGTGCTCCCCATGTGTTCACCCAGCAGCCCTTCTTCCACAGAGCTGCTGTGATCAATCCATGCAGTTCCTGTGGGTTAAATATGCCACTGTGGCTTGTCTGCTCTGATCACAGCTTTTGCAACAATGGGCCCCTCTCTGGTGTGTGCCAGCAGGAGGGAGGAGGGAAGGTCCATGGGCTTTGGATTTCCTCCCTATATCCCAGCACACAGCTGCCTCCTCCCATCAGAATGCAGCCAGCATTGTAGCTACTCACACCTCTTCAGGCTTTTGCATTTAGAAACAAGCTAAATTAAAAAAAAAAAAAAAAAAAGAAGTTGCTACACCTGAACATATAAAAATACTTTCCTAAAAAGGGCATATAAAAATACTTTCCTAAAAAGGGTAGTGCATCCATTTTCCTATATTCCTATTTATCAGCATCTCTGAATTTGACAGTCTGCTGTCCCTTCTCACACAGGTCTTGGTGCTGCCATTGGAGGGCACCTTGCTCTGACCCTCAATAACCCACGAGAGCCTGGCCATGAAGAATCACCAGCACCACTAAACCTGCCCATTCCATCAGGGTTTTCTTCCACAAGGGGAAAGGCAGCAACAGTTATCCCTAAGTTCCAGCCATCAAGTGCAGGATATCTCCATCTCCTCAACAGGGGTGTGTTAGGATGTTTGGGAGATTTATAGCTGAGCCATAAAATAACATCTTTTGAAGGAAGGAAGGAAGGAAGGAAGGAAGGAAGGAAGGAAGGAAGGAAGGAAGGAAGCAAGGAAGGAAGGAAGGAAGGAAGGAAGGAAGGAAGGAAGGAAAAAAGAAAGAAAGCGGCGTGAGTATGTCTAGGCTTGAGTTCTTTCTGACAAAAGAACATTAAAACATGATCGTTCAATTCAGAAAGATTCAGGGAACGATGCAGATACAATTTAGGAAAGCCAAACAGAATTAAATTCTCTGCTTCTGCTTGATATCTGCTTTTGAGTGAGTGCCAAAAGCCAATGAGGTTGACTTGCATGAACATTTCCACTGACTCTGGCAGCAAGAAGCATATTCCAGCTGCCTCCCAGGGAAAGAACATATCCATGGAAATTAAAAATGAGTGTTTGTAGGGAAGGAGATGAAAAGAAATATCTCAGAAATAAGACTGAAATGACACACAATTCCTGTCTTAGCTACATTATATAATGAAATATTAAAAAATATAAATAATAAAAACTCTATAAATAAATAATAAATAATCAAAAATAAACAACATAAATAATTAAAATAATATGAACAATCAAAACTCTATAAAAATAGAATATTTTGTTTCTTTGTTCAGACTATAGAACAAAATAAAGAAAATCCTAGGCAAAAAGCACAGAGAGGGAATTCTTAGACAGAAGCACAGAATTAAACTGAACATACTGGCACAGCATCAACAAATCTTTCAGAGAAAGCCTGACAGTCCTGCACAATAAATCTGCTCCCTCTTCATTACAAGCCTGTCTGCAAGAACACTCTCCACTAAAAGCACTGCTACAGCAAAGTTCTATTTATAGAAATCCTTGTGGCAATTCCCTACTTCTCCTCCTTCCTACCCCTTGTCACCAATCACAATCATTATCTTTCTTGGATGGTGTTAAACAAAGGTGAAGCTTGTATTTCCCTGTTTTAAGAAATGGTATTTATTACACAGAAGGACCAACCAAAACATATTAAATGAGTGATATTCATGTTTAATTTGTGTCAAGTCAGTCATGGGCATGATTTTGTTGCTTTTGCCCCTCTCTCCCCCTGTGATTACATTGCTCCTGGAGCAGAACCAGCCCCATGGCTTCTTGTGATGCTCTGGGGAGAACACAGGCAGGTGCCTGTCATGCCATGAGTGTGTGTTCGGGTGTGTTTTAAGGCAGAGGCTTTTTGAGGGACTCATTCCACACCCCTGAGTGACAATTGCAATTGTGCTCCTCTTTCATGCAGGAGCAGGTACAGCAAAGACAGCAGCAGCACAGGGTCATCCCTCCAACTTCACCTGAGCTGATGAAAGCCTGCCCACTCTTTGCAGCTGTATTAGTCCAACAAAAACACCAACCATCCCTACAACCCTTTTTTCTTTTAAATCTTTTGATCATTATGGCCACAATATTCTCATTGCGACAACTGATCCTGCAATATTAGAGCTCCTGTCTCACCAAGGGAAAAGTGGTTTGTGTTCTTTATTTGTTCACTCCTTCATCTCTGAAGGGGAGCGTGGCAGGGGAGCTGCATGTGATCCCCCCCCATTTGTAACAAAATGGAGAACTTCTTCTTCAGTGTCTTTTTAATGAGCAGTGAATCATCCAGCAGTGAGGCTGTGTGCGTGCAGTGGGATCCTCTGCGTTCCCTCTCTTTATTCTCCTGTCTTCTAAATCAAAGATTCTTCCTTGCTGTCATATTCTCCATGTGTGGATTGAGTTTCTGGGCCAGGGCTGCCTGCATTTGAGGATTACAGAGAAAAGCAAGGCAGGGACACTGTTGTGGTGGCTCTGACCCTTAGGTACGGGTTATTCAGTTGCAGAAAAGTGGAAGCAGAATACTCATTATTTTGCTCTGGGGAATTTACACTCCTGAACAAAGATTCTGCTGACACACACAGGTTGCTAAGCTTTCTGTCATTGGGTGCAGCTCCAGCTTTAGCACTCCAACAAAAGCAGCTGCATCCAAACATCTTCAGATGCTGTTTCCTCTCATCATTCCATCCTGGATCACTGCTGTCCCCCTGCTCCCCAGTACATCCAGGGACCTTACAAATCATCACAAACAGCAAAGCCCAGGACAAAAACAGACCCAACCTGAGCAGTGAGGGAGCAGGAGCCAAAGGACAACCCAAGAACCAGAAGGCTTTGTGAGAACAGTGAGTGAATGAGGGGTTTTAAAGGTATGTGAAGCACCAGGACATTGGGATAAACAAGGGAACAGCTTCACTACCTATGTATCCCTCCTGATTCAATTTTCACTCTACTGTTTCAACTCAATTGGTAGTTTCATCGTTTTCTGCATTAATTTAAATGCACACAATACCCCTTACAAATATTTAAAACACGTGATGTTCCAACTTCCTCTGATACAGGCAGGCATCTGCTTTTGTCTTAAAGCTACACTTTCAGTCTGGTACTTTTGTTGAGTAACTCAAATCCAGGAACACCAAGGTTCACTGTAAACAGCAAAAATGAGGTGGTGGCACCTTCCACATGGGCTCCAGCTGCAGCCTCAGCTTCTTCTTAGGATAGGGATTACAAAGACCTGCCAGGTGAGTAATTCATTATTAAAAGGAAACTTGCCAAATGCTAAGTAGATCAGCTCTCTTTTTCTCTTGAGAAAATCCCTATGGCCAAACAAGAAAAAACCGCTCTCCCTAAAGTAAACTGGAACCATTATTTAAGTGAAGGACTGACTGAAGTGTCTTTGTATGTTGCTGTTAAGAAATGTGGGAGGTGGGGGGGAAGAGGGAGTGATCTAAAAATCTTATTCCGAATTTCTTATTTTCTCTGTGTTGTTAATAAATTTCTTCTTTACACCCTTTCATGTTTCAGGCCTGCCTTGTTTTTGCTCCTAATCCTATCTCACAATAGAAACTGAGTATATTAGAATTGGCAAACCTAAACTAAACCAAGATATTTTATTATATTTATCGTTTTCTATCCACCTTCAGTATTGTTTTACCTCAGATTTGTAAATTACCGAAAACTTTGGTGTTTTTAAGAGTTTTCAATTATTAAATCATAACTAAAGAAAGCACAGAGACAGGCAGGCGAGATTCCCAATGAAACTCCAGCACCTTCTGGAGTGTGAACACTTTGCCTTGGGGAGCACTGCTGTTACTGTAATGTGGATTTGTTCTCCATTTATAAACAAGACTGAACAATCCTAGTGCAAAATTTCTTCTTGTCATGACAGTTAACAGAAAACAAACTATCATGAAGGAATGAGATGTCCCTGGATACTGATTATGCACACAATGACATCCATTTGAGTTTTGTTTTGGAGTTTGAATGTAAAATTGTTAAACAATACTGATGTTTTTCAGTAAACCCCTGGCAAGCGCTTTGGAATTTCTTATCTTTCTTACAGTAAATGAGACCACTCAAAATTACCTGTTTGGGTTTTTTCTAACCAAATGACAGTATTTGGTACTACTTTATAGATGATAGAATCTGAAAAGTAATTTCTTCCACTTTCTTGACTCTTTATGGGAAAATTGGCCTTTTGTGCTTGTGCTCAGTAAAGCACTCAGCATCAGTCCAGCTGTAACTGACACAGAAGCCTCCAGCTGGGAAATCCCATAATACAAATTTTCACTTACAGCTTCAAACACAGCTTTAATAAGCATGGATTTAAATCAGGAACTCAGAAAATGAAGAAACATACTCGAAACAACAACATATAGGATGAACGAACTTCAAAATGCTTCCTTGTTGAATGTCTTTTGATGCTCAGCAGCAGCTTATTTGTAATCAGAAAGGTGCTACAGATGATGTTACACCTTCCTCTATGTATTATATCTGTATTTTCTATACAGAAAACTTTCTATACATATACTTTTTATATAAGAAAGTAATATTAACCTTCTTTTTTAAAATTTCAAGATACTATTATTTCATTTAGTTCTTTAATCCCCAATAGCTTTTGTATTATTTTAAAGGTGGAGGAAGCAGAAGTCACATGTGTACTGCCAGCAATCACTGTAACAGGCTATTTAGCCAAAGCTGGTGGGATACAAGTCAGAAGAGCTGGCAAACCTGGCAGCCCCACTACCTGTGGCAGGTTCCTGACCCCCAGCAGGCCCTGCCCCTCCTGCTGCAGCTCTCTTCACTCCCAGGAAAGGTGAGAAAAGCTACAACAAACCTTCTGGAACGTCAATTAAAAAAACCCCAAAAACAGGGCTGTGTTTTAATCTCTAGAGTGTTTCAAAGCCTGGGGAAGAAAATAAAAATAAATCAGAATCCCAGGCAGTAAAACCTGTTAAGGTAATGAAGGATTAAGCCCACTAATAGAGGCAGGCTGCCCCCAGCTCCCTGGCACTGCCCCACTCTGCTGTGTCAGTGCCCATCTCCAAGGGGCAGCAGATGGGAAACTGGAATGATAAGACCAGCTAATGCTGCCTCCCTCACAAAAATGGCACTATTTTAGCATGGAAGGCTTTTTGTGTTTAATCTCCAGCCGATTTTATTTCCTGAAGAGTTCCTTTGAGAGAGGTGGTTAATGAGAAAGGAGCTATAGAAATGAAGAATGCAGCTGATTGCATACGCAAATCAGCATGTGCGTTTTCTTTGGGGAGGGGGATTTGCAGATGAATGGGTTAATGATAAAAGCCATCGCTGGCTTTTTATTTTTTTTTTTCTCTCCTCCCAAGCTCCACAGCTGAGCAGGATGGGATGCGAGAGGGGGAAGGATGGTTAGGGACAGGGAGATTAAAAAGTACAAAGCCATTTTGACGGCTTAAAAAATATTTCTGGCAAGCTTGATAGCACCGGCTGCGGGAGGACCTGCCTTCAGGAGGGAGCACCTGCTTCAGATGTGACTCCCAGACAAGCCTCTTCCTCAAACTTTTCATTATTTGGAAACGAGACAAAGAGCAGGAGAGGAGCGTGCCAGCAGAGGGCACTAAGCAGTTATTCTCCCAGGCTGCTAAGGGGAGGATGTCTGTGTTGGGAGAGGCTAGATGGGAATCAAGAAACAGAGAAACAAACAGAGAAATGACAAAGCAGGAGCCTGAGCCCTCCAGAAATAGTAAACCTTCCCTTCTTTTCTTTGCTGTGGTATTTTGGAAGCTGCTGCTAAGGCACAGAGAAAAGGGTTTTTGTCAGAAGCCCTCCCTGCAGATGTCTTCTGATCTCTTTGGAGATATTTCAGCCTCTAATACAGCTGTCACTTTCTCCCCACTGCTCTAACAAAAAAATGGAGTAAAATCTAATAGTAATAAATTTCTGCCTAACAGAGCGAGCTGCCACTGGCAGCCACCCACTGGGGACTTTGGCTTGCCTGGGACACCCTGCTGGCTGAGAGAGCCCCTGGCTTTAAACTGCTTTTTAAAACTGCTTTCACATCACATTAACAGCCTGCCTGGCAGGAGCAGGAGCAGGATGGGAGAATCCAGGGCTGTCTGATCCCCTGAGCTACCCAGAACTGCTGCTCTCTCCCACCCTCTGGTTCTCCTCTCCAGCTCCCTACAAGTGGAGATGAGCAATAATTCTCTCTCCATGCAAATGCCAGGGAGAGAGAGGCGAGGAAGGACCTTACCCTCAGCCCCTCCTCTACCTGTCCTTCCCTTGGAGAGTTCAAGCAGATAACAATGAAAGCCAAGGCCCATCTGTGGCTTCTGAGCAGACTTTGTCCCAGTTACTTAGGCTCATCTCTAAGCCTGCTTTAGGCTCCCTGCAGTTTAATGCATCTTTAAGAATTGTCATTCTATCACTCCCTTGCTCTGCCGCCCCCATGCTCCCTCCCCTGTTCCAGTCCTGCCTGCTCTCAGCCTCCCTTTCCCCTAGTTAAAAATTCTTCTCATTTGAATGACTGTATTTTCATCAGTCAGCTCAGAAACAGGCCCTCCCCCCTCTCCTTCACATCCATCCTCCTGCTGAACAAAAACTGGGCTGGAGGAGCTCTTTTCACCCATTATTTATTTAAAAGCTCTCCCTTACATTTCGCATGGAGCCCTCAGTGTGCCTTGGGACAGCATGGCAATGCTCACAAAACCAACACCTTAACATCATCAATGCATTTGAACATCTTCAAAATTCAATTCTACTTTTATTCTCTCACCTTGTGCTGCACAGAATGGTAAGGAAGATGAAAAAGTAAATTTTCTTGAGGATTATTAACTTACTTTACTTTTTCTTTGCCCCAGTGGTGGCAAGGGAATATTGAAGGTTCAATCATTTTTAAAAGCACCAAACAGATGAAATTAGTGAGGGCTGCTGTCTGGGCTCAGCACCTCTGAAGAGCTAGTGCAAGTTCATAATGAAGAAAAATCCTGCATTCCCTTTGTCTGGAACTATGAGCATTTATTCATAGCAGGCTAGCACCAAGACAGACAAAACCCTGCCACAAATGGAATATATTATGCCCATCCCACTGGTCCCTGATGGGGGCAGGGAAAAAGCTGCTCCATGGCTGAGGTGAGGCTTGTTCCTTTGTTCTGCCCTGTCTAGAGCAGGGCATGGTGTCCTTTTACAGTGAGCTCAGGTTTTACTGGACAAACCTGTGCTTGTTCAAGGACCTAAACCATCAGTGATCCCCAAAATTTCAGGCTCAGTTCCCTGAGGAGCTGGAAGGCAGCCTGTAGATGTCTCTGCACCTGGGGCAGGTGTGTCACAGCAGGGTATGCAGCCTGTACCAACAGCGGAACAGAGAACTTTCAGCTCTAGGCTCCTCAATAGACAAGGGAGGAAGAGGACAGGAAGGAAATCAACACATTAAGGATGCACAGTCTTGCTGAAAGTCATGGCAGAGCAGGGGTAGGGCATGGAATGAAAGCCCCAGTTTTTAAAGATCTTCTTTCTTCAGTTTCAATGGAGGGAGACTGTGAGCATAAAGGCACCAGATCCTTCAAGGGCAAAAGCTCCATGCTATATGAAAAAGCCTTATTTCTTCACATCAAAAATCTGTGAAGGAAAAGACCTTTCTCCAAGGCATGAAAATCATTTGAGTTGTTAATTGAATGGCAGATACACTTAATTCTGAAAGCTGGAGAGCCAACATCTGACCATGACCCTCTCTCACATGGGGTCAGACCTCTGATTTCATGGCCTCTAGGTGACCGTTGCCTTGAGCATGGAATTAAGGATGGTGTAATGGCTTTGAAAGCAAAACCAGTCAGAGACTCCAAGTCAGAAATACAATTTAATAGGAAAAAAAGAGAAAAATAAAATACATGCAGTAGTACAAAAGCAAAACCACTGACAGAGTCAGAATACAACCTGCTAGTTAGGGTGGTGGTAGCAGTCCAGATGAAGTGGTTTTGTTGAAGCAGTGATCCTGTAGAAAGGTCTGGTAGCTCTTGTCCTCTGGAAACCAGTGGGTAAGGGCTGCTTTGGTGTTCCAAATC
>JANRGV010000002.1:3337222-3358939 GCA_024734035.1 Alethe castanea | reverse complement strand
CATTTTGTAAAAAGAATAATGGTATTAATAATACCATTAATAATAATTCTGCTGTAATAATAATAATAATAATAATAATAATAATAATAATAATAATAATAATAATAATAATAATTCTGCTACTTTCTCTTTCCTGCACTTAAATAAGTCTTATCTTTACCATTTCTCTGAAGAAGCCTTTACTGAACACAGTCTTTGCAAGGATGCACCTCTCAACTACAGTATTCAAAGCCTGGTCTTGTGTTTGCAAGAAGAATTTGGGAAAAAAACCAGAACCCACAACAAAAACCCTACCATATTGCCATTGTGACTTGGTACAGAGCAGGCAAAGCTGCATGTGAGAGAAGCCTCCTTTTGAGTGCAAATCCAGTGGTTTAATTTCCTAGTTTTTCTGTAATACCACAAACACATCCAGAGCACTCCTCCAACATGTGCATTTAACCCATCTCCAACTACATTTCAAAATACCACTTTTTGCAACCAAACTAATTGTTCTCAGTAAAGGACAGACATTATTCTTGAAATAAGTCATTTCAAAATGATGACCAATGATTGCTTTTCTGCAAGGAAAGTAAAGGCCAGCTATTTGTGCTTGAGAACATGCTGGCACTGGAGGATTAAACTCAAGGGCCCACAATATCCCTTAGTACTGGGAAGGACAGCAGGTAGATGCTCCTAAGAGATTTAATTCCAATGCTGCATAAGCCACTCACAACCACGAAGACTTTGGCACAGACACAGATTCCAACTGTTCTATGTAGCTAAACAAACCCAGAAAGAGCATTCCTTGCTGGCAAGCCTGGAAAAGAGCTTGAAAACCATGGAGAAGGAAAGGAAGGATATCTCATACAGCCCTTTGGGAGAAGGAGACAAATCTCCCTCTTCCCCTTTGAATCTTCCAGCACCAACTACAATTTCACTGGATAACTATCACTTACACTGAAATAGTTTTGAGACAGCTACATCAAGGAACCTGCACAGCAGTGCACAATATTTATTTGCCCTCTGGGAGAAAGCCAGCATGGGTAGGTGAGCACAGGGAGTGCAGTGCTGGGAACTTTAAAGAATGTGGGACTTGGGGAAGGAAGTAATACATTGCTGTAAGCAGTGTTTAAATACTTAGGTCAGAAACATATTCTGTCTCACATTTGTCTGGTAAGTTTAATTTTCACCCTCCATGTCCTACTTCTGCAACGCTCAGGAAATCACTAAACTGAAAATAATTGGAAGCTGGAGAACTATTAAGGGGAAGTATCACATTTGCTTGCCCTGTTTTCATCATCCTGGAGCTATCAGACTAGATGGATTTTTCTCCTGCTCCAGTACAGCTGCTCTTTTTTTCTTTCAGAAAGGGTAACATCCCACATGAACACAATTTAAGGTCAATATACACTCGTGGAATTGTACCAAGATATGCATGTGTGCAAATGAACTTCCAAAGCTGGATGGCTTCAAACTCTGCTTACATAGATCCAGCTCAGACCTACAGCTCCTTATTGTGGAACATGCAATATTGATGGCATTTTGCTACATTTCAAATTTTAAAAGCTCTAACACACAGCTTTTAAAGCCTACAGTTTACATGAGTGCTTTTACAATTGCAATTACCCTTTGCTTTGGAGTTCATTTATGCAGTGACACAGCTTCTCAAAAAAATGGCAAATTCAGGTGTTTTGGCTGTTGCAGCATCGTTTTGCAGTACTGCATTAACCAAACACATTTAAAACAAGATTTAATCCAATTAAAAAAAATATATGATGGTGAATGTGGAGCAGCACAAAAAGCTACTCAGCCTCAGCAGCATCAGCAGAGTCACAGATATCGAGGGGAGGAAAGGGGCAGGGAGCACAAGGCTGGCAGCAGGACTGAATTTTCAGCAGTTGCTTACAGTCTGCTATGAAAATAAACTGCAGCACTGGCAAGAGCAGTGTGTGGGAGATACCTGCAACACCCTGCAGGTAATGCAGCCATCAGCAGGCAGCTCCAGAGCAATTCCAGAGCTCCAGGAGGGAGCTCAGGGCACACACAGGGTGGGAGAAGCTGGGGCTGTCCTGTGCTGCTCAACTCAGGGGCAGCACTCCAGGCTGCAGGCTCCTCTCTAAAAGCTCCTTCTGCAGATCTCACAAACCCTTTTGACTCTCCACACATCTTCAAAGACGGGAAGAAGTTTTCCAAGACTCCAGAAATTAAATATTTCTTGCTTTGTTACGTAGTTGGTAATTAGAGGAGGGCTGGGGGAAAGGATTTGGGACAGTTTTTGTGTTTCAACAGACTTAACATAGTACAGCAAAGTGCTGAGCAAACACTTCGTGGGAGTGGGCAGAGAGTTTTTGAGCTCAAAGCTATATAGATTAAATGTACTGAATGGTTTCAATACATTTAAAATCCCACTCCTATTTTGAATAACACTTTGAAATTATATTGTGACTTCCTATGGAGATCTCCCTCACTGAGGGAAAGCAAAGAGTTTCCTCATACAGAGCTCTGAATTCCAGTGCTTTTCATTGCAACACTGGCACAAAGTGGGAAGATAGCAATTTCACTGGCAAGAGGCTTGTGTTGCCTCACTTTATACTGTTTCTGGGTTCAATGGGAACCTTGGGTTTGGATATTCTGGTTTTTTTTTGTGTTGCCTCACTTCATACTGTTTCTGGGTTAAACGGGAACCTTGGGTTTGGATATTCTCTTCTTTTTGTGAAATGGCTTATTTTTTGGGATATGTATTTATAGAGCATTGGGGGTCATGCCACAACTATTTCTCCTCTGTGCAACACACTACTCCAAAGTGACTTGTAACAGAGCATACAATGGGGGAGAAAGGCAAAGAAGAAAGAAATATTCATCTTTTTTATAAAAAAAGATTTTACACTTACCTGTATTTTTCAGTTCATAAATGAAGAGATGAAGAACAGAAGATCCAACGACAGTGAAAATATGGAAGAAAAAAAAAAAAAGAGAAGATAATTAATCCATTAATTCAGAAATGGAGGTTTATATAACACAGAGAGATTGGT
Source organism: Alethe castanea (assembly GCA_024734035.1). Lineage (NCBI taxonomy): Eukaryota > Metazoa > Chordata > Aves > Passeriformes > Muscicapidae > Alethe > Alethe castanea. The sequence goes on along the minus strand of JANRGV010000002.1, from coordinate 3,355,925 downwards.
GCCATAAGAGCAGAGACCTGAAGATCTTTCCCACTGTCTCACCCCAAACCAGATCACACACACTGGATCTCAGTAGGTGTAAATTCATGGCAGAATCTCCCTTGAAGGTTGGGACAGAGAGTTTATTTTATGGCTGAGGACTCAATTTGTTGAAACGAGCTTAAATTGTGGAGTGTGGCAGTTTCTTTCTTATAGCACAATGAAAGCCTGGTCAAAGTATTTACTTTCCTGAATACACTTCAGAACATGCAGTATCCTGAAGATGATGAGATTTTTGGCGTGCCTTTTTGCGTGTTCTAGTCATTTTAAGAGAAAAAAAGGCAGAACAAAACACTTTGGCAGGAAAGAGAAGTGTTTTTCATCCTTGAAGAGGGCTCTTACTTCTCTGTGTAAAGGTCTCTGCTCAGAGAGAATTAACTTATTTACCAACAGAGGTCTTTCAAGGATTCTCAAGTTCAGTGGATTTTTTTCTCTTTCCACATGATGAATTTTAAAAACACTGAATCAAACCTGGCAGACAGGACTGTCTGTTCTAGAAAATTGTCCTTTCCCTCCCTTCATCCCACCCTCTCAGCACAAGCCAGGAGAAGGCTGGGATGAAAGGCTGCACCTAAACCAAGCCTGTGTGTGCAGGAGTGAGGCTGAGTTTCAGCTCTGCACTGCACACAAAGAGAAGCCCCAGGGTTACAGGGAAAGGCACTGACAGGTTCCTTTTAATTAGGCTGAAAACCAACTTGGTGAGAATGGCTTGTCTGTATCAATGGCTCTAATTGACTGTTCTGAAGACAGACAGAGCAAATAAAACAGGGGGTAATTATTGTCTGTGACAATTTGATTGACAAGCTTGTCCCCTGGAGGAGAATCCAGAGAGACCATTGTCTAGCAGAGCCCCCAAAATAAAGCACTGGCTTTCAGAAGGCTCCATTAAAAAGCCCAGTGGAGGCCTGGGAGATTTGGCATTCATTTAATGGGCTAAGAGCCATTGCAGCCAGGGAGGCTCAGGTGAGTTCACTGGGGAGGGGAAAAAGGAGCAGGGGTGTGGTTCAGCCCTCGGCAGGAGGAGGGAGAGGAGAGCAGGTGAGGAAGGTGCTGCCTCACCCTCCCTGCAATACACTCTGAATTCAGGGAGGCAGATTTTCAATTCAGCATTGTGAAAAACGAGATTAACTTTCCTGGTAAAATTTAAGAAGTTTAATAAAAGACAATAAGAGAAAAACAATAAAGCAAAAGGTTATAATGGCTGGGTGCTTGACATTCAGCCAAGAGCACACCTGACGTTTTGGAGACACCCCTTAAATTCATCAGCCCACTGCATATTCATAGACCCATCATACATTTTCAAACTTTTCTGTAAACTATTTTCCATATTCCAGGAACTGTTTTACATCACTACTCCTTGAGTTTGCCTTTTTAGAGCATGCCTGTTTCTTGGCTGTGGTTTTAATTTATTTTTTTAATCAGTCTTAATTTGGGCTGTGGTCTTCAATTTCTGCAGACAGTCAATGCTGGTAGCTGGTGTGTCAGCAGTAGGTGTCTTTATTGGGTGTTATCCAACCAAGCAGGCAGTTCACTTACTACAAAGACACTTTACCAGCTTATGTCACTCCTAAAGAAAACTATATCTTAAAAACAATTTCAACACCACACATACAGTATCCACCCTAATATTTGCGAAAATCCAATACCACAATATGTATTTATAGCACACAACAAAGGTGAGGGCCCCCCAAAAGACAAAGAGAAGTAAAAGGAGGGAGAAAGCACCAATTAGAAACAAGCCTGTCAGGTAACTTGGAAAGAATTAATACAGACACCTCGGTGCTGTCCATCTGCTCACCCACTTTCAACTTTCTTTCACTTCTAAAGAAACACTTTTCTAAGGAAAAGTTTCTCTACCAACTGCTGACCCCATTTGTTTTCTCCCTGTGAAGACTCAGTTGTCTTCAGTGTGTGTTTAGGGAACAACAGTGGAAATGAACAGTGTTACTGGAGATATGAATTTAATTTTGAATTTTTAAACCATTTAACCAATTATATGGATTCTTACAGAAACTTGCAATTTCCCCCTCATTTTATTTTTTAATGTCAAGACAATTTCACTAGAAATTCCAAACTGCTTTGCTAAGAATATTCCTGTTCTCCACATCAGTGAAAAAAAATAAATTATTTGGGCATTTTTATTCAAGAATGACCCTTCAAACCACCAGATTGTTCTTTCACCCAGAATCACAGAGCACAGGAAAGTCCCAACTGCTGCCAAGAACAGTGCTAGGGGCCCTCAGGCACATGGGATGGGGCCAAACCTCACTCAAGAGGAACAAAAGGAACAAAAAAAAGAAGAAACCATCAGTTCCAGTCTGTCACTGTGTGTGACAGCAGCAGCCAGGCTGCAAACAGAGCTTGGTGCAGGCAGGTAGGACACACTCACAGAGAGAGGCAGTGCCTTTGACAGCTCACAATTTCAATGGCTGAGACAAAGGATGAATGGAAAACTGAGCCACAGGGGCTGCCCAAAAGCTCAAAAGCAGGCCAGGGACAAACGTTGCGAAAGCCCCAAGATGTCCTGACCTCAGGCTCAGTGTCTGACCACAGAGGGGCAGGCAGCCCATCAAGAGTCACACGCCAGGTAACTTCCATTCTGTCGCTGGATGCTGCTGGGAGCCAGGGAAAAGCAGCCTTGAAGCCTTGGGCTTCTCAGGCTGCACAAGGACAAGAAATTATAACAATGATTATGCACCTGCAGGGTGCATGAGACCTGTATGTCTCGTGATGTTTTGCAGAAAGCATATTTTCAAAGAGGTGTTGCCTTCTCGGACCAATGAGTCTTTTCTCTTTTGTTTTGCAAGAACTACCCTATATAAGTATAGTGTTTCTTTAAATGCGGGAGAACCAGGACTTCTGGACAGCAAACTAATATGATTATGCAGAAGCTGATTTATTGTTTACTTTTTAGTCTTAGTTATACATTTTAAGATTACTGTCTACGCCATTACGCATGTCTTGATTGGTGTTTCTATGTTCATGTGCCTTGCACGAGCTTTTTAGGTGCAATGATTGGAAGCAGTCACTGCCTACTTTTATTTTGGGTTTTTTAATTTCGGTATTTTGTTTTTTAGCTCTTTATCTGCCAATTTAGTACAATTTATGTTTTAGTGGCTTTGAAGGGTCTCAACAAGTTGTTGAAAAACACTTAAAAATGGCTCATTTCGTGCACCTGTTATAAACATTGGTTTAAACGAAGAAATATATAGAAAAACAGCTAAGCATGTGAAGAAAGAGCAAAATATGCAGAAAAACAACTTGGCAGCAAAACCTGGAGAAAAACAGCTAAATATAGTTTGGCCGGTGCACACAATACAGACCACGGCCTGGACTTGTTCAGACATGTCACTGTGGCCCAAACTTGTTCAGTATTACTACATTTAAATAAGCTCTCTTTTTTGCTTCTCCATTACACAAGGAACTATGTTGCATTATCCTTTTCGCTGCTCTCCTATAGCCAAAATGTAACATATTCTGTGCAGGGAAAATAAAACATGAGGCAGGGCCAGGGCACAGCTCAGGCTCTGCAAGGGTTCAGCTGTGGGAGCTGTGTCCTCTGGAGCACACAAACATGGCTTTTTTCATGCCAGACTGTCTTTAAAAAGAATGCCCCAGGACAGCAGACTGTGTTCCAGCCTCCCAGGTGGTGGTCCCAGAAGAGTTAAAAATTACTGAGTCATGAACACAGGTCAGTTTATAAAGTTCAATCTGCTGTTCTGCCTGGAAGGTCAAAGACATTACCTCAAGAACTGAAACTGTGCTCAGAGGTCATTGCCCAAGCACAAATTGCAACAGCACAACCACATAAACCACAAAATCTCCAGAGGCACTGCTGGAGAAGTCAAAGGGTGAGAGAACATTGCAGCCTGGACCTTGAGAAATACAGAAACCCTGAGGCATCCCAGGCTGTGGAGAGTGCCCCTAATCTGCAGAGTATAGGCTGAACTCAAAGAGCACTTAAACACTGAGCTACACAAAATATTTTAAGTCAGAGAACCATCAAATGGTTTGGGTTGGAAGAGACCTTAAAGATGATTTTATTCCACCCTCTGCCATGGGCAGAGATACTTTCCACTATTCCAGGCTGCTCCAATCTCTGTCCAACCTGGCCTTGGACACTTCCAGGGATCCAGGAGCAGCCACAGCTTCTCTGGGCACCCTGTGCCAGGGTCTCACCTCCCTCACAGAGAACAATTTCTTCCAAATACCCAATCTAACCTGCCCTCTGATCGTTTAAAGCCATTCCTCCTTGTCCTATCATTCCAGACCCCCATCCCAAGTCCCTCTCCAGCACTTTTGGAGCTTCTTTAGGCTCTGGAAGGGGCTTTAAGGTCTCTCTGCAGCCTTCTCTTCTCCAGGCTGAAAAGCCCCCAGCTCATCAGAGAGCTGGGGAAGGATGAGCCTCCTGCTCTGGAGAAAGGAAGAGGTATTTATTTTCCAGAGCTGATCAGGCAACATTCATCTATCAAAGAAAGCAAGTGGGCACTGGAACTTGCAAAGGTTGATTTCCCAGGGCTTGGGGTTTGATTATCCCATGTCTAACAGAAGTAGGAGCTCTGCTCAGAGCTTCTCTAGAAGCAGAGGCATGTGTCCCGTGTGGGTTCATTAATGCCTAATAATGCAGCTGAGCTTACCCTAAACCTGCCCTGGAGCAGGGAATTAATTTGTGTGTGTCTCCCTGCTTTGCCTGGCCACCTATTTTCACTGAACTTCCCAGCTGAAATTGCCTAGTGAATTCAAAAGCTTTTACAACAGGAGTGACAAGCATGAAATTAGATGATACAATCATATACACCTCATTCCCTTCAGAAAGCAGGTTAAAAGTCATTCAGGATGCTTTTCAGCACAGAACTTGTAATGGCTGACCATTTCAGAATGAAGGTTTTTATTATGGTTTTCTGCACTGTGATGCTAAATAGCAATAACTAAGGGATCAGAGACTGAAATGGAGCACAGGCAGTGGATGCCTGGGCCTGTGGGTGACCCAGGCACAAAACATTTCCAGTATGAAGACCACACTAATTGGATCCAGACTGCCACAAGCAAAGCAAGGCATGGCAGCTCTTCCCCCTGCCACCAAAGCCACCAGGAAATTCTTGCTTCCTTGGCTGTCTCTAAAAGGACACTACTAATGACTAATGCTAATTTGGATTGTAAACAGCTTTTCTCAGACCTAGGAAAGTCTACATGACTCTGCTCCTAACTGGGACCCAATTATTCCTCCAGGTCTTGTGCCGTGCTGCAGGTTTCCAAGTGTGGCACAAGGACTGACCCTACAAATAAAGAGTCACCACTGCCTTGCATGTGCTTCATGCTTGGAATCCATTTGTGTTTTTTAGCTGCTGGCACCATTAGGGGAGATGCTGTTCTCAATTAAAACCAGCCCATTGCTTCCCTAGGCTTAATTAGAAGCAGGGCTTACATTCTGGCACCACCAGTATTTTCTTTTCAATTAATGGACTTAACAGGCAGCAGATGCCAGTGTCTTCCTTTCTCCCCTCTCCAGCAAGCATCCCACCCCAATTTTAAAATCATCAACAATGATTTTAAAGAGACAGCTAATCCAGATACTGCTTTTAAAACTGATAATAGTTGTAAAAAACCCCAAATAAATCCATGAGAAAACCCATAGCAATCTTCCATCTTCTCTATGTTTTAAAGCAGGTGAGAAATGCTGAGCAAAAGGGAGAATGGTGAATTAAATAACATTGCAAGCCATGATGGTCTAGGACTAACCTTCTTGTGTGACTTCTATTGAGTCCAGTGGTAAGGCTGTAAAAAGACCGCAGTTAATTTTTTCCTGATAAAATAATTCACACACTTCAACTTTCTTGCACTATTTAATTGATCATAAGTTGTATTGATCATAAGTTACTCCTCCTACTGGAAACTGTAAATGCCTAATTAAATGTGATGTTGATTTTTTATTATATAGTAACATGTCCTAACCTTTACCTCAGTAAGATTACTGCCCCTGTTTTAATATTGTCATCTGCTTTCATTAAACTTTGTAGACTTTCCTCACTTTAAATAACTGCTCCTCTTTGGCTGGAATTTGCCAGATTTCCCTGCTCCAGATACTTTGGTCAGGGGTTCAACAGAAATACAGCACACTGACATAAATCTTGCTTGCTTGGAAACTTATTTAAAAACAGCACTGGGGGAATCACTTCCAGCTCAGGATGACAACACTCTGTCCAGCCATGGGGGACTGCAAGGAGGCTTCAAATCCATCTGATGACAATGCTGCCTTTCTGGCAGGCCTGGGCAGGAGGGTGTTCCAGAGGCATGGATGAATCCCATGTAAAATCCTGCCTCGAGTCTATCAGATAAAACTTCCTTTTAAACCTCCAGGGCTAATGACCCTGAGATTAAAGGATGATTTCATGGAACACTCTGATAGCTGTCCTACTCCTGCTTTGCTCCTTACCCTGTAAGTAAGGAAAGGGGAAAAGCCTTTTCCCCACCCCTTGTAAGTAAGGAGCACAAAATCCACACTTTGAACTGCAGGGCCCTACACTCCATTTTACAAAGGTGAGCCACCACTACCTCACAAAGCAATCCTGAAACCCAACCATATTTAATGCTTGAGAACATCTGACTGTCCCAAGTGCCATGATACATTTTGTGATGAATTTTGTGATGAATACATTTTTTCTTTTACTGAGATTGTTGAGCACCCACCTCTGTACTGGTGCCCATCCACCAGTTACTGTCCCCTACACTCTGCTGTACCTGGCAATAAATGGCAATATCTGACAGCTTAGCCTACATTTTCAGAGTCCTGAGCATCTAAAACTTGCAACATCTCACCAATTTTATTTCTGAGCACAAAAGGTCCAGTGTCCCCCTTTTCACGTCTTACAACCCGGGCCAGCACTGGTGTTCATTTCATGGCACAGAGCCAGGAAAGAACAGTTTGCTTTCCTTTAGTCTGACAAAACTAACTTGCCTTTCTGTTAAGCAGCTGTGTCAGATCATGTTTAAGAGAAACTGCCCTTAATTAATTTGATAAGATTAGATTTAATTTAGAAAATGCATAGGAGCTGCCCAAGGGAAAATCTTCCTCCCCACTCCACAACACAAACTGGTTCCAATTCCATATTCTTTTTCGTGGAAACTGTGAATGTGATAGATAGGGTCATTCATAGCATTAAAAAAGGGAAATAACATAATTTTTGCTGACATCAAAATGATTACTCTTATTCCAGGAAAGCAGGGAACAACTGGGAAAAGAATAACAAAACAGAAGGGCAAGGGGAAGGCAAATAGGGGAGTTTTTCATAAGGTAGGTCCACTTTTTGGAAACTGAAATGAATCTGGGACTTTTAGATTAGTTTCATCAGAACTGTGCCCTTTTAATGCTTTCTTATTTCTACATTTATTTTTTTGCTGGAAAGAAAACAAAGTATGTAATTACACTCCCTGTATGAGCAAACCAAAACAAATATATAAAAGAGTATTTCTCACAGAGAAAGAGAGAGAGAGAAGAGTTCAGAAGTATCCCACCCAAGTTCTAGAAATTTAGCTGAGATTACTGACTTGGAAACTTGCTAGGTACCTGAAATCTGAAGCACATTCTGGGAGGCATCCCTGTGGTTCTGTGGGCTACACTCACAACCTGTGCAGTGAGCACCTCTCACCAAGGACAAAATTCTCCAATGAACCAGAATGGAGCTCAGCTTAGAGCACTGCAGACAGAACAGTGCTGCATCTGGCCACAAAGACTTGATTTTGGTTGTCTCACCCAACTACTCCAACTAATTTCCTACCACTTGTATGATAGAAATCCAATTATATCAGTTCTGCTTGCTGTGACAATATTAAGAAGTCTTTAAGCATGATTAATGCTGATAGGAAATACAGAGAATGTTTGATTAGCCTGTTTTTAATGATCCCTTTACATGCCTCATTCTTCCAAGCTTTATGAAACTCCTTTTCCACGCTGGAAGACTAAGAAACAAATGGTATTTGCAGAAAGCTTCCTGAGCTGCACACCAGGAATCAAATGAGGTAATTTAACTGGAAGAGCCCACTTTGAAGGAGACAGTAAAAGCTGGCACGTACAAGATTGAAGAGAACTGAGGAAGAACTCTGACACCAGGCTGGAGAAGATGGATTCTGTCCAAGAAATTACACTACATCAGCTTATGGTAAGTCTGGCTCAGCCATCCTAACCCAAGGATTTTTATCTGATGCAATCCATTTTGCATATGCTAGTTTGATTTAGGAAATGCAGCTCTGTCTAGATGAGAGTTACTGATATTTTTCCTCATGTTTTTCTTGACATCCCCTATGATCCCCTGTTTCAGAGCTGTCTGATGTGCACAGGTGCTACAAGAGCTCCTGTTACAGCTCAGTCTCAAAGCCAAAGGCTTTATTTAAAGTCCCCTCCAAGGCCTCATCTGCCAGAATCATGAGAGAAAGGTCTTGAGAAAAACCCTTTGTCAAAAATCTACTTCACCAGGCCAAAGTGACTTTTGTGTGAGTGATATGAAAAGTGTTCACTCAAGCATTTTAGGTTTTGTTTGGCTTGGACCTTACCTTGACCATCACTGTTAGCACAGACTGGGAACAGCTCAGCAGTTCTCTCCAGCCTCTGTTTTTCCCAGGGGCATGGTTTCATTCCCACCTTTCTGTCCCTACTACAGGCAAGCAGGGATGGACACAGATCCTACACAGAATTTTTTGGAGGGGGAGGATGTAAGATAACACTGAGGAGAAAGGACAAAGGGGGACCACAACAATGCAACCATCTGGTGAAACAGCATGTAGAGGAAAGCACGTGTTAATTTGGATAGAATTACGGTCTTTTCATTTATTAAGTAAGTCACTCCAGCTCTCTTGGATTATAGTGAATGAAAGATGAGGGACAAAACTCATATATTCTTCCCCTACTTACTAAATAGAGTAAAAATGCAGAGATCTAGCTGAGAAGCAGCAAAGCCACTGCAGCACCAGTCAGAGGCTGCAAAAGGAATTTACACAGAAACTGGCTCATTACACACCTGTTAATTCTGGGTATTGTGCATTGAGCAGTTTCTGGTTTTTATAGCCTATCCACTTTGCTGTTTGTACAGGGCTTTATGCATCAGGGAAACAAGTTTTAAGATGGGAAATTAGGTACAAAACCATAAACACTCACAAACAGACAGTGTACAACAGATCTGAGACAGACCTGTTCCAAGTTCCTTTAAGATATTGGTGGGAAGGATATGAAGCTTTGGGATTTGGGCAAAGTTAGACTGTCCTGCACCAAGCTAATAACAAATTTCCTATTGCAGTTTTCATCTCAGTGACAGTAAGTCAACTCAATTTCTTAGCTTGAACAGCACTTTATGGGATCCAGTGTTTATATGCCCTTCAAACACAGGAACTAGAAGAAAAATGAATGCACGCAGTGAAATATAGGACTGCTCAAATATTATGTTTTATATATATACACATATATATATATACTTCAGAGATCTTAAACATTCAGTGTTTGTTCCTAGGAGTAGCTAAATTTGAAAATAAGAAAAGACACATTATGAATTGCTAATTGTGCCATCATTTTATCAAATGCTAAACATTCCTGCCTGAGACACTGCCTCTTCTTTGCCATAGATCTAGCAGCAGGGAGCTCTTGTAATAATACAAAAATACAGCCTGACTGCATTTCTGAGATGGGAACGCACCACACATCCCCTTGACACCAGGGAAATGCATTTGGCAGCTGACTCCTGCAGCTTGCCATTAAAAGAAAGGCCAAACATCTGAGAGCAGGCAGGAGAGCTCTTCCTGGAGGGAGCAATTTCTCTCCCCTGTTCATGATCCCAGAATTACATTGCTCTGATTGAGTTCATTCATCAGCTTAAAATGAGCACCTCACTGCAGTGCCCAGCATATGAATTCAACTAGTATGAATTTCAACTAGTTCCTCTGGAAATGCTCAAAAAACACACACCAAAGAAACCTTTCAGACATCTCCCAAGCAGTCTCGGTGAGTCTGTTCTCAGCACTCACCTTTCTGTAGCAGAAAAGGTAATTCTTCATTCCCACTGGCTGATTTAAACACATTGAGTATTTAAAGAACTACCGAAAATCTTAGAAAACATGATCTCTACCATGTACAGATAAGGGAATGAGCTTTGATATTTCAGCTGATTAAATAACTGTCATCAAAAGCTTGTCCTGCTTTCCCATGCAGATCAGTCAGGGCAACAAAAGGTATCACCTGTCTGTGAAACTATTATACCCCTAGACTTTCATCACTGCTGCTATTTCAATATATTGTCTTCCAGTTGCCTAAAAAAAGGCATTTGAGTGAAGGCAGACTAATCTAATACGTCATCTGTCTGCTTCTCAGTTGTAAAAAAAACTCACTGCAAAATTCATTAGCTTAGAAGTAGAGTGACTAAGTCTGCAGTGTGGCAATTTATTGTGCCCTGACCAAAGAGCAGGAATAGAGTATGTGCTCCAGCCTCCTCACAAACACCAGTGCATCTAACTCTCAGAAAAGAGGTAACATTTAACTACTTAGAATATAGGAAATGGGTGATTTAAAAGAACAAACCAAAACAGAACCCCTCTGGACTAGGTCTTCAAAACAAGACAGCAGCCAAAAGCTCTTGTACAGCTCTAAAAGATGAAATTTTGTTTTTCTAACTAAATCCAAGTGTGGCTTTAATATATTCTGCTTCTGATCATCTTCTTTGTCCTCTCCCTCACATTTAAAATGAACCTTTACCCTAAGAGTAGTATGCCAATTTATGTGAAGTTCATTACCTCATGTTTTATACAGTCATGGCTTTCATACAGAACTCAAGCTTGCACTTGATTATTAACTTACTATTACAGCTGACACTAGTTATTCTGAGAAAAATAAGTAGCAAAAGCTAATATAACAAAGCTTACGATTTTGAAAAGTTTCCAAAAAGAATTTTGGAAAACACGAAGCAAAAATACCCAACAGAGCAGCAGAGCAGTGAAGCAGTGTGTTTTAGCATATCTATCTACTTAGAATCTGAAGAGCTGCATTTTCAAAAGAAATGGGCACATCAGCAGGTTTCTCCCAGACTTTTAAAAGACAACATCCATCTTGCCTGTCCAATAATGCAAGTGCTCCTGTCAAAGGGCACGCCCTGGCATGAACCAAATAGGGATGCACTTCTCAGCAGAGCCCTTGCAGCCCTATTTTCATGTTGTAACACAGAGCACCCCCAGGCAGGTGAGCAGTGCACCTGGCTGAAGTCTGTTGGGAATCCAAGGTTGGGACTTTTAAGTTCAAACCTAGGCCAGGCAGCTGCTGGTTTTGTTCCTTCTCTAAGCTTTGTAGCAATTCCTTCTAAGATTCAATCAGGAGTGAAACATGCTCTGGCCATGGAGCATCATCCTGGATTAAAAATGTGCTTACTGCTCTGGGTAACCATCCTGAGTTGTTCATGTTCTTCTGCAGTTAGGCAGACAGAGTAATGCAGAATGTAATGTGTGAAAATTGTCACCCCATCAAGTTAAGTGGGTGCTTGTTTTGGAAGGACAGATTGAACAGGTTATGATAAAAAAAAAATGAAAACAGCTCCCAGTTTTTGATCAGTAACTGGGCTCTCACAGTTTAACTGTTAGCCAGCAAAAGTTTTTGGGAAAAATACTCCAAAACCTGTGCAAAACAAGATTACATGTTAAACTAAAGGCTAAATGAGTTTAGATTGTGTCTCTCCCATTACACATCTGCCCTACAGTACAGTAAGTATCATTTGGATCAGTTGGGCTTTATGCATCCAGTGGGAGAACTATTAAGAAATTAATTGATTTCATTGTCAGGCTGTTTCACTTCCTTCCTCCTCCCATCCTCTCCAGCTCACATCTTCCTTCATTTCCTGTTCCAGCTCTATAAATCACTCTTCTCCTTGTATATCTATGTTTGCCTTGAAACTGCATTCCTCTCAGCCACTAATTTTTAAATTAGCAAGTAAAACCATAGGATTTCTCTGGCAAGAGTTACTCTGTGTAAACTCTGGCTGCTGACTGTTTGTGGTTGTTCTGCTCATTCAGGACTAAACTACTGGCAGTGCATGCACCACATCCAGCCCTACATGTTCTTTCCCTCAAAACCAGAGCAGTGTCATCTTCCAGGTTCCTCAAGCCAAGTCAAACCAAAAAATACATCTTTTGTGTGACAAACTAGAGGCCAAACCTGTGGAGATCCAGCAGCCTGCACAAATAAATTCTACAATATGCCTTCACCATGCAGGTGAAATAGTCTTTTGATTGTTGAATAAAATAGCCAAATTTCAGTCCATTATGGGATAGGCACTCCTTACATGAAGAACCATTTCAGCTCTGTGGCAACCTGTGAAGTGTGACTAGTTTATCAGAGAGGATTCCCTGCAGAAGGTAGAGCTGATTTAATTAATAGAAGACATTCCAGGATGGAGACCTAGAGAAGGCAAGCAGACAGTAGATCTGGTTCCAGGTAAATTCAAATTCCACTCTACCACCCCCTGTGCTTGCAGCTCAGGATGTGTTCCCTGACTGGGCAGACACACCTGGGAGAAAACTCTCCTGCAAAAGATTTGACATTGCCCCGAAACACAGAGTGTTCTGACAGTGAAGATCACTACAGGAGCTTATTTCTCACCATTCCCCTTTATATCCCTTGAGCAAGCTGGGAAACACAAATGATAGGCATAACTGCTGCCAGAACTGTTCTTTGGAGGAATCAGAAATGCATACATATGCTTTATTAGCCCCTCACACAGGGACAAAGCAGACAAACTGAATTTAATCTCAAGCACTTTTCTTCACGTTGGTTCAACTGACCTTGACACTTGTATATTTGTAATGGAGTTTAGGTGGAGTCCAAATAAAAAATTCTCTCTTTGGTTTCCTGCTTCCTATTCCTATGATACTTAAGACTGGTGAGTACAGAGTATCTTTGTGATAATCTTAACAAACAAACTGTATGACAGACTTTAGATAGTAAGAAAATATAAATGTGTATATCATCACCTGCTTCTGTTTTACAGCTGCAATTCATACATATTCTTTGGGTTTAAACCCACAGTATTTTACTTTTAACAGTATTAGTTGTATGGCAGATAAATAAACAAGAAGAGACAATTTATCTACATTTTCAGTGAAAGGTTCATAGCTATGAGACCATTAAAATAACACAGAACTACAAATGAGAAGATACTGTCCTCAACTCAGCAATGAAAAGCATAAACAGAAGAGAAAAAACACTTGAATGATCTTTCCACAGCACAGAAATGATACTGGGCTCAAGCCCTGTATTCTCCTGGTAAGTGACACAACTCCCATGGGGTTCAGTAGCACTCTGCCTGGCATTTGAGGATCTGGAAGTGGGGGAATACAGAAGCATATCTTTACTTTCAACCAACCAACACAGAAATCCCTCCAACTGAAAAATTAAACAGGGATCTTCAGGAAAAGAGCTGGCTAAACAAAACTGACCTGACATCTCCAAACCACGAGTGGCAGACAAGCACTGAGATGACCACAGGGACCTGTGGAGTGTACATAACACATCCTGAGCTATGTGATGGATCAGCCTTCCAGGAACAAGGTCTGGACAACATGATGGGCAGCACTGGGCTCAGTTTGCACAGACAGAGTGAACACAACTCAAACTGACAGCAATGAAAACTGAAAGTGCTACACTGGCTAAGCCAGTCCTCTAGATGATTACAGGTGACATCATCTACAAACTCAAAACATCTACAAACGACCAATGAGAAAGACAAAATTCTTTTTGCTGAAGACCTGAAACCTATATAAACAATTGCTGCCAACAATACAGTACAAAATTCCTTCCCCAAAAGGGCTCTCCCAGCACTGGCTCAGCCACCTAGGGCAGTGGTGGAGTCCCCATCTGCCCTAGGTTACAACGTAAAGATGTGCCCCAAAGTGTGTATTCTATCACCATCTGCTGAAACCAGGTGGGGCAGTGATCCTTATCTCTGTGGGAGATATTCCCTGTTAATGGGCCATCTGTTAAAACCAGGTGGGGCAGTGTTCTTTATCTTTTCCACAAGTCATCCTTCCTCCAGGAAGTTATCTCCTGTTAATGGCCATTGAGTCCCACTGCATGACTGATAAAATTACATCATCCCACTGGGAGATGCTCCACCCAGAGGAAGGAGCCAAGGCTTTCCTACCTAGATAAAAACTGAGATTTGGAACACCAAAGCAGCCCTTACTCACTGGTTTCCAGAGGACAGGAGCTACCAGACCTTTCTACAGGATCACTGCTTCAACAAAACCACTGCATCTGGACTGCTACCACCACCCTAAATAGCGGGGTGTCAGGTTGTATTCTGACTCTGTCAGTGGTTTTTCTTTTGTACTATTGCATGTATTTTATTTTTTCTTTTTTTTTCCTATTAAATTGTATTTCTGACTTGAAGTCTCTGACTGGTTTTGCTTTCAAAACCATTACACCATCCCTAGAGGGATTTAAAAGCTTTGTGGATGTGGCACTTGGGGACATGGTTTAGAGGTGGCCTTGGCAGTGCTGGGTTAACGGCTGGATTTGATGGTCTTGGCAATCTTTTCCAACCTAATCATTCTGTGATTCTACAGCAACAAAGCAGAGCAGGCTGTGCCTTTTCATGTACAGTCATACCGGTCAGGGAAATGTATGTGAAATGTCACAGGAACAACTGAGATCAAGAAGGGTTTACCACACCCAAACCCTCTCTGTTACCTAGTGCACAGGCAGGGTAAAAGGGTGCAGTTTTATGTGTAGAGTTACAAAAATTATGTGCTAAATTTTTTTTTAAGGAAGCATTTATTTCAGTTAATAAAAGATACAAAGACTAATAATTAATTTACTCTCTCAGAATACTAGGACAGAGGAGGGATTTGACTATTTAAGCAGCACTACTTCTAAAAAGAACAATCCAGTTCAGAGAAGTGAACAGTCATCTTCTCTGAACCTTCTCATGAAATGAACTACCCCACAGAATCACAGGTCAGAAAATGTATGACACCTTCACAGCCATGACCATAATTTGTCAAAACAGTACTTTTACCAAATTTTGTACCTGGTATAGGGAAGTTTCTCAGTGTTCAAGAGAAGAACCTGGCCCACCTCATTTGACTGAGATGGGACTGGCTGCTCTAGTGCAAAAATTCCAAGATACCTTGACTAAGGTCCACAGGGAGCTCGTGAAATCCAATAAAGAGCAAGTTATGAGAGTCCCTTCATATAACCTTTGAAAAATGACAATCCAACTATCTGCAAGCAATCCTTTGTGGCTCCCAAAGAAGACAAGTGTGTTTTTCCACTCACAGGTATTTGGAAGAACTGGCCAGATTCTAACCATATGTCACACTACAAAAAAAGCACTTTTCTTTTTTAAAGAAATATAACCTTGAGAAGTAGCTTCTACTGGTCCCTGGCAGGCAAGCACTGATAATGACCTTGCTCTACCACTGGGTTGCCACTCAAAACCATCCCGTGGAGGAAGATGGAATAGTTCACTTGATATTTATTAGTATATCAATTAAGAAACTACCTACAGCCAAAATGTGATTCTCTACAAATAAGAAATCTCCTGTAAATGCACTGTGATGTCAGCAGAAAGACTGGCAGCATAAATGTAACCAAATTATTACTAAATATGCTTCCTGACAGCATGGGAAAATGAAGAAATCCCAGCCCACAGCTCATCTCCTTGGTTTAAAAGAAGTCAGTAGCTGCCAAGGACTCTACCTGTCTTGCCCTGTCAAGGATTTTTCACCACTTCTGAGAGCCATGGGTAGGACCTCATTGCCAAGTTCAGTACCCAGACAGCAGTAAAAGCTTGCAGGAGGGGGCTGCTGGTCTTTGGGACATATTTACACAGTGATTTACAGAAGGGATTTTTGGTCCACAGGCTCTCTGGGAAACATCTATTGAAGTAAGGTCATAGGTTTAGCACTAGTGTGCCTCAGGGGGTGATACAGGGCACACATTACATGTAAATCCTCAAGACTATAGTCCTAAATGACAATGTTCATATGGAATTACTTTTTCTTAATGTTTTTACTGTAGGAAAAAAGAAATATTGCATGAACAGTAGCATATTTCAGGCCTGAACTTGAAAAGACCTTTTTCTTTGGCTATAGGGGTATCCCTTCAAACAAAGATGAGCAGATTGATCCAACTCTGAAACTTCCTCTCACCAGCCACAGTGATTTCCTATTTTCATGAGTAATCTATTTCCCACAAAGATGAGACTCTTTTTCAGAGCAATGCTATTAACAGACATAATTTTGCTTGGTTTTTGTTTGTGTGTGTGCTTTTATTTATTTTTTTTTGCTGCCCTTAACAGTAACAAAGCTAATTTCAAAGCATTAGAGTATGTTGTATTCATAGCACAAAACTGACAGATGTTTCATATGTTAGAAATAAACTTCAGTGATATTCTTGTGCTGCCTTTAATGAGTTTGGGCTTTTATTTTTCATAGCAGGGGAAAATACAAGATTGAGGTGCAAGTTTGGAGGATTGAGCACAGTTGGTTATTTTCTGCTGTCTCTACAAGGTTTATCTGCCTGCTCCTGAGCTGGGACTGCTGGGAATCAGCAAAAAGGAGCTGGACAGACACATGATGTGACATCCAAAGGGACCTGACAACAACAAACACCTTCTGGCTCTGAAAACTGAGCAAAACCAAGGCAAAAGAGAAACCTGTGAGCCTGAAGATGTGATGGGTGATGAGTGGAAGGTGTCCCAGTCCATGGCAGGAGGGTGGGAATGAGGTGGTCTCCAAGATCCCTCCAACCCAAGCCATTCTGTGGTTCTGTGATGCTCACGGGCAGAAAACAAGCACAAATATGCTTTGCCTTCCAACAACACTCACCCTGCAATTTTTGTTAGCCTGCAAACCCTTTGTTCAGCAGAAGCAGTTCAAAAACTGCTCTTCTAAAACCTCACTAGAACACTCACCTTTGAAACCTATGGAGTTTTGTTCCGTCTATTGGGAATGATACAACTTCTAAAATGTTTTTTTAACTAACTTTGGTCAAGGGTTTGTCTTTGCCCAGGGGGAAAGAAATTGATGTTTCTTTCCAAAAGACTCTGTTTCACCAGTCAAAGCCTGATGACCTTAACTTCAACAGGTTGGGAGTAGCCAGAGGAAACAGAGCAGATAAATGACCATTAACAAACATTAATGAACATCAACCCCAAACATCATCCCCTGGTTTGCCAGGTCTGAGAAAAGACTGATAAGAGACCTGAAGAATGAGGACGAAATGAGCATCTAAGGTGAAGGAAACAGCCAATAGAAGAGATGAATATTGAGAATTGTTTAATTTAAAACAAATGAACTTGAGAATTTCTTTGGGGTTAGTCTGTATAAATATGTGAAAAATCTAGTAAAGAGCCATGTGTGATGGAATGATTTTCACTGCACAACCTGGGCAATGTGTGGATTAAATGATTTCTACTGCACATCCTGGCCAGAACAACATCCTGGCCAGAATGAAGCAATGCCTTAATTCCCTAACACTGAAAAGATGTTGGAGAGTTTTTGCTTTTCCTGCAGTTTCTGGTGAGACATCAAACTAAAGACATACAATTTTAAAACTTACAAAACCCAGAGGATCTTCCCAGAGAACCCAAATCCCAGCATGCTTATTATCAAGCCACAATGGCATAAATAGTAAAATTATGAAAATTTATGGTGAATTTTCATTTACCTTGGAAAGACCACGAGCTAGCTCCATTTTGCAATGCAAGTCCTGACGAGGTTATTCCTTGCCAACATGAAGCTTGACACCAACTGCTCATGCCAGTCTGTCCCTAATCTCTACTTGCATAAATATCCAGATAATACTATTTCTGCTATTAATAATGATAATAAAAATACCTCCCCCACATCAGACCCGGTGAGAAATCACAGTCTGAAAGCATTTCAAAGGCTGTCAAGCATGAAAATCAATCAGTGCTGACAACCTCAGCTGAATCAGGGCTCATGGAGGCAGTTTCCAGCATTACTGGAGAGCTGCCAGCCTAATCCTCTGCTGTAAATACAGAGCTGCAAGCGCCTCTGACAAGGGAAAATGAGCAGATTACATGGGGAGGTAACAAGCTTGAGCTGCACCATGTCATGAATGGTGGGGTGGAGGGGAGAAATCAGCCTCCCTTTGTACAAAATGATTTGTTTTGTACCAATCCTTTGGGTAAATATTCTGGCAAGAGAAGTTATTCCTACACGTTACTACAGCCTTACTCTGAAAGTACGGTGGTGGCTGTAAGAGGTAAACTCTTTTGCCTTGTCCAACAGAAAATAAGCCATTGGCAAGTTCTCAGCTTCCCTCCACAAAACCAGCCTAAGCTATGCACTTGTGGAAAACGAGGTTCACTTTCTTGGTAGATTTAAAAAGTTTAATAAAAGACAATTAGAGACAAATAATGAAGCAAAAGGTTATAATGGCTGGGTGCTTGGCATTCAGCCAAGAGCACACCTGATGTTTTGGAGACATCCCTTACATTTATTAGTTCGTTGCATATTCATAGACCCATAATACATTTTTAAACTTTTCTATAAACTATTTTCCATATTCTAAGAGTTGTTTTACATAACCACTTCTTAGTTTGGCTTTTTAGAGCATGCCTGTTTCTTGGCTGTGGTTTTAATTTATTTTTTTTTTTAGTCTTAATTTGGGCTG
>JANRGV010000002.1:3286859-3320013 GCA_024734035.1 Alethe castanea | reverse complement strand
AAGAACTGTTATTCCTATTCCCATATCTTTGCCTGAGAGCTCCTTAATTTCAAAATTATAATAATTTGGAGGGAGGGTGTTTACATTCTCCATTTCAAAAAGAAGCTCCTGCCTTTCTTGGCAGACGTCTGTCCTCCAAACCACGACACCTACACAGGAAATCTAACAAGTCGGCTGCCCTCTATACTTTCTCTTCTGTCAAGCATATGGGCTCCCTCATTATGCATGCAGGCTTTGTATAGCTGCATGTTTCTCACACATAAATACTCATGAAGGAGAGACAGTCCATGCATCTTTATTCTGCAATTCAAATTATGCCTCATTTTTATCAGTGGAAATCCACTGTGGTTTAGTGAAGGCAACAGCTACTCTATTACATCATGCAAGAGTAAAATGCTGCCCTGGAATATCAGTATCTCTATGTTCTATATTTTTCTAACCAAAGGAATCCATTAAAAAGTCACACAGTGATGACAATTAAAGCTTCTCTCACCAGCAGATTACAAGGACACAAGTCAGCTCCCCAGCCACGGAAAGTGCCTCACTTGTCTCAGTCACATGGCTGTATTAACACTCTCAATAGATGCCAGCATAGTCTCTATGTCTAGATGGGCTGAAAATATAAAAAACCCACTTCATTTTGAATTTTAAAAATAATAGCTATGTCTAATGATGTTTTAGAGTCAATATCACATGGTAGCAGCTCTACTGCTCAATAGGCAAATGATTTCTGTCTGCATTTACGGTGATGTGGATTTATCACTTCAGAAGTATACGAATGCATTTCCTAAAAGGGTGAGATTTTTCAAGTAGCCCTTCAAAGAAGGCTTCGTGAGCCACTTGGAGAATTTGGAGAAGTTAAAAAAACTCCAGCTCCTACTGAGCTTGCAAGTGCTGTAGACTCTGGATTACATGAAGGTGTCCTATGAAAGAACTGCATTTTTGACAGATAGCAAAAAAATGCTGTCCCAGTGCAGGACAAACAGTCACAAATGCCACTGTGTATTGAAGGGGAGAGGATAAAAAATCCCACAAGGAAACAATACTCCTTTAGAGCACACACACTTACCTAAACCATGTCAAAGCAGGAAACACGTGCAGGTCAGAAGACATCAGGGAAACATGAAAAAAAGAAAAACAAAAGGAACAAATTAGTTGCAATTCTCATTGGCTTGATGCTAGGACCTAAGAGCACCCCACAAAATCAGACTCAACCTTGATTAAAGTGACCAAAGTTTAACAGAATAGTTCTGCTCCAGCGCTGCCTTTTTGCTGTGTGTTAGTTTAGCAGTAGCATGATGCACGCTGATGAAAAAAGAGAATTAAAAGCAAATCCTTAGTGCACTATGGATGGAACACAACTCCACCTGCAAGGCTCTCAGAGGCCTCCCACCTACAGCTGCTTGTGACTCAACACAGGTGGCCTGGGCACACAAAGTCCTGACTTTCCCTTCAAATCTGACTTTGGTTAAGCAGTTTTAGGAACTTGATTCCATTTGAATCCATTATCTCTTAGCTGTGCTAAGTCTCGAGCAAATTGCAAGAGCAGACAATCATCAGGGGAAAAAAACTGCTTTAGGAGAAAAGGAAAATAGAATATGGGAATATGAGTAATTTTTAAAAAAACTTTCTTTTGCATTGTCAGGGTTTTTTTCCTTATTAAGGCTTCTGTTACAATGATATTTATTTGACACAATATAACTTTATTCAGTCCACTGCATGACAGAATTCTTAATTCCTAACAAAGATTTTGTATGAGAGCAGTCAGATCTCACTTCCACTCGTTGCAGTAATTCACAGCCTATATTTCTGTAGCAAATGACATCAACAGGTAATAGGACATGCTTTATTAACCTTGTCTACAAACACTTAACAACAAACTTCAGTTTCTGCCTTCTTTCCTTAAATCATGGATGGACATTTCTAACAACAAATGACCATACCATTGCTCCCCAGTGTCTTCTTTCCCAGAGTCTTTAACTTTCGTCTTGTGATTCCTGCCAAAGCTTACTATGATTTAATCTTGAGGCTTGCAATTGCTTTTATACAAAACTTCCTTATAACCTCTCTGCTAGATCAAACTAATTTATCTTTGTTAAAAAAATAGCAACTACCTGGCATTCCTCCAGCCCTTCTGTGAGCAGAGGAGGACCATGAGTTTTATATTTTGTCTATTCTCAGAGCTGGGGCAGCAGCAGATGGAATTGTGAGCAAAATCCAAAGCAAACAACAGTAAGTAAATCCTTTATAGAAACACAAGTATAGAAACACAGTTACCTACAGAGAGCTCTGCCTGGACAGGCACACTGATGGCAGACTGGGCAAATGCAAAGAAAATCCAATGAGGATTACTAAATGCACTAGGAACTGCACCTAGGTCAGGAAATTTCTTGTCTTTACTTAGGGGAAGGAGCATACACCCTGGCCTTTAAGTTTAAGTTATCTGTAGCTCTCTTTTTGACCAGCACTGAAGACATTGTGTTCATCTGACCCAGGACAGTGATATCATGGCATCCCAAGGCTGAAACCTGGATCTTCTCCAGGCTCTCTGTGGCTAGAAATCAGGACAGGGGCTCATAAGGACAAAAGGCGCTAAGGAAAAGAAAATGGGGAAAAAAAAATATTAAGGAGGAGAACAGAACAGCTTCTCTTACTCCATGAGATGAATCAGGAAAAAAAGTGCAACCAACCAACCAATCCAAAAGCAATTATATAAACTCTCTGCACGTTTGGCTTAATCAGTAATATTTGAATTTTGAAGCAGAGATAGCCCAGAACCCAGATCAGGCAGCTTCCTCTATGTAACCACAACAATGAGGACTGGAGCCATGGGTGAGACTCAGTGAGAATGGCAGGGGCAGGAATCAAACCTCAGGCTCCATCCCACAGCCCCACACTGGCCAGGGAAGGGCACTGCCCTCCCAAAACTGCCTTTCTAAATAGCACAGACTATGTCCTCTGGGGCCAGAGGTTTAAAATCAACCCAGCAAATGATGACCCTCTAGTCCCCAGTCTGAAGGGCTTGCTTCCCTCATCCCCAGCAAACATCATTCTGTGTCACTGTGCTGGCCAAACCAGCATTTTCTTCACATTTTTCCTCATTTGAACATAATTTACAAATGAACACAAGCAACTCTTCCTGACAGGCTGGGCCAGGCAAAGTGCAGATGCTCCTTCTGCACTGCCTGGTCTTTATTAGCAATAACATTTGAGTCACTGCATGGCTCTGCTGACATAACTCAGCCCCAATTCAGGGCTCCAGAGACACTGCCTGTTAATGAGGATAAATGCACCTTTATCTTCACAAGCAAGGGCTTCTGCAGGATAGGAGCTGCAGAGATAGAAAGGAGAGGAGCTGTTGCTGGCTGCCTTCTGCAGGGTGTTGGGGACACCCACACACAGTCCCACAGCCAGACAGTAACAGGAATTAGGGTTGGACTCGTGTGGCATTGCCAGGGAAATCATGCCAGCTCTCCAAGGCTGACAGATGCAGCAGGAGCAGCAAGGGAGCAAAAAGGAGATAAAGCTATTGGTAAGATGAAGAGAGAACAAAATTAAACATCTGCAACATGAACTTCTCCCTAGCTTAGAAGCAGACAAATACTTACAGCATAGCACAAAACTAACATAATATGATTTTAACTCCATTTAAAGCCTTCTCTTTTTTTAGTTTTTAAAATCATAATTCCCACTTCCATGAGGACAAATGAGTCCTCACACACAGATAAGATATCAGCCAACTATACCACAAGGGAACAAAGGCCAGTTAGTATCCTCCACTACAAGGAATTTCCTATGGAAAATAAATAAAAAGGCAATGTTTTCTGCATAGCTGGGCCTTGGCTGGCTGTGGCATGACAGCAGAATCCCTTGTTTCAGCATTTAAGCAGGGTTTTAGTTCAAAGCCTTGGGCATAAGAGTGACAGAGAAAAGCAGCTCAAATAATTTTGTAGCTCAGACTCAAACACTATCAGCACTTGATATTTCTACTAAGTGTCCCCTCGTTTTTGGAGGCATCCAAAAAGCTCCATGGGCAGGGATGAACAGAGCAGAATGGGAAATGCTCTGGGTGGGATCTCACATGCACAACTCAGTGCAAGGCCAGCTGGCAGAGGGACCTGCTGAGACTTTCTCCCAGCAGCCCTAGGGCAAGCTGAAAAGAAGATGAAAACCAATTCCACTCAAACACGGTTTTCAAAGGCCTTGATGACTCTTACTGCTCTCTAGAATAAGCTAGCACTTCACTGAAATAAAACCACATGGTAAATGCTATGAGGTTTGGTTTTTTTTTTTTCCAGATTAGTCATATAAAGGTTTGTGTGGAATGAAATTAGACTGATTCCTCTTAATTGTCACTAAAGATTTTTCTATTCCTGTATGAAGTGGGCTGATTTTATATTGGACATTGATGAAACTACAGTTTTCTCCCCGACACATTTAAAAAGCATTCAGTATTCCACTTTAGGAGATCCCTATTTAGTGAACTGAAAAACAGTGATGTCTCCAAACAAGTTAGCTTTTCAGGCAGTAAAAGTGATACCTTGATACTGGAATATTTGTTTTACTAGACACTGAATAGTATTTTTCAGAACTGAGAAGAAAATCTAAGGATTCATCACAACTAAGTGACACATCAGCCATTCCATACAGTCTTTGAAACCAACAGACAGTTTTGGGGCATTGGAATTTAATTTGTTTTCCTCAAACCAAGCAAGCATGGATATAAACCTGCTCCTACTGAAATCAGTAGCTCCGACTTCTGTGATAGCAGAATTAGATCAATATCCTGCACTTTTTGGGATCCCACCTGCATTCAGTGCAGCACTGCCTTTGAGAAGCAGGACACAGCATGGCTCTGAAAGGGTTACTTCATTACAGAGCTGTTTACTTTACAAACAAAAAAAATATTTGCACTATTTTTACCAACTTTTCCTTTTCCTGTAATGTGTTTTTCTTCCTTTCAGGTGTATATTTGTATTAGGGAAATAGGTTGGGTGTGGTTTTTTATTTTTGTTCTTTTTTTTTTGTTTGGTTTTTTTTTGTTGTTGTCTTTTTGGTGTGGTTTTTTTTCTGTTTTTAAATTTTTTTTTTTTCCTTTTATTTTTTCTTTTTTTTTTTTTTTTTTTCATTTTTTGTTTTTGTTTTGAGAAAGGGAGACCCAAGGGTTTGCTTTGACTGAAAAGTGGCACAGAGAGGCAAATGCATCCCTGTGAAGTTGAGAATGTGCTGGATAATGAAGCACAAGGGCTCCCAGACCCTCCTACTGTACAGCTACAGCATCATTTCACCTCCTGGCCCTCTTTTCTTCTGATCCTTGACTGCAGGAATCTGAAAGCAGGAACTGCCTGTTACCATAAGATGCTCAACAGAAAAAAACCCCCACTCATATTTATGCCACTTTGTTCCACCAAATTACAGTGATTTTGCAGATTTCCCTCAGTATTTCTTCTCAGAATCTCTCTAACTAATTTGGCACAGCCAGAGTGAGCACACACTTCAGAAACCAAAACGCTGCCTTGTTTCAGAGAATTTGTCACTGTCCATGAAATGATAATCTCAGCTCAAGGGCAAGTAAAGCTGTGTGGTACACATGCTCTTCTCCAGTTTGGAATGGAAGCTGAGCCCTCAGCAGAGGCTCAGAAGCCCTGTCTGGGCTCACACCACCTCACCTGCCTGTCACCAGCAGTTTACTTCTTGCTCTTCCCTGCTCCACGGTACTAATGGCTTAAAAATCACCTGCACACCAAGTACACGTGTGTGGCACCTTGGCACAATTGCCAGAACAGAGAAATCAGAGCTCAGAGCCTTCCCCACTGATGGCTTGTCCAGTTACTCACAGCTCTCACTCTCCTTGTGGTGGCAAGGCAGCTTGAACCCCAACTTGGCTTTTTCCCCAACCCTATGAACTACATAAAATAAAGCTTTTCTTTTTTTCTGTTTGATGACTTCTAAAGAAAGGTCTTAATTAACAAAGGGGTGTCAGCTCTTGAAAAGTGCCCTGTGATTACAAAAAACATTTCTGAAGTCTTCCATTTCTAGAGTCTTTCAAAAAGTCTGCTTGAGTTTTCCTCCCTGGCTTGAGTCCTCACAATATAAACTCTTTCGGTTATGAAACCTGTATTCAGACACAGACAATCAGATAAAGAAGCACAGAAGGCTTAGAGATCAGTAGGTGTGGAAATCTAAACTCCCATCTCCTGATACTTGCACTCAGGTCTAAAACTTAGAGAGGGGGAAGAGACTGAACACAGTCTACACAACTTCCTCAGGGTCTCCTAGGCTGCACTCTCATTTGTGATTAGGAATTAGAGAAATACCAGACAGTCAGAAGTGCTCTGGGATCTTACCAGAGTGAGAATCAGGAATTTTATCACTTGTATTATAAAAGTAAACATTCTGCCCCCTTCTCTTTCCACTCCTTCCCTCAATAAACTACTCCAGCCCTGACATATGAGAAACCTTTGCCCAGCACACACTTTCCTGGTAAAACCAGAAATCCACAGGACTGCTGTGACATGATTATCCTGCTTACTTGATCCTGCAGCAGAGAAGGGTCTGGTGGGCAAATGACACCACCCCAAGATGGAGTTTGGCTCTTGTGTCCCAAATCCCACCAGAAATCCGCACTGTTACAAGCATGGAGACACTTATGATGTCAGGAAGGGAGAAGAGGGAGATAAAAACCAAAATCCTCTTGGGAGTCACTCAACTCAGGAGCACAGGAGACATCATTGCTGGGAGAGCCAGGAGAAGCTGGAACTTGAGGGAGCAGAGACCACAACACGCTGAAGGAACAGGCAGGACAGCTCAGCTGAAGTCACCATCCAGTGCTCTATAGGGTGTGTCTGTAAAAATGAGTGAACTGCAGCCTCAAGGAGGTTTTCTGTTCAGATTGAGCATAGCCCTGAACCAGTTTGGGTTCTATCAGCTCTGCCAAGGGAGGAGGACAGCAAAGGGACAGAACAGAAAGGACAGAAAAACAGCAGGGACAGGAACATTCAAGCAAAGGTGAAAACACAGCACAAAAGGGTCTGTGCTGGTTCTGGGTTAATTTTTCCACAGAGGTTTGTATGGCACTGTGTGCTGGAAACAGTGCTGACAATCCAGGGATGTTTTTGCCATTGCTGAGCAGTTTTCTCACACAGCCTTTTCTGCTCCTCACCCCACCAGCGAGGAGGCTGGGGGTGCACAAGGAGTCAGGAGAGGACACAGCCAGGACAGCTGAGCCAAGGGCTGCTCCACATGGAATTGTGCTCAGCATGGAGGAGAGGTGCAGTGTGATGGCATTTGTCTTCCCAAGGCACTGTCACACATGATGGAGCCCTGCCCTCCTGGAGATGGCTGAACTCCTGCCTGCTGCTAAGGGGTGAGTGTATTCCTTGTTTTGTTTTTGTTTTGGCTTTGGCCTCACCTATTGAAGTGTGCTCACCTCAACCTGTGAGTTTCTCATTCTGGTTCTCTCTCCCATCAGTGGGCAGTGAGTGAGCTCCCCTGTGGGGCTCAGCTGCTGCTGGGGTTAAACCACAACAGAGCCCTGGTGGGGTGAGGCACAGCCATGGGGACAAGGGAAACACACAGCCCTTCATGAGTAATCCACAAAGACACTAATACCAAACCAACACATGGACACCTGGGAACAAGAAAAAACCCCACTGCTTCTTTCATGTGTATATAAAGAAGGCTAAGCAGCCCCCAGACTTTCTGTGAGCACACTCCTGCCTGGGTGGCAGGAGCAGCACAGTTATGTAAGGTACATGTGGTTTGCAGATTCCAAACAATACTTTTATGCCAAAGTGATATATAGGCCAGCTACTGACAGAAATGAAAATGCTGCTCATGAAGGTAATGTCCTATGCATCAGCAACAAAAGGAATAAAACAATCTTACAGTAATTTCCCTAGGGCTGGGAAAAAAACCCTAAACAAAACAGCTAACTGTTCTCTGCACCATGGCAAACTCATTTTGATTCATATTGATAGAGTGAAACATAACATGCCTCTATTTAAACTCACTACAAGCTTAAGGGACACCTCTCTTACCCTTGGGCCAACAGTGACAAATAGGATACTTAGAGGTCCACATCTATCTCAGCCCACTTATTTCAGTAATCTTTTATCAGAAGACAGCAATGGTTATGGAAGCCCATCTTTGCCTGTTGGAGTATAATTTTAACACCTCCTAAAATTTACAAAGGCACTTCCAGCAGGCTGTCTAAACCATCCCAAACCCAGCTGTTCAGTACAGAAGCTTGCCAACTGTCTGTAAAGAGCAGCACATCTTTATGTTACTGCATAAACAAAGAGACATCAATTTTTCTGAGCATCGGTACAAGTCACTAGATTTTATTTCAGCAGGGCTCAAAGCAGCAGCAAAATGACAGCTGCCATCTCTGTTGTGAAAAAGCACTCCAAGAGGAAAATTATGCCTTGGTTTCAGGCACTGTAGGTGTACACAGCACCCATTTCCTTCTCAGCAATCCAGCTCTTTCATGTTCAGTTAGGATAAGTCTAAGCCCTCTCCCCTGTACAAGCAAAAAAAAATTTCGACTTGGAGGTGCAGTTTGCTGCAAGATCAGGCTGTAGGCAGAGACATCTTTGTGCAAAGAATAAATTTTCATTAACCCACTCTTGGGGTTTTGTTTGTTTGTTTAAGCCTGACATTTATTAGGTTTGAAAAAGTGTGTGTTCGTGGTATAGGTGTACCAGTGGTATAAGCGGCTTCAAAACACACACAATTCTCTGCAATGAGCAGAGAGGCATTTCACCCCCTGGGATCTCACTTGCTGAATTTAACTGGAGAAAGCTCCCATGTTTTGACCTTGCTTCCTAGCCCTTCAGGCTGCTGTCAGAGGGAAGCAATGCTTCCCCAGCCCAGGCAGCTGCAGGAATTCCTGCACACCCTCCCCATATCCACTGTGGGACACAATCCATCACCACGGGGAAATGATCTGCAGATGGAGGCTGCAGAATAAACTTTCTCCCAGGTGTGGGCATTTTTCCTAGGGAATCTTGATTGAATTCATTCTAGGAAGGAGCTGAGATGGATACAGGGGAGCTGTGCCATGGCTATAAAAATGGGAGAAGTTTCCTGGCCACAGTGCAGGAGGTGAAGGGCACAGGGATGCTGGGTGTGCTCCCCATGCTCTGCTCAGCAGCAGGGCTGAGGGGACAGAGCTTGGCTCTAAGTGAAATGAGGATTTCACAAGCCCCCAGACACAGCACAGCTTCCCTCCCCTTTTCCTTCCTGACCAGCCAGAAAAGGCAGACATTTAATATCCAGGCTCATTACCCGTCCTAATGAAATGTCAGCAGCAAACACACAGGTGTTTAACTGCTGCTGGAATGCCTGCAGATGCCAGCAATCCCTCAGGCAGGGAATCATCCCAGCCACCAGCCCTGAAAAGGTCTCAAAGGCAGTGCAAGGTCATAGGAGACCTCTGACCTTCATTTGCTGTGCTGAAGGAGCTTTAGCTGCTCCCCCTTTGCTTTCCCAAGCCCCCAGTGCATTCTCTGCTCCTCCTCAGCCCTCTCTGCCAATTCAGCCTCCCAAGGGCTCTCCTGCCTCATTCAAAACAAGTGCAAATGTGTGACCTAAGGGAGCCCTGAGCGGGGCTCAACAAAGGCAAGTCACAAACAGCTCCTGAATGGAGATGCAGCTCTGCCCCTGTGCCTCTCCTGCTCTCCCCAGCATCCCCAGAGAGGCTGAGACCTTCATCTGCATCACAAGCTGGCTGAAAGCATCCTTCTGCCAGTGCTCAGGGCAGTGGGTGTGATTTATGAGAGTGCAGGCTGCAGGCAGTGAAACCCTGCAGGAACTCGCTGACAGGAATCCAGTGGGAAAGGACGCACCGAAACCAGGAATAGAAAAAGGGCAAACACAGAGGAGACCAGCACACTAATTTAGGCAGGTTCCTTCCACTTGCAGCTTAAAAATTATACATATAAACACTGCTAAATATTCCACCTAGCTTGCCTTTCCTGAAAAAGGGAATGGGGGTAGGGAAAGGACAGAATTTCTGCGCAGTTGTTTTATTTTTCTCCCGCTCTAAGTCACACACACACCCCTAAAAAAGCCCACAGGTATTTGGACAGCTGCAACTGTGTAATGTTGTTAGAAAGCAGGACAAGAAGGAAGAGAAAATAAAAAGCAACATTTTCAATAAAGCAGCCAAAGCCACAGGGTTTTTTTTTTATTTCTGGCATCAGCTGCAAGCACACAAGTATTTGGCAAGTCCCATCCTGCTCCTTGGTTGCTGCAAAATCACTCCAGCTTTTGGCACAACTGGCAGCATCTGAGCTGAGCTCAACCAGAAAGAATAGAGCAGGGCACAGAAAGAGCTTGTTAACCTGCACTTACCTGACTTGGCTCAAATAAATTCTCTGTAAAAACCACATTAAAATCTAACCACCAGCTAACAGATTTGTTGTTTACTTCAACAACACCTGCAGCTCTATCTTGGACTCTTAGAGAAAATACTATAGATAAAGCTATGAATTTCAGTTTCTGCTCATGTAAATGACTGAAAAATTCTCTAGTTGTCTTCAAAGTGTTTGAACTCACCCAAAAAGTGAGATGAGGAATTGCAGCAGCTTATGAAACCAACTGACCTTTTTCCAAAATAGAGGGAAGCCAATACCTATGAATTCACAAATCTTGTGCTCATTAGGCACAAGAATCAAGTGCTCACTTTGGAATAAAAACACAATAAACCAGAGGAAAAAGAGTTCATGAAAAGACTGTGATACAAGGCATTTAAAAACATATATATATGTCAATAAAACCCCTTTTGGTTCACATGGGCTTGGGTTTTTTTGTTCAAGATTTGCTTGGAATTTTTTTACCTGATTCATGGTGCACAGTAAAGTAACCCACTTATTTCCATACAAAAATGTTGTCTGGGTCTACTTCAAGTTGTGTTGCCTTTGAACTCCCCCTTTTCTTCACCCTCTTCTCCTACGAGAGCCTCATGTCAAAGGCACTGTGAAATCCTTACTGACACTTCCTATTCTCCTTCTCCTCAACCAGAATAACACTGCTGCTGCTGGAGCCAGGATCTAAAGTGAAAAAAAAAAAAAATCTTTGCCAAAATTGGAAACATGGGGTGAATGTTGAAGGATTGCTCCACACTCATGCCCACCTCAGAATTCCCTGGAGGACAAACCCTACCCTGGGCTCCTGCCCACCTCTCCCCTGAGGAGCAGCACCCTGTCCTGGAATGGGTGTGATCAGGATCCCACAACACACCTCTGTTTTGTCCTCAAAAACTGTTCCTGCAGACACCAGGAAATTCCAACAACTCTCCTGCAGCTCACACACCTGAGCTGCCCAGGTGTGAGCACTCTCTCTGCTCCAGCTGCCCAGCACACACAGAGGGTCTGCAGGCTGTGGAACTGGGATTTATACAAATAGATAAATGAATTCTCACAGGCCTGCTCACATTTTTGCAAACTGAAATCTATTTGTGCAACAGCTCAAAGAACAACTGAGGATTATAGTAAAACCACTCCTGTAATGCCAGGGCTTCCACTCACAAGCCCCCTGTGACAACTTAATTAACAGTTTAGTTACTGGGGTCAGGTTGTTCTGTTCTCTTCACAAGACCTACATCAGGACTGAGCTTTGTACACAGCTGCTAGGCACAGGATTTCCCAAGTAAATGGGGGTGTCAGAACTGTTTTAAAATTCTCCCCTTCTCTCCCATTAATTCTGTCTACAATTCCTTTTCCCCCATTTAATTTCACCACCGTAGTCGTTCACTGGCAGGCAGAAGTTGGCTCAGTAAATTATTCTCAGCTCAAAATACTAAGCTTTCAAAGAAAAATGTGAGTTAATTCCACATCAGTCCTGAAATTCCCTCGAGTTTATGAGAGGTCAGGGCAGCATCAGGCAAAGCAGGGAAGAAAAAGGTTTACACATTCCTGGCTAAGAATACTCTTCCTCCTTCCAGCCCCCAGCACTGAAAAATCTCTGTATTTCAGGACCAGAGGTAGTAGAATAATTAGAAGTTGGACAGGGATGAGAGCTGTGATTTGAAAATCCAGTCTGGCCCTTCCTGCTTCTTTTGGAAGCAGGAACACAAGGTGCCAAAGGACAGAGAGCAGCAACACCAGGCAGCTAAGCTCCCAGACTGTACTGCACAGTTAAGCCATCTCATATGCAAGCAAAGCTACAGAAATACGTTAAGTGCATAAAGAGGAAGTTTTTGCTTCTCTAGTGAGCTGCTTCTCTTTTTTAATGGAAGTATGAAAAGCATAACAAATTATCTGTTCACTCCGTTTGCTCTTATTTCAGATATTCAAATACATGACCAAACTCTGCTATGAAATGCTAAATGCATTCCTACAGCAGAGGGTGGCAGGTGGCTGTGTTGAGATGTGCACACTGCAGAGACATACAAAGTTCATTTTTCACATCTGAGGTTTCACACTAATGAAGAAAACAGGATGTGGTTGCCTACAGCTGAAGCCAGCAGCAATCCACTACAAGGTGAGAAGTTTGAGTTTCTAAATGTAAAGAGTCTCTTTCAGACCAGTACTTTCTGTAATCCCACAAAAGGCACCAAAATGCAGACCATGAGCAGCACTTACAGCTGTGAGCATTCAGCTCTTGTGGGTCTAGTGATCATTTATTTGTTCCCATGGCTGTTTAGAGCAGTACCTTGTCTTCACGTGATTTAAACAGACAGCATGGGCAAGTGGAGAAAATGCAGATCTAAACCATGGCTTGGATCACCAGCAGCTTCTTCCACAGCACTGTCCAAGCTATGGGAAGTGATTGGGAATTTGGGAATTCTGCAGGGCTTGTGCCACAGCTCACCATCTATAGAGCATCCAGCAAGACCCTGCTGCCACTCCCCATCAACCTAGGGAACAACCTCCTCAAAAATGCAGCTTGTGACTCCCTGCTTCACAATAAATACCCAATGCCACAGCTCCTGAGCCAGCTCAGTGAGTGCTGCAGGACTCTTGGGCAAATTCATGTTTTTCCCCCATTAAGATTTTGTTTCTTGGCCTGAGGCTGTCAGAGAGGGTTCCCAGTCTCTAACAGAGGTCTCCCTTCTCCTTCTCTCTCTCTGTGAATACCATGAAACCACATTTGCTAAAGCAAAACCTCATAGCCTCATAAAAATGCTTCTCAGACACATTTTCTCTCTTTGCCATGTACCAAAATACATCACTTTCCAAGAATATCTTTTACCAGTATTTCACAAGTCCTCAGGCAAGCCCAATTCTCACACAAATGTCCACTTCGTGCCTCATGTAAATCCCAGCTGGACATTGGATGGCACCACACATTTCATTTCTTTATTTCTAACTTTATTTATAACTTTGAAAGTTAAAACTTATTTTCTGAGAGACTCACATTATGAAAAAAAAAAGATCATGTGCAGTGGGAGAATTGCAGGGAATGCATATCCCTCATGGTCTTGTTCCCTCTCTTATCATGTATTTAGGGATTCATATTCATTTCCCTGGTAACACAATATTGACCTTGTTTCAACAAGGTCAAAAATTCCCTACACAGACTTAGCCATTGTTTTCCATCCCAGTAGCTGCACCACCGTTCTCCCAGCTAATGGCATCTACTGAACACACTGAAACATCAGATCATGGGGTCATTTTGAAAGTTGGCTCACACATTTTAAGAGAGACAAAGCTCAAAGATACTCTGTCTTGCCATGAGAACTGTGATAAGAACTGAAATAGCATTTCCAGGTGCAAAAATTTATGTATTAGGGAAAAGAGAGTACAAAAATGCTGTTAACCCCATCTGTGCACCCTGTTTCTTAATTCCTGCAGGAAAATTAGACTCTTTTTAAAGATACTGATGGGGATTTCTCTGCATTGACAATTGGCACAACTCTTCAAACCTAAGGAAGGAAAAAGTTGTGGCTGAATAAATAGGAAAGAAAGATTAGCAAAGAATTTCAGATGACATTTCTATCAATTCTAGCCAGCAGGTGCTGCTCTGGCAATAGGAAGTTAAGAGTTACAAAAGCTTCATAAAAACAACTGCATCACATGAAGACAAAGAAACATCATATGGATGCAGAAAAATGAACAATTAAAACTACAACTGTTACATGGAGAAGAAAACCATAAATATTTCAGCCCTATTATTATTGATGCTGCATGCCACAGCTACATTCTGTTCTGTATCATTACATCCTCACTGTTAACTTCACAAATAACATCTTATTAACAACATACTGACTTCAAACCATTGTTATCTCTTCTGCCATTCTCTGATATTTGACACTGAAATTGTTCCAAGGACATTTGAAACATCAGGAACTAAATAACAAAATAGTTTCTTGCCCCACTCCAGTGTAAGAAGCAGCCCAAACTTGCTGTAAGTAGAGATGAAAAGGACAAAGTCACAAAGATTTTTAGATTAAAACAAAATAAATTAACTGAATCATTGCTCAACATTTGCCCCACCCCCTTACTTCTGTAACCTCTCCTCTTTCTAAACCACTTCCAGTCCAGAGGGGAAACATAAGGGGCTTTCTAATAATGGAATATTTATGGACCTGGAGACCTGGGAGCCTTGAAAAGAAGGAAGATTCATGCATAATACAGGGACAGGACTTGCTGTATGAAAGGACACATTTACCACACTGGCAAAATGAACTCAGAGGCATAAAACCCATTGGAAAAAAACCCCATGGCTCACAAGTTATAAATACTGGACAAGAACCAAATACCAGAACTAGTAACCAGCATACACTGGACAGAGTAATGACATTTCCTATTACAATTTATTAGCTGATAAATGATCAAGCAAATTGAATTAACCTTTTCCCACCAGCAGTTAACTGAAAAGTTCCCTCCCTTCTCAATTACAAGGAGATTAGGAGAAACTAAAAAATAATTGCAAGTAATTTATACAATGAAAGAGCCCTCAACTCTTCAGTATTACATACAACATAAACCAGACCAGTCACTGGGCACTGCTCTCTACCTCAGAGTAATGAATGATACAGAGCCTGATCCAGTGGCTGCCAAAAAGCCAAAACAAAGGTGTTCACACCATTCTTCCCTCTCCCTGAGTGGCTGTTTGCTCATTCCTGCTCATTCTTTATCAGCACAATTCCAGTCTTATAATGAGAAGGTACAAAAGCAATGGGGTTTTTTTTGGATTTTTTTTTTGTTGTTTTTTTTAACTGCAGGAAATAAGAAAATGATGAATTTCAAACAGAACTGGGGGTGTTGCAGACATCAGGAGTGTGTCCTACAGACAGAGTATAAAAATAGAGTAGGAAAACCTACTCCTTCTCTACAAAAAACCCCACCTCCTTCACATCCCAAACTCCCTCTGTCTGCTGATTGGGGAGGTCCAAAATGAAGAAGCTAAAGACTTACAATGACATAAATCCCCACATGACCACAATATATGCAAAAAACCTCTTCACTGTGTGAATAGAACCTGATGTCCTTCAACATTGCCTTAAAACAACCATTACAGTCTCTTCCTGAGTAGTTTTCAACTTTTCCAGGGTTTTATGGGGAAGGTTTCTAGAAAACCTAGGTAAAGAAGCAGGTGTGGCATTTCACCTTTTCCAGTTTGCACAATTTCCTTAAGCAGCTGCTAGTGGACATAAGGACTTTTTACACTTTTTAAGCTATAGGCAAGCTTGTTCAAAGTCACTTGGCCTGGGTCTTTCACAGCCCCCTAAGAAACAGCCCATGATAAATGAATGAGTAATGAATGATACAGAACCTGATCCAGTGACTGCCAAAAAGCCAAAACAAAGGTGTTCACACCATTCTTTGCTCTCCCTGAATGGCTGTTTGCTCATTCCTGCTCATTATTTATCAGCACAATTCCAGTCATATAATGGGAAGGTATAATAGCAATACCTTTTTTTTTTGTTTGTTTGTTTTTTTTTTGTTTTGTTTTGTTTTTTTTTTGTTTTGTTTTTTTTTTGTTTAACTCCAGCAAGTAAGAAAACATTAAAGGAGCTGAGAAAGCAAAGGCTGGAAGAGCACTTAGGGCAAAATTTTCCTGAGATTCACGACTGCAGGTGCAAGGGGAAATTGCAGAGGCCCCAGTGTGGTTCCTTCCCTCAATTTCCAAGTTCTGTGGCAGCTCCAGAACCTGCTCCCCATGGCACATTCCTGGTGCTGAGCTCTGTGTGGCTTTACCAAAGGAAGTACAAAAAATGTTCATTAAACACCCTGTTAGCAGCCCTGGGCAGAGGGAGCAGACAGAATGGGGTTTTTCTGCTCTGTTCTTGCTTTTTTCCAGCTCTGAAACAGCCCTGAGAATATGAAGGGAACGTTGTCATTTCAACTTCCTCTGAGAAATAAAATTAGAATGTGCCCTTCAATTCTCTTTGGAAAGCATCTGAGTTCAAGAAACTTTTTTATCAGGATTAGAGGTGAGGCTGAAAGCAAATGGTCTCTCTTAGCTAGTAAAAAAAAATGCATTCCATTTCTCAACCTCCCCACCCCCTGGGCCAAGAGTTTCATGCATATTTGACATGTTTTCCATCTAGACAGCAACATAGCATTTCTACCCAGTTTCTTTCAAGTGATTCAAGTGCACAGTGCTTATTCCTGAAATTAATTTTTTAATTGAACCTGAATACTCTGGGATTTTTATCTTGACTTCACATGTTCTGATTTATTAGGGAAAAAAAAAAGGAAGGTGTATATATTATGAACAAAAGCAGTAAACTAGAAAGTGCTTATGGGGTTGGTTTTTGCTATTTTGGAATTTCATTACTATTACAGTAGAACTTAGAGGTTTTTAAACAAAATCTGCCATTCTACCATGTTAGGACATACATAAAGGCAAAGGCTCATCCTGGCTCAAGGCACCTACAATACTTGTAAAAATCCCAAAAGAAACAGAGGGTAACAGTGAACAGACACATGCTAGCAAGAAAAACACAGAAAAAGGGTGAAGTTGCTTCACAGTGCTATGAGAAGTCAGGGGAAGAGAGATGGAATAAAATGCAATGTGCATCTGAATTTGCACTGTGATTTCAAACAACCTTAATTGGGGTCCTACTTACAACCAACCTTGGGGATACAGTAGAAAAAGTTCCCCCTAAAAAAATCTATAACACAATAAATAAAACTTTTTAATATTTGTAATTACCCACGGATCAACTGTAGCAGATTTGTGCAGTGTTTAATCATTTCAATACTACTGAATTTCCAGGTAAAAAAGTATTTGGAAAAATTCAAGCAATTTAGACTCACAAGAATTTCAGGAAAGAGAAGTGAATGGTGACTTCCAGATGCTTTTCCACTATTCAGAAGATGCATGCATTAATTATAAAAAGCATTGTATTTTTATTTTCCTTTTGAAAGTCAGAATGTTTGGGTTGTGCTTGCAATGATTGCTGTTGGACAATGAACTGCAAAAGTTAACTTACAGCATATGTGTGGTAATGGCAGCAAACACTGAGCTAAGTGCAATGAAAGCAACTGCAATAAATGCTTAGAAAAGGGTAAAGCAGGCAGAAAAATGCTTGTTTGATCATTTCCACGGTGATGTTAGTTTGCAAATTGTCATCTTCTCTTCTGCCTAAAGTTAAAAAAGTTAAAGTCTCACAGTTTCAATGCAAGAATGTTTTCAGTATCTTTATTTCTCCGCTAAATAAATCTATGCTTTTCTGTAATATTTTTGTAGAAATTGATAGAAACATAGGAGAAGTAACAAAGTGTTATTTGAGACCTGTTTAATCTTAACTAAAAATGGTGGTCCAGAGTTTACCAAGTGCCTGTGAGTGCACAGAAGTCACCTCCTCCTCCTCCTCTTTCTCCTCCTCAGTTATTCTTTTTACTCTCCATTGCCACAGCTGAGTGTAACTGCTTAAAAAATCACTGTGGAAAAAGCAGCATGCTACATTTTAACACAGATTCAAAGAAGGCACCTGGAATTACTATTTACCCTGCCCCTCCACTAAATTTTAGGATAAAAACTGACTGAAAGTGTAACTCCATCTAACAATGAAGTTTCCCAAAGACATTCAAATGAAAGAATAAAGTACAGAAGTCGAAAAACAAACTATATCCCTTGAAAATGTATTCCCCAACCATGCAAAAATCCCTTATTTTCACACTGTTATAGCTGTGGAGCTCACCAAATGGTAGATCAGGATGCCAGCCCCAGCAGGTGCCAGTTCATCCCATTTCTTTCCCCCCCCAGGTGAACATGCAGAAAGTCTAAGCTTTGGAAGGCTCCACCAAATCTCCAGAGAGCTTCTGGAAATATTCAATATCTGGCTTCTGCACAGGGAGACTTGGGAAGGAAACAGTTTGTACCCTGCAAACAGGCAAATGCAAGGGAACAGTTTTAGAAAGATGACAAATCATACACAGATACAAATGGAGCTGTTCACGCCAGTTCCACCTCTCCTGCTTTTCTTATGCCTTTTATCCCTCTGTCCCTTCTTTCTCCAGGAAGGATTTTGGATCCTGCTCCCAGCAATTTTTTCAAGGGAGCTGTATCAGATGCAGACTGCAAGCAAATAGTGTATTTTCCTGATCAACATCAGCCTGATGTATTAATTGGGTGCTTTGGCTTTACATTTTCAAATCATGTACAGGAGTCCCTGCAATGGTCCCACTACTGTTTGAATTAGTGACCTTGTGTCTAGGAGAGGTGGCCTCCCTTTTCTACACTTCATTTGTCTGGGAGAGCTGAAGTGTTCTGGTCTCAGATTTCTTTTTGCCTATCCATTTAGCACTGCTGTCCTTTCCTATTACAGTAATCAGGAAATCTGCTGTCATGAGCAACCACTGTTCCCATAAACAGCCTGACACCCTCTCTTCCCTGGAAGGTGCCACAAAGCCTTTCAAATTATTTGGGTTTTCCCACCTTGCTTACAAATAGATCTGCATGAACAGATTTCAGAAATAATTCCATTAAAGGTAGAGGCAGCAGAAACAGGAGGAAGAATGTCACAAGGATAAGGGGACTCTTGAGGAATTGTGGAGTCTTTCACCTAATTAATGAAGCTGAAGAAATTCCAGCTAACATATTTAATGGCAAACTTGCCCCCCCACGTTTTTGCAAAGCCTGTGCATTTATATCCAAGTGCCATCTACTCATATTCTACACCTATTGCACAATTATGTTAATACACATAATGTATACACACTAGCACAGCAGGAGCACTTAAGATATGTTTGTATTTGCAGAGGAATTCATTATGGGGAACAGAAGGCTTTTCTCTGCAAGGAAATTTGTCCCAGTGGATGTAGGAGTGGGTTTTGCTCCCTTCTCCCTTCCTTTTGCTATTACTCATTAAATGGGTAATTTCCTTTTATAAACAAAGGAGTCCATATAATAAGTAGGTGTGTTTGGATAGATCATTAATGAAATAAACTCAAACCCAGGGCTCCCAAGAGCCAATCCCTTCTCAGCTGGACTCCAGGAGCACCCAGCCCCTATCTGACCAACCCTCAGAGTGCCTGGCCAGCCTCTTTTAAATACCTCATAGGCAGTGATGGTTTCAGCAGAAATGTGGTTTAGAGAACATAAATCTCTCCCATTTCACTGTTAGATATGGAGATCTCCAATGAGATGCAAGAATATTCCCTCTACAATTGACCTTGATTGTTTCTCATGGAAGTTTACCACAGATAGATTTTGACAACAGCAATTCCTCTTTGATTTCTTCTTAAATCTGTTAGGACAGAGGTGTTACCAACATCTCCCATTAGCCCAGTTTTGGCCAGCAGCATGTCCACCTTCAGAGCCATCTGGGTTTGCCTCTGCCAGACCTGGTGGAAGCTTCCAGCAGCTTCTCACAGAAGCCACCTCTGTGACCCCCTGGCTACCAAAAACCAGGCATACAAAACCA
Source organism: Alethe castanea (assembly GCA_024734035.1). Taxonomy (NCBI): domain Eukaryota; kingdom Metazoa; phylum Chordata; class Aves; order Passeriformes; family Muscicapidae; genus Alethe; species Alethe castanea. Next base: position 3,300,188 of record JANRGV010000002.1, on the reverse strand, counting down.
ACACAACCTGGAATTATGCTCTCAGAAATCACTAGTACAAACTTCCAACTGTTCCCAGCTCAATGCAGGAAGGGCAGATTGCACCTGCCCCCCCAGAGGGGTGGGGGAGCTTTGGAGTGACTCACAAGCAGCTCGGGGAGTTCTAACTCCATGATCTCTTTCTGTTGAGTGTTACCACTAATCCCTTTTTATTCCACACATGTATCCACTTTCCCACCAAGACAGAGTGCAGATAATTGCAATCCAATCAGGGGTTTGATTTTTTTTCTTTAAACGACTACCAAGTGCAAGTGCTGGAGTTCATCTCCTCAGACAGGCAGAGGGAAGGGCTCAGCCCAAGGTGGCCAACTGCTCTCTCTGGCCAAAATCTTAGGGTAGAAGCACAGATGCTTATACAAACTCTTCTTTTTTCCCTTTTTTAATGTGAATGGAATCTCAGACATTTTTTAAAAACCCAATTTTTAGTTGGAGTTAAGAATAATGAAATTATTCTTTAATGCTTTAGAAGCAAACACCAGAGGATGAAGGCTCCACTGTCATTCTGAGTTCTTCAAAGATATCTTCACTGCTCTACTGCAGCCTGAAATGGCATGTAGGACTGGGTCCAGCAAGGCTAAGTTCCTTCTCCAGAAGGCTGCTGACAATGCCTGCACAAAACAGTGAACCCTATTTTCCCAAAAAGTCTGTAAGAGCTTTGAGCACTACACAGAGAACACTTCAGGCTAGAGAAGTAGAGGACCACACCTCACATCCATGGAGTGTACCTGGGCAGGAGCTCAAGGGGTTAAAGCCCCCCAGAAATGCACCAAAATAACAATCTAAAGTCAAGGAAAGTTTAGGATGAAGAGTTCTTCTAGAAGAAGAAGGTGGTATTTTTCCTTTTCTAAATGGATTCCTTGGGAATTATCCTTGAAAATATTTGCTGTTTCTAGGAACAAGTAATTTGTCTATGCATGCACAAATTACTAGGAAGAACTGCATTCCCTGCAGGTGGGTGGTGGGAGGAAGGAAGGGCTGTGTGTGTCCATCCCCATCCTCACAACTTACTATTCACTAAGCTAAAATTTCTGAAAATTACCATCCTCAGGTCAGGAGGGTGGGTGGGGATGTGTAGACAAAACAATGCACAGTTCACAATCACAAATACAATTATTTTCCTAATTACTCTTCTTCCCCTGCCCTGAGGATGAATAATTCAATTTAGTGGCCCATTAAGCCTCTATGCAAATAAAGGAGGAGCTGCTAACTTTTCCTGGTTAAAAGCAGCTCTCAAAGTTCTGTGCAGAAACAAAGCTGGGTGCTCACTGCAGAGCTACTGACAGAACTCTAAACATCTTCACTTGCTTGCATTAGACCTACAGACCCCAGATATGTTTTTTACAGTCCAACTATTTTTCTATGCAGTACTTTGGCTCTATCTTTCACACTGATGTAATTTCAAGAGCAGCTCTAGCAGAAGAAAGGAAGCCTTTCTTCCTACCTGGACCCACAGCAGTATGCAAGATTAACTCAAAATCTTATTTTTAGAGTCTAATTCTTAGGGAGAAACAACATCATTGGCTAAGTTTTCGCTTTCCTTTCACGCTTGGCTGGCATGAACTCATTTGTTAATAATGCCCATCTGTGATGGTCCATTTTGATATTCATAAATTTCACGGCAGATTACAGGCTTTTAGAGAGCTCCCCAAACATCAGCTCCCTCCCAGAGAGAAGCTTCACCCACTCCCCAGCATTCCCTGAGCCCTGGTAAAGCTGCAGCAGGTGGAATTGTTCTAAATCTGAGCAGCCCTGACCCCACAGCCACAGAGAAGCTGACACTCCACAGCTCAACCAAAGGGGAAAAATCAGCTCCTGACTTCTCTGGGAGAGCAGCTCCATGGAGATCAGCAGAAAAAAAAAAGGTGCAGAACCATCAGTCTCCTACCTGCCAGGATGTCCAGATCCAACAAGCAGCAGTTTTTAACAGAATCAGAAGAAGAATGGGGAAAAAAGCAGGTGAAAGCTGGAAAATCAGGAAGTCAGAATGAATGGAAACTTTGTATAAGGGAATTTTAGGGTCTTCAAAGTGCCATTTGTGCATGCCACAGCTCAGCTACTGCAACAGATTATCTGATCAACAAGGAATGGACAGCAATGGAAAATCTATTAGCTGGTGGCTGTGGAGCATCACAGGTCCATTAGAGATTGACTGATTAGCCTGTCGGGTGGGAGTCAGACTCTCTCAAATCTGGCTTTCAATAAACTGTTAAAAGTCAATATGGCACAGAGTGAAAATTCAATTCAGGGTAACAAAGAAAAAAACAGCTAATTATTCATTTACAGCACAGTAGATCCTTCCAGGTCCCCTTTAACAATGGATTAAGCATTCTAATGGACTATTTATATATAGATTAACAACAAAGTTAGTCTGGGAAATAACACAAATAAAAGCACCAAAAGAAAAATTCTACATGCCAAAAATTGACAGGATTTTAAATACTAAACTACAAACAAATGGCTCTCATACTACACAATCTCTGTGGGAGACCAAAAAGATGACAGAGTCAGTAGAAAAACTATCTCAAAAGAAAAGGGTTTTTTTGGACAATTTATCAACTTAAAATTGCAGAATTTGAACTGTGGAACACAGCAATCAATATGGTATCAGTGCTTTGGATATAAAATAAAACCAAGTGTGACAAGCTCAGGTTTTACAGACACTGCTGGGTCTGCCAGCTCAGTTTTGCTATAGAAAGTAACTGGGTGCAGGTGAAAAAGGCCAAGCAAACTTTAAAGGCTGTAGATTTTCTGGGAAGGTTGGTAACAACAGCAAAGAGCACACCCAAGGATTTGTCTGGCCTTGCACTAACTCCTTTATACTGCTTTTGAATAATTAGCTGAGTTAGTGGTCTTGAGACACAACAACTCTACAACACATGAAAACATGGGTACAGGATGAGAAAAAACCCCCAAATCTGTATTTCATCCATACATCAACATTATACCTTAGTCTTTCTCAGCTGCCTTGAGGAAGGCATTTGTGGGACCTTGTGCAGAAATGAAAAGTTACTTGTATTAGAGAAAATCTATTGGAACCAACTGCTTTCAGGGATATTGTCTGAAAATCTGGTCCCCAAACACTTGCATAAATACAACCAGGACACTGGTGATATGGCATGGGATAAAAACAAAGTACAAGAATGGAAGTAAATAAATCAGCTAATGAATATATGTAGCATTGCTTGGTCTGCAGTTAAAGCAAAGTGTGAACTGGGAAGCAGGAGCTCTTGGTAACAGCATCATTCTAACTGCAGAGACCTCAGTGTGAGCTGTAAATCCACTCCTGCTGTGAGACGAGATGCAGCTGCTCTGTGCCAGACAACAGGAGGCACCACAGATGCCAAAATAAGGTGGCACCCAAAGGGCAGCTCAGCTCTGGATGAGCAGCTGGGAAGGTGCTGGCTGTGCACAAGGAGCTGCAGCCTGTGCCTGACCACAGCATTTCACTGCAGCACCTGAAGGGCTGCCAGTGGAAACAGCACAGAAAAGCAGGAGGAATACTGAATGCCAGCCCAGAACCTGCATATTGGGCAACTTTCACTGTCCCACCTCTATCACAGAAGAAATTGCTTATCACACAGACTAACACACCCTGGTACTAACTCATCCCGCCTGAAAGTGATGTCAGAACATAATTAGACGGAAAAAGTGAACAAATGAAGAAAAGAATCCAACACTGGTTACAGTGCCATGATTTTAGACGACTAAAATGGACAACACACATTTTAAAACCACATCAGCATTGCCTCCAGGGCCTGAAATCTCTCCAGCTCTGTGATCTCAGTGACAGATGTCAGGCCTGCATGGCTTCTTTCTGATGTCTCAGAAACTCTGAGATCTTTAGAGATCTGGTTTGGCTTTCTTGTTTTCTAAGCTGAAAGGCCATAGGGCTGCACCTCCTCTTTAAATCACTTAATCACACTTTAAATCAGTTGGGAAAACAACAGGGCTGCAAGACAAAAGCCTTCAAAAAAAAACCTCCCTGTCTAAAAGGGTTTATTCCAAATCCCTCAAATCATATCTACTTCATAATAGAAAGTGATTTCTAGCACCATGCCTCAAATTCATAGGTTGATAAAAAACCAACCAACCAAACAAACAAACCAGTTTCAGCCGAGGTTTGGTTCACCTTGCTGTGGTGTGTTTTATTCTGAACCACTCCTCAATGTGAAAACTCTGCAGTCTGTGCAGCCACAGTCACCCCTTGTCTGGGGAAAGGCACAAAGGAGTCTGGCAGTGTGGGGAAAGCTCATGATGATGCACTCAAGCAGTCAGAATTTCACTGCCTCATCTTCTGGCACCACTTTTTGAGACTGAGATTGCATGGGATGATGCACATTCCTGTCTTACACCTCCCCCTGGGTGGGGGAAAAGTGATCAGGGAGAGAATCAAACCTGGCAGAACTTCACAGTGAGACAGGCATGGCCAAACCAGAATCAAATAAAAAGAACTGATAAAACACAGTGCCTGGGATAACCCTTGCAGCACTGGAGGGGAAGTTAAGTCACCAGAAGCTCAACAATTAATTTAAAAATGTGAAACACAGTTTCAGAAGCAAATCTTTAAGAGTCCAATCCTGTAGGCTGTGTGCAGCTGTACAAATCTACTTAAACTGCCCAGAGCAGGAATCTGAAATTTCAGCACTCAGATTCCCACAGCAAGATATCTCTTCCTAGAGATAAGGAAGAGTGGGAACAGCATCATTTTAGTGTTTGCTAACCAATCCCCCCTTTCCCCTTTCCCCCAAAACCCAGTTTAAATTACATGATGTTTATCCTAGCTGGTTACTTTATTTATTTAAGACAGGGATTTGCCATCTGGTTAGCAATCAAATAAGCTATCCAGACTGAAATCAGCAATAATGACATTTTCCCTCTGTGAAATGCTATTTCTTCAGAACATGCACACAGTGTTGGGTGTGGGGGGTGTGCAGGGGAGAGGACAGACAACCAAAATAAACCTCACCAAAGCAAAAAAAAAACCTACCCAAAATTAACCAGTTCTACCCAAAATTAACCAGTTCTGCCCATTCTGGCTACTATGATTTCAGGCTCTTTTCCAACACCTCCAAAAGTAAAACAATCAGGCAGAAATTGCATTTCTACTGCACAGGGTGAGCATGGAGAAGGAAGACTGAATAGCTAGCAAACTACTCACAATAAGGAGTGACAAAATGCATTAACCCATAACCCAATCTCAGGTAGGTACTGAAGGTTTGGGTTAGTAAATATAAATACAAGACAAGAAATAAATGTTGAATCCACTGAGGAATTATCATTTCTCTGCTCAAATTTATTCCCAAGAGAAAGCAAATGCATCAAAAGCTGTAGGGTGAAGGACACATTTAACTCCTTTTACATCACTTTAAAACTGTTATTTAAACTTAAAAGCTTTCCACTTTGAGCAAGGCATTAACAATTGCAAAAAAAAAAAAATCCAACAAACTGTGTTCCTTTCTCAACACATATTCTATTTCAAGGGTTCTCATAATGACTTTTTAAGAAGGATACACACTGATTACTTTTGTTTTGGTGATTGTACACCAAAAAGAAGAGACATGGGCTACATAAACTTTGGCTCACATACTGTAAAACACAGGACTTGCCCTACTGGGACACCCACAAAGCTGATCTGGGGACAAATTCAACTGGGCTAAATCAAATCCACACACCTCCCATTTTATGCTTCACATATCTTAACTTGAACAAGTCTGCTCTATTTGTTTTGAACTTACTATTTTCAAAAGAGAGACTTCTTTCCTCAGGGAAAGATTTTCCAACAATCTGGTATTTTTTACTTGATCACTGCATGTTTTCAGAGTCCATTGCCATTGTTTACTTCCCCTAAAATTATTACCAGGCTCACAGATATGATAGCTGGATGTTTTCCCAATATACTTTTCCTCTTTTTTTTTTTTTTTTGGTGGGTTGTTTTACAATTCCTTGGCTCTGAATACTCTTAGAGCTGTCACAAATTAAGCTGATCATAGCATCTCCTGTTCCCAACAAGAGGACAACCCAGTTCTCATTGAAATTAACAGGAGAGCAATGCAAGTAAGATCGTGCACTCAACCTCTGTAACAAAAGTAAATAAACATTTTCATTTTCATGTCTGAATTGGTAAATGCTGAAATAATAGCTTTCTCCTTCTAGTAACAATGGGGGAAAAAAAAATCTAAGTTTAATTGCAATTCCACTGCTGTGTGAAGAAGGAAAACAAAAGCCAATGAAGCTTTTTATTACATTTGCTGTTTGCAGAAAGAATGAATGATCCCTTGGTGTCTTCCTACTCCATTCTGAAGAGGTGCCCAGCTGTGGTTGGACATCTATGAAACTCATTTACTGTGAACTGCACTGCCCCAGATCCTACCCATGCAACACAGCCATCAAGGGCAAAAGAAATAGATTTAAATGGCCCCTACAATTAGCACACAGAAGCAGTAAAGTTATACAGTATTTTGCTGGATAACAATAAAAGCTTTTTTGTTTAGGAAAATGGGAAGAGAGGACAGCCCTGGCACTGCAGTGTTACTTCCTATGGATTTAGAGGGTACAGGACTTGGGGAGCCCCACTGCTCACCCCATCAGTGATGCTGCAGAGGAGCTCTTGGCTGCTACAGGACCTCACTGCCCCCATCTGCAGCTGTGACTCCTCAGCTCAGCACTCAGGGGAGCTTTGGTTAACGAAGGGGTACTGACATCAATTTACAGCAGCTCAGGAAATAGCTCTTTTTCTCTTGTCTTACTTATCCATTTTCTTTTTTTGAAGCGTCAGCTGTTCAGCTACAGATAGAAACATCCAGTAAGCAGAGTGGTTAAGAGAAAGCAGAAAACCAACCCATCTATAAAATAGCCCTGTGTAAATCCAGCTTGCACTCAGCTGTTCCATAAAAGCAGATTTTTCTATTTACATTAACAACAGGAGAGAATCTGTGGTCAAGTAATGACTCAGATTGGAATGAAGAGTTTGAATTGTTTTTTGTCTTCTATTTAGTATCTGATGAAGCTCTCATTTTCCTAGTGCCACTCAACTGTGACCTCTAGGACCTTCCCCTACACCCAAGATAAGGGAAGGATTTGGTTTAGACTGCAAGGAGATCTGACCCTGGCTGCCTTACAGGTGTTCTGTGACCTGTAAAGAGAACCAAGGCACTAATACAACACTGATAAAACACCAGGCTTTTATGGCTCACCATCTCAAGATCACCATCACAGATTTTCTCATCTTCAGACACCCTTCTCTTAGCAAGACTCCTTCCCAATAAATGCAGTTGCATAACGTGACAAAAGGAGATGCTTGAAACAAACCAGCCAGGTGTGGTGGTGATGCCAGGCAGCCTCTGGGTGCAGGGCACAAGGAGCATTGCTCCTTCTTGCAGCCATTTCAGGTGGCCTGAGGCCACAATTTTTTCAGAGCAGATACTCACTGATCATAATGGCTGGCTGTCTCACAACTAAAACATCCACTTATGGAGTTAGTTCTAATTAATTAAAGTGGTAAGGAGCCAGTTGGGATTTTTTAAAACCAATGCAGGTCTCTTATAAACTTGAGTCTCTTTGCAAAGCACTGCTAAAAAAAACAGGAAGTGATGTCTAAAACTGCCTTCAGCCTATTATTTTTCACTTCCAAGGAAATCCATTTCCAGTCCAGCCAGGAAGACTCATCACAGAATTACAGCAGCCAGTGAACTTCCAAAACAGGTCAATGCAGTGCTCACAGCCAGGTACCCAGCCCAGGGGAAAAACTGGCAACGAGAAAAAGTCACAACAACAAAATACAGAAAATCTCAAGTCACAAGTCCAGCACAATTCTTTGCTATGAAACAAACAAAAGAGAAAAAATCCAAGAAACATCAGTGGAATAATCAGGTGCTGAAGAGAAAACTTCCTGCCTAAGCAAAATCACACTGGTGCACCATGTGATATACTGCAAATGAACAAAGAAATCAAGGATGGACCCCGGAATTTACCCCCACTTGTACAGCTTCTGCTATGTGCACCCACTCTTCCTGATAAGCAGGTGATACAGAGTTAAAACATTTTATTTTTAATGTCCAAGGCAAAAAGGAGCCTTAAGTTGTAACCCTGCATTTCTCAGCTTTTATGAGCTGACATCAAGCTTTTAACATCACTTCTCGTGCAAACATCTAATGCTTGTCCTTTCAGACATTGCAAAATATCTTGTTTCCTCCCCCAAAAAGCATTGCTATTTTCACCCATGCCACTGTGTACCTGCTAAAACACATCAGGTCAATCACTGGCACAAATTGTTTCTTTCTGTTTCTGTCAATGTGTGATATTTCTCTCCCTTCCTTAAAGCTGAGCACCCACCACACAAACGACCAAGCCCCTTTTTTCTAAGCACCATACACATCTACTAATGAGCAAAGAACTCTTTTCCTTCATCCAGGTATGTGGCACAGCCTCCTTTTCTTTCAGGAGCTGCCTTGCTAACAGGATTCAGAGAGGGAAGAAGTTATACAGAGATCTCCAAGAGCACAATGTAGCACAGAGGTGAGGAACCATAATTTTTCAATAGCCAGTTAGCACGTGAAAGCCTGATTTTCTTCAAAAGCCTGCACTTCTTCCTCTCCTGGTGAATATTTAACAGTCCTCTGTGTTAAGAAATCATGCATGGTATGTTGGTTTAATGATGTCTTTGGCACAGGAGATGGCATGTCACACTCAATCTACCACAAAGCCACTCCAGTCAGGTGGGAAAATGGGGGGAGTGCTGATTTGTACAAGTATTTTTCTACATTTTTCATTTATTTTATTATTTTTAAATAGTTTTTTATTTATTGTTTATTCAAGTATTTTTCATTTGACTGCTTTATTGAACTCCAGGCCTTCCCCCAAGGAGTACAGATAAGAGTTGAAGTTCAGGCTAAGGAAGAGTGGCTATCCATCAACAAAATTAAAAAAGGCAAAGAAAAAGCTGGAATCATACAGTGAGATCCACTCTCTATTTACTGTACAGACAGGACTTAGGGGTTTGCTTTTAGTTTCCTCTACCCCTTCACTTCCCTTGGGGGAGATGGCTCATGGCACATTCCTTAGTTCAGAAGATGAGCAGCAATCAGGGGCAGCACAAAAAGGCACTGCATGACTGATTCCCCACCTCAGCTCAGCTCTGGATTAAATTACTTCTCCAGCTTCATGAGTATTTTCCACATCTCACACTCAAGACAGTAAATAAATGGTTGGAGACCATCCAACCATTCTCTATGATCATTCATTATAATTCTCTATGATCACCAAGCTTTACAAAGAAATAAAGAAGAACCTTGCACTTCCAAAGTTCAGTCACCAAGAGGAAGCAGGACAGTGTCACCTCCTTTAAGGCCCCAGCCTTTCCACCATGCTCCAATCCCAAACTTCTTCCAATTTACTTTGCTGTTTCCCCTCTGTGCAACGTTATTATAATGCTGCTGATGGGACCAAAATTAAAACCAGACTTTAAATGTATCATATGCCACATGAACTGTAACAGCTATATCTATCCAGGACCTGCTCTTCCTCAAAAGAGTGAACTTCAGTTGGTCATTCCAGTTTTTCTGCAAACATAGCTAAACCAATCCCTTCTTGTTGGAATGGGAAATTAAAGGACTAATAATGAAAATTTTATAACAGATTGGCAGTTTCTTAAGAAATACATCTATTGTATGTGCAGGGTAGCTTTATCAAATTGGTCTTACTTCACTGTTTTCTCTTTCCCTACTGATATAATTACAAACATCACAGAGTAGGCACTAAAACTTTCTAAAGTAAATTCAAAGCAAAGCCAACACAACTGCTGAAAATTCCACACGTCGCTACAAAAACCTCAACCAGTCCAAAACTATTTTTACAAACACTATTTTTACTGTCTGGATGGTCTTGCCACTCCCACCCTAGTCTGGCATGACTCTCCTCTTTTAGAGCAAAACCTACCTCATGTGCTTCTTTATAATGACATTTGCTGATTTCAAGTAAAATTTCTATTAAACCCTGTTTCAACAGACTTACCTATCCAGTGTCAGGGTCAACACAAACTTAGAGAACTCAGGTCTAAATTCCTTACAAGAGAGGACTGAAGTGGAGCACCAGAAAAATTAAATGAGAACACAAGCCAGTAAGACCCTACATGAATATTTGAGAGCTCTCCCTGCTCCAGAGCTCCAAACTACTTTGACAGAAACAAGGAGTTTAGCTTAGGGGATGTACCTATTCTCTCTCCTCTGTTTCTCTTTTATTCTCATCTCCTGTGTATGCAGGAAGAACTGGAAAATATCTCATATGGAATTGATAATGGATCTACTGGAATTCAAATATTTATCAAAGGGGAATCAGTCATGCAGTGCTTTTTCCTGCCAGCAATCATATATTCCCAGCATGGATAACACTTCCACATATAAATAAAGCCACATATCATTCCTGCTTCTGCTTGGAAAGTATTGAACTTTAACAGCTATGGAAAAAAAAAAAAATACAGTGCATCAGAATGCACCCAAACCTTCAGACTTCCATGCTGAATTTTGAATTTAAAAATACTATTCACATCCTTACAAGACATGCATGTGCAGCAGTATCTGCAGATTTAAAATCTCTTTCAGTACTCGTGTGAATCATGTAAGATACTACCAGCTATGAGCACTAAGGCTGCAAAGCCAATTTCCATTAGTTCTGGTTCTGACCAAGCCACTCCATGGAAATATTCCCATTGTTTGTACCACTTAAATTATCTCAGTCAGACACCTAAATGTGTTTGTTATACACCCCATTGCATCATGAGGTGTCATGCTACAACAACACGTCAGCTCTTACAGGGGGAAATGGTTTATCAGTCACTATTTCTCTCAGCATGGAACAAGCAATAGTGGAAAGTGCAAACCAATTTAATTTAACAGGAGGGATTCCTACCATGGCACGCAGTTGTCCATTAACAGAACAAACCCCTGCCTCCCTCCCTTTCTCTAGTTGGCAATTGCAGCAAATCTTCCATGAAAATACATTTCCTGTAATGTTCTGGTCATGGTTGGCAAGAGCTGCAACCCATTTCCATAAAGCCACCATGTGGAAAATTGCCTTGGCTGTTAAAATGGACTAATGCAAAGGAATTTTTTTCTTAATGTTGAAGGCATCAATCCTTTTTTTTTAAAAAACCACCACTTTGCAGGACATTAGCAGATCACCCAGCAGCTGTAAGGCAGAACCCTCAAACTCAACAGTAAGAAAAAAAAAAAACCTTCATCCAAGTATCACCTGCAGATCACTAACCCAGCAAAGAGGACAAGAAGAGAAGCCCTAAGGGACTTTGCAATGGCAACTCTGTTTTCACCAAAGCATAATCTCATGCTGCACCTGCTAATCAAGAAGCTTCCACAGCATTAGTCAGCCCCCCAAAAGTTAAATGCTGAGCCTGCAGCCAAGAGGCTGTATCACAGGGCAGGTCACACTGTTAAAGGAGATGCTGTAAGGCTTTCAGGGCTGGAATCCCATTCTCCAAAAATGTTGTCACCTGGTGCAATTTACTCTTTAACTCCCAGGGACTCAGAGATCCTCATGACTCACTTTTGGCCTTCAGGGCTGATCTGTCACTGTTTGAATACAGCCACACACATGACCTCCTCAGGGCAGCAAGAAGCTGTTTATTGAAAGGCCACTGCACTTATATAGGATAGATCGTGCAAAACAGAATAGAAAAGGCTCATTGGTCCAAGAAGGCAACACCTCTTTGAAACCATGCTTCCTGGAAAACATCACAAGACACACACACAGCTCTGTGATCAACAACAGGTGTTCATTTATGTTATTCATTCTTCCTTCTCTTGTTTGTCTCTGAGAAAAAGTCCCCAGCCTGGGAAAGATCTGAGCTGGATTTTTCCTTGAGCCTTCAGCAGTGTCCACACTGATCCAGCCCATAATTCATTCTTACCTACACCTGTCTCTGGCTCTCCTACACTGTTTTTGCATAGATAAGCAGAACACATCTCTCTTGCTGCCTGAGCTCCTCAGCTGTGCTGGACCAAGGATGAGACACAAATGTGGTGCACAGGGTGAGTGCCTGCAGTTCTCACTGCCTGGAATCTCTTACTGTCCAAAGCACATTATTCCTTCCTTCCTTCCATCCATCCATCCATCCATCCATCCATCCACCCACATACAGAGTTGAAGGAGCTTTGCATTCTCTCCCTGACTCTGGAAGACCCCTGGAACCTCAGGGTGTTACAAGACCAGAAGCTGTTCAATGAAATTTCCTGATCTGGAGAAATCTAGCAGTAGATTTGATAGAAACACCTGTGAGATAAGACACAGGCAGAGGAGGCACCTCTTTTTGGAAAGGAGAGACACTCAATGTACAAAACTTCAGTGGTACTGATTGATCTCAAACCAGTTCTTAAAATGATAAATGTAAACTTGAAGGCAGACCCTGCACAGACTCCTAGTTATGTTTAACAAATGACACAACTAAATTATCTGCAAAAAAATTAAACTTGGTTACAGTATTTTTGCACATTAAAAAGATAAAAAAAAGTGTTACCATGGTATCACTTGTATAAAAAAAGCTCACAAAAAGGCTTATGCCAAGAACCATGAGATGCAAGACAGCAGTGGTGTCACCAAAACCTTTTGCAAGACTGGAAAGTGCGAGAAAAACCAAGAAAAACATTCAGAAAATTCACTACAACAAAATGAAGAAATTGAAATCTCTGGACATGCATAGCTTGCAACGCATCCACTTCTTCTTGGAAACTTCTCAAAATCAGGCCAAAGGGATTATTATAGATAATACTAAAAATAAGGACACTTATGAAGATAAAGGTTTGTTTCATTAGTTCAAGGCTTTGCAAAACTAAAATAAAACAGAAAATAGGTCCTAGAAATCTTTAATTGCTAGGTGCTATTATAGTAGTAGGCCAATTTTGGACTATTGTACAAGAAGGAAAGGTGAAGATCACTGTAAGCCTTAAGAAAGGGTCATTAAAGCAAAGAAGATTTTTAAGATAAAATATCTATGATTAAAATAACTGATAAAGCACAAAGAGATTTTTTTTGAGCACAAAAGTTCTCTGAAATTTAAATATTGTTGTGATACGTTCCTTGACTACAAAATTCTCATGGCTGTGGTTCCAGTCTCAAAGCTGTGCCCAAGGTAATAGATACAAAAATGCAACAACAGGTTTCCCAGTTCAGTCCTTGCTGGCCCCAGTACAAAAATAAGATCTACATGAACAGAAAAGCTACTTTACAATGTTCTTCTGTCTCTTCAAGCGTTGCTGTTCTTCTTTTCATATTATATTGTATTAT
>JANRGV010000002.1:3267669-3283878 GCA_024734035.1 Alethe castanea | reverse complement strand
CATCTGTTGCTGCTAGAGCAACTGGAAATTACTGTGCTGCAGTAATAGACCTCATGGTAGTCTAATACAACCACCTAAAATCCAGCCCTCCACAGGCAGGAGTTTTGAAAAACGCCAACACCTTTGAAAAGGTACTGACAATTGGAATAAAACTATCTTCTATGTTGACCTGCCACTAAATCATACCAACTCTTTTATTTTGTTTCAAAGTAACTGCCAGAAAGAAAAGATCTTGTGCTTTTCAGCTCTCTGCACATTACTTCAACTTTGTATTTCTTGTTGGGTGATTTAATTTTACACCTCCTTTTTCATTAAAGAATCCACATCTAACACAGAGCTCTATCCCTTAGTTTAGTTCTAACCCCAAATATATCATCATTTACTGCTGCTCACACCTTACATGCAGCAATCCAGCAGTCCACTAAAAAAAAAACACTTCAAAAATGTAACATATTTAACCATAGGAACCACACAGAGTGGAGCAATAACCTACAGCAGAATGCCTTTAAAACACCCACCCAAACAGCAGCAATTATATCACTATATAATACATTATTTTCATGCCACCAGAGGCTTTGAAAGGAAGCTGACTCAACAGCCAGGGACTGAAGAGTGAGGAACAACAAACATGGAATTTCCACTTCCCCTACACATGCTTTCAGTATAGAAAAGGACACAGTCAACAAAATAACAAGCTCAGTCCACCTCTGGCTTGTGAAATGGGCTCTGAAATAAAAGAGACCCCCAAAACCCTCAAACCAGCCTGCACACCTGAGGTGACACTGGTCACCTTGGACACACCACTGCTAATGCACCTCAAACTGCAGACATCAAATTTTCAACATATTAGCCCAAAAATACATTTAACAGGAATTGTTAAATGCTTCTGATTTTTCACATACCAACCTGAAAAATCCATGAAATGGTGATTGCCAATGTTTCACAGATGCAAAAAATAGATTTTATACCTCTGGGGTGAGGAAACACAATGGTAGTTGTAAAGGGTTTTACTATACAACATTGAACTGGCCTATTAAGATAATAAGTTGTTTTTCCAATCACTCTTCAATTAAAACAAACAAAATGAATCACTGAGCCTTTCCTTCCCAATGCAGCTGTATGGCATACTCACATTTTGCAGTTTTTTTAGGTGGTGAATCAGTGGGAAATAAAGAATGTCTGTCTTGTAAACTTCCTCCTCTTCTCTCACCTCCCAGCTCTGCCCCACCTCCCTTAGAAATAACCATGGATAGAAAGACCAATACACACACTCTTCATGTATTTCTCTAAAATGCTTTGCTTTTGAGTTCCTGGGACTTCTCTTCAGTTCAAAGAGTTCCACAGTCACAGGGGGGTAAAAGAACAGATGAAGAAATGCCAACTTTTGGGTGTGACCTGTAAAGCACCTGCTTCCAATGGTTCTATTTTCTCTGGATCTCCTCCACTTCTTTCCCCACCTCATTTCATATTTAATTCTCAAAACTCTTATTCCAAAAGAAGGACAGTCATAGTTCACAGTCTGTACTCACTGCCTTACATTGACCATCACTGAACTAGAAGAATGCACCCAAAACACAAAATATTCAACAGTGTTAAGCATAAAGACTTTGATGGGGACATAAAAGGCCAAGATCACTGAAATGCACAGCAGCTTCATTCCAAAGTGCTTTTCTCTCTTTAGCAGCCAATGTATCTGTCAGGACAACAAAATTAAGCAAAATCAAATAAAATTAGTCTTTGCAGATCTACCACTGACTCAGCTACAGCTCAAACACTTTAGGTACAAACTGAAATCACTGACCTAATTATAAAGCAGAAATAATGCCTACATCTTTTCTTCCCATCTTCCCCAGCAGTCTGGGAACTCAAAAAAGCTAGAAAGCACTTTTCTCCTTTATGCTTTTGCTACAGGAAGTCAAATGTCTTAAGAACAAAGGCCTGTAGGGAAGATGCAGCAGGTGAAAAAGAATCACCTGTGAGTTCCTTACCCTGGCATTTCACAGATGAGCTCCCAATCTTTCCTATTAGCATCACTCACTGCTGAGTGGGGCACCTACCAAAAACCTCAAGGGTTAGGCAGGGATTGAAACAAGACACTGGTCCTATTCCCTTCTGAGTATTCTACATAAAAATAAGTAATTTATGCTTTCATATGCAAAGTTAAATGACAAAAGATACTAGACAATAAGAAATGGCAACTTCAGATTGCAAAAATGAAGAGGAAATTAAGGCAAGGAAAAAGAAGAAGAAGAAAAAACAAGATGGATGCATCTGAAATATTCAATTATTAAGGGCTTGGCCCTCTGAGATACCCAGCACATTTTTCAAGGCAAGAAAAAAAATAGGAGCTTAGGGTGATTTTAGTGGCATAAGCCTAAGCCTATTCTCAGTAGGAATACTGCTGAAAAACACCACCACCAGGTTAAAGAGCATATTTAATTATATTCTATGAACAGCAAGGAAAATGTAGGAAAAACACAAAATAAATTGTTTCTTGCAACACATTATTAATGTATCTGTCTTCAAACTGCAGATAGTTCAGGATGCTCAGAAATGTAAGCACAGGACAAGTTCAGGAGAATTTTAACCCACTGTTCCAAATTATTATATTGAAAAAAGGGCCAGTAAGTAATAGTCCCTCGCAGGCTTCTTTTCAAGAAATTTTTGCTTTATTGCCATTATAAAATGGTACTTCTTAGCTCTACCAGTTTCTTTTTAGAAATTTGATTTGTGTACTTTTTAAGAAACCAAGATAAAACACACTGGATTTTAATATTACATGCAAAGTTTCAGAAAGAGATAGGACCAAACTTAATCCCTCTAAGATTAAAGATCTGTCTGAGCCTCAGTCAGTGAACATCTATAACATACTACAAAATATGAGGAAGCTGCTCATTTCCCATTAAATTATTTTATATATATGTATGTATAGTATATAATGTGCCTATTTTTATTGCTAAGAAATAAAAATAAACATAGTAGATTTTTACTCTCTACTTTTACTGACTGCTGGATATCATAAAATACTTTGTTAGGCACAGCTTTGGAAGAATTAGTGGCTTGGCAGGTCACAAACTCAATCTCAGGAAACTACTTGTGAGAGAAGCAGCTCTTCAGCCATCACTGCTGGTTGGCCAGGTTTGCACAAAATGAAAGTTATTTCCAAAATGATTATCAAAATACAGGTACTGAAATAGTAAGAAAAACCAAGAATTAGCCTTCCTGGTGCTGGAGTGATGCCCCTCAAGAGCCTTGCAGAATGACATTTTTGAGAGTGAAGTTGCAACCAGCAGCAAGAGAAAGGTGTGAGAGTAGGACAGCAGCACTGAAAAATGAAATTGGTAGCACAGGTAAGGAGAGAAACAACCTTCAAGAGAAGACAGGAGCAAGGACTCAGCTCTCAGCTGTGAGAGCTGTGACTCCAAGGGATCTGGACACTGTGGGAGGAACTCCATGACTGGTTTCTGCTGAGCTTGGGGTGGATGTGTGGTGTTTGCAGGCAGGGTTCAAATGGCCCTTACTCAAACTCAATCCCAGCTCTGCACTGCCTGTGAACCAGACAGAAATGCTTATAATTGAATGTAATTGTTTGAAAGCAAAACCAGTGAGAGACTTCAGTCAGAAATACAATTTAATAGGAAAAAAAAAAAAGAGAAAAATAAAATACATGCAATAGCACAAAAGAAAAAAAAAAAACCACTGACAGAGTCAGAATACAACCTGACACCCCACTAGTTAGGGTGGTGATAGCAGTCCAGATGAAATGGTCTTGTTGAAGTAGTGATCACTTAGAAAGGTCTGGTAGATCTTGTCCTCTGGAAACCAGTGAGTAAGGGCTGCCTTGCTTCCAAATCTCAGTTTTTATCTAGGTAGGAAATGTTTGGCTCCTCCCCCTGGGTGGAGCATCTCCTAATGGGATGATGTAAGTCTCATGCAGTGGGACTCAATGGTCATTAACAGGAGATATCTCCTGGAGGAAGGATGGGTTGTGGAAAAGATAAAGAACACTGCCCTACCTGGTTTTTAACAGCTGGCCCATTAGCAGAGGGTATTTCCCACAGAGATAAGCATCACTGCCCACCTGGTTTAAGCAGATGGTGATAGAATACACACTTTTGGGCACATCTTTACATTGTAACCTAGGACACTGAGAGTAGTCAGAAGTTAGGAGGTTGCTGCCAACTTAATTTGACAGAGCCCTGAAGCTGTTCAGCCCTTGGGCTCCAAAGGACAGCTGGCATGGGGAGGGAGCTCAGCAGGAGCTCAAGAGCATCCTCAGAGCACTGGTGATGCCTTCTGCACGTAGTTTGGACTGGGCTTAGAGGAGGGCACGTGGAAAATCTTCAGAACAATATCACTACACACACATCTATACAGATAACAGGACTCAGGGTGGACACTATAATTAATGTTGCAAATGCTTAATTTCAGTGCAGTGCACTCTGCAGAACACACAAATCCCTGTGGAAAAGGCAGCATGTTGAAAATGTTGCTCTGTTTAGTTTCCACCTCCATGCTCCCACTCAGCAAACACTGTTCTCTTAAAACACCAGTGTGCAGGGCAAGAGACAGCAATAGGCAAAACCCAGAGATTCACTGGCCACACGTGATGGAAGCTCAAGCACCTTGCCAGAGCTCCTTGCCAACATAATTAAATTGTGCCATTGTAGATTCTTTGGACGAGGTTGCTAAAAAAGCATTTCCCACCTCATTTCAATGCAAGTCCATGTTCATACAATGCTTTGTGGCACAGCATACAACTTTTCATTCTCTCATATTTTTTTTAGTGATGCTGCTGCTTAAGGCAAGTGTTTAGCACTGGAATGACCAAGCATAACTCCAGCATCTGTTCTCTGAAGGAGGGGGATAACAAAACAAAAGAATAAACCATGCTCTTGTATTCCATTCTTTAATATTTCTCAAATTAAAAAAAAAAAAGCAGGAATCCTTCTTGCTGTTGAGGGTATCACTATCTCTTCCTTTAGTCAAAAATGCAATCTATAGAAAACCAAACTCCTAAAGTCTGATGGACGCCTTTGTTGTTTCTTGCCAAAGGCTTATTGCCCAAGTATAGAGGTCTAAGAGCTGCTGAACCTGATCACATTACACCTTTTGCCTGTATACTATAAAAATCACAGGGCTGAAAAGCTTAGAAATTGGGCACCAGTCTGCTCATAGACAGCAACTCTCAGAGATCAAGCAGTGGCAATGCTTGTCCCCAAAGCCATTGATCCAATCCTGCTTTTTCAGAACCTCTGGCACATGTGTGGTACCTGACAAAGCTTCCCAAAACCTAAGCCTCCCACCCCTCTCTGTTCATGGAAACCAAAAGTTGGATGTGGACTAGTCCAGCCCAGAAAACAACCTGTCTGAGGCTGCACCCTAGAAATCAATCGAATAACTGTGCACTCTCACTGGAGGCATCTCAGAAAGCCTGAAGCCAGGAAAGGCTTGAAGGCAAATGGAGATTCTTGGCCAGGGAGCTAAGGTACCTTCCAGTTCCTCTTTATGCCATCCTTTTCTAGCAGGATGCAAGGATACAGCACATAAACCCAAGCTGTTTGCCAGCCAAAGCCAGAAAAGGATTAATAGCACCACAAACTCTGTCTTGTTGCCACTGAAACCAACTGTGCTGAGCTACACGTCTGCATGGACAGCCCAATCTTTCTTTCTGTCAGACATGAGCCCTTTCTTGTCCACTCGAGGTTAGATCAGTAACACAAAACATCTCCAGTGTGACACCTTATCCCCATTTCAGCGCTGAGCTGTCCCACTGCCACGAGAGCTCTCAGGAGAGAGCTGCAGACGAAGATCTTTAGTCAGTGCACCTCTCCTGAGACTGTTACTCGTGATTGAATTTCATTACTGAAGTGTTGAAACTAAATCCAGCCTTTTTTCAGAAATGGCTCAGAATCCTATGACAGGTTCACTTAATTCTGTGGCTTTCAGAATGAATCCCATCTTTCTCAGGTTGAGAGTTAGTTAGTGCTGGCATCTACAGTTCCTATTTTCCTCATATAGAGGAACAGACATCAAGAGGTGACACCAAATGGTTGAAAGAAAAAAAAAATTGAAAAATTGTAATTGCTCCTGTGTGTGAAAAAGAGAGTTAATGCACAGAGGATGGAGCCATACCCCAAACAGCTCATCCTTGGGACACCCTCTTTCTCCCAAGGAAAGAAAACTCTGATAAGCTATAAGAGCAATCAAAACTACACAAATGTTGACAAAGCTGAACTCCATATTTAAAGCCTAGATCCATGTTTATTTCTGGTACTAACACTGTGTTTCTTTCTGCCTTCCTGCCTTCAAACACCTGAGGGAAAACTGCTCCTGTCTCCTGGGCTAGCTTACAATTCACTGTTTTTATAGAAACTTCTTCAGAGCTGTACATGACAGTAAAAAGGAAAGGAAGAACAGGAACACCCAGTACCTGCCCAAGGTACTGAAGTGATGGCCACTGTGACTATGTCCAAAAGCCTCATTTTAAAGGCCAGGTTTCTCCTACATTCCATATTGTGTGCCTTTGAAACAACTTTTCTAACCTGAGTAAGCAGAACATTTTTGGTCCTTGTGTCCAAGGAGCACTTGGATGTAAGTTTGGACAGTCCTTGAATCACAGAACTAAAGTGAGATGATTCATGGATGTCAGGATGGCAGTTTTGACGCTGCTCTAAATATGCTTCAAGAGCAGTGACTTGATCTGTGATCTGTACCAGTGTCCCATTGTACCACCACTCTTCTATTCCCAAAGGGCAGAGGAGCACTCTGGCATGCCAGAGAGGCCACCTGGAGAAAGCAGAAACCATCAGTGGAAGTGTTAGAACATCACAAATGACCTGGCCACTTGCATAGCTCAGCTCCTCCATTTCATTCTATCCTCCTTGCTCAAGCAAGGCTCCAAAAGAAATAGGGTTCTGCTTGGTGCCATAGGGATGGTCACATTTTAGAGAGAACATCTGTTACCCAAGAGCAGCACTGAAAATACTGACCAGGGGGATGTGAGCTTCTAGCACATTAAGCACTGATCCTGTGACCCTGGGGGTGAAAGCTCCAGGTGTCTCCTCACCTGACCTGGTCCCACCTCCATCCCTAACCAGGCAGAGCACTCAAAGAACCATCTGCATGCTAACACTGCCCCTGCCCCTCCTGTGATGCCATCAGCTGTGTGCTGAAGAGTGAAGAATGCACTGCTCAAAACTTGCCTGTGGCTTTTCCATACAGCCTTGGAGGTGTGATTTAAAAGCATGGCTTAAAAGCATGTGAACTTTTTTATAGAGCTTAGAGGGAGCTCAGACAACCAGGCCTTTGTTTCAACTTGCATCATCAAGCAGAGTGGAAAATAAAAAAGGGATTATGTGACATGCAGAATAGCCCCAGCTTTAGTCACAGTTAAATTCCTTATAACTAGGAAGGAGGAAGAAAAGCCAATAACCAGAATGAATCAGTGTAACCAGCTCCTCTTCTGAGCTCCCTCACTGCTATAAACAGCTGCTGAACTATTTTCTGGAGCAAGAGGCCTGTATTCTTAATTGCAGCAGTACACTAAGATTCTGAGTTCCTGCTCACACCCAGGGGCTGGATTTGTTTAAGGAAGGACAATTTGTGCTTTATCCTGTGGGAAGTTGTTAACGCCCAGTGGTTTCCCCCTCGTATCCACTGACCCCAGACCACTTCACATGAAAAAGAGTTTTTCTCAAAACAGGAATATTACAGCAGTGTGCACAACAGAGTAAATCCTGAAGCATCCAAGAACTTTATAACTGACACCTCTGGAATTTGCCAATACTGGTTCCTATCTATACCATTCTGGGTGCTTTTTGCACATACTACATCATGATTTTCAGAACAATTCAACATGTCATGGCTCACACATATAGAGCATCCAGCTTGAGTTTAATGCATCTATTTTAACTTGGTTTAATTTAGATTTCACAAACATCCCAACACAAGCACAGATTCCCACAAAAAGGAGTAAAATGCACATAAATTCCTTGGTGTGCAAGTAATTCTACTTATTTCCATAAGAGAAAACTGTTCTCAGATCCTTTCTGCACTAGGCCAGAGTCTCTAAATCTCGCTTACCCTCAATAGTAGAGTTGACAAATGTAACTGTTCTTTTTGTTCTCATGAGCAGTTATTTCCACATTTGGGATTGGCTGGGCTTCAATCCAGAAAACAGATTTTCATGACAATCCCCAAATAACTTCAGACCTTCAGAAGAATCAGGAAATATCCTAATTAGGAAAGGGGTCAATTCATCCTGCCTGAAGTATTTGGCAGACCAAGCATCCCACGTCTCCAGAATGCTCAAAGAATCCATCCTTCAATTTCTGCAAGGTTTCCAGCTGAGTGATACCCTGACAAGCAGTGCTTCATCATGGCTAACCACGACCCATGCAGCAGCCAGGACACACTGCTGATCACCCAGCACATTTTATAAATTGCAGCTGCACCCCTCCTGCTGTGATTTATATTGTCATTACAGTCCAACTACACCTCAAGTGTTAAGTCATCCCCCTCCAACACCAGCTAGAGCACAAGGAAGAAAATGCTCTCTCCAAGAAGGCCTTCTGACAGAAAGCCTTAGGGGGAAAGTTATTTCCAAATGGAAGCAGTCATACTGTGGACAGTCTGCAGAAAGACTGACTTCTGCATTTGTTTCAAGGTATTTAGAAAACTGATTTGGAAGATCTTTACTCAGTGTCTGACTGAATGACAGGGAATCTCACAGTGACACAGCCCAATGCAAGCTCACCCCTCAGCAGATCCCAAGACAGGAAAGTCCATCATGCTGTCCATGCCTAGGCACAACCACTGGTGAAAGCACATGGATGAGCACTCAGCAAACACATATTGTCATAGATTTGGTGTCCTGGCACATCCCATGGTGAGCAATCGAGTCTTTGCCTCGGTTTCTGCATTTATAAAAAGTACAAATAATACCCCCTCTCAGAATGGCACGTGGATTACCAGTTACACTGCAGAGGAATTCGAAGAAACACAGTATATCCACATTCACACCCTGTGAATATGGTCCTCAGGACCAGCAGCTTTTACACACCTTTCCCAGGTAATGCCTTTTCATCTGTGGTTTCAGAACTGGCAAACTAAGACTGAGGTACAAACATTTCCCCATTTCTTGTGCAGGCAACGTATTCCAAAAGAGCTCCAAGGTGACACCACATAACAGACAATAAAGAATAACTATTGCTGAAATACTTCAGGTCAGATGGCAAGGAGCGCTTTCCCTGAGTATGAAAATTAAGCAAAGTTTTTTTGCTGCCTTTCAGAGACGATACCTGGGCTATTCACAAACTCACAGTGAGCAAGAATCTTCCCTTCCTGTGTCACAAACGAGTTTGCTGGTGCTGCTGCATCCTCCACACACTGCTGTGCTGGCTCAGTCACTGGGGAGATGCTCTGTCATCAGACACCAGAGAGGAGCAAGCCCTGCACTTGTGAGCTCACCTGGCTGGGAGGAACACAAAACCTGTGCTGAGCAGGGCCCAGCAGCCCCTCACATGCAGGGATCACCTTGCTGTGCAAAACATGTGCAAAACCCGTGCAAAACCCAGTTTTGGGATTGTAAAACCAACGTGAAACCTGCCTGTGCAAGCTGGGACAGACAGCCTGGCTAAGAGCAGTCTCTGCTCACTTCCCTGAAGAACATCACAACGTGGGCAGCAATCCAGCTTCTGTAATTCCCAACTTCCACACCCCTGGCTGGGCCTTCTGCTGGGATGGGAATGGGATGGAAGAGTTCCTTTTTGCTTCTCAGGCACTAAAATCCTATTAAGCACAACTGTTTCCACCAGCCCCTTTCAGACAGAACAACTGTGTTACTCCTGCTGACAGCCACTGCTACACACACTGCAGAAACATCTCAGCCAACCAGGAATATTTCTTCCCAGGAACTGCTGTCTTAGGCAGGTTAACACCTAGGTAAGAACTGCTGGCACGAGCACAGTCCAGAAAAATCATCAGTAATGTTTCTGAGATAGGGATGTCCAAGGAAAATCTGTGCCCCCAACATCCCTGATCCCACAGGATCAGCATCCCAAAACACCCAAAGGAATGTGCACAACTTCTATATCACAGCCAGCACAAGTTCAACCATTTCCAGGCACTAATCCTGATTTTTGAGACCTCCCTTAATCTCTGATTGCGTTTTCAGGGAAAGACACCTCTCTTTTTCATGCACTGCTGTTCAGCATGTCACAGCATGGGAAACCTTCAGAGACCTCAGCCTTAGCTGAGGGCAAATCCACGACCTCTTCAGTCATCTCCAGGCAGCTAACACCAAGAAAAAAAATCGGAAAAGTTACACAGAACTTGCCAAATTATTCTTCTGAGGAGTTGCCTAAATCATATTAAAAAAATACATTCCTTGCAGAGAGCAGCTAAAAGATCTAAATATGTTTTAGAAGTGAAAAATATCCTTAAAATTCTCTAAGCTAGCTGTCTCACAAACTGTATTGATTCACACCAGACTTTTCAAGTATTCTTCTTGCATGCTGTAGTCCAATATTATTTCTTTAAACTGCATGCAGTTTTGGCAGCAAATCCCAAGGCAAAGAAATTAGGGGCAAAGAAAGGCAGGAAATTGAAACTATGTCTTCACTAAGATCAAAGACTTTATGGTTATTTTAAAAAAAAGCTTTATTGGTAACTAACAAACCATCAAATACTGAAAATCCTAGTCAACACAAGTTATGTTATGATTCCTTCTTATTCCTTTCTTTTTTTTTTTTTTTGTTGTATCCCAAACCTCAGATGTTCCTTTTTCACCCAAAAGTTAAGTACAGCTTCTCCTGTCATTGAATAACTCCCTGAAACTCCCTTTTTGTCCTCATGACATACAATCAAACATCAAAGTGTTCATACTCATACAATTGTGGCAGCTGTTTTTCAGTCCCTTCTTGACACTCCCAAGTCACACACAGGACATCACCTGCAGCCAGCCCTGTGTTAATAGAAACAGTCAACAACAGGGTTATTTTTTAAATTCAAACTCATGTATCATTCAGTGATTTCTGCTTCACCATTTCAATATTTGGAGTGTCATTTTTTTCTTAAAAACAGAAAATGAAGCTCATATAAACTGCTGGCACGGTATCTGCCTGGAGCCTGACTGAATTCTGAATAGTCAGGGTGGAAAACTGGGAACTGTGAAGTGGAACTGCTGAAAATAGCAATTGGCTACTTCTGAGCTTCTCTAAGGTATGTGTTTGCTATGCATGACTGGCTCCATAAACAGGTGTCAGCTTCATCCAATTTATTCAAAGTCATGAAAACAATGCTTTCTGAGAAGTTTTAGAAGGCAGTAGTATCTCACCAAAAATATTTAAGTATTAAATTTGACTGTTCAGATTAACAGTTGTTTCTGATGTTGGCAAAGTTATATTCTGGATGGCAAAACTTTCTGACCTATTGCAAAAGGGGCTCTTCAAAAATCAGAAAAGAGCCCCCCCTCAGTAAAAATCTGATCACTTATGAGAGAGAAGGGTTAGGCAGTAAGAGATGGGAAAGAAGACTTAATTTATAAAGCTCAGAAACATAGCCTGAAGCAATCAAGGTACAAGATGATAACCTGGAAGAAAATATCAGTTCAGGGAATGGAAAATAAAATTGCTCAGATATTATAAAGGAATAGCACATTGCTCAGAAAAAGCCACTATTTGCAAAGTACAAGAAAAAAGAGCAGAATTCAATGCTGGGCCCAAATAATGGCTTTAATAATGAAGGGCAATACTGAGTCATTAGCATTCAGTGCAATATTACATTTCAAAATCAAAGCCACCGGTAGCAGCAGTCAGAGACATGATATGTGTAACACAATATGGTTGTTAAAAATACAGGGCTCCACTGGAGTCAGGCCATGTACACACAGAAAGATGGTGTCAGTTTTAAACACATTTGTGAATACAGCCAAATAAATCAAGGAAAACTTCAGTGTGAAAAAACCCCTTCAGATTATTTATTTTGGATATGGTGCAAATAATACCAGCAGCCAGAGGAGTACAACCAATGAGGGAAACTTCACTCAGGTGCTCAGAACAAGAAGTTCCAGTTTTGCCCCCCCTAGAAGAAATGCCAAGGCATTTCCTCACCTGGAAGGGCTCCTGTGCATTTGTACCTCTCTTTTCTCTGCAGTATACCACGGATGAAGTATTCCCCTTAATGGGGGGTTTAATCTAAATGACCCCTGCTGTACTCGCTTCAGCAGCCAGAATAAATCTGCTCAATCTCCTTCCCTGCACAACTACCCACAGCACATCTGTCTTTTCAAAAGGCCTGAAAACAGGCACAGGTGGCAGGAGAAGAGAGGAGAAAGAGGCAGAGAACAGAAGAAGGTATTTTGTATTTTGTGATTTAAGCCATGTTAACAGAAGGGATGGTTTACTGATTATGGTTATACTCAGTGATTCCTGTTCTGCCTGTACTTTTGTCTATCTCCACCAGGAAAGCAAAACCTGTCAGGGAAGTGGTGAGTCAGCAGGCTGCTGCTGTTTGTCTTAGCTGAGAGGCATTGATTTTTTTCCTGATGCTTTGATATAGGGTCACAGGTATCCCAGCTAAAATCTTTACTGAGAGCAAGGGGGTCATGGCAGCAAGAGCTGTTAGTTAAAACAAAAAAAGTAGATTCTATTTGTACAGTATTTGCTTGGATGTTTAAATTTTCTGAGAGAGTTCAGAGGAAAAAATACAAACCCTACTTTTCTATTTAAGCTGTTTAAGATTTAAAAAAAAAAAAAAGAAAGGAATGACCAGTGCAATGCTTTTCACAAAATCTTTCAAAAGTTGCTGAGTATTTCACTGTAATCAGGTATCTTATATGTGTGTATAATTAACACAACAACTAAGGCTAAAATGTAGAGTAACTCCTATATATGGAAAAAGCAGCACTTTCAAATCTTTAACACTTGTCCAGAAAAAAAGGTCCCTTTCAATATATCTGAAATTAGTCCAAAGTCACCATGCATTTTCAATCTCTAAGCAATGCTATTTGGCAGGAAAACCTCAAATTATCTTGTCAGTACTTGCAGATTAACATCAAGCAAAAGGAAATTTGGACTGTTTTAAAAACAAAAATGCAAAGTGCTCAGGAAGCTCTGAGGTTTCCCCCCCATATAGAACAGCTCCATAAAAGTGATCACAGTATTTCAATTTGCAGTGAGGTGTAATCAAAGAATCTCTGCTTAATAGGATGGAGATTAGTTATGAAATAAAACACAGAGTCAGACCATAAAAAGTTAATTGCAAATAACTGTTTTCTTGTTTAAATTGGCAGGAAACTATGAAATATTTCCTCTAGAAAAACACAGGTGAGCTACAATGTAGAATTTACCACTAAAAGGCTGGAAGGGTGAGAAAGCAGAGCCAAGCAGTGACAATGAGTGAAGAAACCAGTTGCTTCTGAAAGAGATAGTGATGGGGCAGGAAAGTCTGTACACTGATATGAAAATCTGAGCTTTATGGTCAAAGCCAGCTTTAAGACAAACCCCTGAAGAGTCTCTAGGTTGAGATGAAGGCACAGACCTGAATTCTGAAATTGTTATAACACCAGGTGCTATTTACTATGAATTTTAAGAGGCTTTGAGATACACAGGTGAGAGAATGATATAATTCATGCTGCTAAAAATTTCAGATTACAGTAAAGGTGGACAGAACAGGACCTTCTTAACCCTTTGTGAATTCACCCCTGAATAAGAGATAAAAAATATCTCATATCCTTAGCCTTATTCAGCAGTTTTGTAGGGATGAAACACATCCAGAATAGTGTATTGTCATTCTGAGCACAGAAATGACACAAATTTACTGTGGGAACAAAGGATTTTTGGATAGTGAATTAATATGATTATGTAGAAGTTGATTGATTATTTTTAATTTTACTTATAGATTTTAAAACTATTGTTTATGTGATCACATATTTTTTGATCAGTGTTTTTATTTTGTTTATTTGTTTTGTATGAGTGTTGTAGGTAAGATGACTGGTTGTAGTTTAGAGCACTATTGTTTCTTTTTATTTTGGGTTTTTTAATTTTGGTATTTTGTTTTTTAGCTTTTTTTTTTTAAATTTCGTACAATTTATGTTTTCATAGTTTTGAAGAGTTTTAGAAAGTTTGATAGACTGTAGGAAAACACTTAAAATGGCTTATTGAGTGTATTTGTTATAAATAATGGTTTAAACTAAAAAATGTAGAAAAACAGAACATAGTTTGAAAAACTACACATTCTACTTTTTAGTAGAAAAACTAAACATAGTTTGGCTGGTGCACTGAAGCATCCTCTTCAGATCTTAGACTTGACACAGCACAGGAGTGTTCAGGGCTCTTTGTGACAATCACCTCCAAAGGACTCTTCAGAGAGATCCTCAGCTCTGCATTTCCTGCAGAGTGCTCTGCTATGGAAACAGAAGGGGGAACAAAACTACATCAAACAGTGATTACAGAAGCTGTGTCTCACCTCAAGTGTGTCTTGGTGGGTATATTTATTTTCCTCATTGTTCCACTTCAATTCCTTCAGAAAAAGCAGAGGGTGTTTTTTGCTTGTTTGTTTGCTTTTAAGGTCAACCATCATTGGCAAAACAAGTGAATTTCTAATGGGCTACTTCAGCTCCTGTGCTTTGTTTATCCTCCAAACACAGTAACAGCTCAGTTTATGAAGGTCTTTGCTTCTAAGTATCATTCCCTTTTGTCCACATCAAGCAAAATTTCATCAAAAAAATCTTGACTTGGCAGATATCACAATTGTGAGTATTAGGACTTAAAGACCATGCTTCATCTTTGCTTGACAAAGCACAATTTCAGCCAATAACAGAAAATTCCTGTGTTCTAGTGCTTTGTGGAAATACAAGCATAAACAAAGCTTTGTGGAGTTAGACTGTATCACTCTGGCTTTCTAAAGCAAGCACAACCCCAAGTGTTCACTGACAAAATATCACCTATTTAAAGCATTACTACCACAAATTTGGTAAAATTGCTTCCAAATAATTGGAAGTTTAAAAGAAAGAGACATAAGCCAGAGATTTTGGTCCTCTGACTGGCTGAAGGGAATTGTCCATGCTGCTTTCCCACTTCTCAATATTTGCAAAAGCCATAATCTGCAAAAGACAGCAGGGTGTACAGTAGGGAGGCTCTAAATGGATGTCATACTTCTGATAAGCTAAGCAAATTTAAAATCAGGTGTGTTCTCTCATTACACTCACTCTTTGCTTCCGGGTCAAAGTACCTAGAAGAGCCCAGCCACAGCCCCTTTTAATTAGCTGTATCTTCATTTTCTGAGCTCTGGCACTTCAGTCCCACCAATAAAATGAACTCACCAGGAAGTTTTCTTACATAACTCCAGCCTGCATGTCCTGAATCACTTTCTAGTAAACAGGTCCAGGTTACACTCCTCCAGTTTCTACAGCAGGCAGCCAAAAGCTTCTGCTTGCCTGCTGGGCAAGCCCATTAAGCCTGACCCCTCAAATAAGTGAGGGAAGTGAGAGCTGATCTCCTCCTCCTTCCTAGAAGGAGCAGAAGGAAAGGGCAGCACTGCAGGGATCTCCAGCTGTAACTTAATCTTCTCTAGCAGTGCTGTCTCAAGGGGTAACACCAGAACACGTCCAGTTCACCTTCCAATATCCAATATCACATTCTAATATCCAATATCACATTCTAATATCCAATATCCAACTGAAGAACTTTTGTAGGGAAGAGTCCTCACCACACTCTCCCAGGCACACCAGGTAATTCTGCAGCTGTTCCACCCAGGCAACATCAACTTCACATGTCAGATGTTCCTCACCTAAAGCCCCCACAGCACTAATGAAATCCAAATTCCCTTCAGCACAGATTTCCTCTGAGGTGCAGCATGAAGCTGACACAGTGGCATTGGTTTTTATTTCTCTGTGAGTGTTCTCCATCTCACACTGACAAACCAGGACCCTCCAGCAGAGCCCTTAAAACTGGGCTGGGCATTGCTTTGGCCAAGAAGTGTCACACAACATGTTATAAACTCTAAGAGATAAGTGATTAACCCCCAAAATGTTTGCCTGATGGTGGAATCCATCAGCTATGCATCTACAGAGGACCAGTTCTTAATTACTCTCCTTATAAAGGGAGTATCTAGCAAATCAACCAGTTCAGTTATTAACAAAATCCAAGCCACCTCTAGAAGAGTAATCATTTCAAAATTTAAAAAAAAAAAAAAAAAAAAGGAAAA
>JANRGV010000002.1:3247764-3261059 GCA_024734035.1 Alethe castanea | reverse complement strand
CCCGAGCTCCGCCGCCCGCTCCGCCCGAGCCCCGAGCCCCGCTGCAGTCCCCGAACGCCGCTTCCCCGAACCCCGCTCCGAGCTCCGCTCCCCGAGCGCCGCTCCGAGCCCTGCTCCGCTCCTCGAGCCCCGCTGCGCTCCCAGCCCCGCTCCTGGCTCCGCTCCCCGGCTCCGCTCTCGGCCCCACTCTCCGAGCCCGGCCCCGCTCCCCCGCCGAAATCACCCCCGCTGCAGCCCTAGGTGAGCGGCGCCCCCCGAAGCACTCGGCTCTCAGCAGCTCCTTTATGTGCCGCCTTGAAATTAATCCCGAACAAGCGGAGCTCGGCGCTGTTTTCGGGGGCTGAGTTCCTGCTCCTGCTCTCTCGTTGTTAGTAACGAGAAGGTTGGCGTGGGGATAGGAGTGGGTCCTCTCGTGTGTCCGCGGCCGCACATGGGCCACCGCCAGCCTCTGGTTGCGGTGCCGCAGATGGATGGAAGAGGAAAATGCTCCGGCTGCACAGAGGGTGATGATGGCTGTGAGCTGGAAGAAGCCTGGGCACACCATCAGCCACAGAGTGTGTAAATAGTAACAACAACAACAAGACCTATAATAATAATAGTAATAATAATAATAGTGATAATAATAATAATAATAAGTGAAGGTGAGGCAAAAATCGGCAGGGGTTATGGCAAACTTTCCCAGCGAAATGCTTGGAGCCGGCTTACACCGATCTCCTGAGCAGGGCAGCACTTGGCAGGAGAAGATGATGCTGCGGAGCCCGGCCGGGATGCTCGGAGCATCCCCTTCCCGGAGCGAGGGGCAGGCAGGAGCTGCGGCTCCTCTGTCAGCCCAGGTCCGAAGGGCAGGTGGGGGTCGCTGCCACCAAGTATCCAGGGAACCCCTGGAAAGCACCATTTGATGCCTCTCTGGCTGTGAACGGAGGATGAAATATGGCCCCATGTCAAAGACCGAGGTTAAAGTGTAGTGGCGGTCATGCTGCCACCGCATCGAGTCTGTGCAGAATTAATTATATGGGTAACTGTTAATTGCTAGCCAAAAAAAGTCTAATTCAAGTGCCCTGTTCTCCTGTCGTACTGCTGTTGGAGAAAGTTTCCTTAAATTTCTGGTGCTTTTTAAGAATAGAAGTTGCAACTAGATTGTAGTGCTTCAACACTCAAATATTCCGTCAGGCTACATTTTTGAAATCCAGGTTTTAGGTTACATTTTAATCCAAATCAGGTTACATTTTAATCCAAATGCCTTATGTAAATGTAAAGGAATTCATGCCGATGGTTCATTGTTAAACACTGGGTCAAATTT
Organism: Alethe castanea; assembly: GCA_024734035.1. NCBI lineage: Eukaryota > Metazoa > Chordata > Aves > Passeriformes > Muscicapidae > Alethe > Alethe castanea. Next base: position 3,259,759 of record JANRGV010000002.1, on the reverse strand, counting down.
ACGACGGCCAAGGAGGAAATGAGATCCTGGATTTTCATTTGAACACCCTGACAGATAAATCTGCTACATTTTGAGATGGCTGCATTACTCACAAGTTATGGAGCCCCAGTGAGTTATGCAGTTCTTCCCAAACAAGTAACAATAAAATGTTTATAGCACCCAAAAGTATCGTATGTTGTGTTCAAACCATTCATTCTGTTTGATATTTTCCTCTTAAAAGTCTGCTCCTGATTCTCCTCTTCTCATGTAGGTTAGTTACTCCAGAACCAATGATGTCATTCTTATGCACAGAGTTCAGCTACACTGAGAAGCACAGCACAAACCTAATTTACAGGTTTGAAATTTCTATTATGATTTGGGAAATATGGGCATATACATGATGTTTACATACATGGTTGCACTATACATTGCAGCAGATTTTTTGATTGCAATGTTTTTGCCTACAGATCTAAACATGTAAGTATTTAGAAATGCCAGAACTACAGACAAATCAGCCATTAAATTATTTCCAGTTACATGAGCAATTGTTAATGAATTGTTTTAAATTCTTAATGTATAAAATACTTTGCTCTTTTCACTAGTTACACAGATGGAAATATTTTGTTACAGATTTATATTTATGGTAAATATAATGCCTGTTAGTTTGTGAAAGAACATACTAAAATTCAATCCATGTAAGATAAACAGACCACAAAGGAAAATACAGAGTTATGGTTGAAAATGTGCTGTTTTCTTTACTGCAGCACCTTCATCTGAAATTTGGGGTTGAGGAACATGCTGGAAGCATAGGGAAGGCCTAAACTCTTCTGATTTACACAATTACCAGCCATCCAGCCTTGGAGACACTGCAAAACCAAAGCTCTGGGGTTTTTATGGAGTGCTTTGGAATCCTTCCCTGATAATTCTATATGCTGCTCTGAAATGCTGATATTTTAAAGGTTCTCACAGGTGTGACTCACCTAAAACGATCTCTTAAGCAAATACTTAAATCAGTCTCTGCTTATACTCAAAATTCCACTGAAGACAATGACAGAATAGTTTTTCACTATTTTCATGGGGAGTTAAACATCAGTTACCACACCAGTACTAGTCTAGATCAGTGCTAATTTAGATTAGCATGTTTCTTGGACAGGAAAAGATCCAAGCAGAGTTAGAACAACAAAATTGACACTTTCCCTGGGTCCTGCATTGAAAACAACAATGTAAAGAGATGAGAAATCTGACAAGTGCAAGTTGTTCCTGCTACCTACTGTTACATCCTGCAACTGACTGTTTATTCTCTCCACCATGGATTTAGCCATTATCCATCTTTCCAAGCTGAATCTTCCACTCTCAGGCCAGACCTCCCTAGGCTTTCCTGCATTTTATCTGGAATTCACACTCTAGGTCTGACTAGCTCCAGAAGCAAAGCTGTTTCCTGTGAAGCAGTGAGGCTGACAGTCTGAAATCATCAAGATGGCAAAAATCAAAATATTTATGTAAAAAACATTTTGGGGGGAGAGAACTTGTATTTTTATCTCTAACCTGTTGGCTAGAGGAGCTGCATTTCAGATTTTCTCTCCACATTCTCCTACCCAAATGCAAACAGAAACCCCCCCCACAGCCCACTGAAAAAGTTATCTGGCATTTTAGTGTCCATCTAATCCTTTGCATCCTTCTACTCCAGAACTGTCAGGCTGAGCAGAACCCTCCAACACAAGCAAACTGAAATATTACATTTTGTAGGAATCCAGTTGATCTTGGAGTATGAACTGCATTGATTTTCAGTGGTTTTCACATGACTAAGTTCCTTCAGGTACATTTGAAAGGTGTTTTTGTACACTCCCTGACACTAACCTGTGTTTGTGAAGGAACTAATTTTGAATTCTCACTACAAAATAATTCAGACTGAGGTCAGGTTTATACTAGCTAAGTTACCTAAGCTTGGTCTACACTCAGCCTCTTTCCTGGCTTTCCTAGCAAGGTAAGCCAGCACTTCTGATTTATTAATGGTAAGACCTTGCTAGGATTCAGGTACAAGGATTTGAGATCTCAGAGATAACAATAGACACGAATTTTTAACAGGCAATTGAAAAATATTTTATCATTGCTTGCTGCTGGCAATAAGATGCCTAAATATTTATGCAAAATCTACTCAAATATTCTGATCTAATCCAATAAGACATTATCATGTGAGTTAACAATGGTGTGAGGACAAACTCAGGCATCGTCGGGGTATGGCTTATTACAGGAAACGTCTCATGAGAAACCAACAGTAAGAAAAGTGTAAACCACACACCACCTCTGCCACCAAAACCTCAAACAAATACTCATCTCAAAGCTTAATAAGTAGTGGCTTTACTAGGCAAGGGAAGTCTAAAGGCTTCTTGGCTCAGAAGATACAAAAGTTTCCTGTGAACTAGTATAAATTAGTTAACCAAAACATTACAAAAAATTCTCTCTAAACACTTGCAAACCCTAAGAAATACCTCAAGAAATAAATTTTTGCTACTCACCATTGAGAAAAAGAACCTGTGTTTGCTTTGTTTGTTGAGGATAAACTCCCTGTTAACCCAAGTACGTTGAAACAAATCACTTGTTATCCAGTTTAGCTTATTGGGTTTATAACCCAGCTCCTTTAGGAAGAGTGGGCATATGATACCCATTTGCTTTGCTGATGTATGAACACAACACACTGAGTGAATGGTGAAGAGTCATGAATCACTGTAGCCCTTCACCTGTATTATTGACATCCAGACCTACAGCAAACTGTAGAACTCTTTTTTTCTGATATGAAGTGGTTTTGCCTGCCCACTGCTGTTGCAGCATCAGAGGCAGTTACCAGCCCTGCCCATTTGCACAGAGTGGCAGCACTCACACATCATTTTCCTGTGATACTTGTACTCCTTGTTGGAAGCCTGCAGCAGTTTGTAAACTCCAGTGTAAATACCCTGTGGCTCCACTGCTAATGCTGTAGGTGGGTCACAACCCCACAGAGCTCTCACAGCCAGCAAGGTGATCACTGATCCCTGAGTGCAGCATGGCTCCACTTAATTAAGGGAAGTAGGTATTGAATGATGCCAAAATCTGTTAGACTCAGCAAACCTGGTTCTGGTTTCAGGCTCTTGCACTGCTTTTGGGGACCACTGGGAAGTTCTGCTGTTTGAAAGGCACCAAAGACAGTCTTAGAAACCAAAACAGTGAAGACATTAATAGCTGTCCTAAACAAAGGAAAGTGCAACTTCATCAGCTACAGAGATCAAATCTGTGTTTTCAAACGACCTTCACAGACTGTGTATTTATGATATAACCCTGATGCCATGGATCTACACACATGTGGCTTAGCAGGATGTCCGCTTATGACTGGTAGGACAGAGCCAGTGATTTAATAATTGTATTTTCTCTCTTGCAAAGGGAAGATGATTGAAGCAGACCCACTGCAAAAGCCATTATGAGCAGCTCAGCGCTGTGAGACCTCCTGTGATAAGCACCAGTGGAGCTTCCCAAAGCCACAGTGACTGCAGATGCCAGACCTGAATGCCTGACGTGGGAAAGACCTTAACTGGTCTCTCAAATGTACAAATGCCTGCAAGTTTGAGCAGGAAGCTGGGACTGCAGCTGAAGCATATACAGTTTCTAAGGTATTAATCCTTGTAAGGAAGGAGTTTGTGGGTCCATACAGAAGGCAGAAGGTGCCAGCTGTTCCCCATTCAAACTCTTTTTTTCCCCTATTTGTACTACAACAGCTGCAAGAGGATGCTGTCTGGGCTTGATGGAAAGGACAGGCCTATTTGGCAGTGGCATATTATTAGCATTATTCCCCATTCGTTCATGGGTATTAAATAAATGTAAAGGGAGCTTGGTTTCTACAAGATTTCACTTCCCCCAAGTCTCTCTCATGCAGCAGCTGTCCACTGGGACATGCCTGTTAGCAAGGAACAAGTGTAGCCCTTTCAGCTTTGCTCTGTGAAACCCCTCAGAGCACAAATCCTTGGCTCCATCAATGTGATGTGTTTAGAAACACCAAGATACTCCTCGTTTAAAGCAGGCAACAAAGCTTTTGGCTCTCTCCACACAAGTATCTCTACAGTCAGAAAATGGTGCTGGAATAGTTTCTGTACATCAGCTTAGTAACTTTCTGCGGTGACTTGAGGCTTAAGACTGGCTTGTGCCCAAGCTGGCTGTCACCTTTTTTTTGTATCATACATATTAATCAAAACATTATTGGAAATACAATTGTTTTATCCTTATGCTCTTCAGCAAATGCTGCAATGCATGAGGAGGATCCTTGTCTCTTTGCCATTGGGATTTACATAAACATACAGATGTCCTGTTAGCACATGCACTGTGTTTTAATGTTTTATACCATCATTTCATTGATCATTTTTTAAAAAATCCCTTTTGTAAAATAACCTTTAGTAAAAAAACCCAGTTTGGAAATTGCATTCTAAAGCATATGTGCTCACAGAATTTTGACTTTCCATATCTGTGTGATTCTCTGGGGAAAAGAAAAAAATAGAACCTGCATTCATCCTTCCTTGCTGATAAATAGTGAACATAAAAAGCAGGGATGCTAAAGTTCATGAGAAGGGAGTTACATGCAAAAAAAAGGACTAATCACTTTCCCATTTAATCCTCAAATTAAGAAGTTATGTAACAAAGTGAATAAACTGAAGGCTATAAAATAAACTGGCTATATAGCAATTATGCCTAGAAATGTGCAGTTAAACTGGAGATGTGCACGATTCAGTTCTTAGGAGGCTTTTAGACAGAAGTCAACCACCTGAAAAGTGCAAGGAATTTGAAGTGCACTGCTTAATGTATTTTTTTAGAAAATAAATTGGCTGGCAAAGCCAAACTGTGAATAATCACAGCCTCTGCCTTTTGTTCACAGCATCAGCTCCTTCAAATATTTTGCCTCTACAAGCAATGGAGCAGAGGAGCTGTAGAGCTGACCAGTGAAAGTTTGAATACTTTCTCACCAAATAAAAGCTGCTGGTTTAAAAGTCCCTTAAAGTGAAAAAAAAAATTGTGGAAGTACTGCCCCCTTCTCTCTCCCCCCCTTCATTTTTTTGCAGTAATTGAAGCAGTGTAAAATTATTTCAGAGGCAAAGCAAGAGGAAGAAGTTCACATTGCAGCTGCCTCTGTGTAGTAGGAGAAGAACCAAGAGAGGGAGGATTTTTCTGCAGTGCTGCCCACCCACCAGGCCATGGGTCTGGGCACTCCCAGACCTGCTGATGATGGGAACACAAGGGATTTTCCACTATTGGTTTTATCATAGGCATTGTGATTATCAGCACCTTATCAAAACAGTCCTTGTAAGTAACACCAAAGTGACACTTGAGCGCACAAGGAAAAGGAATCTCCTGGAAATTGCAAGACTGAAATGAAAGGGAAATTAAGGGAAAACTACTGCAAAAGGAGAACAGCTTCTGATCACAATGAAAACAGAATGAAACAATGAAAACACAATGAAAACAATGCTGTGTAGGGCATTTGGGCTGTAGAGCATTTGGGCTGCTTGCCCACACTGAATTTCACCTTCTTTTCTGGGCTGTTCTGTCAGAGGTGGGACATCAGCCCCTTTTTGACCCTTGCCACAGACTTGGCAGAGAGATAAGACCCAAACAATACCTTGTGGTGACTTAAAATTGCACCAGATGAAGGAGGGGATCATCAGCTAAGCCTGATAATGGGGCACAGGGAAAATAAATGTAGACCCAGCAGTTTCTGCTCTGAGAGCTTATGTATTTTAAGCTTGATCTACTTAAGGCATTATCCATAGTATGTGAATCTCTTAATTCTTTTTCTTGATTTCTGCACTGAGAATCAGTGATAGCTGGTGGCACAGACTTTCCTGTCTCTTCAATTTTGATATAAAGTCCTAGAAATTGGCTTAATATGTACAGATGATGTACACTGGTATTACAGTCAGTTGGGATTAAGGACTCATAAGAACAATAAGAGGAAAAACCAAATAAATTTGAGCCTACTAGTCCATACATGGCAGAACTAGAGAATTAAAAAAAAAACAAAACAAAACAAAACAAAAACAAAACATTAAAATGTATTTTAATACAACTACCAACTACCCTGTCACCAAGTCTCACAAGCCAGGTAAACATAAAACTCCCTATGGTTAAAGAACAACAGAGTTACACTGATCTTATGCTGACTTTTTCCTAGATTTCATTCCTAGGCATTGGCAATTTCAGTTAACTGATTCCTTCTCTCTGTCACTACACTTCATCCAGCTTCTTCTTCCATTTATGTCTGCTGCAATAAAAAAAAACAACCCTGCCTTGTTCTCCTCTGTCAGGAGAGAGAGAGAGGTTATGGTCAACAACTGCTCACAGCCAGAATTTCAAGAGAGAATTCCACATCATTCCGTGGGAGGATGCAGTGTCACCTTCTTTATTGTACCACATTCTAACCACTGGATGATGCTGAGTGGAAACAGGAGGAATTCCAAGAATTCTTTATCACTGATAATAAAATAGGACCTAAACAAGACCAGCCAGCCCTGACAGAATTTGCATGTTCTAAAGAAAAACACAGAGCACTGCTGTAGAAACCCCAGCAACCTATTTCCTTTAAAATATGTATCACAGAAAAGGAAAGAAACTGAATGTATAGACAGCAACTTTCCCTTAATTTCAGAAGTTTGAATCTGTCCATCTGATACATTTATCACACAGTTAAAACACTTGAAGTTTTAATATCACTGGGGCCTTTTCTTTTAATTAGCCATTTTATTTGTCTTCTTTTTCCCTCCAAGTTGGCAAAGTTTTGTTTTTCAGCAATTAGCTACCTTACTTACACTGCAGAGAGGATTGAAATATAACAGAGGGCACCTTGCTTAGGCTTTGTCACAGACAGAAATGGGTCTGTAGCAATGGTACAGAATTCCACATGCTGCTGGAATACAAAATCCTTGTCTCTGCCCTCTCCTCAGGTGGCACATCAGTGCCTGTACTGTGATGAAACCTGGCTCTAATGTTGCTATCCCTAATTGAAAAGTATTAATTTGGAATTTCTTCTTGCTTGGAAAACTGTTAGAGGAATACTTTTAGTTAAAAATGGAAAAGGCAGAATTGGTGGGTGCATGGGTCATTATTTATAAGACTAATGATTATCTCAGTTTCCTAGATTTGATGAGAAGTTTCATGACAAGGCTGCTTACTGAAGGCAGAGGTAAGACATCATTTTCCCTGGCTTAGACACGAGTGTTTGTTTCACAGAACAAACTCAAGGGAAAGCTGTACTATCTAAAAAATGGAAGAAAAAATTTTCTCTCCAGCCAGAATATTAAACAAATCCACATATCTGTCATGTTGGTAACCTTTTGAAAAACAACTTTTAAGAATGCTAAGATAAGAATCTCTGAGCAGACTGTTTAATACTATTTTTACAATGGAAACAGCCTGAGAAAAATGAGTTCACACGGGCTGGATATTGTTTAAAATAAAGCTATTATTCTTTCTAGTTTGTGCTTCACAATATAGAGAAATGCATTATAATAGTTCCCAGGGTGGACACTGTTCTATAATGAAAATTATTTATTTTGGAATAACAAGTTTGTTTCAAATGGAATGTAGGTTCTTTTAGTATAACACACACACAGAGCTGATTTTCTAGAGTAGTGTCCATACAGAGAACTATTCTGGAATTCTTGCTGTGGTCATTCAATACCTGATAGAGACATGCTGTAAGCTTGTGGAAGGGATTATGGAAGTGCTTTTTTTTTGAGGGAGAACCTCATTGTATCAGTGGCACAGCTTCTGTTGTAAGAAATAGAGCCCAGAATTTGGGGCTTTGCATCAATGTTAAACTATTGCATCATTTCAGGACAGATGTGTCAGTTAGGTAGATATTTGCATTATTAAACAACAGGAGAATTATTGTTGAAAAGCAAAAGCCAAGTTGAGTAATTGCAATGCATTGGGGAATTTTAATTCAGAGTTTCCTCTGCTCCTGCTGCTGGGTTAAGAGGGGGCATTTCCTTCCGAGAAGAAGGTGTAGGAAAGAAGGTGTTTAAACTTTGTCCCTGATAGAGAAATGGAAGTTGGAAAAATGCATGTTATATTGAAACAAAAGCTAGAACAAGGCAGTACAAGTCCATGGCATCCCTTGCAGGAATACACAAATCTTGCTGATAACTACAGCATCCCTTGCTTCCACCTCTGAAAAGGATCTGAATGTCCCAAGTAAAGCAGAAACAAAAAGAAGTTATGAGCACTTCATTATTGTTCTTCAGACAATCCAGCCAAATATACTAGAAAAAAATCCACACCATTCCTGGAGATAAATCCTGGAGAAGGTTTTGTGTTGATTTTGCAGGAACTCAAGTAAAATGGGGTTAGCACTTTACTCTTCGCAGCTTCAAGGAGCAAACAACTGCCTACTGATAACATCAAACCTCTGTCTAGCATTTGTTGCCACTGGACTGGCAAGAATTCCTTTAAATAACTCCAAGAGAGTCAAAAATTCCACGTGCAAAATTGTAGAAATAATACGACAAATGAACACATGGCAGACTGAGTTTGTTTGGATATTCTGATCTGCAGAGAAGGAAAATCTGTGTTCCCACAGCTTTTCCTGGTTGTTGTTAACACAGCAGCTGTAAGCCCTGGACTGCCAGTGCCTCGTGGCTTTGCCAACACAACCTCTGACAAAGATGCTCCGCTCTAGAAAAAGTAGCTAAAAGTGCACCTATTCCAGCAGCAGAGCAGTAAGTGGGAATCAGCAAAATGGGTGTGGTTTTTTGCTAAGAATATCGGTTTTACCTCAAAATGCCACCTTTACTGGCATTCATGAGGCACACTGGGAGCCTGACAATGGGGGTGCCTCTGGCTTGAGCTCAGGGTGGGTTTTATGGCAGGGAAGATGTGCTGTTCTTTGGTGCCCTTGCACTGCTGAGCTGCACAACACTCTGGAGGGCAAGGGCAAAATGGGAAAAGCAAAATACTCTTTCATGATCATGCTGCTTAGGTTCCTCAAGATTACTTGCCACAAATGACTGTGATTTTGGGCAAGGGTCTGGTGGAAGGAACACCCACACCTGAGTGGGAGGAACAGTAGTTATGGTTTCCATGCACAGCTGGCTCACTGCTCCCTGAGGTTTTAAAGGGTGTGAGCTGAACTGTAAGAACTTACAGAATGGTAAACTGGCATTGATTTTAACTTTCCCTATTATGTCAGCTATAATTTACAATGATTTGGGAGCTCTTCAGATAACTGGACCTTCCTACACTGGAATGGAGCTGGCACCTCAGTGGAAAAGATAATGTCGGCAAGCTGAGAGTAGAAATTATCAGACCTCTCCCTGTGCAGGCCACTCCTAAGAATTACAGCCCCAAAACAAGCCAAATGTGCAGTGATATGTCTCTGGGAAAAAGAATTCAGAGACAACTTCTGTGGCATGCAGGACAAAAGGGGTGGAAAGAAAAATGAGCATTGTCCTCCCACTTCAGTTAATCTGGAGAGAAGAAGAAACAGGGTCGGTTCTGGACATTAACTTCTGTGAGAAGAACAAAGTCTGCCTGTTCTGTGCCACTTCATCTTTCCCCAGACCAAGATGAGCGTTTTGATGCTCTGCAACACATTTCCCTTTGCCCAGTCCTACTGAGGGAGATAGCTGTACATTAAACCATAAAAAAGATCCTGCTGTAGATTCACATTGAAGACAATTCTCAGCAGTAAACTACATTGTATGCTTTTTAAAAAAAAACCTACAGCTTGAGTCATGTGGATACAGGAACATGTTGATGGTGTTGATAGAAGAATGTGCAACCACTCTCTAAGACCTTTTGATGTCCCAGATCAAAAATCTGAGTTCCTGAGCACACAGATCTATTTATCAGTGCCTTATGACTTTGGATAAAGAATGATAATAACAGTGACAGTACTAAAGCCATAACTACTGTCACCACCTGTATGGCTTCTTTGCAATGTGGGTTTGATAATCACTGGACCTTGTGCTCTTAAATTTACTAGCTTGGCAAATTTTATGAGCCATGAACTTTACCTACTGCATTTAGTCCAAACAACTTCCTAAGTCCCAGAATTTGTGCCATCCTGCCCTAGTTCTGCAAAAAGCACAATCCTGTGCTCCTTGCACCGTGTAGATGAAGCAAGCCACAAATGTGGCTTCGCTTTAGACACTTGGATATCCAATCTTGACCATATTCTATCCAAAGTTATTTTTGCCTTCTTACAGAGACTATAATGGGAGAGAAAAAGGGAAAGGTTAATTGGTATTTATTGTTTCCCTGTAAAAGACAAATCTGTTACTGTAGTAAAAATGTGTAAGACATTCAAATTTGAGTTCATCCCATCTTTTGAGTTGACAACAATGTAATTCACTGAGGATGGAGACAGTAGAGGAGTCTTGGGTATCTTCTGAAGAGAATTAACTCTGGTCAAAATGGAGTTATAGCTGTGCCAGAACCTAAACTGAACACACATGAAATTTAGGCTATTACAAGATAGATCAGTGTTCTGTAAATTGCCCTGATCTTTACAGTATGCTAAGCTAAACCATTAGAGGCAAATGCTCTCTGATCTGGTATTCTTGAAGGCAAACTTATTTTTCCTGTGTCTAACTTGAGGTGCAGAAAGCTTTCATCCCCTTTCAATTCTTAAGATTATCATACCAACCATCTTTTATTTTTTTCCTATAAAGAAAACTGAAGCTATCTGAAATTAACAGATCAGTGTGCCAAGGCTGCTTGGCAATCATATAGTTTCAGCAAATTTATTAACTGAGTTTTTATTATTCTTTCTCTAGAAGTAATAATGTTTCACTCCTTAAAACCTCATCATCCTTTGGTCTTGTTCTAAACTCTTTTCAATTCTATCTCTTAAAACCACAGAGTTTTCTTCTGTTATCTAGAATTATGTATCACAATTAATTTTTAAACAGTGCATCCTGTTGATAATTAGCTGATCTCATGAATCAGTTGATATCTGAATATTCTCATTTTCTCAGAGGCTCATGTGATTTTGGACACTAGTCTGAGTCACTGAAGCATATTTTTATATGTTACTTACTTTTAGTGTTCTGTCTTGTGTTTCATTGAAGCTATAGGTCCATCTGTCACAGACCTCAGATAAAGATGTAATGCTGATACTAGAAGTGTCAACTTAATTGTCTCAAAATATTATGTATTGTTAAGAAAGCGAGCTCTTAAGCTGTTTTTTGGGACTCATCACACTGGATTTTCGGGCCCTTAAACTTTCTTCACTTGCTAGAGGTTGTGCCACTGGGCTCTTCCATAAACCCTGTTGAGCATCCTGGGCACCACTCTTTTTCTTACCCCTCTATTTCCTGGGGCTGCAACCCTGTGAGCACTTAGGGTTTTCTGTCAATCTCTTCTGTGGCCACCAAAGAAGAAGGGCACTCAAGGTTTGAGGGGGCTTCAAAATACCACCACATTCATTTATTTAAATCTGTGCACCTATTTGTCACTTGGTGCTTGCATTCATTTACACACAGCTACTTCCTTCCTGCTCTTCAGTATTCCCAGCTTTGAACAGTCAGGGTCCTGCTGCAAAAGTGCATTTCATCTTTTTTTTTTTTAAATAATGGAAACTCCTCATTTTCCCTATGCCAGCAAACTTTTGGAATTTTTGCTAATCAAATCATATTTCTTTATTGCAGTCATGCAACCCTTACATCCCTTCCCTTGACACAGATTTGCTGTATCTATACCTGATTCTTTTGGTTCCAATTCTCTATGGTTATGTCTTGGTTTGAAAGAGAAGTGTTTGTTAAGCAAGGCAGAAGCCTCTCTTGAAATGGACAATGTAAACCCCCTCCCTCCAAATTATTATAATTTTGAAATTAAGGGGCCCTCAGGCAAAGATATGGGAATAGGAATAACAGTTTTTTACTAGGAAAACTAAAATAAAAATACAGTAATACAAAACAACAAAGCACTGACAGAGTCAGAATCCAAGCTGACACCCCATCAGTCAGTCAGGGTGTTGGCAGCAGTCCCATTAAATGGTGGC
>JANRGV010000002.1:3232382-3244665 GCA_024734035.1 Alethe castanea | reverse complement strand
CCATTCCACCCATACTACTCTACAAAAGACATCTTAGGCTTCGCACTTATGCTCATTCCCTTCCCTTCCCTTCCCGTCCCTTCCCTTCCCTTCCCTTCCCTCAAAACCCTGAAACTTAAAAATACCAGAAAAAACAGAAATAGTCTCAATTTGCCTTTTTTTTTTTTTTGCTGTGAAGGATACAATACTGAATTACATCACATTCATGTATTTTTACCTTTACATGTATTTTTTACTTTACACATGTATTTTTTGCTTTAAAAGGGAAAAATTCCAGCCCCAAGGGCCTAAGCAGAAAAATGAAATTAAATCACAAAATGGCTGAGTAGATTCATGCAGTTGTTTACAACTATCAGCCTCCTGTCCCAAATACTTTCCAGTTGTTTCTAGACATCATGGCCATGGTATTAGTTGTAAATATTCACCAGTTAAGTTTTACTTCCCCTTGGTGCAGGTTTGCAAGTTTAGCAACTACAAATATTACAGTACTGATCAAAAATGCCTGAAATAATACAGGGCCCAAAGATGTAACACATAAATTTGTTAAATCAAAAATGCAATTGAAGGATATGCATTTCTGCACCTGGAGCTCATCAATTCTGGGACTTTAGACAGACTTATTCTAGGAAAACTTTGGAGAATTTGGATATTTTAACACATCATAAATCTTAAAGAATTACAAGTCGTATATCATGTATATATAAATCTATCAATACTGTGAGTGTAAGTGTTTTGGCTAAAGACATATTAATAAAGATAATGATAAATATTATGAAAACCAAAATATTAAAAAAGATTTCTAAGAGCTTTTCTTGAGATGAGCACATTTATGAAAAAGTAAATTGTCTTGAAAATATTCACACTGTCCCTGAAACAATCAATAAATAAATGTAATAAAAAAAAGAAGAGCATACTGTAATTCTGAGCACAGCAAAGACATTGAAATTCTGCAACTTGGTTACATTTTTGCCATGAGCAACTGATTTAACCTTTCTCTCTCACTTCTTGGTTTTCCTATTAGTAAAGGAGGAATTGCTTACTTCAAAAACACGTTGCAAGCATTATGAAGAAGAAATGTTATCAGAATTACTGAGGTAGGTAAGGGCTTGTCAGTTTACAGTGAACCATCCTCACGGTGAGGGGTGCTGTGATAAGCTGGCAATTGTGAAATTGAAGATTCAGCACCATTAATACAGTGAGATTAGAAAGGTCATAACACTGCAAGGTGGCATTATTTTCATATTTGGCATCAGGGAAGATTGCCCCCATAGCACACCTGCCTTGCTGAATATTGATTTGGCTTCTCCGATTACAAATGGAATGTAAACTGATTAGAAAGCAATTAGGAGTGAATCAATATGAACAGGATTTCCCTCTTCTTTCTTCTTGGCCAGCTAGCTTGCTGTGACATGCATGAATTTGACTCTTCCTTTGCCATGGTCTGGCTAAAGGCAAGAGACAAGACAATAAATTATCATTGCTGATTCAACTGTGAAAACAAAAGGCTTTATTCATTCTGTTCCTCAAGGGTGAGAAGCTCTGCCATGTTTAGTGGCTTTAAAAAGGAATAAGAAAAAACCCAGGTATGGCTTCTTAAGAAAATACTCCCTCACCATCTCTGACCTTTGTACAGTCCTGTTGAAACTGCACTGAAAATAAAGTCTCTTGTTGGTGCCTTTAGTTGCTCACTTAAATACTAATGTAACAGTCTAAAGGAAAAGTTGCCATGGATTCACAGTAACTGCCTGACCTGAAAAAGAGTCCAATAATTAAAGAGGTTTTGCTTTCAAACTTGTCACCAGGAACTAATGGTTAGTGCTATTCCCCTCACAGTTTGCATATACTCCTATACCACAGGAAAATTTTCCTGGAGAAATAACAACTTTTTTGTACTGTGAGTAGCAAAACTACCGAAGTCCGGGCCTGTACACATTTGTACACTGTGTTCCTGAATTCACCCCTTGCTCTGCAGGACTCTCATGTTTTTACCATGCTCCCAATGCTCACTGCCTCCCCCACATCCTGAATCTCCAAGTTATACAACACTCAAACTATTCCAGGGGTGACTCATCATCTCTAGCTACTAAATATATCAGAATAGTTACGAATATGTGTGTGTATATCTATATATAACTGTATATATCAGAATATTTAATACCCTATTTAAGAATCTTCATATATTGGGAGAGTAAAATTCAGCCCACCCAGCTTTCTCACAGAAGTTTGGTAGCTTGTTTCTTTCCTATTACACATGAGGATTTTTCAAAAAAAGCGTGGGAACTTCATGCCTTTGGGAACATTGCTCATTCCTAAAAGTTAACAGGACAGCAACAGAAGCAAGGAGAAACAGCCCAGTGTCAAAACCCTGCTTGAGGTACTTCTGTAAATAGGTGGTTTATTCTGAGCTGTGTCTCAAAACAGACACAAATCTGCACAAACTCATCTGGTACAAGAGGATGTTGCAGCTTAGCATTGGGCCATAAATGCTCTGTGCCATTACCTGGATATTTGCACTGATATTTCCTTTGCTTGAAGAACCCCTAAGTTGCAGTGCTGCCATTTGGATGAGCAGAAGCAGCTGAAATCCTAAAATGAAAAAGCTGATAGCAACAATCTCACCACTCTTTCCCTTCCTTTGCTATCACTTCCATGTTATTTCATTAGAGATATCTTGCAAGGAGAGCTGGATGCTTCTCATAATGTCAAGGACCAAAGGACAGCTTCAGAGGGCCAATAAGATGGGTAATCCTGTCTTTCTTGTTCAGAAGAATTGAAAAAAAAAATAAAAAAAAGTTGGCCCACTTCTTCACTAGACACAAGGATCTGAAGGTATTAAAGAGTCCACTACTTTGTCCCTTGATTATGGGAAAAACCATCCTTTAAATCTTACGGATTTAAAGCCTAAATACCTGTTACATCAACTCTCTGCTTGTCATTAATCAGCTTTTTAACCTGTATTTTCTGCATAAGTTCAGAACAGCTTTCAGATGCTGTGAAAAACTGGTAATTCCTGCATAGCTAACACTCCAAGCTGGTACCCTCAAAAAGCTAGACAATACCCCAGGCTGTGGTCTGCACATGTCACACATTCTCCTGTGCTGTCAAGGGAGAGGGCTCTCAAGCTTCACATTTGACAATGGAAGATTTAAAGTACTTAAAAATTACTGTTACCACTAATATTTATGCTGTCATGAAACACATTTCTTCCTATTTGACTGAAGAGGCATTTGTTGCATGTGAAGCCCAGATTTGTGATATCCTTGGTTGTTTCTTTACTTCCATGTTCCTAAGCTTTGTGAGGGAGATAAATACAAAACTGCCACTTAGTAAACTTGAACAGTTCTTAAGACAGAGCATTTTCTTGTGATACAGACAAGGGTCTGTATTCCCTTTACGATTTTTGACTAACATTTATTCATTCTGCCTCCATGTAATGTTTTTCCAAAGCTACCAGCTCAGGCTTTCTAGATCATCTCCCCATGTATGCCACTGCTTCATTTTATTTTGATTTTTATTTTCTAAAACAAACATCTCCAAACCACAGTCTTGGTCACTACGGAGAGTCACTTTGAGAATGAAGTTTGGTCACGCTACAATTTCCTAAACTACTGCTCTTCTTATGTTGCAGAAAAGTGAGAGAGCATTGAACTCAAATTATACTAAACAGTATGTGGATAAGAAAGGCCAAGATTTGTTGTAGTTACAGTGCTCCAAGCCACTGTTGGCAAACATTTTTTGGATTAATGCTGCTGTAATTCTCCCAGGGCATGCAGCCCTGAAGAAAGGGACAGAACATGGCCAAGAAAAAGCAACATTCCTGGCTGTAGCCAATAACTTAGGATGGAAGCTCACAGAAAACGAGGGGGAAGGAGGCACAGTGGGAAAACGAAGAGACAGGAAACATTAACATTTTTGCAATTTTGGTGGATTAGACCATTACATTGAAGATTTAAATTTTCCACTGATCACAGAGAAAAATGGAAGCTATTTTGACTGAAAGAAAACACAGTAACATAACGAATTTCTACTGAAGTATAATGGTAGTACTGCAGTGAATTCCATAAATAAAGTATTCTCCAATTAAACAGAGACCATTTCATTCCTCTTCCACCAAACACTGAATAGAAAGGAAAGATCACTGGTCCTCTTCTAACCTAGACTTAGATCTAAAATGTATAAGTAACCTAAACCCCTAAATCAATATAATGCAACCAGAATACCGGCATGAGAAACTTCTCTTGGCCTTTTGGATTATCCAGATTTAAAGGCAAGAGATGACACATTCTTTCCTTTATAACAAATACCTGTTTGTTTGGCTGATTTTAAACCTGTATGGAAGTGTTCTTCCTGGTTCGTTCCTCAATTGCAAGTCCATTGGTTTGGTGACTGTGAATATTTAGACAAAAAAGCATAGGGGAAAAATAGAAAAATCTCACAATTGTAACTTTTATTTCTACAAGGGAGCTCAGGCAGGCAGACACCTTTTTCCAAATTCATTTAATTGTGGTGCAAGTCCTGCTCAATTAGTGTGGTTCTAGTGTTTATCCAGAATTTACTTTTTGCCAAAAATGTCACTGAAGTGTCAAAAGGCAAGCTAGAATAAACACACTTATGAGATACTTTTTCATTGCTAGTTAGATGAAAAATCAAGCTTTCATTATTTCTGAAATGAAATGATTTTTCCTTTCGGGTCACTTCTCAGAGTGGTGTTGTGTATTTATGATACATCCATTGGTCATGCTGCCATCTGCCCATCCTGGATTCCAGAATTTAAGACATGGTGTTTGTTGGAAGGATTTTAACCAGAACTGAACATGCAGCCTGAAGTGAGCACAGTGAATATTTGAGCATTCTGGGTTTGCTGCTCTAGCTGGAGAAGCTTGTAAGTAACTTCCACCTCTGCAGGAAAGACTTCATGGAGCATATGGAACCTGTGATGCTCTGATGGATTTGTATAAAAGCACATTATCACCCTTAAACATTTGCTGGTAGATTTCCATGTTCATACTTTGGATATTTATTGGAGGTGGAGGAGCAGCAGCAGAATACAGAAGTGGTAATATTTTTATAAGTGTGTGAAGGAACAAGGGGAGCCATAAGTTTCAAAAACTGATGTCTCTCCTTTCAAATGATTTGGTATGTGAAATGTGTCCTGCAATCTGCTAAATTTAGCTTGTTTCTTAAGTTTTATTTATTAGCAATCCTTAGAGGGGACTTCAGATGTAAACCATTTACAAGGAGCTTCTCAATATATTAGAAACTAAGACTTGCTTTGGTATATCTACATCTCTTTTCACTTTGTGAACATTCATTTTTCACAAATCATACTGATTGATAACCGTTACTATATGGTCAAGTTTCATGTGTGTAACAGTGAAATATACAACTCCTTTATGGAAAACAAAATGAACAATGAAACCCAAATAGAAAACATATCAGTTAGTGCAAACAGAACCAGAAGTTGTGATCCCAAATCCTCCCAGGGACAGCAAACTACAGGTATCAAGGAATTCCTGGATGATGTTTACAACTCTGCCTATATTGAAAAATTGCCTTTGGTTTGTCAAAGGGATCAACTCTCTGAGATATGGTATGAGCCCTACTACAAAGGGCTGCTGTTAAGATACCATATTGGAAAAAATTACACTGCCATATGAAAAAAAAAAAATTATCTTGGCCTAGTTCAGCAGCCTTGAACCTCCAGTGACAGCCACTATGGAGCAGTACTTGCATTCTTATGGAGGTGATTTGGGTTTTCAAGCTCTTCAGGGTGTTCTCATCAATGAGATTGCCTCACTGCTGAATTTTGAAGCTTCCTTGGGCAGACACAGCACTGAACTGCAGACTCCATTTGCAGATCTACTTCTGTCCTAATACTGGGATTACTTCCACAGCTAAACACAGAACAGCAACATTAAACATTTGGTCCCATTCTCTCTCCTTCCAAAGCACTCAGCTTCTTTGATGGCAATTCTGTATATCTGCATGATCCCTGCAGACACATGGAAGAACTGTTTGTGAGTCCCAGGATGGGATTTAGCACTATGAGACAAATAGCTTTTTGTGTGCAGAGCAGTGAAAATTGGCAGCAGGCAATGTGTGAGGAGCCAAGAAAATAAATGCTTCATGGCCACCTATTCTTCCTCTCCTCCTTATCTTAAAGACTTTCAAGGACTTTGGAGGCTTTGCAATTTAAATGATTAGCTACAAGTCCCAAATTCAGTATCTGAGTTGGAAAATATTCAAATTGCCTCCATGCTCTTGCTTCACTCAAACAGGTCTTGTATTTGCTTGAGAGGTGCTCACCAGATCATGTCACTCCGTACATGACACAGTATGTGTGAAATGTCCTGCTAAATGTGTGGCTTACGTGGTGTCTTTAACTTCTGCAATGTGTCTAACTTCTTCTCAGCATCTAAGTAGAGGTGTAAGTTCATGAACTGTTCCACCTTTCAATGTTGCAGCATAAATTCATACTGCTCCTGGGCAGCAGCTACTCTGTGCATCCTGAAAATCTTTCCATAAATCAGGGCAGACAGACAGGCAAAAAGACACTATAATATCATAAGCAAATTCTAGCTCAGGAAAATGCACTTGGCACTCTTCCACTTTTCTCCCCACAGCTGGAGGGGTCTGTGTTCCTTCCCCTGATCCATGAGATGCTGAAGTGAGGAACAGCTGATGCCTCATCCCCAGACAGCTTTGGAGGGGCTGCACAATGTTTGTCATCTGTGCCCCAGTCAAAGATCAAAGTCACCATGTATGTCATTCATGCTGCACAGAAACAATTCTGCAAAGTCAAAAAGAGGCAGGTTAGGAAGAATTACTGGAGTGATTTAACACAACACAGGCATGCCCATCATTACTGCCAGCTACTGCCTTGAGAGGGAAGAGTCCACACTCTTCAAACCTTGTTTTGCTTTTGAAACTTGTAGTTATGGAAACTCTTCACTGTCCTCAACTGAGAAGACAATTGAGCCATGACATTTTGGGAAAGGTCTCAACATTTTGGCTTCCTACTCCTGTACAGGGAGCATTTGTGCCTGCCAGGTGGGCAGGAGCACTGCCTGAGGCATCTGATCAGGTTGGACACCTGGTCATGCATTTGCCCCTTGCAGGAGGCAAAACTTTGCTTTTGGATGGCTTTGACATGTCTCTGCTATTTCCACAGTACTTGGAGTAGCCTGGTTTCTGGCTGTTGCATGGCACCTAATCCAATCCATTGTGCTATTTAAACACTGATCCTTGAGCTGGAAGGAGTATCTTCCCCTGATGTACCCAGAGAGCCGTGCAAGAGGAGAATGTACATGCAGGGAAAACTTTTCTTTACCCTGCACACACAGAGCCTCCCCTACCCCGGCACATTTCTCAGGCATCCCTGCTTCCCTGCCTCTGGAGCCAGCCTGGAGCCAAGGCACGGGGCATTTGGGGTGCCCATTCTCCCAGCTCCTCCCGGTGGTGAAAGGGAAGAAGAGCACAATGCAACTTCCAATGTCTACATTGAGGAGAGCACCATCAAATCGACTGTCCATGAACTTTTCTGGACAGCATCTCAAACACCCAAGCTGCCCCTTTCCCAGAGCCTTCTGACTGAAGCCTTAGAGTAGCAGAGGAGATGCTCAAGACAGAGACCTGTAAAACCTTGAATACCTGTGCATTCCACCATTCCACCACTGTCCAGTCTTATTTGGCACAGACCACAGTGGCCTCTGATGCTACACACTGGAAAGGACCACCCAGCCTCCTCTGTCACCTGCTGCATGCCCTTTGCAGTTATCTTGCAGGAGAAGGAAAAGGAAAAATACTTCAACAGTGTTGGATGGTGTGCTGCCCAAGGAATACCAAATTGGAAGCAGCTGTGCTGGAAGGTACCATCTGCACTTGCAATACAGCTCTTTCAGATTTCTGGATGTACAGGAAAGGTTCCTTCCACCAAAGCAGTGAATATTTATTTGAGAAGTCTGCTGACAGAAAATCCTTCCACTGCAGGAAGAGTCTTTGCAGCCAGCAAATTTTGCAGCAATGAAGTGACCACACTGTGCCCCACACATTTTTCCTATGTAAAATCATCCTTTCCATCTCTACAAAGTGCAGTGTTTCTGCCAACCATTCAGGCTCATGCTGCTGCAATGCAAAAGTGAAACCACAACTGCATGGAAGAGGTAGGGGATTTCTGAGAGGTTTTTTGATGAAAAAACAATAATCCAATTAAAAAGACCAGTGATGGATGTGTGGTCAAAGATATTCCCAAACTTAGTGTCCTTTGACTTCTCTTGGCTACCGCATTTGGCAGGTGCACAACAAAAACAAGCCCTTCATCCAGGCTAATGGTTTTAGCAGCCAAAAGCTGAAAAGCATCCACCACCTTCTCTGTGGGACTCCCAGCACAGACCACGAAAATTCTCAACCCAGCCCCCCTCTGAGCCTTGCAATATCAGTCTCAGAGGCTGAAGGGGACCTTGCAATTAGCAATAAAAAACCCTCTTAGAGATGATGGCTCTGAGCATATTTCTCAAGTTGTGATCCAAACTCACTGGCAGCCTCAGCTGCAGTACAAATAACACTAGAGTAGCATCTACTTTTGCCTTGACCTGCCTAACCCAGGATCTGAATTTGTTAGGAATTGATGCCGTCAAGTTCTCATACAGGATACCTTAAAGTGGAGTTATAAAGTCTATGAGAGGAAAAAAGATTTTTTTTACAGGAATTGGGAGAGGTTCCTGTTAACTCATCACACCCTGTTTGCAAATGCCTTATCCCACGACTGAGGAGGGGCAAGAAGTGCATCAGCAGCAAATCCATATCACAGTATGTACAGTGGGAGCCAGCCTTGCCTTCATATCGGGTGCAATAATGTCTGTGCAGTCAAGGGAAACTGAACTGCTTTTCCTTCTGCCTTGAATTCTAGGGCATGGATGAATTCTTTCCTAGAGTGTGAGGGCAGCTTTGCTGGAACTGTTGGTGTTGCAGCACTTCAAAAAAGCTATATCTTTAGTTAGAAATGCTTATTACAACATCCCACTAAGGCTGCTAAGGATGCTTTCAACATCCCACCTTTCTTCTTGCTTGGTTAAGACTGGAGGGAGAAAGAAAATGAAGGAGGAAAGGAGTGAGGTGAGGCAAGCAAGAAAGAGACAGAATGACATTTTTACTGTGATGCTGTATTCATGATAAATGGATTCTCCATTACAAGCTTGACTTGCAGATTTGTGTTATCTCTTCCTCCACCTGCAGGTTCTGCACCATGGACATGAATCTGAACTTGTCACTGACCAGATCTGAGGGCTGCTATTCCAACCAAATGCCTCCAAAAAGGACAAGGGAGGTGGCAGCACTGGCCAGGGCTTGCAGACAGCACGGAGGTCGTGTGGAGGTTCTGTTCTTTTCACTGAGAGCACATCTCCTCAGCTCCTGCTGCTCCTGACACACTGCCATGCACCCTGCTGGGGCTGTGCACTCCAGCACTGTGCTCTGCAGGGCTTTCCTGGCATCATGGGGGGATGAATTGTCATAAGGATGTGGGGAAAACACACTTCAAACCATGCTTTGAGGAGTTTGGAAAAGGCTGAAGTCTGCAAAATACTCAGAGGAGCATCGTGTTGCTGTCACCTCAGAAGAGAGGGATTTCTTCTGAACACACTTCTGTGTCTGCTGTAGGGCAGGGGACACTGCAAACCTTGGGGGGCAATGAAAAACAAACACCACATTCACACCAACTTTTCAAAATATCAGAGACGCTGAATGTGGGTGTAGAGAGGTGAGAACACCACAGTGGCACCAATAAGGTGGGGAAAAGGTTGGGGTTTTTTCCTTCAGATCTTTCTTTACCTCTTCCTTACTGTTTTCCTGCATAGGTTCATAATCCTGCTTGGCCTCTCTGTACAAAGCCCTAGCCTCAGTAAGGGAATAATTCCCTGCATCTTATTTTTTGAGAGAATGGAAGCTGCAACTCACCATCAGCTTTGCTGAAATCACAGTAATGATGCAATGCCCTTGGAAAAACTTCTATATTCTATATTCTTCTATATTTTCCCAGTAAAAAGTGGCTGAACATATGCTGGAGTAGGTTTTTTTTTTTTTTTTTTTGGAAGAAAATGTAAATATCCTTCTAACTGTGCCCATTTTATACTTTACATCAGAGTATTTCCTGAGGCTCTTGCCAGCTTTTATTTCACTATTTCTTCTGTCAATAAATCATCACAAATCTAATTTCCATTTGTAAGTCCATTACTGCAGGCATTAAAGGGTATCTATGACTGCATTTCTAATAATACTGTCTCTTTTTTGTGGAAGCAAGTTTCCACTTAATTTTGAAAACATCTGCCCAGACCTTGAAAGCTTGTTTGACTTAGAGGATGCCACTGATTGGTGTCCTGGCAGAGGGGTTGACTTGACCTGGCATTCCTTCATTAAGGCACTGGGGGCATTTTATGTGCCAACAAGAAAGAAAAGGCAATTAAAATAAATGGGAAGGACAGAGAAAGTGAAACAAAGAGAGAAAATTACACTAGACAAGGGTAAAATTGTTGCCTTTTCCATATACAGACTATGTTTTGCTAAAAATACAAGTTTAAATTCCAAGTCAGTAGCCTGGTGACTAAAGAAGGTGAGAAGAGAGAAAATGCAAGTACAAGAACTTGATCATCAAACATGATCATCATCAAACCTAATTGTGCTAATTACATCCTCATTTCAGGCTCTCTGAGATGGTGCAGCACACTTGGAATGCATCTCCTGTGGATGAGATTCCTCACAGGGTTGATTCATAATAATCCAGTGACCACCAAACCCCCAAGTTCAGTGCTTGAATAAATTAGATTGTCAAATCCATCTTCAGGGCTAAAACCTCCCAGCAGCAATGATCCAAAAACACAAAATGCAATTTCTTAAATATTACAGGATTATCTTCCAGTTAGCCCTGTAAGCTTTACCCAGTAAAGTGTTACATCATGTTTGGAAAGATTTTCTGGTACAATATTTTCTAATGGCAAGTCCAAATCATGTGCCTACAGAGCTTAGCTTTAAACTTAGTTACTAGCTAGGCAAAATTTGCTTGGGCTTCAAATGCAAAGTTGGGTTCTATCAAAAAGCCCAGCTCTACCCTCAGCAATCAGTACAGCAAGAGAAAAACAGAGAAAATATTAGTCCTATTCATTTCTCATGCAACTGACTTTTCTTTCTTCTTGTCTTGACAAAATGTGGTGATTTTGGGGAACCTGAAACTAATCTCAAAATACAACCAGGTAATCCTTTATATTCTTTGCACCATTAAGCTGTATTTCTCCCAGACACAACATTTTCTGTCCTACTTAATTCTGCAAATTTCAGAGTGACTTCATGTGCTTAAAACTGTTCAATTGCTGTTAAAAAAGAATCATAGAATTGTTTAGGTGGATAAAGACCTCTAATATTGTTGAGTCCAACAGTTACCCCAGAATTGCCATGTCTAAAACATTCCTCCAAGTGGCACATCTGGACATCTTTTACATCCCCCTGGGGATGGTGACTCCCCCACTGCCCTGGGCAGCCTGTTTCCATGCCTGACCATCCTTTCACTGAAGAAATCTTTCCTAGTATCCAATCTAAACTTCCCCCGAGGTTATTTCCTCTTGGCTGATCATTTATTTGGGAAAAGAGACTGGCTGTCCCCTCACTACAACCTCATTTCAGGTAAGAGAATGAGAAGGTTTTCCCAAACCTTTCAATGAGGCTAAACAGCTTCAAGCTACTTCCTCAGCTCCCTCAGCTGCTCCTCATCAGGCTTTTTCTTTAGACCTTTCACCAGAATAGATCTGATGCTCTTCTGAGGCTTTACACCATGAGAAAAATGTCCTTGGGACGTTGAAAACCGAACTTACAAAAATCTCAGGCCTTTGCAGCAGAAACACAGGGTATTAATTATGGTACATGTTACTAAAGCCACTGCAGGTATCAGCATCTTTCTGTGTCTCAGTTATGAGTTACCTATATTTTATACTTTAGACTGAGGTGTCACTTTGTTCACTGATGAATTTAGGGTGCAAGTATCTCCTGCACAGTCCAGACATGACACCTATTAGCAGGTTCCAGCTGGAGATCTGCCCAGAACAGGGTCAGTGCTGTCTCCTGCACTTGACAAGGACCACACTGCTGAGCTTATCTGTACCCAATGACAAACTGTTGTAACCTGACTTCCAGGTTACACATGTGCACTGACAAATTAGGGAGAAATTCTGCTCTCTCCTCTCCTCTCCTCTCCTCTCCTCTCCTCTCCTCTCCTCTCCTCTCCTCTCCTCTCCTCTCC
>JANRGV010000002.1:3212430-3226848 GCA_024734035.1 Alethe castanea | reverse complement strand
GCCACTGCAGGAGGATGCAGCCACCATTTAATGGGACTGCTGCCAACACCCTGACTGACTGACGGGGTGTCAGGTTGGATTCTGACTCTGTAAGGGTTTTGGGATTGTTCTTTGTAATACTGTATTTTTATTTGAATTTTCCTAGTAAAGAACTGTATTCCTATTCCCATATCTTTGCCTGAGGGCCCCTTAATTTCAAAATTGTAATAATTTGGAGGAAGAGGGTTTACATTCTCCATTGCAAGAGAGGTTCCTGCCTTTCTTAGCAGACACCTGTCTTTCAAACCAAGACACTTAGACTGAAAAAACAAGACACAGTAATGACTGGAAACTTAGAGATAACCAGAGTATGTACAGAAACACAAAATTTTTTTTATTAAAACCCCACAAACCCCATCTTGTAGAGAAACATCCACTGAGGGGTGTTTGTACATGTACCTACCTACTTTCCTACCCAGGAAAGCATTACTGAGAAAGGTACAAGCAGCAGATCAGCAAAAGCTTCTGGAGAAGCAGCTCATAATTTCCCACAGCATGCTGTAACGTGCTTTAGTTCCTCTGATCTAGCTTGTTGCTTCTTAATGGATGTGCTTTGTTTGCTGTAACTACTTCCACAAATTGTCAAGATACTAAATATAATTTTTCAGCCTGGTTTCTACAAGTTACCTCATCCAAAGGATTGTCCAAGAGCACTCTGCTTGCTGTCTTTTCTCCTGAAAACCTCTTCTTGATTTGTTCTGAAAAGCATTGTTAGGAAAGCTGAAAATACCTGCAAGTTAGTTAGCAAGTGAGTTTTAATTGCAATAAGGGCAGTAACACATTTAGAGTTGAAAATTATCTTGCACATTCAGGAGCCATGAAATCAAAACTTGGACAACCTACCTAAAACAAAGTTACCAGCCTAGAACACAATTTCTAGTTTGCATGTTCTAATCCTCTTGAAAAGAGGGGTTTAACAGCCTAATAAGCTGTATTCCAGCTCAGTGATTTCAGAGTGACTTTCAAAGGGATTACATAGAAGAGCTGAACTATATTCAGGTGGTTTTAGCACCAGGTCACAAACTTGACTTTACTTCTTCAAAGAGCTCAATCTATGCTCAAGCTTTGCTTTTTAGAAGCTCTTTCCAGGCTTGCTTAGAATTATTATTATTATTTTCCTGGAAAAATAGCTTGAGATTCAGAGGATAATGTGCAGCCATTTAGATGAACACACAGTACCTGCTGTTTGTGGTTTAATTTCAGTTTTTTACTTACCAGAGTGTCTCATCTATTTTGTGTAGGCATTCAGTTCCTCGTGCACAGCCTGCAGACTGTACAAGCTCTGACCCAGAGCAAAGGATTTGTGGTCAGCCAGAGCCCCAACAAGAAATTACACTGATTTCACTATTTAGTAAATAACTATTTAAAAATTATTTCAATTGCATCTGGATCTTTTTAGTCTTTTACCACCACAGAGGAAAATCATGTTATTCAAAATCACACCTGAGCTGTCCATGCAGCATCACTCATCTGTGCCTGACAAATCAGGATTGTGGCCCAAAACAGCAGGAATACTTACACAGCTCTTACTGTGTCTACATTCTTCCAGTTCTTTTCATCTAGATTTTCTATTATTATAGAGATACAAAATTATTCAGATTAACAGTAACTTCCCAGTTCTGGAACAATTCTTGAATTATTTGAGAAAATACTCCTTGATGCCAAGAGTTAGGGCATAATTACATTACTTTTTTTTTTTTTTTTTTTTTTTCCTTAATGTACATTTCTAGCATTTGTAGTTTTGGAAAAGAGGTTGAAGTTTACATGCAGAATAATTTAAAAGTCAGGCAAATAAATCACTTATTTGAAATCCTGGTTTCTAAAGCCATCTCAAGATTTTTCCAGGAACTTTCCAAGAAATACAACAAGGCCTTAGGTGAAAGATGGACTTTGGAAAAATTATAGGGTGTTCCCAAAATTATTGTGAAGTCAACATATGATACACAAAAATTGCACTTGTTTCATCTCTTTCTGCTATAAAAAGGCTTCTTTCAAATTTTTTTTCAGTGGCTGTGCTGCACACCTTGAAGCTCAGCTTTCATCACAAGCATTGCATTGTACACCTATCACTCACTTCACCATCTATTCTAATTTTTGTTATATCAGCAGTTTGTGATGCTAATTAAAAGTAAATTTACATATCTCACAGTACTTACATTTATTTTTTTATATGACAGTAATTCACCCTTCTGCATGAATTAAGTCCTGTCTGCCTGTGTTTTGTTTTCAATTTTTTTTTCTTCAGCTATGTGGTGAAACAGCCTTAAAGCAAGGCCTTGAAATATCATGAGACTTCATACTACAGGCTGTAAAGATTATTTTCATAATTTGAATAATCAACACCCTTATCTATTTGTCAACTGAAATACTATGAGCAATTCATTAATAGAGAATATTTTTAACAAATGATGAAATGAGGAAAAGCTGTTTAATTTCATCTAGGTTCACCACAAAATATTTAGCTTTTACTGATTCTGACAGAAAATACAGCATCCTAAAAGCTGGCCCTGGTAAAGACTGAGGAATGAGTGGAGTTTGGTTCTTCTGATGCTAGTTTTACACGTTTCATCAGCCAGATACTTCCCTCAAGCTCACGTGAGGGGAAATGACACCAGAAGTAAAAAAAACCCAGAAAATACTTTTCCAGAACGTGTCAGTATATGTCAGTGTTGGAAGGTGAATTTTGTCTCCACTTGCTGTCCTGTCTAAAGCTGACATTGTCTCCTTTGGTGAGCAAATGATACTTGCACTCCTTTATCCAGTTATTTCATCCAAACACTAAAGCATCAGAGCTGAAGCTGTGACTCTTCATGATAAACAAGAAAGCAACACAGAGAAAAATCCTGTAGATGTGGTATAGCTCTGCTCTACGTGTGTTCAAAATTTAATGTGGATGCATTTTCAGGTTGTCTCCATCTCAAATTTTGCAGTCCAGAGCAGGTGCTCCTTTGGAAAGATAAGAGAATATCAGAGTAAAGGTTAACTAGTGCTGTTACAAATAATTTAGGTTATAAAAAGTTTGCCTCTATATATAATTTATTACAAGCAGCACTTCTTACCAAGAAAACAGAATATTTAATTATAAACTAGTACCTCATACCAGCTAAAGGCTATATACATCAATGCTCTGGTGAACAAACAGCTTGTGCATTGAACAGGATTGTGGGTTTCCATCAATTTACACTCAAATTGTGTAGGAATTAGGATGAATCCTAGACCATTTCAACATGGGATGGGCCAGGAAAAATACCAGAAACAGTGCAGATATAGAGACAGAAGTAATGTGTGTGAATCAGCACCACCAATAGCCAGCAGGAGAACTGACCACAGCATCTGAAGTGACTCATGAGATCTCACAGCAGATATTCACAGGGAAACTATAGAGAGAATCCAAGATGTACCTACTTTGATCTCCTTCAAAAAGGTTTTCTTATAAGGTATTAAAAGGTTAATGATACTTTACAGCAGAAACTGAGTTCTCTGTGCCATGGAACTTGTCATTGGCATACTCTTTGATATTTTAAGTTACAGAAAAGCAAAGTGTGAAACCATATATTACATCTATGCAAAAATTTCTTTCCCATGTTTCTATCTCAATTAAGATTACTGAATATTGTCAGACATCTGTGGAAAAATAAGGCAAATTGCAAACAAGTATCAGTCAACTTTTCTAATGAAATAATTAATCTACTAATTCTAAATGGTTTTATAAAACCAATGATTCTTCTCACAACAATTTCACCTAAATCTGTTTTGGAAAAGGAGAGATAAGTGTCCAAAGGTGTGGATTACTTTTCAGCCCTTATGTGCTGTAACTCCCATTGACCACAGAGAGGCCAACAAATTAAGTGCTACCTCTGGTGGCTGCCTTCAAATTCACATTTAAAAATCAGTTTCATAAGATTTTAATAAAATTTGTTACAAGTTTGCAATAATTGTAGTAATATCTTAACTCTGTAGCATCCTTTTTGTTCCTTATAATTACAATCTACAGAACATTTTTGCTATCAAAATATAAAAAGGAAATTACGGAAAGGACTACTTTCATAATTCTGTTTTGGCTGATTCTGTATTCCTGTTATTAGTTGCTATGTTGATTTTTTTTAATACCTCCATCCCACATTATAAGTGATAAAAGACTAGAATTGAAATCTTTCCTGATTTTCTTTTGTCATTTAGTTCCATTTTAGTTATGCTTAAATACTTCTAACTCCCAATCAGAAACAAATCTTTTATGAGAAAGTCATAATGATGTCAATGAGCTTTATATCAAATATATAATGTTGAGGAAGCAATTATAGAACTAATGGTTTTGCTCCATTTTTTAAGTTAAATGTCAAGTAATTTTTAGCTGATTTAAAAATTCTAGTGTTGCACTAGTGCCATGGGTTCCTGTTTGTTCCAAGCAGCTTTTAAAGAAAAACACCCCACTGAGTTCCCAACACCAAATCCACAGACTTCACGTTGGAATAGACTTTGGACCAAGGCCTTCTCATTTGAGAGTTCTGTTATGAATTATTTTATCTGCTGACATAATTCAGATGTTAAAGAGATTGCAGCCTGAACAAGCTGACCTTGTTTGCTGGCAAAGCCTGAGAAGAATTGCCTTAAAGAACAAAAGTAGGAGTGTTTATGCCTCTGTCTCACTTCTTGCAGAAGACTAGAAAGTGGACATTAGTAATAGGAAATAGGTTGGCCAACATCCAACTCATTCCTGCTATTTTTCATGTGCTTGAAATACAATTTAAATACAACTTCACCCCCTTTTTGAAAGGCTCAGTTGAACAATGTGTATATGCACATATTCCAAAACACTCCTCAGAGCTGTTTCCTAACAACATCTGACACAGATGTGTGCCAGCCATCAAGAAAATACCAGTAAACAAACTTCCAACACTAAAGAAAAAGGTCAGGATTCTACTCACAGCCACCCAGAACAGCCACGAATCTCAGACACAGTTGGTGTGCACAGGGGGTGTGCTGTGAGTGCCATCCCTGCCTCGCTCTGCCAGGGTCCTGAAAGTGTCCCTGGAAAGAAATCCTACTTCAGGCTAGCACAGAGGGCTGAAAAATGAGAGCAGGAACAGCTTAGTCACCTTGCAGATGAGCTGGAAATAATTCCCAGTTCATTCAGGTCTCTTTGTGAAGCATCCTAAGGAGCTGGGTTGTTTCCTTTTAAAATCAAACTGGTGTTTTCTTTGTTTCTCCCCCCATTGCCCTCAATCTGGTGGTTGCCTCAGACTGATTTTGACACAAAATTTGTTCCAGGCATTGGCTGATGGCCATGGATATTGTGCTGTATATCACAATACAGATAGTTTGGGTGCCTCATTGACTGGCAGAAGCTCTAATAACCAAACCTTAGGTTTTGCTGCCTCTTGGGACTTTAAAGCTTAAACACTTGTTTCCAAAATTACTTGCAGCTAGAATTCCTGGTGACAGTTACAGCCCTGGGGGCAATTCAATGCACCAGGAAACCTCTAGGTGAAGAGATGGATATGTGACAAGCAAATCACTTCCTTGCTCTGCAAATACAGTTTCATGCCAGTCACTTTAATACAATACTCTGTAAGGTGGCATTTGGCTTGCAAGGGTCTCACCACTAAGGAAATAATTTTCTGTGTAGTGCACAGCCTCCTGTAAGTACTGGAAACTACACAAAGTATTTGTGTTATCACTGCTTTCTGTTGGGTACACTGTTGGGTATGCAAAAACAATTATTTCCTGATCAAATACATTATCCAGCACGAGTATTCTTCACCTTTTCACAGCTCTTTCAGCCCTTCGCAGGATGAAGCATTAAACTACTCCAGTTGTTTAAAATGGCCACAGAGTTAGGTCTGCAGATCTTTCCAAATAGTTTGGTTGCATAGGAGTCAAAATGAACCGTTGGGAGCCCAAATGACCCTTTTATTCTGTCTGCAAAGTGTCTGACACAATAGGCTTGTCCACAGGGATGATTCTAGATATTGCGGTAAAATAAATGTTAGAGTCAATGCAATTTCAGGAGCAGTAGAGATCCATTAGTATAAAAGCAGCCTACAAAATCAGATTCCGATTCTGCCAAAAGTGCAGTGAAGACATCACATACTGGGATTAACAGTCTTCTGAAAACTGAGCTATTACTCTGGATTTTGGAGCAGTTCTCTGACTGATGGGAGCCTTAGGACAAGTAATCTGCCTTACAAAAGACACTAGTAGCCTCCACAAAATATTGTGAGGCAAAAACTCATTCAAGAGTCTAAATTTGTCACCTGAAGGTTGACTTCATTGCTTAGCAACACAAACTAAATTTGTCTTGCCAGATTTCTCATGGTTTTTATTTCAACAAAAGCATCAAAGCAATCTCAAAGAAAAGCCTTCATCTTGGGATTGTAGCAATCATGAGATCAGAGCTTTTACAGTTTGCCAACACATACTTTGCCATGTTCAGCCTTGCTGCTCAATTAGAAGATGCCATTCCAAACACTGAGAAACAAGCCTGATGGTAACTGTGGTGTAATTATGGCTCAGTGCTCATATTGTTGAACATGATAGACCAGGCTTCACAATTATTAAAGCAATTTAAGAGTTTGGTCAGCTGGCAGCAACAGAGCTACTAGGGTGGGTGAAGAAGAGAGAGGTTTTGGAACAAGAGGTGCTGCTGCATGTTTCAGACTCCAGCCTGGTTTTGAGGCCAAAAACTCATTTACAGCAGGAGTTGTATATGGCTGGGTTCCAAATAGTTGCAGGTTCTGTTGGATACACCTTTCTCACTCTTTCTCTGCACAACAAAAGCACCATGTGATGGTATTGGACCTGGTGTGTATCTCCTGATCCTAATGAGCACACTGGCATGAAAAAGAAGAAATGCTATCATCCCTATACCATCCACCTTTCCCTGAGTCACAGGAGGAATATGGCTTGATTCCTGAACTCCTCTTTCCATTTTTCTTTGTATCAGAACCAAGTCAGAACCTTTAGAAAGGATGTTAAACAAAAAAACCCAAAAACCAAGGGTAATTTCAGCTTTGATCAGGTGTACCCTGCCCTTACACACAGCTATATTAAACTAGATTTCTGTCGACTGAAAATACTTTTCAAAGCATGGCCCATCTCTCAGGATGAAAGCAGGTGTCAGAAACTTTCCCTTTGGGCACACTTTGGTGGAGGTTGTGATGCTGCTGGGGTGGTGAGACCATCAGAGTCCTCCTGAGGCAGCCTGCTGTGATGGAACAAAGCTTTATTGGCTTTTAGTGCTCAGATGAAGCACACAATTACCAAATTAACACTTCATTCACTTTGTTTTATTGAACCTAAGTCACACCATGTTTTACAGTTCCACAGGACTTGAGCTTGAGAGTAAATCACGGGAGAGTAGTTTAATGAAATTCTATGTTAGCTAAGAAAATATAACCTGGTTTTGCCAATTATAAGATTTGCAGGTTAAACAGAGTTTCATTAGTTCAAGTCAGCATGGTTGTTGAAATAATTGAAGGATTCAGTATGTAGAGAACTAAAAAAAAAATGTTTCTAGGGCAGTGAGGTGGCATTTTTATGCTTTTCTTTCCCTTTCTACATGAAACCGTTGGATCCTTTACAGCAAACCTTAAAAGAGATTAAAAGCTAAAACTTAATTAAAAGCTAAAAATACAGTGGGTAGCAGAATCAAATGCAAAATTCTAAAAAACTCATTAAAATTAGAAATTATAATAACCATTAAGAAACCAAAGATTGCTAAATACATTAACAAAACTGCATTTGGTACTCCTGCTTTTTTACTAAGATATGTAGCTGGAAAGGCTGAATTAATTGGTTAAAACCAGCAACAGTTGTAAAATTCCCTGTAGAAACAACTGGTTTTAGTAGTGTATCTCAGTTCTGCTGTGAAATTCATGGCCTTGTAGTGAAGGCAGAATTAAAGAAGACCAAAGCACTTTCAGCTGCTGCTGGGGGCCTTGCTTACCTGGAAGTATTTTATATACATATATACACATTTATATATACATATACATATTTATATTGTGTAAAATAGAATATTTTTATATATTTATAGTGTAAAATATATTACCTATATCTATATCATCTATCTATATATATAGATATCTCCAGATATGTAGTGTAATATACTGCAAGATTTACCCCAAGATTTTAATTTACATTTAGACACCTTATTTGAGTCACAAGATTTTTTGTCAAGGGACAAAGGCATAACTTTACAGACTCTCCAATATATGGGTTTATATTCTTTGGTTAATGAGAAAGCAAAAAATCCATTTTATAAAATATTTTGTTAATACACAGGTATTTTTTTTTTTGTGCCTGGGTAATCTTATTAAGCAGAATGACAAGTGTTTCTAGGAAACGTGGCCCAGTGACATGTGGCAAAGCTCTGTGCACACTTTACACACACTTTACAAAATTGGGATTACTAGCTACTTCCCCAATATTGCTGAAGAAGTGATTGCCACTGTCCAAAGGCCAGGAGCTGTGTTTTCCCCATTTATGCTGTATAGACTCTTCTCCCAAGTATGATTTCTCCAAGGATTAGTTTTCTCCTTGCAGTTATATAGTAGAAATCACTTAGACTTCACAATAAATGCTGATTATTATGATTCTGGGGCAAACACTGGAATTAAAGAGAGCAAATTCTTGAGTGATATGGACACCTTGGAGCTTTGCTGTCATCAGCTGAAGTTCTGGTCTTGAATCAAAAGAGGGACAGATATGGAAAAACAGAAAGTGACTTTATACAGATGTGTTCTTCTTTTCCAATATTTACAAATCAGAAAATATTTCCTTAGTGTGTAAAAACTCCATGAATATTAAATATTTAAATATTTAAAATCTGCAAACTGCAGCAATGGAACAGGGGGCTGCAGTGCCAGACCTTGTGCTATAAACACCTTGGACTCTTCCCTTCATGCCTGAGTCAGTGGCACACTCCAAGAGAGAAACTTTATCCTTTTCTTCCCAGTGTGCAGCCCAGAAAGATTCTTAGCTACAAATCTTT
Organism: Alethe castanea; assembly: GCA_024734035.1. NCBI lineage: Eukaryota > Metazoa > Chordata > Aves > Passeriformes > Muscicapidae > Alethe > Alethe castanea. The sequence goes on along the minus strand of JANRGV010000002.1, from coordinate 3,217,817 downwards.
TGAAGTTATAAAAAATGTTGACTTAGCATAGATTTTATCAGCTTTGCCTTAATTGCTAGAAGGGAATAACCAGTGATAAAAATCATGTGCCTTATTAATATATAAATAAATTATGATAGCAGTCTTTCTGTCTCCAGGAGGTTGGCTGAAAAATGGCTTGTCATGGTTGGGTGACATTTGCTTTTCTATCTGTCAATATTTGGAGGATTTTATTACTTTTCAGTGCCAAGTTTAAAATGGCTAATGGAAATACTAAAATGGAATTAATCTAAATAAATAAAACTGGTTCTCTGTGTGTTATTCCCTTGACAGTAACTTAATGTGCCTTCTGAAACAAAGCTATGGTGGAAAAATGGGTTATTTATGTGTTGTTCATTTACTTACTCTCAGAAACTTTCTTTTCCAGCAGTGGCAAGCCATGGTGCTTTTTGATAACTATACCTCCAATATTTATACAGGACAGAAGGCTGGAAGTGGCCAGAAGGTTTCCAGATCCACTGACTGACCAAATGTTCTACTTTTGGAAAGTAACTAATTACTATAAATAAAATAATTACCCCATCAGTAACAGCACTGCAGTGCCACAGGTCAGTAGTTCAAAGTTGGGCCAGTCTGACAGGGGTGGCCTAACATGAAAATTACACAGCTCTAGCTGGAATTGCAGTGTTTAACAAAATTCCAGGTGTCAACAGACGACAAGAGCCCTCCTGCCAAGGCAGCCTTGCTGCCTGCAGTGGCAGCACCATTTTGTCATCTGTGGGTTGGGTGCAGCCTGCATTTTCTGCATCACACCTAGGATAGCTGCTGTTCAGAAACATCAATAACAAGCATATTTCTAGTCTATTCATGAAATAGAATAAGATAATTAATCTCCCTTTATGCTTCTCATTACACCATTTTTGAACTTCATACACCAACTCCTATCTTTTGCAGAAGAGTTTAATGAATTACTTTCAATAAAGAATTGCACACTTCCACTTTGGAAAGCAGGAAACAGAAGACCCAGGAAATAAAACAAAACTCTGGAAACAGCACAAGGACTAACTGCTGAAAGAGAGTTGAACTGAGGAACCAGCAAGGCATCAGAAGTTGAGAAACACAGAAGATGATCTCACTGTCAAAGCAGCAACCACTCCAGCCAAGATCTGGGAGCTGTGGGAGGTAGGCAGAGATGCTCAGGTATCTGCAGGAGAGCTCCTGTTCCATGCACACACAGGGGTGCAGCTCCAGTGGATCACACAGTTGTTACCAGCAAAGCTCTGTGCAGTTGTGAGCACAGATTTTTAAGTAGAGTCCAAGGGAGAAACAAGACACACTAACAATGCACACAAAACTTGGGGATGACAACAACCTTTCCATTGTAGGCACTGAAAACACAGCAGGTGTTTCATAACTACACTGAGAGAAAAGGGAATGGCAAGAAACTATGGCACAAATGTTTTAAGTTCACCCACCTTGGACTTGGATTGCATAGGCCACACAATAATTACAATTCCCTGACATTGCCTTCCTACCTACAGATTGGACTAGTGGCAGCTTTGTCATTAAGCTGAGCTCAGACTCAGTTCTAGTACAAACACACCACAGGTATGGCAGTTTTGGCACCTTGGAAAGATTCATGACAATTCCTCCTTCCCTTCCAATAGCCTGTATGAAATCTCAGTCACTTCTTCATTTTAATCTCTTGAGATGCCACTATCAGCATGTCCAGGTCTTACTATCACTGCAGGGAACCTCTGGCAATTCTCCAGGTACATCACTGGTCCACAAGAGATAGATGCAATCCCTTATTTCTAATTTACTACAGAGTATCACCCGTGACATCTAAATCACTCAAAAGAAATACAGCTGAGACTGAAATGCAAAGTTTCTGTGAGCCATGCCCCACCTTCTGGCTTCTTAGCAGCTCCTTTTTTCAAATGCCTCAGCTTGCCCAAGGTCCTTTATCACTGATGGGTAAAACTGCCATTAAGACAAACTGTCACTTTTTTCTCTTATTTAATGTCTACAGAGCCATGCTGTCTTCTGCCATCATCATCTTCAATGGAACATTTCCACTCTTCCCTTAAAATTTTCTCTGAGCACCAAAGCCCAGCTGGCAGATACACTGGAGGGATTCAAGCACTGTGCCTTGTTCCAAAAGAGATGGAACCAGAAGTCACCAGGAGGTGACTCACTATGAGATAATATGCATAATAATTTTTAATAATAGCATTATAATAACATTTTGTCTCTTGGGACAGTCGTGGTTCCCATCCATTACTTCATGCCAGAATAAGGCAAAGTCAGTCAGCTCAGTCATTGCTCCAGAGCATCACACAATCCAGAGCTGTGTGGATTTCAAATTGTAGCAAACACCAGTGGTGACTTTGAGGATTACAGACAAAGCCAGCATCACTGTAGTAAAAATATCATGGATGCAAGAAGTCCAGATGCTTACCCATAACCAGAAGCCTTGAAACTTTTAATGCCAATTCACAGTTGGTAAGGGTAATATGATAACACAATCCTTAACCTAACTCTACTTTATAATTAGTTGCAAAAATATGCAATTCATGGACCAAATTATCTTCCTAGCAGTAAATGCTCTTCTGACCAAGTGTCTTTGGCAGCAGCATAGCAGTAGCTGGGTAATCTGCCAGGAGTGGATTTAGTAACTCTGCATCAGTCTTGATCCTCATCCCAGCTTCTTTTAGACCTGGAATTGACATGCAAAAGATCTCATCTGCCCTGTCCCATTAAAACTCAACATTCTAGACCACAAAAGGCTCAGAAGTTATACAAATTCACTTGACCTCCAAATTAGTTGCAAGAATTAGTGTTGGGTTTTGTTCCCCGTCCTTGAGAATTTCCCAGCAGCATCAGCTCCTCCTGTCACTCAGCTTTCAGGGATATTTGGTTGTCAGTCTACATGCAGCAACACTTTCTCATAAGACACATCTTTAACTGAAGGTTATCTCTGGAATTACAGAGATTTAAAGCTTTAAAGATAAAGTCATGGATTCCGGCACTTCCCTTTCGGATACTGGACAGACACATTGCCAAAAATGTCACAGCATATCATGTAACACAACTCACAATTAAATGGTATAAAGATATCATCATGGCAAGAAATCTAAAGATCTCTAACAAGTTAACACTGAGCCATGCCTCTTCCAGTCTGCAGTTACAAAGTAAAGAAGTTACAGGAATCTTGAGCCTACAGAAAAATTTATACACAGGGTGTGGCCCTGCATTCCAAAATGATTTTTCCAGAAACTGATGAAAAACATGTTGACAGCAACTATTTGTAATCCATCAGTAAATCAATTTTTCCCTATAGACTCCTGGGTTGTAATGAACTTGTTCATTCTGAGTGCTCTGATCTTACAGATTGAAACATGAATCTTGTTGTTGTATGGTTTACACATGGGGAAGCATAGTTTTGTGGGAACTAGCTTTATCCATATAAAAAAATAAAGAAGAAAAAATATTTGAGTCCCTGCTCAGGACTGGAGTTTGCTGTATATCAGGTTGTGGTTGAAGCAGCTCTTAAATCTAGGGTTTTTATATAGGCTCTTCAAATCATAAAAATACTGCCACGATTTCTTCAAGAAATATTCAGTGGAGGAAGTTTTCATTTTGATGGGACAGCATCACCACTGCTGAATTTGTTTAGCTGAATGTATTGCACTGAACTGTAGACCTTTAAATTGATTTCTTTTCACTTTAATAAAATTATCTGACGTTAAAATGAGTTTATTACATTCATGTATTTGTTGGCCAGGTAAGATCAATATTAAAGGTAAGACCTGTAAAAGTTGGTCAGTTTGCTCCTGGAATTTAAAAGGAATAAAAAATTTAGCTGCACATGAAAGTCCATGTTTCTGCTTATTGCCTGTGGTTCATGCTTTCCTTCTTCTTGCAGAAACTGTTCCAAATATTTTTTGGATATGCAGGTACCATGAAGGTGATTTAATGCTGTTCGTATTTCCAGCCGGGAACATTTCCTAACCTGTCATTATAAAACTCAGTCTCACTCCCTCCCATCAGCACAGGGGAGAGGTGCTGACAGCAGCTCATTGTCATTCCCACGTGCTTCACCCACCACCACAAGTGCTGCTGATGTGGTTCCATTATCAGCTCATCCTTATTCTCCTTGTTGCTCTGCTGTCAAATCCAGAATCCCATCTCTGACACTGATGAGTGATCTCCTTGTTTGCCCAGCCCTTCTTTGACAGCTCTGATGCTGCTGCACTTGCTCCTGGCACACTGAGGCAGGGAAATTCCCCATGCCCTTGGGAATTCCTCAATTTTTTTTTTTTTCCTGCTTATGGACTTGTGAGCAGTTCCATTGTGTGCTCTTCGCTTTTGTAACTGCTGTGCACAAATTATTTTTTTATCTTCTGGAGATTTATCATCCCTACCCAGGGAATGGCAGGTGAGCTTCACCTCCCAATATCCCAATGTTCTGTTGGGTTGAAAGGGAGGTGAGGAAGCAGTGAGCAGAGGGCCAAGAGAAGGACAAGAGGGCAATAAGCTGGATTCTGTGGCAATCTCTTTCAGACTGATACAGTGCCTGAATCAGAGAGTATCTGAATCAGAGATTTCTGCTCCAGGCACCTGAGACAGGATCCTCTGCAGTAAAAATCTCCACAAACTCTTAAGAAACAGAGCAATGGCTGAAAATAAACCATGGCCAAGGGATGTTTGCCTTACAAAACAATTTCAGGAAGTAGTTGAAAATGTCCTTGATGCTATTTTGTACTGGTATTCCATTTTTATCCTCCAGGGCAGATAAAAATTTTGATAAAAACCAGCTCCTGGGTTAGGGTACCTCAAGAAAGGCTTAGTCTGACAAAGTGGTGAGTGCCCTAAAATGCAGTTTATAGTAACTGAGGCTGAAACATGACTACAGCAATTTTTTTTTTTCTTTTAAAGTTGCTCTTTTGCATCAATTGCTTAAGCAACCACTTTTATCTTAGACCAGTGATTTCCTACAAGCAGAAATTTTGCAATTTCATACATGAACATGGTTAAAACCAGAAAGGCTGCCAGTGCCTGTGAGAGAAACACAAAAAGAGAAGAAGGGCACAGAGGAACATGTTTACCTCTGGTTCTTCCAGGCTGCACAGTTGCAACACCTAATTTGCACCAACAAATATTGCAATTCTGAAACCAGTAGAAGCCATTAGATTTTCCTGATTAAGATACACAGGAGTTCATAAAGGACTAGGAAGTAAGTCTGCCTCATCATAACATTCATCTGATCTATCCAATACTCTCATTCACACTCCGTTCAGAAAGTTATCATTATCATATTTATATCTAAAAATATTCTATTCTATTCTATTCTATTCTATTCTATTCTATTCTATTCTATTCTATTCTATTCTATTCTATTCTAT
>JANRGV010000002.1:3168874-3195388 GCA_024734035.1 Alethe castanea | reverse complement strand
GGAAGAATTTTTTTTTCCATAATACAGATTTTTGGTAGTCTCTCATTCATTTTCTTCAGACAGTGATTAGAATAAGCCTTGTCAGTGGTTGGAAAGAACACATTAGGAATGATTTTACACAGAAAAAAAAAAAATCAATATCCCATTCCTGGCATTCAGAACTCTTTTTCGCTGACTTTTTTCCCCCCAAACACTCTATCCCTTGTTTCTCAGGAAAGCTCTCTTTACAGAAACATCTGTCTAAACAAAACATTTGCTTTTACACTTAAAGGTATGAATTTTATAATATAGGACACTACAAGCCAGTTTAACAGAATTTGTTATTTGTAATTTGTGCTCTGGTACTGGCAAAGGCTTAGCTAATACTGTTGCAAATGAACCTCCTGAACTCTCCTTTCCCCAGAATCATCTTCTTTTCTCATCAACATAACAAAGGGATGCAAGGAATATAAGACAACTTGAAAATTCTGATCTCTGAGAAATTCCAGGAGTGCAGCACCTGAGGTGGATTGGATGCAAGAGCAGACCAGGTTCTGATGCAGTTCTCAGATTAAAGGCAGCCAATATTTCTTTTTCTACTTTACAGTTCAAAATAATCCCATTCCCCTATTTTTAAGTTTTACCATTCATTAAGATGTCAGCTTCTTGCATATTTTTTAAAATTCATTTTTAATTTTTACTTTTGGACCAGAAAAAGAGTTTGGCAATACTTATACAGATAGTTGCAAATAAAGGTGCCAGTCAAGTTAGATTGTATTTTTACTGAGTACAAACACCCTTGCCCAATATTTAATGAGCAGTTAAAAATATATTTAAAGGGGGTTTTATTGTATTCAGTTTGGAAGCACTGAACCTAGCTCTGCCACATCCGAACCTCCAAACAATATCTATTAAAAGGCTTAAAATTTGGCCAAGATTTCTGTAAGGCAGAGTGCAGAGAATGCAGCATCCACCCACAAAGCTGCTTCAGCATCAGTTTGACTTTTCTTGCCAGAAATAACCATTTGACTTTGAAGCTCGTTTGATTTAGACAGAAATTCAAGTAAAAATGTGCCTTGATTATTGATAAATGTCAACTACGAACAATTCCCTTTATCTTTAATACAAGTTTTTCCATATTGGAATGCTGTACTAAAATATCCCATGAATCGATTCTGGAAAATCGTTGTTAAGGCCATGCTACTTCCAAGCATTTTTCCTTGAACTTTCCCATGCAAATGGTTAAAACAAGGCCCTACACATGTCTTTTCAAACATGTAAGGTTCTTACTGAGAAAAGTTAAACAAGAGGTGTGTTTTACATTATATAGAGGTTATACAAGGAAGATGAAATACTCACTGAGGTTATTCACCAATGGAACTGGAGTCTGAAGATAAGTAATTCAGAAATTCAGATCCCATTAGGGATAAGAAATCAGGCTCCTATTCCTAATAGTTTCTGTCTGAGTTTAAAATACTCATATCATATGTTAGCACAGTAAAATGTTCTTTAGCAGAGACAAATGTTTTAAAACCAGATGAAATGCAGCTAAGTATAGATTGACCAAACCCAGTTTTAGCCTCTTTTAAAAGTGCTAGAGAATTCCTTTTGAAAATTACCTTAACAAAGCAAAGCATTTACTTAAGACTAGCTCATTCTAAAATGCTGTAATTTCAGCTGTGTTAATGTTTCAATAGCAATGAATTTTCAAGCTGGATCTACCAATCAAAAGATGAAAGCAGGCTTTTTTTGCTGTTGTTTGCTGTTTTGTTTTTGTGGGTTTTTTTTGTTTGTTTGTTTTTTTCCTACAGACCTACGAATCACTTAATTCATCAACAAAACAGGAGGAAATCTAAACTCTGGAAAAAGAAACATTGGGGTAGAATACCTCAAAATTCCTCTCTTTTAGTAGGATCACTGCATACAGCCTTCTACTTTCACTTCCATAGCTTTGGGGAAACATTCTGGGTGAGGCATAAACCTCTAATTCTCCAGTGGAATTCCTGCTATGGCCCCACCATGCTGGCTTTCTGAACTCCAAAATAAAGTTCATTTACTATTTAGTACAGAATGCATTGGTATTCACTTCTTGAAGTCTTACACTTCTGTCCTCACCGCTGGGGTTTTCATTTTTCCTTCTTTTAGGTGCACCTGAGGCATGGTAATACAGCAATAGATAGAAAAAAATACCATCAGATTATGAAATTCTCTATCAAGACAGTGACAAAAAGTACTGCAAAAGTTGTGGTTGCTGTGAGCCATGCATGTTTTAGGAGAAGGGGCCCAACTAGTCCTGACTTACAGAAACTTGATTATTTCCTCAGCTGGGTTGTAGCTGGATGCTGACTTTGATTAGGAAGGGGTGAGAAGGAAATGAACAATTTACCACAAATAACAAGTATATCAAATACCACCCTTTATTGAAGAAGGGATTCTGAAAGTGTGATCTTAAGATCTTGATGCTGTCAGAGTTCAGGTTTAAGAAGATAAAATAATCTTCCCGTGTTTCCTTTTTAATGATTGAAAAACCAAAATGGTTTCCTCAGAGTTGCTTTGAACCCTTCTTTGCCCCACAGCCTCTTCTTTCCAGAAGGGTTCTGAATTTCTCCACTGGCTGTACAGGGCAGATGCAAATTCAAACATCAGATGCAAAGTACCAGAGATGAGGTCCACGAGGAATTTTGGAGACAATCATCTCCAACTTTGCAGCCATGAAATGCTGCATTCAAAACAGGGCAAAGTGATCATCAGGAGGAAACCAGAATTTTCCAGGCAGCCTCTTCTGTCCTTTGTTTAAGGAAGACTTTGATATTGGAGTATGAATCTAGATGCAAGTCATGGTTAAAAGGGTTCAGTTTTCCTTCATGGCATCACTTTATTGCAAACTACATTGAATTTTGAGTAGAAAGGCACGATGGTAAGCCAGATCTGGGTAGGAAATTTGATCTTAATCTTACAGAAGGACAGAAAACTTTACTTTTCCCTCACTTATTTCAGACTCAAAGAAAGCTGTTGGTTTTCTCTCAAAGGAATTGGGCAGCCAAAGAGGTCTAAAACATACAGGATATCCAAAGCAGTTAAGCTGCCATTGCCAGGGTAAATTTACTTCTGAGATGTAGGAATCTTAAAACCTGGGTGTCAGCTTAATACAACTGCTTGACTGTGGGGAGATTTTATATTTGTATAAATATTTATTTATTTATTTATTTATTTATGAAAATATATGCACTAGTAGAAGGAATTATCACCTGTAAAGCAAGAAAAACTTCCAGAGCAGAGGTCCTGGATTGTGCAGGTTTGCCTTGATCACAAAAAAAAGTTAATTCAGTGATTATCACTTGTGCAGGCAACCAGCTTAAATTTCTGAAAGCTAGACCAGGTTTGAGATGGACAGTGCAGTGAAAATCAGCAAGATGAGGTGATGTTACACACTTAGCTAAACTCAAACCACCAATTAACTACTGGTTGCATCAGAAGTTGTTCACAAAAAATGGGATAGTAGATTTCTCAACCGGAGCATTTAATTTCTGACTCTCTCTGATCTGAGATTGTATTTTTGAATGTACATTTTGCATAAGAAGTTCAATGGAAAGATCATGTGTCTTTTTTTCTGCATGCCTCTAAGCTGTGACAATCAGGAATGGTTTGTATTTGAGTGGGAAAAGCTATGGACAGGAAGAAAGACTCAACTGACTTGGACTGTACTATCAGAAGGATTTAAAAATAGCCCCACAATTTTTAGGAATCAACTGGGAAAGGAATTAGAGGAGTGGAAGTCCTTTAATCTGCAAGGGGCTCAGTCACAATAGGTTGATGATGTCCTGAGTGCCACCAGAACTAAAGAGCAGCACTGAGAACTAACCCTTGAATTGTTAAACTTTGGGATTAAATGGGCACAGAGCATCAAGGAAGAACGCCCAAGTGATGATGAAGACTGTGACCTTTTTGGGTTTTGAAATTCTCTGAGGTCAAATGAAACTAAGCACAGAAAGAATAAAAAGCTGTCTGCCAAATCCCAGAGCAACAAACTGTAAGAGAATTCTGTGCCTTTCTTGGAACAGACGGGTGGTGGATCGGTAATTACGGACTGCCAGTTCACGTGGGCTTTTAAAAACTGCCCAGAAAGATTTTATTGAATGGATTGATCATACTCAGGCTGTGCTCAAACACCTTAAGAAAGCACTAATGAGGGCTCCAGCTTCAGACTTGCCAGATTGCAGGAGATATTTTGAATTATTCACTTACAAGGGACAAAATACTGCCTTGGGAGTTCCAGCACAATTCCCAGGGGAGCAGAGATGAGCCAGGGCATGCCTTTAACAGCTTGATGACATTGCCCTCAAAACCACCAGGATGACATTGCCCTCAAAACCACCTCTGTTGCTGATCCTCCTGTGTCTCTGTTGGCCACCAAAGAGTGAAGTACTCCAGAGCATGACTGGCTACAAACACTGGAAGAAGTTTATTCCAGCTGACAGGATTTAAGAGAGAGCCTGACAAAGAACCCAGACAGGGAGCTATGTACAGACAGAAGTAGCTTTGTTTGCAGTGGAAAACACATCAGGATATATGCTAACTACCCAGAGCCAGTAACAGAATTTAAGTTTCTAATGTCAGGTGTTTCAACACAGAAACCCAAACTGGTTGCTCTCACGTGAGCACTGGAACTGAGTGAAAGGAAGAAAATCAACATCTGGACAGATTCTGAATTTGCTTTTGGTGTAGTATGCATCCCGTGGGGCAATTTGGAAGGAAGGAGGTTTGTTATCAATATGTTGATCAAACATGGGATAGAAATATTACATTTACTGGCAGCAGTACAAAAACCAGCTGAAGTTGCAGTTATGCACTGTGGAGCACACCAGAGAGAACAGGGCCAAAATGAGAAAATGGCTTGGCCAACAGGGTGTCTAAAGAGGCTGCAGAAAAAGGCATCCATGCTTCCACAATGAGAGATTAGCCTGCCAGATATTAAGCCAGAATACAGTGCAAAAAAAATGTCAATTAATTGAAGCATTAGAAGGGAGATTTCAGCCCTTTGGATGGGCAGTCACCCTTAATGGACAAGTAATAGCTCCTAAAGCAATTGAGAGAAATAGTAGACAGAGAACACCAGTCTACACACTGGAGTGCAGAAAAATTGTTAAAACACCTAAGAAAGACAGTAATTAGCTACAAGATGACTGAGATTGTGTATTCAAATACTTAAAATCATGGCATATGTAAAAGAAATAACCCAAATACTGGTTATAGGGGTATTATTATTACTGGTTATAGGGTATTAGAAGTGCTAATAGGGGCTACAAATCTGGTAACTGCCTGGAAGATTAGCAACAAATTGACTTTACAGAACTTCTACATAAAGACAGATATAAATATATTTTAGCCTGGCTGATCTTGGTGTCATTGAGGGGTATGTGGCTACTGTGACCTGTCCTTACACTGGCCAGGTGATACAGAAAATAGGTGTTATTTTCTGTACCCTGAGCATCTTTGTTACAGGCAGGAGAACAAGGAGGTGTGGCTGAAGCTCTGTATTGTTTGGTGCTTCCCAAACACAGTGCCCGATGCTTTCCAGCTTTTCCACCCTTGTGAAGCACTGAAGTATTTCACACCTAGCAATGTGTGACACCTAATGTCAAAGTTACTCCTTCCCAGGTGGAGAAAGGAAATTGTAATGATGAAGAGCTGCTGTTGTTTTGACTTCTTTGCAGGACTGAGCATTCAAGCTAAGCTTGGACCAGAGTTCCTGAGCTTGTCTTGCTCAGATTGTGAGGAAGAGAAGACACTTGCAGGTATGTGAATAAATGGGTGTGGTACTTGCAGTATATTTCAGTCAATGCCCTCTGGAAAGGGAAGAAATAAAACCTTACATGGGTGATTACATATAAACCAGATAGCAAGGATGTTTTTATTTAGCACTAATCTAAACTCCTTGAGGGCTAAAGGTAAGCTGGACAGTCTTCTGCAGTGCCTTTATTAAACATGGGATAAATGGACTAAACCACAGTTGCTACTGTATGATTTGAATGTGTTCCAGAATGTCACACAAAAAAGACATTTATATATTTCCACTTAATGCTGTGTGGGTTTTTTTCCTGCTGCTTTTTTTTTTTTTTTTTTTTTTGTACCCAGATCGAGCCTATAGAGCGTATTTATTATTCTGCTTGTGTGGTAACTAGTTAGGAAGCTGGTCTTCATGTTTTATTCCTGGTCTTGCAAACTGCTGAGAATGCTAAATCCAATAAAACATGCACAGACTTCACTGATTCACCCATCTGGCCACGGTTTTGTGGGCATTTGTGGAGTGTGCTGAACTGAAATTGCAGTACTGGGTAAAATCCACACTGAAACACAGCTCTTAGAAAATCAGTAGAAAATGTTGACCACTGCTACTCATCATTCCTGAAGGAGGTACTGAACATTTTCAGTTACATCAGTTGGGTGATTTTAATACCAGCATCAAGGGTATTAATATCAAATGATGTAGTTTTGCTGCTGTGAGCAATATGATCATTTAAGTTAATCAGGGAGATCTTTACTCCTTCTGCACCAAGGAACATTGTAATCATATCCAGAGCTGTGCATCTTTTATGTGTTCTTGTTCATGGGTATTCTGCCTGGAAAACTAATGGATATTGGTTTCTGCAGTTCAGCTTGCATTTTTCCAGAAAATTCCAATTTTCATAATGTAGAAATGTAATAATAATAGTGCATGTTTGGAAATGAAAACAACTATATTCAGAATACAAAAATTATGGTCTAAACTGGAGATTAGAAAGAAATGGGTTGAAGGTGAGGGTGGAGGGAAAGGTCTCCCTTATCTAAGAGTACATTTGATTTTTGAGTGCCTGTGGTTCAGAAGGCAGGAAAGCTCAGATCAAAGCAAGTTTGAGAAGCTCAAAAGTTTATAAGATGTCTGTGAGCTACAGTTGGGTTTTATTGAATTACTGAATGACTACAGAATGGGTAAATGATTGCTGAATGTGTCAGAAAGGTGTGGGGGGCTAGCAAGGAAGAGGTTTCTACATTTATTATAATGCATTTATGCAATTTTAAAAACTCAATTCCCCTGCTCATAAATGGAGTACTATAGTCTATAGTAGTATATTATAAAGAGGAATTAGCTTACATCCCTTTGAAAGGCATAGTTTGTGTTGATTTATAAGTCCTACACATGTAAAAAATCCTGCAATGGTTATCAGGTGACAGCTATTATTTGGTGCTGTTGCATGTAGAACAGCTATTTCTAAAATTCTGGGTTATTCTGATTATGTTGTCTGTGACTGCCTGTGCTACACTTTACCCTATGAGCAGTGGTTAAAAGATTGCAAACACACCAGACTTACAAATGCAGCTTTTTGTAGTAATTTTTTACCATATAATGAAGAACAATTTCAGTGTGACATTTCATAAAAGGAAAAAGTGCTTAACAGTCCTTTGTTGTATGCCTTTTGTATAGTGAAGGAATTCAGTAAAGCATAAAAGAATTTCCCTTTTTTATTGTCACTTTATTCGCTGATTTGCTCAAATGTGGGAATTAATGGAAATTCAGCAGCACGGTGTTAATGGCCTAATCATTAATTTGGATGGGAGTTACTCTAATAATAATTAGAGGGAGCTCATTTGTTATTAATGTGAGGGTGGTGAGCATGGCTTTAAAATAATAATCCAATTAACATGCATTGAGTGGAAATTTTATAGTTTCCATAGCGTGAGTGGCTGCTGCTGTAATTTGAAAATATTATTTCACGTCATCAACCTGAAACTGTGGTGTTTTAAAGAACAAGGCAATGAATCACATCAGGTGTCAGGAGTTAACTGAGCTGAGATGGGGGCAGGAAATAGGAACCAGCACTGATTTGTGGCAAATTCCTGCAGGGCTTGTTTTGTCTCTTTAGGTGCCACAGAAAGGTGTTTACAGGGGAACGAATCTTCTCCCCAAGTGTCAGACACCTGAAGCACTGATTAGGGCAGCAGGGAGGAGTAACTGGTGAATTAGGAACTTCGTGTTGATAATTTGGTAAAAGTGCTTTTGCTCCCCTCCAGAGCAAGCTTGATTAAAGGGGAGCTGTGAGAGGACTCTGGAGCAGGCTGGACACTTGAGGGGCAAATTTGGGTAAGGAAAAGAGACATTTCCTAGCTAGTTTAGTGTTATGTTTATAACTTGAGTAGATAGTCAAGGCAATTAGTATGATTAGACTGTGCTGATGTTACAGGATTTCCTGATACTGTATTTGATGTAAGAAGTAAAAATAAGATTTTTTTTCATTGCTGTTGTTAACTAGGTGGCTGCAGGTAAATCCAACAGGAGTTTCTGGTTAGTCATTCAATGAAATAATGATATGAAGGCGGGCTGGCAGCTAGATTTGCTGGCAGCACAGCTCTAAGCTCTAGAGGTGACCATACTGTTCAATATCTTGTGCAGTTATATGTTGGTACAACACTGTTCACTAGATGGGTAAGTTGCTGTTATACTACAGAATGTAGTATGAAATTTCTTTTGCATCCTTCCTGATTGTCATTTATTTATTTGAAGGGAAAAATACCTTTATTCAGAAAAAAAATATACTTTAAAATTAATGGTCTTTTCCTGAAGTTGTATTTTGTGATATTTACAATCATGAGCATGCTGTAGAGAATACCAACATTGTCTTAGGTGTAGATATTGATGCTTTCAGTTAAGGAGGGAAGGTGTGATGTTCCTTTTGCATCACAGTAGATAACAGACTGTTCAGAGTGCTCATAATTCAACAGGAGACAGTTTTGCCTAAATCTTGCCCAAATCTAGCAGATCATTGTTTCCAGCAGTCACTGCCCTGCCCAGATGTGTGCAGAATTCCTTTGGGTAGAAGAGGTCACACTGCACATGCTTTGTGCCAGCTGGGAGGATAAATGTTGCTCTCTTGGTGTGGTTTGATGTGTCCTGCAATGACAAGTGTCACATTCGATGTGGTCATACTAAGCCATGAGGCTTGCAATCCCTATTTTCTGTGTTGTAATGCTCTGGATTTCATCTGAGGGATTTTGTGTGGGAGAAGCTCATACACACGTGTGTCCTTAGGTTAATGTGTTGTGTTAATGCTGCTGTAATTCAATAATGAGATCTGGGAACAGTTTTCTCTGCCTGTACAGGAAGAACACTGGAAATGAGGCAAGATATCCCTCTTGGAAGTCTGCACAAATACCCCATGGAGCTTGTTTGAAGTTGGGTGAAGGACTGCAGTGTGTACACATATATAAAAAAAAAAACCTTGGAAAAAAGCAGAGAAAAATGGTAGTGAGAAGAATGACAAGATCTAAACTTCTTACCCACTAAAGTCACTATGACAAGTGACTTCTTACCCACTATAGAAATTACATTTGCTAACAGAATTGAGTTATGTTAGTGGTTGGCTCTTAGGGAAGAATGATCAGACTTGGGATCTGAAGGTGGTTTGGAAATTAAGATTAAATGCTAGAAGAATCTGATCAGAAAACAAGACTTATCCAACCCAAAGCAACTTTTGGACTCTCCAAGGAAATGATGCATTATACCAAAAATAAAAAGAAATTATTTGTGTGGCTATCTGATAAGGAAGCAGATATACTAACCTAAGCCTTAAAGGCTGGCAGTGCTCTGAAGATAACATATCAAATTTGCAAAGCCCTCCCAACACACTTTGTGCTGAAAAGGGTATTGGACTATGAAATGTTTTTCCAAACTCTACATTGCACCAAGGCAAGTGGATTTTTTGCTCAGGAAAGAGAAAATATTGACATGAACTTACCAATGGAGAGTCAAGGACAGAGGTGGACTGAAATATTTCTAGATATTTGTGTCAAACCATTTGGGTAGTGAAAGAAGTTAAAAAAATCATAATGCCTGATGTTTCTCATTCAGGAGGTAAGTGGTGATATTCAAGTATCTTGTTGTTGACCTAGGAATGGTGTGACTTTTTTACCTTTCTTTCTGTTTTTGAGAACAGAATAGAGGAGACTTTTCTGCTTGGACTATCTCACTTGTGGAGAAAAGCTCTTGAGATAAGAGGCTCATCTGCATCAATCCCATGGGTTTCCTATTAGGCTGAATAGAGATAGTATATCCTGCTCAGCTGAGAAAGATAAAAGCTCCTCCTGTTCCATTTATCATACCTCTACCATGCTCCATGAATGGAGGAGTGAAAATACTTTTGGTTCCTAGTTTATTAATATTTGCAGCAGCAGAAGCAAGTACATCTTGGAACTGTGTAGAGATCCTGGAGGGTTTGTAGGTGAAGTTGTGAGGGTAATTACATTCTTTTCTATAGTAATCACCCACATTTTCTCCTCAAATAATCTCTCATCTAATTGCAGATAAATCCTGAAGTACTTGCTAAAGATTGGGGGGGAAAAAAAATGAGAAATAATTGTTAGATGTAGGCCTCTCTATTGTTCAGTGAGCCTTTGAAAATTGTGTGTAGTATGCAAGTCAGAGCCCAGGTGGCTTTGCAAGCAGCCATCCCTGTCCACCTCTTGCATCCATATCCACCTCTTAAGGTAAGGCTCTGGTGTATTTGTGCTGATGGAGGTTCTTTGTGAGCCTCAGTTTCCCCTGCTAGATTTAATGTGGAAAAGTTCCAGCAATATCTATTTATGGATGTTAACTCTGGTGATTTAGACCAAGCTATATAGCACCATGGTAAAAGACTAATTTCTTTAATCTGCTTGTCGGGACTGAGAATGCAGAGATGGCATTTAGGCAGTCACGGGAGAGGAATAAAAGTAAGTCTTTGATATTCACAACCTTTTATGACAACACATTTTAGTGAAGTTATAAATAGTACCAAAAAGCACTTTCTGAATTTTTAAGCCTTCTGTGATAATAGATAAAATGCATGCAGTGGAATTAAAAAAAACTAGTTGTGCCTTGTTGAAGCTGTTGATGGTGTAAAATTCTCATATCCTTTCCTCTCTGGATGATGTGTTTCTAGTCTATAATCTAGCCTCATACAGGAATTGATACATATCTTTCATTCTTGTTGCCTTTCCTGTGCTGGCTTAGTTCTGTTATACTCATTTTGAAATAAGGAGAACTGGAAAGGCTCAAGATAAGATTTGCTCCATGAATTTATACAGGAAATATTACACTCTATTCTTAGTAGCTCTTTATTCCTCGCAGCATTTTTCAGATCACTTCTGAATACTTTGAATAATGCATGTTCCAACACAAGTCCATCAGGGGCCACACTAGTGAACTTCTTTTACCATGAAAAGATGCTTTCCTTCCTACTTTGTTGTTTATCTTTCAGTGGGTTATTAGTGTCTGAAGGCTGATGCCTTTTATTTGTAACAGCTATACTTCTTTAAGAGCCTTTGAGATATCTTGACAAAACTCTGTGAAAAGTTGAGTTTCCTCTCACCCCTGTCCACAGCTATCCTACTCCCTAAAAAATCCCAATAAACTTTGTTTTCTTTGGCAGTTATGCCTTTTTTTTTTTTTTTCCACAGTTGTTTTAGCCAAGACATCTGACACAATGCAGAATCACTACATGAAAGTTTATAGTGTCATCGTTTGGCATGGGTGATAGGGTGGGGAGTGTTGCCCTTAGAACTACATATCTGCTAAAAGCAACCAGAACACAACTGATGCACTTTCCTTTTGCCCCTTCTCACTATGATTTGCACCTTTGCTTGGGATATCTTGCTAATCACATCATGTGCTTTTCCCTTCCATCTGTGAGGCAGCTGAGCCATTCAAAGAAGATTTTTCTTTTTTCTGGGCTTCTCTATAGTTACCCAAATTCTTGTCATCTACCAGCTGCCTTGCTGTAATGTTCCTGGAGCAGCCCCCAAAGAGCTTTTGAGGAACACTGTAGTGCTAAAGAAACACCTGCTCTCACAGAGGTATGTTCTATGCAAACTGAATAAATAACCAGATACAATTCAAGGGTGTTAGAGAAACTCTTGGGTGCTGTCATGGGTAGTGGTTATACCTAGCCTTACCAAAAATCACTCCCTGTATTGAGTGAAATACTCAGTTTGTTATACCAACAGAATCCCAAGACCTGAAAACTCATCACCCTTAGCAGCAGCACCTAGTTGTGCACCTAACCCTTTATGGCTTGTCATTTTAAGCTGGCTGTTGAAGAATGGATCTGACCCTCAATAGCATCAGCCTTCAGGTGGAAGTTTAAATTCAGTCTAAATGTCTGGGTAAGACAACTGGATGCAGAAAGCAAGGTATTTGAGGCTCATTTTCAAATGGTTGTAACTCAGATTTATTGCTCTGTGGATTTTTATCCCTTGGTTCATCACTTCCTGGTGGTACTGGCCTAGTAGTATATCTAGTTCCTTGTCAGATTTGCCACACAGGTAATTTCTTTTTATTTTTGGCATAATGCACCGTTTCCCTGGAGAGTCCAAAACTTGTACTCTGTCCTTCTCTGCTTTGGGTTGGCTAAGTCTAGTTTTCCAGTCAGATTCTTACTAGCATTTATCCTAATTTCCAAACCACCTTCAGATCCTGAGTCTGATAATTCTAGCCTAGGACTGAGTTTACCTGCTTGCTGCATTTATTGAATTTTCTGCCATGTAGCTGGCCAGAGCTTTGGTGAGGACACACCACACTGAGGCATCACCTTGTCACATACACTTCACCAAATGTAGAACAGCTGCATGCCAATCTTTAAGGCCTTTTGGAGTCTCAGCAAATAGTCACATCTGCCCAGGAAATAAGTCATTATTTTGGAGAGAGACCTGTGATTGGAAGTAAGTTATAATATACCTTCTGGTTAAGGAGGTTTTCTTGTTTTGCAGTGAAAGTTGATGTTGGCAGATGTTTATCTGTAGGAGACTTGATGCAACATCTTTTCAGAAGAAAAAGTGATTTGCTTGCATGCAAGACCAGCATGTTCCTTTGCCCTTGGAGGCAAATAAGGAACCAGCCTCTTTGATACAGAGCTATTTTTGTCTTCCTCTGAACACTGCTTATCATGCATTATGCATGTTTTGTAAAAATGCTGTCAGCAGATACAGCCAGCCATTAACCTCAAGTACTTCCTATTTAAAGATAGCACCTGTAGTCAGTTCATTCAATTGTGTGGGACAGAGGCCTTGGGTCACTTGCTGATGATGGCAGAGACCTGATCCTGAAATGGCATTGTCAGCATTTTGCATCCTGTCCTGTTTGGGAGATTACAGCTCTGTATGTCTGGAATCTGCTTTGGTCAGTGTGGTGGTGTAAAATCAGCTGGGAATTAAACTCTAACTCAAACTGCTCCCCTTTATCCCCACACCCTCTGGTGAGGGAGGGGCAAAGGCAGAGACTACCGGTTGAGATAACAATTTAATGAAAACAAACAGCAAAGGCATGAGAAACAAACAATAACAGCAGCAATATTAATAATAGAAGTATAGAAAAGGCAGGGTGATTTACACACAGGAAGGTGCTCAGCACCTCAACCCAGTTCAGCCTGGCTGATGAGACAAGGACAAGGTGGTTCCCACAGCCTGGCATTGACACGCAGTAATTCCCGGGACAAAGACAAGATGTGGGTGTTCCTGCAGCTGGTGCTCCCCTTCCCAGAGCCAGTGAAGAACAATGATGGACTGTAATGGATTAGTTGCACCACCTAATTAGTGGCTTGTCTTTATTTTCTTCTGTCTTCACTCAGAGTCAGGATTAAAAATACAGAGATGAATTTTCTCGTGTTTGGGCTTGGTTGTTTATTGTATCTTATCTAAAGTACTGAGAGTTCTGCAGGACTTCTAGCTACCAGCTAAAAGTGAGCACAATGGAGGTGAATCCAGCCAGTTACAAGGTCTTTTAAACCTAAACAGTCCAATAGAGAATTAACACCTATATAGTTTATACGTTTAACCCAATAACCAAACTCCTGTGACCCACAGTGCAGCTCTAACTGTCCAACCAGAAACTACTGCCTGCAATCATGAAGGAGGAGGAAGAAGAAGAACACAGAAAGAGACAACACCCAAAATCCTCCATCTTGTCCCATACCTATTCTAAAAAGTATATTTTAAAACCCTAAATTCCAAACCTTTCACCATGTGCCACCACACACTTGCACTCAACTACACACCCGTGATTTTAACTCCATCACTCAAATTTGGAAGCCTTCTCCTAGGCCTCAGGTCAAAAGCAGTGTTCTCCAGGGGGTCAGTGCCAGAAAGCACAGAAAGCTCAAAAATTCCAGATTTGTGGGAAACTCCCATGAGGGATGGGATGGGCAGTGGTGTGAGAGAGGCAGAGTCCACAGCACTGGACACTGTCAACATTCTCGAAGAAAAACAGGAGTTAAATGGTGGCACTTCTGGTGTGTGTGTGTGTGTTCCATTTTTTCCTTCCCTGAAGCCACACCTCAGTGATGATGTGGGTGGTATAGAACAGTGACCTGGCCACACTCATGTGGCTCTGGGCTACTCCCCCTTGGCAACTGTGATGAAACCAGGATCTGCCTGCTCTCAGTGCTGCAGTGAGTGTTTTCAATATTGCCTTTTTGAGTAACAAGGAGAGGAAGAAGGGACTTGTACAAAAAGCAGGAGATCAAGTGGTGGTGGAATAGATTTGCACCCTCAGGCAGAGCGCCTTGGCAGAGAGGTCACAGTGCTCCTGACTAATGCAGTGTGTTTGCCACTGGACAATGGAACCACTCTCATAGCATAATCACCTCTGCAGGCCAGGCAAGGTCTACACTGGGGCCTTGTGTCCTGCTGTGTGAGGCTAATAGGCTAATGTAACTGGTTGAATAGTTTTTTAAGGTAGAAAAGCTTAGGTCACTTTTATTTAGAAAGATTTGCTTGGAGGTTGACATGCACATTACTGGCTCTCTGTGAGAGTGTGGTGGCACAGACAGGAAGGTGTGAGCACTGAGGGAACGTCAACTCCTGAGCATTTGTTGCCTAGGTTTTGAAAATACTGTTCCAATTAGAGCCATCTATTCAAATTTGTTCTTCAGTATTCTGCTTTGCCTTGTGTTAACTACATTCGTGGTGTAGACTGACAAGATGTTTAGTGGTCCTGGCAGAACTGTGGTTGACTGATGTAAACATTTCCTGCCAGCATATGCTGAATAGCTTACATTTGTCAAAGTCAATCCATCCTGGTCTCTTCCTGTCTGGATCAGTACCAAAGCAGAGTCTGTACTCGCAGGAGAGAACAGCTAGTCAATCTGTGAGAACTCAGTTATTCACTCTATCTCCTAAACTATATTTGCTGCTACCTTGTTGAAAGCGTGCTCTTGCAAATGTAGAGAAACCCGCCTCCTGCTAAAGTTTAGAACTGTTTAGTAAAATTCTTGGATTTTGGAGTTTCACTTGACACACCAAGTGGCAAATGAGCAATGTCTGCAGCTTGCTTGTTTGGTGTCCCTCTACTTCGTACCAGCTGGGAGCTTAACCAAATGATTAACAGACATCTGTGCAGAAATATTTTACTCTAAACTGCTTATATAAAAAACTTCAGAGGGATGGAGCAATTTTGTCTTTACAGATATTACACCTATGCATGTGAAATATGAACATACATTTAATGTTTTTGTAAATTAATTGCACTGGATTTTAAGCCAGTTTGACCTCAAAGTCCTACCGACCCAGATTAGACCGTGACCATGTGGAGCTTGTTTTTGGGGGAAAAATTCCGAAGTGGCTGACAGTTAATTTCTAAGATAACAAAGAGTCTTTGAGTCTTCCCTGTGTGAAGTGGGTACTCTAAATAAGAGCATTCAATAGTTGAATGCTTTACTTCCAGCATTAACTTGAACTGAATGCATGTATGTTGTGGGCTATCAGAATCCTGGTACCCACACTGAGGAAACAGCTGGTTGCTGCTTCTGATGCTCTTGTAGAAAGTGGGTACAGTGGGAATAAGCTCCTTTGTCACTGTTTACCAAGTGCTACACACTTTCTACCAGCCAGGTTGGAATCTGCTTATACAAGGTAGTAAATAACTGTGTTACCATAGGAAATTGTATTCCATATATTAATGCTCTAGTTAAGTGTTCTGCCTCCTCCTTCTCAATCTGTTGAAATTGTCACTGGAAAATTTAAAACTGCCTTCTGATGCACTGAAAGTGTCTTTTCCTCAATAAGGGATGTATGTGTGGGTAGCCTTTTCTGGCTCCAGCATGTCTAATTCATCGTGTCATTTGCAGAAACACAGTACCCAAGCATACAGAGCCCTTTACTCCTTGCTTTCCCCCAATTCTGCCATCAGAGGAATTCAAAGTGCACTCTCATTATGCCTGTGGGATACTGGTGAAAGCCAGGGAAAAAGCAGCCTTGGATTTTCTCAAGCTGCTCAAGGAAAACATGAGAGAAAGAATCATAACAATGATTAAGCACCTGCTGGATGTGTGAGAGATGTGATGTTTTGGTGAAAGCATGTTTACCAGGGTGTCACCTTCCCTGCACCAATGGAATTGAGTCTATCCTTAGTTGCACGATCTACTCTATAAAAGTGCACTTTGATTCTTTTTATTAAAGGGCTTTTGCTCCTCTTCTGCATGAAGGAAGTATTGTTGCAATATCCTTTTCACCTGGCAGCAACACATGCCAACTTAAGGAAGAGTTTGCTGCTGTTGGTTGAAATTCCCTTGTACTTCCCAAGGTGGCAATGGTTGTGGTAGTGGTCTCTTTTTGATAGAGAGGCAGGAATTTAAGTTACTGGACTAATTTTTGGTGAGATGGCTGTGCCTCTGCACGTGACCAGACTGAAAGCTCAAGCTGCAGAACCATTTCCTTGCACACACAATGGATAGGAATGGTTGTACCCTTGGTGTTGTGGTCTAACCCTTGCTAGAAACTAAGTACCTTGTAGCTGTTCACTCTTTCTGTTTGGGAGGGGGAGGAGAATCAGGAGAAAAAGGGTAAAATCTGTGGGTTGAGATAGGAGGAGTTTTATAATTGAAATAAAGTAAATATAGTACTGATACTAACACTTAAAACAGTTATAATGAAAATAAGGAAAAGGAGATAAAACTCAAGAAGAATGAGTGATGTACAATACAAATGCTCACCTTTTGCATTCTTCTACAATTCACTCCTTCTGGACAGCTTCTCCCAGTTTATATAGTGAGCATGAGTTTATGGTATGGAATATGTCTGTGGCCAGTCTGTGTTTCCTCCCAGCTCCTTGTGCATTTTTTCTCCAGCAGAGCATGGGAAACTGAGAAGTCCCTGACTCAGAGTAAGCACTACATAGCAACAACCAAAACATTGGTGTGTTAACATTATTCTGATACTGAATCCAAAAAAACACAGCACTGCACCAGCTACTAAGAAAACACTAATTCTAACCAAAATCAGGACACTTAATTGTGGCACACCTACAGGGGATAGAAAGAAGTCCTGGAGTCCTGGTAATATTGTGGGTCTGTTTTCCTCTGTGAAACCAAGTTAAAACATGCAAAAAATGTAATAAGAGCAGGAGAATTTGCTGTAGGCATGGAGTCACATTTATCTCTCTTTTTTTATTTTTATTTATTTATTTATTTTATTTTATTTTTAGATCTGAGTGATCTGGAATGGTTCTGCCGCTGTAATCACAGTTTTAGGATATTTTACTTGTGTATTAAAACACATTATTCCTTTATAGAAAAGTCTTCTGAAGCAGTAGTTCTTTCCATGGCTAGACAGGAGGTGGGAGGGATGGTTGTTTAAATGTGGAATGTAGCTGCTGCTGAACCTCTTGGTCTTGACTCCCCCAAGGAAACAATATTGTTGTAAAGGTAACCTGGCTGGCTGTAGGATTGCAGAGTTTTGGCAACAAAGGAATGTGACACACATTCTGAACTTAATCCTAGCTTTAGCCTTCTGCTCCCATGAGATGTAGAGTCAACACTAGTTAAAAATTGATCTTCTCAGGCAAAGAAGTGTTTTCTTTGCTTTTCAACTAATTTGATTAGTGTGGAGTTTAAGATCTCCTTCTGACTTTCTAGGAAAGTGGTGGCAAAGGGATGATCTCCTGCTAGATTTCAGTATCTATTGGTTTATTTTGTGAACAATTTCAAGGGAAACAAATAGGAGATTTTCCATAGGAATCAAAAACTGTAGGGTTTTGCTCTGAAATGAAAACTAGCATTTCCAACACCTGGGCAAGCAGCAGCAGGGTGCTCTCACTGCTGTGGATGTTCTTCATTGATACAGAGAACAGCAAGGGAGGGAGCCTGAGCCTTCTGCTTGTGCTCAGTGCCCTGCTGGGGCTTGGACAGCACAGCTGAGAGCTTGCAGCCAGCAGTAACATGGTGAGTAAAATGGGATGTGTGAAGATATTGATATGGCAATTTCTACAGCATTGCAGTGCATCAGAGGAACAGCATCAGGATTCTGATGTTTTCTGATGTCAAACACTTCTGATGTTTTTTGAAATAAATTTGATAAGTGCTGTACAACATGTAGAATTCTCTCAGGGGTTTACTTGTTGGCTGTCCCAGGGTAGCACAGAAGTCCCAGTCCTGTGGGTAGATATAAGCTACCCTTTCTACTCTGTTTCCTTTCTGAGGATAAGAGTGTTTTGCTAGTGATGACTGGGCAGCACTTGATAATTGCTAAAACTGTCTGAGGTGAGAGGCATGACATCTGACAGAACTGTTGAAAAGGAGGTCTTGAGAAGAAAAGATAAAGTGGAAAGTTTTATTATGAAGGAAAGCTGTCTAGTACAATATATGTGACCATTCATCCATAGCCTTGTTTTAGAATTTGTCTTTGGGTGTTCCCTGCCTCAATGCTCAACAACTCTGTGACATTATTTCAGGTTAATGCTAACAAGCTGTTGCCAGCCTTCCTGAGAAGACAGAACTATTTCTGTGATGCAGGTCCTTTTTCTTCTAACCAAAAAGGATGGTGAGTAGTGGTAAGTTCTGATATAAACCCTTCTTGGATCACCAAAGTAAAATTTTCTTTGCTGATTTATTTATATTATTTAAATTGTTTAGTTTGCCCTCATTGTGGCACCAACAGGTTCCAAAATAAGTCAAGCCCTGACATCCAGGTTATCCCACGGTACCTGGGGAGGAAGGAGAAGAAAGATGTAAAACAGGATGTTCTCTGACATGTGAAAACCCTGCAACCCTAAAATTGAGAAGAAATTTGAAGATAAGAATGGTAAAGTCAAAATCAGCATATGGGAAGCTGGTAGCTCTGTAAGGGGTAGGCTGTTTATAAACATCACCTTGAAGAGAGGAAAGTCAGCTCTAGAGTTTCTGGCTCAGCAGGCAAACAGGAGCTGCTGGAGCTACTGAAACAAGTGGGTTTAGTCCTCACTTTGCTCTGCTCCTAACAGTTCACACCTCCTCCCACCTCCAAGTGATCTGTGATTGTTGGCATGGAGATTCACAGGCAGAAGAGGCTTCATTTAAAGTACAAGTAAACGAAGAACAAAGTGGTTGAATGTTTCTCAGTTCATAGCAATGGTCCTCCTGCTTTTAACTGTGCACAAAAATGAAAGCATTTAATGTAGCATCTAAATAGTATTGCTGGACTAAAGCTAAGAGTAAAATATATAGGCACAAGTATGTTTATCATTAAAATTGCAAAATGTTCTACCTGATGCAGTCTGTTCTTTGTCTTCTTGCCTTTTTAGCAATTTCAAAGCTGTAAGACAATGATGTTCTGACAAACAGATAATCATAAGTTTGACTTCTCATTGTCATGGTACTAAAGTAATATGAAACTTTTGAATGTGGGGAAGGATGTGTGAAGTGGATCCTACATCTTGGCTTTGAGGAAGTTCTGAAAATGTTGGCTGTTTCTGAGATATTTATCTCTAAACAATTGAAAAACTGAGTTGTGGTTTGGATTTTATCACATCTCTACAATGCCTTTCCTAGCTAGCATCTAAAAAAGTGGAATTTCATGTAAGACTGTACTAATGGCAGAGTCCCGTTTGGTAACTCACAGCTACCTTCTACTTTAGAAATGAAAGAACACTGACTTTGAATAATTATTGCTGAAGACACATCTCTTGCAAGTTCTAATGTAAGTTAGGATTTTATAGCTTACCTTTTATTCCCCTTGAATGCCTTTTTGACTGCATGGGAAAGGGGCTTTACTTTTGCTATAAGCCTACTGATTCTGGCTGCTCTTTTGTTTAATTTTTAGATTTTGGTCTAAAGATTAAAGGGTGCTTCTAACAGAATTTGAATTTCTGGAGTAATAAAGCATTTGTTCACTAATGAGAAAATAGAAGGCACTGAAATATGCCTATTGCTTATATTAAAAAAAATCATTGTTGCTGCTATTGCTGGGAGGAGAAGTAAAAATAAATAGATTATAAATAATTAAGCTACGAAAACTATCCTGGTCAAAATGATAACCAGGTTGTGATATCTTTCTGAATTATCTTTACTAATGAACTCTAAGCCAAGTTCTGAGACAGGTTCAGGCTTTCACTCTTCAAATTCTATTGACTAGGCTGATGAAAATAACTAGTGAAACTCTTCAGACTTGTTCTGTAAAGTGGTCTGGAAACTCCTGCTGCAACTGAGGGTTTTTGCTTTTGTTATAATTGACGAAAGAAAAGCTTAAAAACTCTGAGCTGGTTCAAGACTAGAGAACAAAGCACTGTGCTGATCTTCCTAGAGAACAAAGCACTGTGCTGATCTTCCCAGGGGATGTTTGTAAGCCAGCAGGCAGGGGCTCATGTATGTGAGGTGCCAAGGCACCAGTCTCTGATTTCTGGAGGAACTGCAGCTTGCCTTTTTATTTGGAGCTGGAATCTGACTTGGAGTGTGTGGAAGTGGGTGAGACTTTTTTGCTTTGTCTTCTACCAGGCAGTACTCTCCCAGTGA
This sequence comes from Alethe castanea, assembly GCA_024734035.1. Taxonomy (NCBI): domain Eukaryota; kingdom Metazoa; phylum Chordata; class Aves; order Passeriformes; family Muscicapidae; genus Alethe; species Alethe castanea. Next base: position 3,174,644 of record JANRGV010000002.1, on the reverse strand, counting down.
GGCATGAAGCTGTTCCAAATTAGATAAATGAATCTATGCAACGTAAGCATTTTCTAAAAGTCACCAATTCGCTGAGGACTTGCTCTCTTATGCTGACATTTATTGGCTGTTTTTTTTTTTAATATAAAGCAAGACCAGCATTGCACTGGCAGAGAGGCACAGGAATTTTGCACTGCTCCTCAGATCCCCAAAAGGAAGAGAAGGAGCAGGGTAAATGATTAGGATGCCCATGAGTTCTAAGCCTCAGGGAAAAAGAAGATCAGTGGTGCCTGATGAAATTTCTTCACTTGTGTGACCATGGCTGACACTTTGAGGTGCTCTGCACTGTGTTATTTGAAGGTAGTGGGAAGACACAGAGTATAAAACACTTCCCTGTTTGTGATTTCCATCTGTGCTGCTTCTCATCTTTTTCATTCACTACCACCTTGCCCCTTTCAGTGGAAATCAAACTTAATGCTTGAATCTACTTTTTGAATCAGTGCTGATTTTTGACAGTCAAGCAAAATGAAATTGAATATTCCTGGCACTGAAATTTTGGGACTGATTATGCTGCTTGTTCCCCCTGCACTTGCTGCAGACTGCAGGCATTGCTTTCTCTGTGCACTCATTTTCTGAGTTGCAGGGAGGGACAGCTGGAATGGGACTCCTGCCCTGGGGTGTCTGTAAACCTCACTGAGAGATTCTTCAGAGAATGGTTTCCAACCCCTTAGTAAGTTCTCTGCAGTATCTTTTTTCTCCTGACTGCATGAGGTCCAACATCCTGGGTTATGGTGTGAAGGCTCCTTGCCCACGGTGTTTCTAAAATATTTTAAGAGTTTTAATTAGATGCCTTCTGAACTTTTGAGAACATATTCCTTGACAGTTGAATTTTCTAGAAATGCCATCTTAAGACCAAGACCTGTGATCCTGGAATCAGAGGAGATCTGAGCTGATTTATTAGAAATCCTTTTTGGCCTTGAGTGTATATTTTAAGGTCAATCCTTCACATGTTGCCTTATGCTGCAAATAGAGGAGTTAATGGACAGTGAGCTCTTTGAAATTCCATAATGAGCTATTGGGGACATATTCCAGTAACTGCCTTGGTAGAATTTGCAATATTCTTGCTATGTACTTTCTCCCCTCATCCAAAACACTTTCAGGACTCACCCTTGAACTTATGAAGTAATAAAATAATTAATAGAAGGCCCAGAGAAGGGCTGCAATGGAATTCTTTGATCTTTGGGTGTTCTATGAGTCAGAACCAGGGGATGAAATTACCACTGTAGGGAAGAGTGTATATATGTGTATATATATATATATATACATATAATATACTATGTAAGTATACATATGTTCTAAATATATATAGTTTTTTTCATTATGTCAGCTGAAGGCACTGATTTTTCAAATGAAATTTAGCAAGCAGACTTGGTGTTCTGTGCAAATTTACTGGCCAAAAAAAGCAGAAGGGGATTTTCCATATTGGTCAGGACATCAGACTGGGATAGCCAGGATAGGACATGCTAATTTAGTTTATTTGCATCAAATTCTGACCTTTAAATCTGTCAAAACAATACTTTCTCTTCAGAAAGATTTAGGACAGAGATCCAATAAGAGCCTAAGAATTTTTTATGTGAAAAAATGATGTACCTGTGATAACCTATCCAAGCACCTGTTCTTCAAATGTATTTGTTTATGCTATGTGTGGTTTCTCTATAAGTGTGGTAGCAAGAGAATAAAAGAAATATATTCTCTGAATAGTTATATCTTCATTTTCACCAATGCGTCTTTGCACTAAAACTAATTACATAGGATTGATAAATTTTCTCTTTATAGAATAATTATGGAACATTCCAAAGGGATAATAAAAATAATTTGTTATTTTATGGAACAGTTTAAACTGCAACAACTAACAGACAACACACTTAAGCATATGTACAAATGAAAGAAACATTTAATTTTATAACCCACTGTAGCTGAGGGATTTCTTACCACTGTACTCAGCTCATAAAATTTCAGGTGTTTCTCACTAAAGCAAGTTTGCATTTTCTTGCAGTTCAATAAGTCTCAGCAGTCTTCCAGTACTGTCAAAGTAAAAATGAATTTATCTCAATAAAAATAGTGTTAGAACGCCTTAAGCTTGTGTTAGAGCTTGTTGATGGCCTGACTTGACTTTATTGGGACATTGTGTACATGTTAAAAGAGGATTCTGTCTGAAGAACACAACAGTTAAAAAAAGACTGTAGAAGTGGATTGACTTGTCAGAGGTCACAGAACTTGTCAATTGTCATGCCAAACTTGGCATTTCTTGAGCTCTAAGCCAGAAATGATCAAGCTGAGCCATGTTCAGAAAATTTTGAGGGTTTGGCCTTTTATCACTTTTTTTTTTTTTTTTTTAATTTTCAGAAAAGACAATTCAGAAGTGTGAAGCTTCTCCAGATGTATGGGTCAGCAAACTGCTCTCTCCATCAGTGCTAGAACTGCAGCCAGGCATGTTGCAGGAATCTGTGCTTGCATTTGTGTTTATTCTTCTAAAGCTTGCAAGAAGATTTACTATTCCTCTCAGTGGTGGAGGAGCATTTAATCTACACTTGCTGATTAATCTTTGGATAAATTATTGTGGGGAAGGAAAGAAGGGTCCTTAGATTAAATATTATGGGTATGGGATCATGGATTTAGCTTCTGAGTTCAAAGGAACAACAGGGAATGTGTCTTCAGTGGACAACACTGAATTCAAACTTTTCCCTGGTCTGGTCATAAACAAAGGCCAAAAAGTGCTTCATGCTGCCTGTTAAACATTCCCTAAGTTCTTTCCTGTTCTGAACAGATATAAGTGCTGTTAACAGCTCTAGATCTTTTGTCAAGACAAAAGTACATAGTTAATATTACACAAAGAATGATGCAAAGATAATCTTTCAGTTCTGGATGCTGGACTGTAGGTTGGATAGATTTCATGTGCATTTTATGTCCCTGCATCCTTGTGGGAGAGAGAAGATGTGTGATAGAAAATCCAATTTATTCAGAGCCAAAAGATGATATTGTTGAAACATTTTATTGAAGCATTTTGATTAGCTGAGATAGATGTTTCTTCCACGAGCAGATGTTCCTCAAACTCTGCTCATTTATGTGCAATGTTTTCATGGGGGCAGATAAGAGATGCCTGGAAGGGGCTGATGTGAAACCATTGAGCTCTCATTTCAAAGGAGTTGAAGACATGGGGTCTAGCAATAAAGTCACAAGAACAGCTGACTTGAAAATTACTTTTGGGGTGTTTTTTGGTGTGTTCTACCTGGATTCACTATTGACTGTAGAGGAATTCTATAGCAGTAATGAGGAATGAGGCCACTCACTTATAGTCTCTACTGAAAATCAATAGGTTCTAAAACTGAAATCCAGTTTAGGTTTTGTCCTTTCTTTCTATTAGATTGAGATGTACTTCTTATTATTTGTCTCTGCTGCCGTTTTCTTTCTGAAAGTGAAAACCATGTTCTCAGAGGTGTCTGAGGACAGGATGTGACTAGCCATATGAAGGGTGTGAAGAAGACACATTTGAGACTTGAGCTAAAATAAAATATTCTGCATTTTCTGAAGACTTGCTCTGGAATGGTGAAGTGCTGTACTCCGTTTTGCACAATGAGACCTTGCTAATTTTGTCAGTATATGTGATTAAACAAGAAGGAACTTGCAAATTACTCATCCTAAACACCCTGTTGAAAGTTTGGAGGAGAAAAATCCCCAGCCTGTTATTGAATTTACTGAACCTAGAAGTGAAGCTATCTGGTTACACCACAGTCTAGTAAGTCTTGGACACAAAACAGCTCTGGGAGAAAGGTGGTCAGGTGAATAACTAGCAAACAATACTTTCCTAACTCCTGTTAAATACAGGAATGTGAATATCTGGCCTGTATCTTCCTTTGCTTTCCAGTAAAGATAGTTAAAAATGATACAGAATGTTACTCTAAAATAGTACTGAGCCATCAGACTTGCTGAACAATACAAACATAAGCTGAAAAGAGTCCATTAAAATAACTGGGAATTAATTAGGAATATGTGTTATTTGCATCAGGGATTCTGTGCATGAAACTATGTGTGCATGTAATTGGGTTTAATCGCATGCATTGAAATAAAAAGAGTGACTATTGCTCTTTTTGATGTAGAACTCTCTCAGGCTTTCACAGCTCTGGTGTTTGTGTACCAAGGACACTTAGAATAGATATTTAGAATTTAGAATTTTGCTGACTTACAGGCTTGTGAGTTGGTGTCCATTCCATAAGGGCAGGAGAACAAGTAACAGTCAAGTTGCAAGTGATAGTTGGTCCTTGGAGGAATTTCAAGTGATTTGAATGTACAAAGGAATAGGAAGATGCAGTTGAGAAAGTTAGCTTTGTACTCTGACTCTGATTTATGGCTCATGAAGTCTGTTTTTGAAAGGACTTGCACTTCTTCTGTTGTGCAGAAAAAGCCAGAACTTTGATATGAGTATAAAAATACATGAATCCAGTCTGCTTTCCTTTGTCCAGCTTGATAGGCACTGAAAGCAGCAACTGTGAAGGAAGTGCTACTCAGTCTTGGATTGTAGAATGATCAGGGCAGATGGTAACTTCAGGAAACTGAGCTGCCAGATTCTAACCTGTCAGTTCAGAGCATGGGCAAGCTGCAGCTTTATAGAGGCTTAACACTGCCAAATTTGAAGGATTTTATAGGGCTAAATAAGAAACATTCCTGACAGCTTGATAATTTTCAATCTGTGCTCAAAAGCAGATGGATATAAAAGCTTTTAGACTTAACAGTTGTTTAAAAATGTTGACAAAACAGTGTTTTTGCATTGAGCAAATAAACTCTTCCTGCACGGCTGGAAGAAAAATCCCAAGCCTGAGACAGCCTTTGTGGGAAATATCATCCAAAATGGCTTGGGACAGGGGAAAGTGATTAAATGAGGTTTTAAACCCAGAAAATGTTTGGTTGCTCTGGCTATTAGTGCTGCCAGTTTGGGCTGTGACACTGACACAGTGTAGGGAACCTGGCGTGGCAGGGACTTGCATCTCCTTGTTGGCTGCCAAATGTGATTTGCCAACCAGCCTGCTCTGGCTGTGACTTGGATTCTTGGCTCCCAATCCATGCATTGCACCAGCTGTGTATTAGAGGGGGTCTTCTAAAGAAAGAATAAAAAAGAAGTGAGGCTGAGGTTTGCAGTTACATTCTACTCTGCTGTTTTTCGGGTTTTTTTTACTGAGAGGTTCCAGCAGCAGGAAAAGCTGATTAGACTAGGATTGGAATTAAAACCTGTTAGTTCTCCATGGTGGCACCTGTGTGTTGTTACTGGCTTCTTCCCTAGGCTAGAAGAGGAGCAGAAAGTTTCAGGATGAAGTTTGCTGCAGGTGGGAGATGTATGGATATGAATCCATACAAGCCTTGTTTTTTTGGTGGTGGATCAGTTTGTACAATATTTTCCCCCATGCATGCAAAGGTGGTATCTGCACCACTTAATTAGTGGCTTGTCTTCATTTTCTTCTGCCTTCACTCAGAGTCAGGATTAAAAACGTGAAGGAGGTGAATTTTCTCATGTTCAGTCTTGGTTGTTTATTAAATCTTACATAAAGTACAGAGTTCTGCAGGACTTCTAGCTACCAGCTAGAAGTGAGCAAAATGGAGGTGAATCCAGCTAGTTAAAAGGCCTTTTAAAGCTAAACAGTCCAACAGAGAATTAACACCTGTATTATTTATACTTTTGACCCAATAACCAAACTCCTGTGACCCACAGTGCAGCTCTAACTGTCCAACCAGAAACTAC
>JANRGV010000002.1:3151623-3167800 GCA_024734035.1 Alethe castanea | reverse complement strand
AGCAGTGTTCTCCAGGGGGTCAGTGCCAGAAAGCACAGAAAGCTCAAAAATTCCAGGTTTGTGGGATCCAACACACACACACACATATACGCAAGTCTAGATTCCATCACTTGCCCCATGCTTAACCAGATGTCTGGTAAACAACCTAAATATGCCAAATAGGCTCAACTTTTTTTTGGATCCAGCTTTGTAAGGAGGCTATCACTGCTATCACTATTGCCTTGCACTTCTGGTATGGTACAAACAGGTTGCAGCCGAGGTTGCTTCACTTCATGTTTTCATATGGATAAATATTCAGCCATCAGTCTCTTTAAACCCTTGCTATTAGCTGCCCTTTCAAACTCCATTGTTCTTAGCAAGATGGGATCCCTGGAGTATTCCGTTGCATCTTTGATCTGGAAATTTTTGGCCCTGGGGCTTGCTTTCTGATGTTTTAGTATCTGGTCAATTTATACCGAAAAACCAAAGATAAGCCACAGGGTGAAATAGTTTCCTGCTATTAAATAATACATGACAGCATTTTATTTCTCTGATGCTGTGTTTTTGTTTATCTTCAGTTTTCAGTTTGTTCTGCAGATGTGTTTATCCTCTGTCATGAAAAGCATTGTTCTCAGAGATCTATGTGCAAAGCAAAGTGTAAATGGTCTGTTTGCTAACATCAAAGTAAAAAAAAATAGGTTATTAATTATCTTGATATTGAATTATGTGTATTTTTTCATGCCTCTGCTTCTGTTGTGTGCTTAGAAAATTTAGGTGTTCCACCTAAAATATTGTATAGAACACTATATGATAAATTTTTCTACTTATAGGGCAGGGAAGTTGAGGACACTTTCCTAACATTAAAATTGGTTTCAGCAAGGTTCAGTCCTTTCTGTTGATCTTATGACTTGTTGACTGACAGGTCTCTGGAATTTTGAAATGCTCTGTAGGGAAAAAAAAAAAGTCTCAAGTTACCTGGAATCCAGAAAACCCAGGAATTCTGTGCAATTCTGAAAAACCATGACTGCTGCTCATACTTCTGTGTCTCCGTGCCATGCAGCTGCAAGGTCCCAGCTCTTGAGTGCTTTGCATTTTCAGAGGCAAATCTTTGGCTGAGCCCTTTTCTACCTGGTGGTAAACTGCAGCATCAGAGGGAAATGTGATTTTGTTATCTGTCAAATACTGAGACCACCTGTGGCACTTAGTGGGAGCTGTTAAACGAGCTCCTGAAGAGCCCTGTGCCCGAGGAGCTTTGAAACATCCTTGTGCTGTGAGTGGAGAAGAACGATCCCATCTCCCTGTGGATGTCACCTCGGCCTTTTGTCCCCCTTGGGACAGCCAAGGGAGCCCTGCTGGAGCCAGTGACAGTGACAGCTGGGCATTTCCCAGCAGCTGGACATCTGCCTCTAGGGAAGAGAAGCATTGGGAGTAGCAAACTACATTGAGAATTTTTTTGTAGGTCTCTGTAGGTGAGGAGTTTCCCATCTGGGATGATAAAATTGGATAAAGTCCCTGCTGCACCCCAGACACAGAGCACCTTGGCAGTTCCACTTTACAACTTAGGTAAGTTAAATTTAGTTATAACTTTAGTTAGATGTTTGCAGATGTTGTAGTAAATCAGGCTTTTGAATTTTCAGGTTCCCAGTTCTCCCAGTGCTGGCCTGGGAGCCACCATGTCGCTTGTGCTGGCAATTCCAGACACAACAACAACAAAAAAATGTATATGGGATATAAACCATCCCCATGACAACTGAGGATTAGGCTTATACTTTTCTTTTACTTATTAATTACCTGGCAGTTGAAACAGACAAGTTGGAAAGATGATGCACTTGTTTCCTTTTTATTTGCTGCTGTAGCTCTGCATCAACTTGCAAGTTACCTTCGGTCAGTGACAGTCAACTATTTGAAAGCAGATTTTAAAGAATTTAATTTTTTTTTTCCCATGTAGGCTGTCTAACTGCTGGCTCATGTTCTCAGTATGTGGTGTCCTTCTCTGGCCCTGTTACTGTATGCTCCAGGAAGAAGAAGAATGTGCAAGCACAACAGGCCACAAGTTTTGCAACAATTTCCCCCAACGAAGTGCAGCTTGGAGAACTTCAGTAAGTGAAATGATTTTAAGGTGTTTAAACTGAGATAAAATGGCCTGCAGGGATCTTTCAATTGTGTTATTATGAATAGTTTAATGCCTCAAAGGAGCTAATATGACTAGGAAGGACAAAAGTAAACTTTCGGTTTTTTCATCCTTTGAGTCTGTGTAAATGAGGTTTTGTGAAGGACACTCCTGTGAATACAGCTTGTGTTATTCTCTGTTTTATTTAAGTGCACCACTTTGAGTTGTTCTGTTGTGGGCTTCTTATGGAAGATGATTCAAGCAATGAGATAATTAAAGTATGAAAATTACCTTGGAGGAAACAGCGCTATCTGAGTTGAGTGCTATGCTATGGTGATAACCTGGATTTCATTCAGAGGTTTTTTATGGAATATGGACTTAAATAACTTCAGAAGCACTTTGAGGAGAAAATGATGAGGAGGCTGTAAAGGTGCTTTTATAATTGGGGCACTAAGCTGCTAGAGAGGAATCAGAATAGCAATAAACTGGCCTTAGAGTATTGGGATTTCTGAGGGCATCGTTTGTGTCCCAGGCTCTCAGTCTCTTGTGGCTTAGGCAGCACAGCCAGTGTCTCTGCTGTCATCTGTGTCTGCTGTCATTGTTCCCTTTCTGGTACAGATGAGAGCAATTCTGATACACAGTGGATGGGAAAGGGATGGGAGGCTCTGAAATCAGGTCTGAGATAGGGTGTCTGTTTTAGTGGGGGCAGTAAGTGTCAGATTTTAGTGTAAGTGTTTTCTAGATTCCAGCCTCTCATTGAGTCAACTCAGTGCTTTGTGTGAAAATAATACTTGGAAGAAAATTCCTCTGACTTTCTTGTGGGCACCACCCCTTTCATCCTCACTGCCCAGTCTTCTGTAGCTCATTTAAAACCTTTTTTGTTTTGAGCACTTCTCTGAAGAGCAGGTCTAGTGAAATTTTTCCTGTGGCTTTGTTCTCATGATTGTGTCCTGCTTAATTAAATACTTTTTTTTTTTTTTTGGTCCTGAAATAGATACGTGGTGCAGAGTAAAGAGTTGGCTGAGGCTGCAGATTTCCCTTTAGCAGAGGTATCTGCCCTATTGCTGCTTGTGCACATGAGGCTTGCAGGAGCATCATCTTTTGGTGACCTTTCCTCTTTTGTCAAACTGAAATTGCCCAATGGGGATAGAAATGTCAGCAAGGAGGAGCTGACATGGAATGCTTGTGTAAGACAAGTGTTCCTGAAAAGTGGAAAGATCAAAGGAACATATCTGCAATTCTGTTTCAGGATTGCTGGAACGGTTTTATGCTGTATTTTAGAGCTAGGGAAGTTTGTTTCCTCTTTTCAGATTCAAGTCCCTCTTTATTTTTCCAGGAGTTTTTCTTTATCCTCATTCCTTTACATGAGGCCATGCTCAGGATATGGAACCGCTTTTTTTACTTAAAGCAACAAAAAGGGCAAAAGTAATGTCAAGGTTTCAGGATGTTGTAATCATCTTACTGCAATGAGAATCTCTTAGGATAAGGTTCTCTGTCTGGAGAAGAACATCTAAAAAAACCTGACAAAACAATTGGACTTGTTGGCTAACACCACTCCCCTTGGTACCCCATCATTTAAAATAAACATTTTGAGGTTTCACATTAGCAGTTTCTATAGCTAGGAGCTAGTATCTGGTGAAGCTCAATTCTTAACAATTCTAGATTTTCAGATATTTACTACACAGCCTTAGAAGACAGCCTTACCAGAGTTTTGAAGGGAGAAAGTGTGCTGGAAATAAGTATAGGTTGTGTGTGTGGCCATGGGGCTATGAGGGTTTTGGTATCTATGCCCATGTTCTCCTGGTAATCAAAATTAATTCCTTCTAGGCTGAATGGTTATATGGTTAAAGTTTCATGGTTAGACAAATGCAATAAATCTGGGTCACAACTCTTTGTGCTTTCATTTTATTCTCTACTTTTGGCTGAGAGTAAAATTTCTGATTCAAAGGCTTAATGACGAGCATGATTAACTTTTTCATTAAGTGTTTTTTAAAAATTTAAATACCATCATGTTCCAAAGCTTTGGGCTTCTCTTGCAAACCCAGGTGGTCTTACCATAAGATTGGTGTTAGAAGATGTTGTCATTAATTTTTTTTCTTAAGACAGCCTAAAGAAATAGAGAATTGCAGAGATGACTCTTCATTTGCTGATCTCCTTTTTGTGAGAAGAAGAAGAAAGCAAACAACCTATGTTCAATGAACTTGATGAAACTTTAAGGAGCCATATCAACTCTTGTGGGCAAATTATTGAGAGGAGACTAGAGAAAAACTGGGATTTTGGTGAACAAAATAGCTTCCACATAAGTGGAGCAAAAAGTTGGGCATAGTTCTGTGAGATGATACAGAAAAGGTTAGTCTGTGTACTGGCTCACCCAAAAGGGTGAAGGTTTGGCTGAGGAGTATTTTATCTGAATTGATTCCCTCAATCCAGCTATAAATCAAAGCTTGAGTAGTCCACTAGGGAGCCTGAGATACTGAGTTATTAATCAAGGCTTGAATACTGTACCTGTGGGAATAAAACACTTGATGTTGTACCAGTCAAAGCTCAAAAAGTGCCTGCATGGAAAGCTTGGGGAGATAAATGGTGGCACTTGAACCCTGTTTGGAATAAAAACTGGGCTTAGATGTCTCATTTCAACTTTAGTTCTTGAACACACATGCCTCACAATTGCTAGCTCAACCCAAAATTCTCCAGTCTCATACCTGCCTGCTGAGATGGCAAGCACTTCAGGAGTTATTTCTGTATGCAATCTTCTTAAAAATTAATTTCTTTCTTGGTGCATACTGTATTTTGCATGAAAGAAAAGGAATGTTCTTATGATAGCAGGAGCTTCTGTATTTTGGTATCAAATATAATGAAAATTTCTTACATAATTTAAATGTAAATTTTGTTGAAGGAAGGTGGCTCCTTTTCATTTACTTATAAGGTGACATGTTTTCATCTGGGGAATGTGTTATCCTAAGCTTTCTAGACAATCTGTTTTGAAGAAGGATTGTGGCTCAGTTGCCAAGCAATTTACTTTGGCTAAGAGTTCTTTTAACTCTCCTGAAGAATACTGATCAGGGATTTTATCTTTGGGTCTCCCTGATTATCAATCGCTTGTAAAGAGCCCATATCAAATTAATACAGTATTGACAATTCTGAGTGGAATCTGATGGACATGTAAATGGTCATGGATAAATGTAAATCTCTTAATTACTCTGAGACTGATTCATGGCCTTGTGACCCAGGCATTATTGAAATTGTCAGTTGTGAGCTGTGTGAAGAATCAATAGAGGAGGTACCATAAGTTAACTGCTTTTAATTCATTATTTCTTCCTTTTCTATAAATGGCCCTGATTTGTAAGGCTCACATGATCACTCAGTAATTTAGTAAAACTGTTATAGAAAAGATTAAATACCTGTGCTGGCAGCCTTCCTGAACACACTGTCTGTTAGCTATTAAAACTATTTTTACTTCCATATTGTTGAAAGTCCTGACAAGGTTTTATTAGTTCCATTCAGCATCTTTTTAATAAGCCAAAGATTTGCCATCTTTCTCATACAAATAAGAGTGGGATTTACTGTGGTATTCCATCTGTGCAAGGTAGGAGACATTAACTTGTTGGGCTATAATACCTTGACTTCAAGTTGAATTACAGTTCAAATTCCAGTGTTGCAGGGATACATTGCTTTGAAGAGTTGTGGTTTGAACAAGGTGTATCAGAATAAGGGAAATAAATTTGGGTGATGCTCTTTGTTTAGGTGCAGAACCTCTTTAAGTAGAGGACAATTGTCATTGTACAGAAATCTGGGAAGCCTTACTAAGCACCAGTGGGAAAACTGCACCTCTCCATCCCTGCATAATCACATTCCAACTGTACCTCTTCCCAGTCTTCTCACAAGCATAAATTCTAATCTTTCCTAAAAGCACAGTTGGAAATTTAAGGGACATCTGTTTGCAACAAAATAGAGCAGTAGTATTCTTTTTAGGTTGATAAATGCTCTATTCCTGTGTATTTGAAGGCTTTTGTGCTGATAGTGGCTCAATTAATGGACAGAAACAAGTGTATCTCTTCTGTTGTCCCACCTGTGTAACTAATATTAGAAATCTTCCTTCTGGAAGATGCTGAATATTTGATTTCTAATGGTGGAGGATGGTTGAAATGACCTCTAGGTTCATGCTTTCCTGACACACCAGGTAAATAAATGTTCCCTTCTTCAAAGTATTCCTTACTGGAAGTGAATGAGAAACCCCACTGCACTGCCTGGAGTTTAATTCCCTGTTCAGCACAGTAGCAGAAAATCCTGAATTCAATTTCAGGATTCAATTCAGAAAATCCTGAATTCAATTCTGATTATGAACACAGAAGTTGTGGGGGTTTTGACTGCATAAGTTGGGTTGCAGTTTGTGTTCCCTGTACAGTAAACTATTGCCCAGTGATAGAAAAAAAAAACAAGAAACACCCTCTCCAATTAGGAAAGTGCTAAGGTAAGGAGAATTTGGGTTTTGAAAGGGATGGATCTGAGTGTAGTTGTGGTTAAGTAAGATCAAAGTCATGGAAAACCAAGGTGGAACACTCTCTGAGACTCATATCTATTGTTCACCCAGGGGAAAAAACCCTAAACTTTATTAAATTATTTAATTAAGGACAAGCTTGTTGAGTACAAACAAACTGCAATTTGTAGTTGTAACTCAGTGTGCATATTTTAAGACTTCTGAATTCTTGGTTTAAGCTCTAATGCTGAAGCATAGATTTAATGTTATCTAAATAAATTTTTCAGTAGCCTATTTGCATATTTCTACATTTTATAAATTTTTGCTCTTTCATAACGCAGTTTAATTTCACGTTGCTCTTTTCTTCATTGTTGTTTAATCTAATTGGTGACCTTGGGCTAAGGAAATAAATGTCAAATCTTAATCAGTTTCCTATTTGTATCTTAAATGTGATCGAATTCTTAATTTTCAGAAAATTTCTTCAGTTAAAAGCACATATTTTAATAACATGTTTTTATAATTACTGCATGAAACCTCTGTAACCCTTTCTTGTTGCTTGTTTCCAACTTATGGCTATCTAAACTTTTCCATTTGCATAATGTTTACCAGATGATTTCACCTGAATTTAAAGCAAGAGAATAAAAATGCACATGTAGGTTCTTCATTGTAGTAAAGCTGCCAAGCTCATGTCATCTGTGTAAAGTTATTTTATTATTGAAAGGTATCTATAGAGCATGGCAGCAGCTCTGCTACCTTTATCCTTCCTCTCTGGTTCCACTTATGTGGTTAATATTAGGGGTGTGGTTAATATTTCTGGGTATTATCACTCTAAAAGCTCTAAAAGCTGTTAGTTACTGCCCTGAAGCAAAGAAACCACATTTTCAGCTGAAATAAACACCGTATTTCTACCAGGATTTATGCACAAGAAGTGCTGTGTTTACAAGGATTTATGCTGAACTGTGTTATCACAGTTTAAGAATCCTCCTAGATAATTCAGGACTCATCCAGGAAGGCTAAAATAGTTGTATTTGCTCTAAGTAATGCACAATTTTTAAAAAAGCCCCTCAGGCCATAGATGGCAATAGAAACAATTGCACCTGGAAGTTAAACATTCATAGCCTGAATTACTTCTATGGACTATCCCTCACATGGGCACTCATTTGAATGAGTTTTTGTGGATACACAAGATGCTTGGCTCTGCTAATGAGGTTGTAAATATTAATGACATTAATGGCACTAATGACAGGTCTGTGGATATTAACCCATTCAGTTTCTACCATGTTCTCTGCTGTGAAAACTTAAGTGACAACTTAGAGCTGGGTGTCCAAATGTTCCCCTTGAACAAGGTGAACACTCTGGACTTCTTTTTTCAGCACCAGAGGAAGCATCTTTCAAAGATCAATTAAACTTAAAGGCATATAATTACCAAAATGGTGGTTTAGATTGTTTTAAGCTCTAAGGAGAGAGGTCAGCTGAGGGCTGAGTAAATGAATTATCATTCCTGAAAGGGAGGATGGAAGGATGGAAGGGAAGGCTCTTTGAGGGGTTAAGAGATTAGGGTGCAGATTTTTGATAGGATGTCACCCTGGGGATCCTAGACTCTTATTTTGGTCATCACAGAGCAGCAAACAATAAATTTCTTCCTAAGAGGAGGAAAAAGGTCTCAGTTTAAAGAAGGAGTTGCTTTTCAAAAAATACAGCTCAGAGGAGTGCTTGTACACCTGCTCTTTTTCCAGAGAGGTGTAGTTTTGGAAGCAATAATGTGGCAACTGCTGGGGCACAAATCTCAGTAAAACAGGCTCTGAAGGAAGAGGCAAAGAACTCTGTTTATTGTTAGCTTGCTCAGAGTTGTGTTTTTATGGTTGTTTCTTGAGAATGTAGTTAATTACATCACCATGATCTGCCTTGTTTTATACATTGTGAAACAATAATGGACTGCTACTGAAGCCATTGTAAAAGCAGAATTTTGTTTTTCTTGTTCACTTCAAGTAAAGGGATTGTTGCTACTCTTTTCAGCAAGTGCAGCTTCTTCTTTCTGCCTCAGGTTCAAGCTTAGGGTACTGAGCAATTACATGAACCAATTTAGACCCTACTGCAAACTTGGTTCAATTGCTTCTGGCAAATTTTAGCCCTCACCTAGAATTACACCTGGAGAAGGCTGGCATCCTTATGTTGGTAATTTCTTTTCCTTGTCTTGGGTTTTTATTTTCCTGTGAGAATTTTGCCAGGGAATTAGCTAGCATTCATGCTCACAAATTACAACTGTCTCTCAATATAAATGTAGTTTTGGTGGTTTTCCCATTTGAATTTTTGAATTAACTCTCTTCCCCACTTCCCCCAGGCTTTTCCAGTGTCTAAATTTGAGTTAGCTCGCTAGGAATCTATGCTAATGTCATCTTCTATTTGTGGACTCAAGTGTATTTTTGCTGTATAGGTTAATTCAGATTAGCCCAACTGTTCAAGCCATTGGTGTTCACAACCAGGAAAATCTCATTCAGCCTGCACAGAGCAGCTCTATTAGTGCAGCTACTGAAGCATGAAATAACAGCCCCAGCCCTAGTTAAAATGAAGCACTGAGAAAGACCTCAGAAGTCAGAGCTTTTGTTTTCAGTGTAGCTTTACCAAACATGCAAAGGCACTGCTGGCTTTATCAACCTCATCCCTCCTCTGTGTGGTTGTTAACCTGGGAGTTATGTACCTGTGCCACACTCCTGACAATGCTGAGGATTTTATTTGTACATCATTCTAACCATTGAAGAATTATGCATTATGGTGAATTTAGTTCCTAAAGCACATTTTATTGGAGTCCTTAAGTGCCCATCTTTCAATTACCAATGAAAGCACAGCCCAGATGCATTGTAAAGGCTTGCAAGTAATTAAGCCCAGTAATTTTTAATTTTTTTTCAACTGAATAATTTTTCTAGGACACTGTCCACTATCACTTGTGATCAGAGAATGAGTGAGCTGAATCTTCCTTTTAGGTGTGAAAATACTTGCCATTGCCAGTCAGAGGAGATTAATTACCTTCCATTGCTGTGGCTAGTTGAAATGTGCCAAGCTGCTCTAGGTTTTGTGTGTGTATCTATCAATCTTATCTACAACTGGATTACTATGGTGCCTTTCAGCTTGCACTTGGAGTTGGGTTGGAAATCCTTTTGCAGCAGTATTGAGAGAAATCTCATCGGGAAATGCTGACAAGTGATGGGGAGCAGCAGCTGGAGTTCATGCCATGGCTCCATGAGGCAGCTCCTCAGGATGGGTTACTTGTCCAAACTTGATAAAGAAAATTCACATGAAATGCATGACAGTTTTTGCCTGTGTGTGCATTTTCATGTCTCCAATAAAGACAGAGCCATGCATGGTACCAAAGATGGTATTTTCCCATATAGTTTATGAAATCAACCTTTGTGAAAGTGTGCAAAAACCTACTGGAAATTTTTGCTCCCATGGGAAATCAAGTTTCTTTTCCAGTACTGAAAGATTGAAAGCAGCAAAATCTAAGGTTAGAGGTGAAAATAAAGCTGATTTTGAGTAACACAATGCAAATAGTGTAAAATTTCAACCAAAAACAAAGCCTGTAGAGGTTGCTGAGGCAAATAGAAACTGGCCACCTGAGATAAACTTTTAGATGCTTCTGTTAACACAGCCTGACCTGAAAGGGGGAGAAATGAAGTTGCATGCATTCAGTATAAATATTTTCGTTCAAAACTCCATGGAATCTAGTTTGCATGTGCATAGAAGTCATTCTTTCCTTAAAAATAAAGCTTGCTTGTTCATTACAGCTTCGATCAGACTCAAGGAGAGGAAAAAGTGTTTAAAAAGACTCTAAAAGCCATCACATCTGGTTCCTTGTGCAACTGCTCCACTGGGCAGATTTTTTGGCAGGGGCTGCCAGAGTCCAAATTTTCCAGTTCTTGCCCAAAAGCAATATCAGATCTTTTGGAGAGGGCAGACAAGCCTGGGCCTGAGCTTAGCTGGGTGTAGTGAACAGTAAATATTTGGAGGTACTCAGAACATGGGATGTGCAGGGTGGAATTCTCACAACTCTAAGAGAAGGAAGAAAAGAAGCAGATGTAGTCAGTAGGTCTGAAAAATCTTGAGGTCAAAATCAGGAGAATAGAAATAAGGAAACTAGCTATGGAAATAAGAATAATGGAATAGAAATAATAGAATAGTGGCTATGGAATGAAACAGTGTTGAAGCTTAGAAGGAATTAAAGGAGCATAAAACAGCAGAGTTGGGGGAGTGTTTGTCTCCCTTTCTCCCTTTGTGACCTCCCCCATGATCCAAAAATTGTGATGTGGACATTCTTACCCAAGCAGTGGGATTGCTGTTGCTCCCTTTCCTCCTGTGATCTTTTACCAAGCTTTGTCTCAAATTATTTTTTGTGTTGCTGCGACACTATAGTGCTCTAAAACATCACAAAATTATCAGCTCCTCCTGAAATGGGGAGAGAGGTAAGTGCTATTACTAGGGTTGAGTAGTCTGGGATACTTCTGGAAGTATCTTTAACATCTTTGCTTGTCTTCTTTTACAGTTTAAGATGAAATAGTTGTGAGGGGTACTCATCATGTCTGCCTTGTTATTCTGTTTATTGCACCATGTCCCTATGAGGTAAGATAGAGAATAAATGGGCAGCCTCATATCTGATTTTTCTTTCTTTTATGTTAGAAGTAAAAATTTAACCTAAACCACTCTAATGAAGGCTTATTGCCCTTTAATTCTTCACCTCGATGTGCTGGAGTCAGGAACACTCATGTAACAAAGTAAATTGAGAGAAAACAAGAAGATCTAATTGATTTCTCAGTTGTAGTGCTAAAGCCAGCTCACATTCAATTATTTCTCTGATGATAAACCAGCCACTATTGTTTTTCTTTTAATTTTTTTTTTTTTGAGTGGAGTTGACTGTATCAAGATATATCCGAAAAAATGCAGTCCCTGCTACTTCATTTACCCTGGAGTTGACTAATCAGTGGGACATTTGAGCTACTGTTTGGCAAAGAGAGAGCTATAAGCTGATTACTGAGAGTGCAGAAAATTAATGTTTTTAAGTTCTGAGCAGAGAGATAAGGGCTTCCTGAAGATATGCTGAGATGTGATGTTCTTTCTTGTCCTTATCAAGTTGGTGAAACTGCCCCTTCTATACTGAACCATGATGTAATCCTGCTCTGCTGTGAAAGATTTCAGTTGTTGACTTGCTTGTTTTTTTCCCAACTCTCCTGTAACATATATTTTTCCTTCCCACTGAAAATTCAGCACTGGTTTATTGGCCTTTAACACTGTCCTAATTATCCCCATCAAGAGACATTTTGGCTTTAATAATGTCCACGTCAGTAGCAGTAGGGAGAGGTCTCAGACAAATGGTATTTCTTGCAATTCTAGAAGTCTCAGCCAACACTAATACAGCAACTTTGTGAAGATTTGCTGCTTGTTTGGAAGAGCTTGCAATCAAAATGCCAGAGGAAGGAAAGGAAGGAGGGAAATTATGCACTCGGTGTTGCAGAGGTCAGTGGCAAGTGTTCCCTTCTAGTCCAACTTTTGTTCTGTCCTTCCTGGTTCTCAAAGGACTTCTGAAGCCCTTATGAGGAGAAGACATTGCTATGATATAAACTAGAATATTGCAGAATGTTTTGTAGATGTCCAAAAGTAGCACTGATAATATGACATTAAGATAATGAGTTAGCAGACATATTCAATGGACAAGTTGATGAAGGAAAAATAGTGTTAGGATGAAGGCAAAAATTTCCTGGAATCATACAGGTTTTGTCAAAAGAACCAAACCACCCTGCCCATCCTCTACCAATGCCTACTCCATCCAAAAACAAAAGAAAAAAAAGAAAATGTGACTGCAGAGCAATGCCACCTTATAGTGAACGTTCTACTTCAGATAATGGAAGCTTTAAGGTCTATCATGACCACAGCCTGAGTTTCATTCAACCCAAGTATCCACATCAAAGCTTTGATGTATCATAATGGCAATTTCAATTCCCTCTCAAAAGCTGCCTGAGAAAACTAATTTTTAAATCAGTATTAGTAGTAGTTCTTATCAGGAGCTTGAAAGTAATAAACACTGAAGGGTCAAGGGAAATACTAGGGACAACAAAAAAATGTTCTTTATGAAGGTCATAGTGGCTTTTCAGATAGAAATAAAATGTCTGACAATCTCAGTTGTGTGTACTCTATTGCCACTGGTCTAAGTAATATGAAAATGAATTGTTTCTGTCTAGAGTTACTGCTACCTTATTTGTTACCAAATATTTAGCAAGGGACACAAGGCTCAAGAGTTTTTTCTCTGAATTCTTAAATACTAAACCAGTACTGATTCATAGGAGGTATTTTGGACCCATTCTTCTGAGTGTGAATCGAGGTAGTCTTGATGTTGGAAAGATATTTTACTTCTTGTTTTGTACAGAAGGGGAGATTTAGGTGACTGACACTGAAGAAAAATACTGATTCCTGAAGTGTTTATGTAAGGCTCAGGGTGTCTGTAACACTTTTTTCCCCTCCTAATTCAGTTAGCTTCTTCAAAGACTTCACTGATTACTGGTGCTATTGCCAAAGAGCAGAAAAGTAAAGCATGCATTTCCTCTTTGCTTAAAGAAAGATTTTTCCTTTGAGTGCAAGAGGGCACAGGTTTCAGCAGAACAGGCTGAGAAACCACCCTGAGGGCTTGTGTAATATATAAAAATACTGAGCTCTGCAATAGCAGAACTACCCTGCAAATTTAGCTCTAAATACCCAAGAAGCCCCACATGAGGAGAGGTGTCAGTTATGAGCTTTTTGCTGCTAAAAAGAGATTGTGCCTTCTTGCAAAGTACAATTAGCTGGATGTCAGTGTTCCTAGTGTTGGGTCACTGGCCAGTGGCTGCTGTCCTCTGGAAAGGCCCCTTAATGTCAGTGTCACAAAAAGTATTTAGGCATAATGAAAAGCATATGAAAATGGTAGAAGTATAAAATATTCCCTTCTCCACCATCTGATTATTCTCCAACAGTTTGTGATTTGAAGTGTGATTCTTTGTTGGAACCAGCAGACTAATGGCACTGACCTGAGAACAGAAGTCATCTCCCTGTTCTTAAGAAGTTCGAGTTTGCTTTAGCTGGGTTTTATGAAGCCCTTCACAAAATCAAGGTTTTGGGGCATTTTGATGCAAATTAGTTGTATGGTCTCTCTGAGCAGTTTAACAAGTCAAGTAGTAGCTGCAGTTAATGCTCCAGCTGGTAGCTGAACTGTGTGAAGACACAAAAGACCTGTGCATTATCACAAGAAAAACTGTTCATTGATCTCTCTCCCTGTTGCTCCTTCCCCACTGTTGTCACAAGAACAACTATTTTCTATTTTTCACTGGCTTTGTCACAAGCAGTCAGTGGTTGAAAATTGCAGTAGATGAGCCTGTTGTTTCCAGACTGGCTGGGTCATGTCCACATGTGGGGAATTGTTGTGTGCAATGACTAAAACTTTCCTTGGTGGATAAATTGAATTTTGGAGCAGCTACCACTGAGCAGTGGTGATATATCTCAAGGTCAACTCCCATTTCTATCTGGTCAGGACCTTTATGTTTGCATTCAGTGCTACCTTTTCTCATGCTGTTTTGAGTCTTAACCTGGTCTCCTGCCTCATACTCCACCTCAGTTCCAGACATCTGCTCTCAGCCCCACCCAGCAATTTCTTTGGCTTTTTGCCAGGCTTTTTTCTACCTTTTCAGCTTTTTCTAGAAAGTCACTCTTCTCCTGGCTTTGCCTTGAGTATCGTGCCGTGCTCTCCTGCCACTCTTGCAGTTAGTTGACTTCAGGCTTTTTCTGTTGGGTGCAAATCTCTAAATTCTGGTTCCTATAATTTTTGTTCTTCCCTTTAATTACCATTTTCCTGCGTGAGCAAATTTTTTCCTTTTCTGGAGATTTCTGCTTCACTGAAATGGAGTTTCAGGCTCTGCACTGGGAAGGGCTGTCCCACTGCTTAAGAGCCTTTATCACTGCTGTGTGTGCATTAGGAGCTTGTGTGTCTTGGCATAATTGAACTCTGCTGTAAATGCCTATGATGATGTTCTTCCATTGTTTCTCTCCAGCCTAATTACATGAATGTCATTATTTTAATTTGCATATGCATCGTGTGTGTGTTATGTCATGTATTGGCACAAGTCACATGGGACTGCTGTGAGGTTTAGCATGTTGGAAAACACAGCAAATTAATTAAAAAACCTCTTCTCCATTGTGAGTGGTTGCTCCATGTAGAAAATGCTGACAATTTGGGACATTATGAAGGGAATGACAAAGATGCCAGGAATCCTGGAAATCATTTCACTGAGGCTCAAAGCACTCACTCAATAATGTGATTCATACTTAAATGTTAAAATTTCCCCAAGTGTGATACACAAAGCCATTTGTACTTGTAAAATACTGTTAATATAAGTGCTTTCTTGTTATTTTTTTGTTTTCTGTAGTGAATGTCAGAATACTCCCTGTGACCTCATGCAGGTCCCCAAAGCAGGAAGCTGTTGACCAGAAACAAGAGTTTATGTTCCCACCTACTGAGACTCTTGCAAGCAGCTGGCTGTGGTACTTCCACTCATACTCTGGTCATTGTAGAATGTTGTAAAATGGAAAAATACTCCATTTGCTTCAATTTGTTTTCAGGGAAAAGGTCAGTCTGTAACCCCTCACCAGCCCCTTCTTTTGTCAAACAACTTGTGAGGAAAAGCAAAAGCCAAAAATATTATCTCAAATTTAAATGCATTGGTTTTAAGGGGAATGCCTGGATTCAGTGGGCAGTGACTGGAGCTTATGGAAACATGCCTGTTTGAAATCAAGTCTAATTTCCATATAAATATGATGGTTGGAACACAGTGCATATTGCTTGCAGCAGTAATGGAGTTTACTCAATGAAGCTATTGTTTTCCAATGCATAGACATCTCAGTGAGAGTGAAATATTTGGAGAAATGGCATAGCCCTGATAGCAGTGATGTCCTGCTGCTGCTAACCAGGGGACATTAAAATTAATGCTGTAAACTCACCATGATCAATTCTTTGTAAAAGCAGTGTGGGCACACAGTTGTTCACAGTGGTGAGCTCTCAGAGGCACAGACTGCCCTGCTGTGGGTCCTGTGGTGTCCCTCCATGGGGATACACTAATAATGCAATTATTGTGTGAGAGTAAGAAAAACAGAGATTCCATTTCTGTAGAAGTGTGGGGGGAGGGGTGATTTTGTGTATGTCGTTTTTTCTTTTTTTCTTTTTTTTTTTTTTTCCTGAAGTATTTTCATGTATATGCAAATAAATTCAGAGTGTTGTGCTTTCTAGGAAAGCACAACAATGACTCTGTGTCTCAAATGACATTTAGGCTTACTGCCTCTGAATGGAAGAATTTCAACATAAGGATTCTGATGGGGTGGTTGCAACTTTTTGATTCTTTAGATAAGTACTAATTCTAAGGCTAAATATGCTTTTTGCATGTAGGCAAGACTTCTATGTATCTCAGGGTTTTCAGCAACAGCATGTGGGAAAAAATGCATGAGGCAAAGAAAAATTTGGTTAAAATCTCATTTTCAGTCCATACTAAGAACTGATTTACTGAAATAGTTGTATCAGGTCAATTTTGACTGAAAATTGAGTATAT
>JANRGV010000002.1:3126132-3151523 GCA_024734035.1 Alethe castanea | reverse complement strand
ATTGTTTCTGAAATATTGAGTTATAAGGTGCCACAGTAATTACTACAGAATAAACCTGGGCATATTATATAAACCGGAAAAAAAAATCTCCAGTTTCCAGGTCTTGAAAGAAAGCAACAAAAGATAATCAGAAAACAATTAGCTCATGGTGAGCAGCACAATGTAGATCACTCATATTTTTTGAATGTTTCCCTGAAATTGAGAAATGCAGGACTTGTGCTGGGAGACCTTTAGTAGAAGTGAGAAAGGTGCTTAGTTTAAAAGACAACTTGAAAGTCTGAGGTTTGTGTGACTGAGTGGGATGTGTTTTTTTGTTTAAAAAGTTACCCCTGAATGACAACAACTATTAGGTGTGCGTTCCAAATTTCACACTGAAGACATTAAGTATCAGCCTAAAAGACTTGAGTACTGCCTTCATCTGAAGCTCACATGTGGAGGTTTTGTAGCTCCTGTTCGGCTGGAAAATAATGTTACTGAATGTAACATTGGCAAGTAGTTATGGAAATCTGAGTGTTTTTTCTTGTGTATTTATATATTACAGCTGAACTACTGTAGCAAATTTAACATTTTAATTTCTGTTTTCCATTGCTATTAAATAAAGGATCGGGCAAATTAGAGTTCAAAACTTGTATGTGTGGTGATTTTTTTTTTTTTTAAGAATAAGTTACTGGCTTTTTATATTTGGAGCGAATTAAGAGGCAAATAAAATAAACATAGGAGGTGCAAGAATCTGCACTTGTAGACTAGACTGCACATGTAGCTTCTCTTTTGAGGTGCCCATGTAGGGTTAGTTTAACCTTCCCAGTGACTCAGACCAACAGGTTTCCTGGAGGGGTTGTTCTGTGCTTTTCACCCTGAGAAAATGAAGTTCTCTTTGTCCAGGTCACCTCCTAAGTTCTAGAACCAATTGGTTTGGCCAGGGAGAGAAAATCTGCAACCTGCATTTAGGATGGTATATCTAACTCATAAAGAAATCTGCTCTGCTGAGATCTGAAGGAAATAGGGCTCCATGGGTTTTGATTTTCACTTAAAGAGTGCAGTTCTGTATTGACCTGCTACTACCTGTGCTCTGCTGAGCCCCCACTACTGCCAGAGTGGTGATTTGCACATTTTTGTAAGTTTGGACTAATTTATCTACAAGTCACAGCATATCAAACAAAATTCAATAGCTTTCTGAAATCAATTATGCTGTAAGTGAAGCAAATTTAATTCCTATTAATGCATTTTTCTTAAAGCCAAAGGGTTTAATAAAATCAATGCATGTAAAGAAGCATGAAGTTTTGTAGGGAGTTTTGTTTTGTTTACATACCCTTGTAGAAATAACATCTTTTCTAGTGTTATGTTTTCCTAATGAAAAAAAATAATTTCTAAAGCAGACACTTCGGATTAGATTACAATGAAGATTTAATATTTTATAATTACATTTGTTTTGCACATAGACTAACAGTTGGTGAATGGACATATTTGTTCACACTGTTCTAATTGAACTTCAATGGAAACTTGATAAACACCAATGATGTGCCTTATACACCATCATGCAAGGAATTTTTCTTAAAATCAGACTATACTCCAAGAATTTTTTCTTTGGAAGTGATACAAATGGAACAGACTTCCCTGAAACCCATTGGATTTTTATGCAAATACAATAATCAAAAGAGCCCTAAGTTAAACTGTTTATTTTACATCAATTGAAACATAAATAACTGCTGCAATATCTGAGGGAGTTGGACACCTTTTCTGTAGATAAGCTCTGCACTTGGTGAAAGGCTACTTAAAAAGGGAAGTGGCAAAATATCTTTACAATTAATTTGCATCTGCATCTGTTAGATGCACTCTGTTTTTCAGGATGAAGCTTTGAGTAGCTCTTTCTCTGCGTGCTTAGGAGGAATTTCAGATGTTTCAAGATGAAAGTTTGCCTCAGTTTTCTTACAAAAAAAAAAAGGAAAATATGCAAGTGACTGTAAATACCTTATACTTTGTGTACTTCAGATGCAGACTCTTCAGATTGTCACCAGCATCAAGTCCCTTTAGCTCAGATTTTTGACTTGCACTTCTTTAAATGCTCACTTTTTGAGCATATAAACCTGAAGAGAAACAGATCTGGTATCACCTAGT
This sequence comes from Alethe castanea, assembly GCA_024734035.1. Taxonomy (NCBI): domain Eukaryota; kingdom Metazoa; phylum Chordata; class Aves; order Passeriformes; family Muscicapidae; genus Alethe; species Alethe castanea. The sequence goes on along the minus strand of JANRGV010000002.1, from coordinate 3,149,408 downwards.
GGGTATCGCCCTTTGCTAATCTCTTGCTGTAAAGATTGAGCTCCCTGTGCAGGGATATAACTGCAGAGGGCAAATTCCACATGGCATGGAGACAACCAGTCATTCAAGCATAAAGGAAAATCACAAAGAGGTTTAAAGATGTGCACAGATATTTTCAGATTGGGTTCTAAAGGCTTGTGTGAAGCAGAACATGCCAATAGCCTGGGCTAATTTACCAAATCTCTTAAATGTCCAGTTCACTCTGGGCATTTCCTTTTCCATTGTCAGCCAGTGATTATTCCCTATAGATGGCTAAGGCACTGGAAATTCCTTGATTCCTTGCCAAGTTCTGGGGCATGCTTGTGGTCTTGGAAGCAGCTGAGGTTGGGAGGTTAGGGATGATTCTCTCTGTCATGTTTGCAGTGAGCATATTTTCAGATTAGCTTTATGAAGTATGTTAGACCTCTTTTTAATGTGGAAAAGGCCAGGTTCTGAAACTAGATTCAGTATAAGTGATGTATGCTACAAAATTTATGAAGATGTTTGTTTTGGGGTAGCTGGGTCAAGTAGTTTTCCTGTATAGGATTTATTTAAGGAAGCTTAAAACTTTATGGAAGATGATCCCTCATGCTAGAGGAGAGACACAAGAAAGTGTCTTGCTCAAGAAAGCCGTAGGATCTATCATGGGTATTTTTGAGCACAAGTCAGACAAGTATCCATCAGGAATGTCCTAATTCTAGTGGGTGTGTCATGGAATGAAAGAAAGAATGGCTTTCCTTGTTTATGAGCACTCAATTCTGCTTGAGCTGGTAGGAAAAATTGCTCTGGTACTTGCCTGTGTTTGAATTCCCATTTCTGAGGAACTGTGCTGTACTACACGATCTTCTTTTTGATGCCTTTTGTCAAAATCAGCCTTTTCATACAGCTTAGAGGCTGGTACTGCTCTTTGAGCTCAGGATCTCTGTGCTGGTTGCTGTCCTGCACGTTTGTGGAGTGGGGAGTGGAGTCAGCTCACGTCAAAGGATTGAACTGAAAGATGGGCACTGCTCCCAATTTGTAACACTCAGTTTTCTGTCCTGTTTTTCTCTGTAGCTACCACACTGTAGTAAGGCTTTGATGGACCATCATGTGTGTTGTAGCTGTATCCTAAAGCTGAGGGATGAGGCTTGAAGAGAATTCTCCCTCCTGACATCCCACAGTGCAAACAGGGGGTCTGTGAATGCTCTCCTAGCTGAGGGCCAGCTGCTCTGGAGATGTTTGTGTATTTGTTAACTTAATACTGTCAAAGTATTACATCCTTACATCCATTTCACATCCTTTAAAATTCCAATTTTAAACTCTTACCAGCTTCTAGCAAAATTCCCTTTCTGCATTACTTTCCTTGGCATAAGAGCTGGATGGTTTAACAAGGCACTGTCAGAGCTAGTGGACTATAATTAAACCTGTAATAATTAAACCTGCCAGCTGTATTTTGGTTTCTGGGCAGTGATGAGTTCATAAAGATTCCACTCTATTCTGCCAGTATGTTTTGTTCTTGTTAGCAGCAAAACTACTAAATATAGGGCAGAAAGTATTTTCCAGTGTCAGAGAACAGGTTTCTTGTCTATCTCACCAGAAAAAAAAAATTATTCATACAGTTTTTCCACCCAGCATGAGGCTTAGCATTCAGGAGTTAAGAGTCTGCCTTCATTTTATCATAAATAATTTCTACTTAGCAGCACGACATGGGACAGTGAACTTTGAAGAGGGCTTTGTGCTCAGAGGAGCACCTTGGGGCATTTCTGTAAGTTCTAGATGGGAGATGTTTTGGAAGGGTGAAACAGATGTGAAAGCAACATTAACCCAGCTGCTTAAAGGACATGTCCATAGGCTTGACTGTGGTGCATTAGAAAGAAAAGGACACAATTAAATTTAAGTTCAGAAAATAGAAGTAGGTATAATTTTAAGCCACTGCAGTGGCTTGCTGATGAGAGCTATTTGATTAAATCCCTAAAAAAGGATGGAGTGTGCCAAGAATTTAAAGATGAATGGCACCTGTGCAGTGCCATTTGGGAAGAACCCATATTTTAGGGATTTTTAAAGATTGAGTTGATGTTGAAAGGATGCATGCTGTATTGATTTAAAAATCACATTTCTGTTTGATGTGAATTCTGGCCTTTCAGTGCCATGCAAAGCTTTTCTTCACCAGGCAGAAATAATTAAGGTGCAGTTTGATATTGCAGTGTCTCCAAGAAGCCATGAAAGGTTCCCTCCTTCCACACAGAATTCCTGCCTCTGCTCTTCTGTTCTTTGTTGGGGTGGGGAGCCCAGCAGGCTGTTGTGGGGTTGTGCTGCACTGTGGGGAGTGAAATGCTGGGGCCTGAGACATCCCCACAAATGGGAACAGAGGTGCTGCAAGGGTCTGTAGCTCAGTTTCTATCTTTGCTTTCAGAGCACTTGAACTGTGGCATTATTTTTCTAATGCAGCCTGGAATTTAAAAAAAAAAAATGCTATGTAAAGCAGGAATTCAAAACATTATTCTGTCTGCTGTTGTTAAGTAGAAGAAAATTTTCTACAGGATAAAAAAAATCTTCTCTTTTTATTCAAAGAATGCTGATAAGGGTTGTTGCTAAGGGAACCATTTAATGCCCATCCTTGCATTTGATAGTGTACCTGAGCAAACTATTACACAGAGTCAATGTCCCTTTATTTCTTAGGGCAGAGGCCACCCAGAGAGAGGCTTTCAGAGAGAAAATGCTTTATATCTTTCAGCAAATGGTTGACTGATAAAATGAAGGCATGTCTCTTGCTACTTCCTTTTTTTTGGTGTGTGTTAGAGGCCATAATTAATTACACCACCCCAAACTGCATTTTGATACCATCCAGGAATGGAAACCAGAAGGGCATTTAATCCAATCTTATATGGAAGTGGAATTTTATATTCTTGCTTGATTAGCATTGAAGAGCAGCAAAACAGAAATGAGCCTTCTGATGTGTAAAGGAAGCTGACAGGTTGTCATGGGTTGCTTTTGGGGTTAGGTACCTTGGGATGAGAGTCAGGGACACTTGTGCTGTATGAGGACTCTGTTTTCAGAAATTAACTATATTCTACAGAGAAGGCTGGAGTAAAATTAAAAAAGCCTTTAGAGGGCTTTTTCCAGTCAAATATTACTCATTGAATTAGTTATCCATTTAAAACTGCTATCAAAATATGCAGTGTGTAGTTTTCTCACTCCCAAATTTGTTCTGAAAACAGGGGTTTCTCTACAGCCTTTCTATGACATGACACCATGGAAACACTCACAAAAATAATATTTCACGTCTTTTAAATAGTCTTGTTTCTCTGAGACTGTTTCCATTTGATAGAAGAATAAAAGGGAGCTACAAATTGGCATTAATGGAATAAAAGCTTGTCTTGCATATCTTTTTTAAAGGTTTAAAATGCAGAGTTCCTTGACTTCAGGCTTCATTTGAGTGCTTTTACTTTTTAAAATTATATACATTTTAAATCAGATATGAGCTTACCATCAGGTTGCAATTAGAAACTAAAACATTTTGTGTTAACTTAGATATATTAGCAAAAATTGCTCCACTGTATCACTTATATAGACAACATTTTACTTTTTTGTGTATAACTGCTCTCAATTGAAGATAAAGGTTCCTGCTGCTCACAGGACTAAGGCATAATTACCTTTTTTCACTGGCTGCATTCTTACTAGCAGAAAGCTCAGCATTTGAACTAAATGTAATTAGTAAACTAATTCAGTTGTCACCCTGCAGTAAAACATGGTGCCCAATGCCAAACACATTTCATAATCTGTGGATTGTAAACCCTCCTTTGCCTTTGCATTGGATGACTTGTGGGATATGGATGGATACTTTTGTGTAAGTTTAATGCAGAGTGAAAGGCTGATATAAATAAGTTGATCTTAATGAAGTCACTCAGAGCTCAGTGTCAGGGTGGTTTGCAGTGGGGAGCAGACCTATAAAATCAGTGACCTCCGTTTTGGCTCTCGTGGCCTCTCCTTGACTCAGCTCAGCCAGACAATCATCAAGAGAAGCAGTGGTGCTTTCCCATGGTGATACCTTGAACAAAGGGAGGCTCTTTCCAGGCAGTGGATCCAATGGGGAAGACCAAGAGTGGGTAAGGCAGATTTTAGGAGGTGAAGGAACTCTGCTGCTGTACCTCCCATGCTGGCTTGTTGCTCTATGCAGAGCCAAGTTCAGGTCTTGGCAAAAAATGCAGTACAACTGTCCACATGAGCAGAATGAGAGTCTGCTTCAGATGTCAGAAATCACATACTGCCAGACATTGTCTGTGGCATCTGTGCAGGATGAAATGACCTTGACTCCTTTGGCGTGGAGACCTAACAAAATTAACTCATCCTCTCCAATGGACTGTGTCCTCTGAGGGAGAGTGATGGAGAGAAAAGTTTGTGTTCTTTAGTAAGTCTGTTTGCACTTCCTGAAGGACGAAGGCTGGGTTAGGTCACAGCTCTGGTTCGTGTTCCTGTCAAACAAGGGAACAGATCTCAGTCTTTCTAATATTCCTGTGGGAATTGCTCAAACGATTCATTTTCAAATTACTCCACTTGTACAGTGGAAGCTGAAGCAGTGGGGCAGAAACTGAGCTTTAAAATTAAATTGTGAAGGTGTCCAGCCTTTGGGCCTTCCATTTTTTTTGACTGTAACTCCCCAGGCAAAGCTTCACAATGAAGAAGTGTTACACACTCATACATTCCCTCTGTGTCACCAGCCTTTTCTTCTCAGACCCTGGCAATAATTATAAGAACAATCTAACTGACTACTGCTAAACAACAATTTTGAGCTGTTGAAGATGTATGATAGAAAGCATAACAAGCATTATACTAAACTTAAAATCTTTTGATTTCTTGAGCTATCTATGGGATTCAGCCTTGCTGATTTTCTCTATCCTTACCCAATAATTTCACGCTCACATTCTTAGTATGCCTATGGTGATAGGGACAAACTAGTGATGAAATTGGAGTTGATACCTTGATATCTGATGTTTCCCTTCTCATGGACTCACTTTGAAACTGGACTAGATCATCAAGGTAGCTGTATTGAGCATCATCACAGGCTGCCACAGATTTAGTGAAGGAAACCAGATGAGAAATACCAATTTCTTACTACTACCACATTGGACAACAGGATGTGGTTGAAAATGGACCTGAAAATTGACCTGAAAATTGACCTGAAAATCGACTTGAAAGAAAGTTAAGAGAAGATTGAGTAGAGCTCTTGGAGCCGGCAAATCATAAGACAGTGGGTGAAGGTTTAGGTAGGTTCAGAGCTTGGTTTTAGTGCTGACCCACGGGACAGTGCCTGTCCTTGGGAAGGAGCAAGGAATCAGCTTTTTCTGCTCAGCCTTACCTAAAGGCTGGCTCTACACTTGTGTGTGCCAGCTGTAGTGAGAGGTGGGAAAGCCCCTGTTGCTCGTATACTCAGTTTTGAAAGAGCTGTTACTAGATGGAAATTATTAAATGATTAATGAAAATTATTAGGGTTATTTTCCAGAGAAAACTTTCACTCTGTCCTTTCTGGAGGTTTTATGCAGCAGGGAATCAGTCACCCACTTGCTTCAAAAAGGGGCTCTTGCTGGTGCAAATAAAGATAATGGCTTTTACAGCTGAAGATAGAGGACTGTGTTCAAAGGAGAGGTACAAGAAGGAAAAAAAAAACAAACACAGCTGTAAAGCCAGCATCTTTCTGTCTCACTCATCCCTTATTCAATGGAAATGGAGGCTGCAAATGGATGTGGTAGCTGCAGACAAGCTCATACAAAGTGAGGATCCCTGGAATGTAAAGGATGCTGGCAGTGCTGCAGCAGCCTCTCAAGCAAGGTGGCCAGGATAGACTGGGTCGATGAGAAGAACAATTACTTGCCAGCCTCTAAGGAGGAGGTAATTAAAAAAGAGATGTGGGAGGTGCAGTCATTCAAGAGGCTTTGTTGACCTTGCAGCCACTTCTGTAAAGGTGTTTCCCTGTTCTTAATTGTCCAGTCAGCTGAAGGGAGATTAAACCCCAGGTATGAACTTGCAAGCCCTGTTATCAGATGTTTATACAAAAAGTTCATTGCCTCCTTAAGCTGCTCCCCTCATGGTTTTTGCTGGGCTGTTATCTGAAATATATTTCCATACTCAGGTTCCTGCTTCTTCTCTAAGGTAATAATGCCTGCAAGACTATTTAGCCTGGGGGATGAGGACTGAGCAAGCTAAAAAGGGGGTTGGATTAATTTCTGACAAGAAAAAGTAGTGGCAATACAACTAGCCAGCCAGGTTAAATATTAAATTTAATGAGCGTCAGTGCAAATGGTATATTGGAGATCTGATGTCTTAACAAGTCATAAAATAAAATTTTCCTCAGAGCAGCAGCTTTATAGCTTTTTGGATATCCACAGAGGGCCAGATGGTGAATCCTGTGCTTATCCTCTTATTTTACAAGTTCAGGGCTGTGGGCAAAGCCAAAGTTTTACTGAGTGCCAAAGCCTTGCTGGCTGGCAGTGCCAACTGGTACAGGCTTAGCCAACATTGTTCCTCAGATGTGCTGCCCACAGCTGGAGCCCTGAGCAGAGATTTTACTGCAGATGTGGAGATGAAGGCAGTGCACTGAGATCCAGGTGGTCATGGCTTCATTTCTGCCACTGCCACATCTCTCTGCGTGCCCGTTCCAAAATTAACTGCCCCAGATTCCTTTTTTAAAACTGGCACTAGTAAGTGGGGTTTTTGGAAAAAGTTCATTTGAAATAAAGCCTCCATGAACCCCAGTAGCATTTCCATGAGATCAAATGGTGCTTTTTCAGGGTTGGATGTTCATTCTGCCCTCCTGGCCTAGGGGAAAGATTTTTCTGAGCAAATCAGCCATTGCAGTAATTTTATAAATGTTTCAGCAATGAGCTCAAAGCTATGAGGACACAGATAAAGCAATGGAAGAAAAAAAAGACTGAGCCCTATTAATCTTGGTCATCCTCAGAAGTAAAAATACATTGGGGTAGCTCTAAGTCCAAGAGATGGTAAAAAAATGCTAGAGCCAGCTGGCAGCATAGGAAGCTTCAGGTGGGCAGATTGCACCTGCTATGGGTGATGCCTTCTTGTCCTTGTAATCTAAATTCAGAATATTGAGGAGTACTTGCTAAACTAGCTTAGCCACACGTCAAAATTTGTGAAAAGCAAAAAAAGTTAAGTCTGCATTCACACTTTTTTTCCAATTAGTAGCTGAGTGTAAAGGTCTTATGTATTTGGAGCTCAGTTGCTTTTAGAGGTTTCTTAAATCCCAAAATCTCTCTCCAGCACTGACACTACACAACTTTTTGAACAAAAAGAATGATAATTCTAAAGAACATTATTTCTGTGAAAACATGTGAACTTGGAGATATTTCCTGGAGTTCTGGGCTGAAAATTAGTACAGCAATGGCAGGTGTTAAGACAGGAAGCAAACGAAATAAATCACAACTATATAACAACATAAATACAACTTTAAACAGTAATCTTTTGGTTCAGCATTTTCACAACAGGGCTGCAAGAAGCTGCAGTGCTTCATGATTCTGCAGCTTCAGCTGCTGTCCTGCAACACTTCTGCCAGCAGAGCCAAATAGTTTCTTCACAGTTCCCTCAGTCTGAAGAAGTTCTGGGCTTACTGTGAGCTGTATTAACATGCTAATTGAGGCTACAATTATCAAGACAAACTGCAATATTCCTTGTTGCATTGGGAAGTTTTATAGCTTTCAGCTGGAGACTGCAGCAAAATGATTTTCCCTGAGTATTTCATAGAAGTGGATGTGAATGCTTGTGGTGATACAGTAACATAACAAGGCACATTTGGCAACCTCTAAGAGATATCTGTATTGTTTGCAGACCAAATAGAAGAAATAATTCAGGAAAGGATGTGTTCTTTGAGCTCATTTTTTTCATTTTTCTTCCATCTGCTTGCTTCCCTTCATATTTTCCAAACGCTCATTTTTTTCTTGCCATCCAAGAATAAAATTCTATAGATCTGTGTTTCTACTCCTAATTTTGATTTTTGAAATGATGCTATAATGAAGAGGTAAGAAGATTGATAGGAAGTGTTTCATGGCAAGACCTGCAGGTTCAGGAAATAGTATTGGTAGTGTAATGAAAACCCATAATGGTATAGATTTTCAGGAATGGGGAGGAAAATGTGCAGGCAATAAACTGCAGTGAGTGTAAGTGGCTAAGACATTGGAATCTTACCTGCTAAACAAGTAAAACAGAATTTAAAGCCTTGATTCTGAGTGTTCCAAATGTGTTATTTTTTTATTTCTGCATATAAATACACCAACAGTGCTGGAAAGCTTTGTGTACAAAATATCTTGGGGTTTTTGGACTGTACACATATATATGTGCATATATGGTTCAACATGGCCAGGCTCCCACATCACATTAGCATGGGGAGAGGATAATATTTAGCTCCCTTGAAAATGTCCTGGACTGTGGAATCCTTTGGGAATCCCTGTCTTTTACCAGTGGTGTTCCCTGCATTTCCACGAGAAGGAGCTGAATGTGAAACCCACTTTTCCCAACCCGCCCAAATGTGAGTCTCTGCAAACCAAACCCTGTGGAAATCTCCACCCTTCCCTCTGGATCACACTGAGGGAACTGCTCACACTCAGGCTCTCCTCTGTGTCTCCTGGACAAAACCCTTCCTGGGAAAAGCTGGGAAGGACTGTTCTGACTCCATCTCAGTTCTCACTCTTAGTGATTGCTCCAAAACTAGTGCCAAGTCACATCACCACACTTGTTCCCTAGTGTCCTGAAAATGTCTTTTCCACGTGAAAATGTGGAAAATGTCTTTACTTTTACACTACATGGTATTTCTTGCAGGGTTTCTCCAGTGCTGAAGGAATTCTCTAGGATTGGATTTCTGAATGCTCTTTTGCAGGAGTATTGCAATGGAAGAAGTGACCTAATGGGATAAATCCCTTTGCAGTGTCCATTAGCACCTTTTTAAAAAGTTTCTTCATTTCAAGCTTAATGTTTGGAGCAGTAGGGAATTTAGCAGCAGCATGGTGCTGGCAGGTGTCAGTGCATCAATCTGTCAATAGGATTTGATGGAGGTAGTGGACAGCATTTGTGAGCTTCTCTGCTTTTGGCACACATTTATAAGGAGGAGCTTGGGCAAGGCAGAGAGTTATACTTGGAGGATTATGAGGAATTAACCTGAACGTGGATACTTTTGACTCCTGGGAAATCTGGCTGCATCTCTTCATTTGGAATAGATTACAGCAATACAGAGCAGCCAATGTAATTAATTGGTCAAATTTTTCCTGCTGTTTTATGAAGAGCCAGAGTATCAGTTATCTACTCATCTCTTGGGAAGTGTATAGTGAAAAAATCTAGAGGGAAAGTTAGTTGTTTCAGCAGAAATGGATTTGCAGCTGCTGAGGAGAATTTGATGATGTGCTACTTTCAAAGAAATGCAATACATCATTCACTCCTGGACAGAAAGCCTTTTCTGTGACTAAGATTTTCAGACAGCCTAGGGTAGCTAGGGAATAGGACTGGATTTCTTCTTTAAGTGTTCCTTAAGTTCAAAGTGTGTTAGAAGCATGCAAGCATTGGGAAATGTTACTGTACGTATATATGAAGGTTTTTCCAATAATTCAGTAAAATATTAAAAATCTCAAGATGGAATTCTGGCTGACAAGATGAGGTCTGCTGTTTTGAAATAGTGTTTCTCACCTGCTGAAGTACTGGCTTTACAATCAGCTTGTAATGCAAGAACTGAGACAAGTTAGTTGCACAGTGGAAATACACTATGGTTGTCTCATGTCTCAGGGGATGAATGTTAAATTTCTGCCCTCACAAAATTCTTGTTATACTAAGTATTGGAGCCTTATGAAATGAGCTCATGCTCACAGAAATGAAGCAAATCATTGATGTGGTGGGTCTGGCTGCAATATCACGTATTTATTGGAAATGTTGGTGGCTGGGTGGTGTCTGCAGGAGAGTATTGCATTGTTAGAAACACTGGTGGAGAATGGCAAGAGGCATTTTGGCAGGGAAGCTGCACCACATCCCTGTTTAAATGCTGAGCCTCTTCCCAGAGCTGGCCTCACAGGAAGCTCAGAGTTGTGGTTGAGCTGTGACACTCAGATGGTTCCTGGGATGTTTTGGGCTAGGGTTAGATGTGAGGTTATGACCTCCCATGCTCTGGGCACCAATTTCATAGGATGATTTTAAAGGAGCGAAGCAGCTAATAGTGGCTAAAAAGTTATTTATTGCAAAGGTGCATCAGTCTCAAAAAGTCACAGACATCAAAGTCCATTCTAAGTTTTAGTTTAGAGTCCCAGATAGAAGCAGAAGCTGCTCCCTGAGGTTCCAGTGGGGCTGATGCTGCTGTGGCAGCTCCTCTCTTCTTCTCGGGTGTTGAAGTTGATGGTGAGCAAAAGCAAAAAAAGGAATGGCAGGAAAAGCAGAAAAAGCACTGGCACAAAGCACCAACTCTTCCCAATACATACTCTTATATAGAATCTTCCCAACAAGCTAAGACACAAACTCAGACCACCACTCCTTAACCCATTAGAATTCTGGTTTCTTATAGACTGTGCATACAGCCTATCTTGTTCTATCTGAAAAATGTAAGCAATATTCTCACTATAGTTTATTATGTCTAAACACTGTCTACAACCACGGTCCTGGTCCTGGTCTATGTTTGTCAACCTTCACTAGAACTTGCACTTGTACTTTGCTATCTAAATCTTTTACTTGCTAAAAGCATTAAAGCTCACACTAAAACTTACTGACTTACTTATGCTAAAACTCAAACTTACACTTCTGCCTTATGTGTGAGTGGCTTAATATACTTCAATCCATCCACAGGCTTTAATTCAATCCCTGCACTCTGATTTCTCTCTGAAGAATTCAGAGACCCCTGACTCACTGTTAGAGCTTTGTCCCTTGTCCAGGTGGTGCCTGGTGAATGCTGACCATCTCCCTGATAGCCCCAACAATGGCACCCCAAAAATCAGTGGGCCAGGTTAATCAGGATAATCAGGTTTATCCCAGCAGACACCCCAGAGAAGAGCACTCTCAGCAGATGGGGCTCAGTGAGGCAGCACAGGGGGGTCATGCAAAGGGCTCTGCTCTGGAAAGCACGCAAGAGCCAGAGCTGTCTGCCTGCATCCAAAGAAGCAGAGTTCATGGAACAAAAATGCAATTCCCCAGGCTGAAATAGCACCGAATCCTGCAGGATTCTTTGCCACCATCTGTTTGCTGGGAACACACAGCAGAGCCTAAATTATGCAGCACACTGTCACGCCGGGGAGGAGAAAACATGGATGAGCAAGTGCATTCCATGCACTGGGAATGCTTTAACTCCATCACTCCCTGCTAGCAGCTTGAGGTGCAAAAGGTCACTGTAGGCATGACTCAAGCTGAGATCACTTCTGGAAGAACTCTCTTTTTCCTCTTCTAGCACTAGTAGCATTACAGACAAAAGCTGGGGGAAAATAGAGGAAACCCACCATTAATTTTATCACCAAGGAGAGTTGAGTTTGAATACAGCTTGTCGCTATTTTCTTGAATACAGCTTGTCACTATTTTCTTGAATACAGCTTGTCATTATTTTCTTGAATACAGCTTGTCACTATTTTTTTGAATACAGCTGGTCACTATTTCCAGCACAACATTGCATTTATTCTTGGTTTCACCACCCAGAAGGAAGCAGCTATATGGGTCGAGTTAGTCCAAAAGATGTGTGTTGAACCAGCTTGTACTTATGTCAGATTTTGCAGAAGATTTGGCATAATGAGTGAAATACCAGGGTTTTTTCTATCCAATATTAATTTCTAGTTTGCTTTAAGGGAATGAACCAGATTAATGGAATCAGAAATTTGAACCAGATCAAATTTCCCATACTTATGTAGTTATTCATGTCTCTAAATAACTGAGTTTTTTGTTCTTGAACCCAGAAATAACAACTAAATTTACTGGATTTTTAATACTATTTGGAGAAAGTGTTATGGATAACTTTATTCTAGTACCTACAGACTTTGATTTGGAGAAGTTGTTATTACTGGAAGCAAGAGTTCAAGAACTCCTCAGTGAACTGCTTCTATTTGGGGGATTGCTCTGTATAGGAAACACTTTCTTTTGTGCCAGATGAATTTCAGTTTAAATAGTCTACATGTTGAAGGACTCCAGCAAGTTTCTCTCCACCCTGAAATTAATTTGATATTTAGATGTCTCCTTAGACCTCCTTAAAATTGTTAGTTTAAAGCTCAACACAATTCTTATTTGCATGAGATCTGCCAAGTAGATAACTGAATATTTTTCTTTCTTGCAAAACGTAATTGGACATTATCTTGTGGAGTATCCTCTGAAAGTTCTTTGTGGATGGATGGATGGATGGATGGATGGATGGATGGATGGATGGATGGATGGATGGATGGATGATTTTAACTTGCTTTACCTGCATAAATCCAGATAACAATACCTTGTATAACCCAACTGTTCCAATTGTTCCCCAGCAGGCAGGAATTAAGGCCTGATGTGCTCCTCCCCCAGTAATTCTGCATGTTTTGCACTGATGTTGGAAATCTGTGAGCTTTCTGTGTGGTATCAGTCTGTGCCTTCACTGTGACCTTAGCTCAGGGCTGGGAAGAAGATCCAGCACAGATCAGGATGCTGATGGAGATCAGGTTGGCTGAGAAATCCACACACCTGTGTCTCAGCTGACACACATTTGTTGTGTTTCTGTGTGATGAAGCTGCTTGCTCGCTCTGAGCTGTGATTTAGCCAGTTTTGTTGGGATGTTTCACTGGATCTTTCCCAGGGGACCAGTAGTGTAGAGGAACAGTTCTGGTTCACTCCTCAGGCCTGGCTGGTCTGTTTTGAGTTTCAAGCCATTTCATGGCCACATTGAGAGGATGAGAGGGAAGGCAGATGCCTTGCTAGTGAGAGAAGGGAGGAAAATACCCATTAGTTGAATACTAACAGAGTTTTAAGTGGTTCCTTTAGCTGTAAAAGCCTCACCACCCCTCACTTCCTGCACATGCTCACAGGCTTCAGAAAGATGTGTGTGTGCAGAAATCCACATCTTGCACCCATTAACAGCTCAGTGATGGCTCTGTGCAACTCCCTTTAGAGACAGGGAAGAGAGTGTGAGAGCAGTTTGGAGTCTCAGCATCTGTTATCCCTTCTGCCAGATTGCTGCAACATGGCAACCAGATGGGAGTGATGCCATTTCTCCAAAAGAACGAAACACCCTTGGAGTAAGGCTTTTCATTAAGGAAAAAACCCTGGAACCTCAGGCACTGCTCTCCCTCTGTGCTTCGTGGGGGGCTTCTTGTTGATATTGTTGTTGTTGCTCTGTTTGTTTCTTTTTTTGTTTGAGTTTTTTGGGATTTTTTGGGGGGTTTTGTTGACTGTCAAATGTATTTTGATTAGAGACACTGCGGAGTGAAGAGTTAATTTAATAGGAGGGATAAATTTATTTTATTCTTGTAAGAAGAGAAGGAACAGAAGAAATCACGGGTATATAGCATATGGTGAACAGTAAACTCAAACATTATTCTTTGAGAAAGATACTGATGTTTACATTTAGTTTAGCCACGTGCTTGCAGCTTTCCTCATCCAGTTCACATATTAGCACAGGTGAAAATATTTAATTGTTAATTGTTTAGTTGCTGCAGTTTTAAATGTGGTTTAACATTTGGGGCACACTGTTCAAACTGCATTATAATGAGTGCATAGTAGTGAAATGCAGAGCCCCCCTTGGGCATCTGAGCAGAACTGTTCCCTCAGATTGTTCCTCTAATCAGGTAAGTGTGGGTGCAATGGCAAGAAAAAGCTCATAAGTCATGGGCACTTCCTTCAGGAGTCTGTCTTTACAAATCTAATATCTAGACACATTATGAAATTTTAAGTCATACAGATTTAATCCAGGCAGGTTTCTTTAGGGTAAAGGCATTAGTCTTAAATCAGTTATTGCAGAGAAATTTCATGTACAGCTTCACATACTTGCAAAACTTTGCCAGCAATGCACTCTGAGTAATTTCATCTGCATCTATATCTGGGCAAACCATTTGCTGAAGTATTTTCTGCCATCTGTGAATGTTCATCTGCAGTTTATATGCCAGATGTGTATTGGTAGCATACATGCTACAAAAAACAAGAATCCAGAACTGTAATAGGAATCCCAGTGCTGCAAATAGAGAAAACCTTTGCAACCTACTATCTAATTATGTAAATTAGTTTGCTAAATAAATGCATTGTTTATAAATAAAGAACAAAATAATGGCTTGCTGTAAATGTGGTTCTCAAGAAAGCCATTTTCACAGGTGCCACAGCAGTTGAGGAATTCAGTTGGTCTGCCCTGGTGACATTGAAGTTATTTTCCCATGACTTGACTGTTCCAGTTGCTCTACAGCATACTTGGTGTCATTTAACCTTGGCTGACTTGTGGAGGATTTCAAAGCCACTGTTTTAGCATTGGATTTCTCATGATGCCACCACTGAATCAAGTCCCTTCTCTTGGTCAGTGTAGCTGGTGAGGGGACAGCACTGTGTAACCCCAATTTAGTACAGTCTCAGGGAAAGAGGAAACTCTGAAACTGTGATGCAGTTCATGCAGCAAGATATGTGTATATACCTAGGAAGATATATGTATATATCCAGGAAGATATATGTATATATCCAGGAAGATGTATGTATATATCTAGGACAGGGTGTGGTGAGAAATCCCCTGAATGTTCAAGTTGTGTGGGAGCATGCATACAAATCCACTTAACAGCTGAGTTACTGTGAGGAATATTCTTCCCACACAGTACATTGGAAGAACTGAGGAAGTGAATTTGAGGAGAGCCCAAGACCTGCTAATAAAAGCCTAACCCAGCCAGCTCATGCTGAGCCTGTGCTCTTGTGGCTAAACCAAGCAGCCTGGTATCAACTGTGGTCTAAATTTACCTCTGATATCTTGATATTACTCCTGTCTGTGACTGCAACAGACATTCCCTAAGGCTGCACTTATGCTGGTGAGGTCTCCCCATGAGTAGGCATCAAACTTTGCTAATGAGTGCTGAAGCTTCTCACATTGCTCCTCCAGGAGCTGCTGGCTCTTGTGAGATGTCAAAGGTCTGGCTGAAAAGCAAATACCCTGTCCCAAGCATCAAAGCAACTCTTCCTCCATCCCAGGGACCAGCTCAAGCGTGACCAGAGTCTTTTTAATCCTCAGTTTCTGCAATCAGGGCTCCATTAAATTCTTTGTTTAAACACACACACAAAAAAAAAGAGCTAAGTGGAGCTGCAGCCAGAAATGTGAATTGCTCTCCGTATCTTTGTAGACTGAAGTCGTGGGAGGTGCTGCCCATGAACCTGAGGGAATCAGGGATGCAGGAAATTGAGCCCTTGCTGACTTAGGCGTGCTCCTGCTGTTGGGAGTTGCAGGACCTTTTCTCAGAGACATTTTCTTTTGTCTCATATCTTAAGTTATTAAGTTCAGGAGTTCTGTAGTCTATTCACATGCTCAAAAGAGAGGTTCACTCCACCATTCTTATTTTTCAGGAGTAAGAACCCACAGTTCAGATTGCTGTAGTACAGCCTGTCCTGAGGAATGCACTGAAATTACAGCAGTTTACAGGACCTCTAGGGAACCAGTTTCACATCACCCCATAAAACCCAATCATTTCATGATTTATGGACACTGATGTTAAGGACTTTAACTAGAATGGATTTAAAAATGCACTTATTTCTTACATTTAAAACAGCTTTTTTAGAGAGAGTAGTTTAATCATAGTTTGTCATCTTAGTCCTACTCTGCCCACCACCCCATACCTATGCTACTTGTGTTTGCAATATGCTTAAAACTGCTTTTCATTTTATTGGAATTTAATAAGCTACTCATAAAGGCATTTTTAAATTGTGACCTGATACCTTGAAGTCAGCTTACCTGGTATGTTAAATGTCACCTCTGAAACATCTTTTTATTTCTACGTTAATTATTACACCTTTAATGCTGAACTTTGTACACGTGTCAGTTATTCCTTGAAGTCAGCTTACCTGGTATGTTAAATGTCACCTCTGAAACATCTTTTTATTTCTATTTTAATTATTACACCTTTAATGCTGAACTTTGTACATGTGTCAGTTAATTATGTTTCCATGCCTTGAATTGGGTGGATGACATGGGAATGTTGGCAATACACGGTGCAAGCACTTTCATGCGTGTGGGGTGTCCAAAGGCAGAGGGAACTGAACATCATTTTGTTCCAGGTACAGTATATGGCTATGTAGACACAAAAATCAGGAAAAAAAAAAAAAGAGTATTTCAGAAAGCAAAAGTCCAAGTCGTTTTGCATGCACAGTGGTTATGGGGGCTTGGGTGTGGATTTGCATCTAAAACATGTTCTGGCCATGCTCAGAAAGGCTTTAATGGCTTTTAGACCCCACTGGGTGGGAGGCTTTAGGTTATCCCTTAACGTTTAATTACATGGAATGTGTGTTTAGCAGATTGTTCAGCTGTCACCTGGAACCCCTCAGGCTGGATGCTGTGAGCTGCTGATAGCCCTGATGGAGCAGCTCCCTGGGTGCTAACAGGGCAAAGATCAGATTTCTCATTTGGGGCTGTTTGCTGTGGCCCTTTCCCTTGGCAGTTATCTGTCAGGTCTGGCCAGGTGCCTTTGTGGCTGGTGATGAATGTGGAAAACTTACAAAAATGTGGAAAACTGCATAATCTTATTCATGGAACTAAGGTTTGTGTGTCTTGATAAAAGTAAACACTAGGTTGGTTGAGGTTTTCCAATGTAATTTGTTTCTTTGGTGGGAACATTTCAATTTTCTGGGCTTTTCATTTTTTCTGTTTGTTTGCAGGATGTGGTATGGCCAAGCAATACCTGTTCCCTCTGGAGTTTGCAAGTGGAATTTAGTATGGAAATGGAAATAGGAGCACAGCTGCTTTTGCAATGTGTATGAGAAGCAAATAGGTGTCATTAATAGCTGTGTTTAGTTGGCTTTGTCCCGGCTGTTTTAGAATCTATTACTGTTACCTGTCGCTCACTTTTTAATTGTCTGCAAAAAAAATATAAATTGTGTTTTGGAGATGAAACAGAACAGAAAAAAGTAGTTTTATAGTCAGGTGATAGCATATAACTAAGTCAAAACAACTGTAAGAAGAAAGAACAAATTAAAAATTAGCTATTGAGGAGAAAAAGAAGGAATTGGTTCATCTGATGGTAAGAAAGACAATTTCCCCAAATCAGGAAAATTAAAGGAAAAGTAACGGTATTTCACTTTGGGATAAAATGAGGTGTGTGCAGGAACAGCACAGTCAAAACAAACAGTGGTGCATGGGAACAAACCTCAGGCTGAGGAATACCACACAAAAATGTGTCAGTCTGACTGGTCCTTTTATCTTCCTTTATTACACAGAGCCTGGCAGCTTGGGGGTAAGGGAGGAAAACTCAGTTTTCTGACGATGACCTTCAAGCAAGTCAGCAGTGGTGATAGCTGTGATGGCAGCCTTTGGATTTCTCTGAA
Organism: Alethe castanea; assembly: GCA_024734035.1. Lineage (NCBI taxonomy): Eukaryota > Metazoa > Chordata > Aves > Passeriformes > Muscicapidae > Alethe > Alethe castanea. The sequence goes on along the minus strand of JANRGV010000002.1, from coordinate 3,131,936 downwards.
ATTCTCTGTGATATTTCAGCTATTTGCTGAAATAAGAAACCCCTTAAATGCTGATCTCAGTGAAAGGGCAAATTAAATGGAGTGTCCTTTGGCAGATGCACCCCAGAATGAGAAAATACGTTGAATATTTGGTTTTGCATGTGCAGTAACTTAAGAGCAGCACTGGAGTAATCTTAAAACAGCTTCCAACAGTTGTGGCTCTAATGTGTGTCTTGTCTTATGCTAATATATTACTTAGTCATTAACACAGGAACAAGAAGGGTTTGTTGAAGGGTTCCCCTTGTGTAAAATTACTGTAGGATGCTACACTGGTACGGGCTTATGAATTCTTCTCCAGAGATCCCTGTTAGCAGAGTGTGGTGTTCCTGTGCTGGGGATTTGAGTTACTTCCCTGGAGGGATCTCTGCCTCTATCCATTTATCTTCACAAATGTTAAACCTTCCTGTGCTGAAAGGATGACTCCTCTCACTTAGCTTATCTAAGTGTGAGGTGGTGGGACACCTTGCATTGACCTGTGAAAAGCAATTTATTTGTTATCCATGAGAAGGACTGATCCCACTCATAGGGAGGAGTTACCTCCAAAGAGGACCCGACAACAGACTTAAAAAAGATATTCTTCACCAAACGAGTCTGCACCAACCCTCATGTTATTTTCCATGTTATTTTCTGCCTGAGAAGTATCACTGAAGACCTCAAAATGAATATGGCTGCTCTGTGGGAGCACAGTACAAGGAAGGATTTCTGCAAATAAACTCTATACACAAATGACAGATGCATAATTGCATCAAGCCATGGGGTCAGGTGCATACAGGAGGGGAAGGGGGACAGGAGGCTGACTTGGACAATGTGAGCTGAAGTGAACTTGGGAAAGGAACTTGTTGGAGTATCTGGGTCTTTAATCTAAGATGTAAGTAGATATATATATGGAAGGTACTTGCAAATGGAGGGCAATGCATTTTTTAGCAAGTGAGGCAAGTTTCTCAAAATCTGAACGTGAGTGTTCTTTCTGTCATTGCTGTTGAATCCCTTTTAAGTTCCCAGACTGTTCTTGTCAGCCTTTGTAAATACATAGCAATTAATGAAGCAGTACTGGGGCACTGGAGTCACTTCAGCCTAGCATCTTCTGATTCAAACCAAAAGAATGAGAAGAACAGACTGAGATCAGATTTTCTTGAGCACAGGTGTTGCTGAAGCCAAATAAACACTCAAGACCCTAAGGATTTTAAACAGAAAAACTCTGAACTAGAACAGCTCTATAGAAAGTGAGATTTGATATATTTCTGAGCAGCAGTAGCTTTGCCTTGGATTTCATCTTAGTACCATGCTGCATTCTATTGCCAGGTCATGTTTCCTCAAAAAGTGTTCTCTAATTAGCTGCTCAGAACTAGCTACATGATCCCAAGTTAGCATTAAGAGTTTGTGTTAAAAGGAGCTTCAAGTACAATCTGTACAAATACGTGTTGGGATGGAGCCCAAATTTATGTTCAGAAGTGCTGATCTGTGAGAACAAATGGTTGCATTCAAGGAAGGACACGTTTCAAGACAAAAAAGTCATGTTGTGGAAATTTAATTGTCCACTAATTCTTTCAATGCCCAAACACAGCTATATACACTTGTGACTAATAATACTTTTTCTAGGAAGTTATTTGATTATTTCTATTATTGGACTATTCAGAGAAATCACTGTTTTCCTGGCAAGTGTGCTCTTCCCTGCAAATCTATGTAAACCCAATTAATAGAAAACACATCATTAGAACAAAGTGGTAACAGATGTGTTTCAGAGAGGCAGCGTGAAGATAGATCTGTGTTATATTGCTTTCACTGAAAGGAGTTTTTGGGAAAAGAATAAATATGTGACTGAGAGTAATGATAGAAGATTAGGAAGAACTTAATGTGCCTTGGGAGCGGATAAGAGATAAGGACTGTTACAGGGAAGAAAGAAATGCATATATCACAGAGAAAATTGATGGTTGGGAAGAGATAGGAAATTGAGATTTGCAATATGCAAGTGGATTTAGAGGAATAATGGACAAGGTGAACTGTAAAGAAGAGTTCCTGGAAATAAGGGTAGATTTCAGATCTGGGCAGCAGTTGCTTTCCAAGCCTCAGAAGCAGCATATGTCTGATATTCAGAAGACTGCAAGTGATTGAGGTCACTACATATCAAAACTGATCCATGTTAACCATGTCAAACCCTCTACTTTAAACATATTCTAAATAAGCTAAAAGATTAAAGGAGACCTGTTGATTGGATCCTTGAATCTGAAAACTATTTATAGTTCTGAAAAGGAGTTGTGCTCAGGAGCCTGAGTTTCTAACTGGCTTACAGCTACTTCTGTAGTGGAAGGTAGTGTTGTACCTGCCTTTTTCTGAATGCAAGCAAGTGCTTTAGCTGGCTTCTTCCAAGGTAACTAGTGACCTCTATGTACTCTAAGTGACTTTGTCAAACTGAAAGACACCCCCTCTCCATTGCCATTCCACACATTCTCCCCCAATACCTGTGTATGGCTGCATGGAACAAAATCCTAAACGTACAGTTTTTGAAAGGATGTGCAGGAATGCACATTTATCTTTTATTATCTCCCTTAAGCAGTCCTGTTATTCAGAAGCTCCAGCAGCCATCCATTATTCATCAGCTGTCTTTCTCCTCAGCTGATTGCTGAGCAGAGTTGCAATGTGGAACAGCAGCCTTGCAGAGTGTCAAGTGGGATGGATACTGGATTATGCAAGGGAATTATCTGCTCCAGTAAAGGTCTGGTTTCCAGGGCTTCTGGCATAACTAAGCAGAAAAAGTAGCTGCAAATGTAGGGACAGAATGTTATACCTGAAAAGATTAAGATACTAATGCCATGAGTAGCTCCTTCCTGTAGAACAAAATCCAAGGCAGCTTTTGCTAAGGCTTTCTAATGTGGTCGAGCTTCCATCCTGGTTTGGAAACTGCCTCAAGTGCACAAAACACCAGGAGTTCCAAGTGTTCCAGCCTATCTGACCTCAAGCTGGGTGATTCTTAGAGCACAGTGTGGCTGTGGAGCAGATTTCTGTCAGATGCTGGCTTTGTGTGCTGGAGGTGCCAGATCAGGGGATTTGCCAGAGCCACCTCTCTACTCTTTGTCTTAAACTTAGCTAGCAAACATTCACCCTGTATTGCCAGCTGAAAATGCCCTTCTGGAAAAGAAAATGTAGCAATTTGGATCCCTTGGCTTGTATGTAAATAAACACTGAAGGGTTTGGCATAGTGATTAATTTACCTTAAAATACTTTCTAAGGGTATCCCCATTCAGGGATGTGTAGCAGCCCTTCTAAACCCTTCCAGCTTGGTTACCCCATGAATTTCTTTCTTACAAAGCAACCTACTCCAGCTTTTCTACTTTTTTTTTTTTTGTGGGGGGCAAGCACAGCATTTCAGGACCTTCTACTGCATATGCTGTATGTAGGGCTTTAAACTCCAAGCATAAAAAAATTGATGTGCTGTGCCCTGCCTCAAATATCACATGTGGCAGATCAGTGATTGAAGTAATTGGTAGTTGTGCAGAAGATTGGAAGGGCTGTGGGATGTACAATGTGATGAAACAATTTTGACTTACTCAAGTTTTCAGCCTTGAAGCAAGAGGGCACCAAGAATGTGCTTAATTACAAAAATGAGTATTGTCTATCAAAGTGTTTGAAGCCTGTGTCACACAGCTTTGTGGCATGAACTGTGATTAGTATCAAGCTCACTTGATGGCCTGAGAACTTCCTACCACCCCTACAAGCAATGCAGACCTGTTGTGCAGAAATTAATTTGTTTCAATGTTTATAATAACGTGACTGGAATGAAAATAACACCACAAAATAAAATAGCACTAATGGGGATTAGATATTTAAGGTCAAAATCTTTTGCTTTCTAGAGGTAAATTGAGATCTTGCATGAGAGCCAATGACTCCTGTGGATAATGTTCAAGCAGAATTGAACAGAATTGAATTTTTGATGATATAATCAACCCAGCCTTAAACAGCTATAACCACCTACTAAAATGGAAGTGCTGTATGAGAAATCAACTGTACAAGGAGACTTCAGAACATTTTAAAGCAAGTGGGTTTTTTTACCCTTTTTTAAGCTGACCTGTTATTGTAATGGTGCTTCATTTGAGAGACCTTTTAGGCAAGGCTGCCAGCAATACACTTCTCAGCCATGAGTGCTGCAGGTCAACCTCTGTGTGCAGGGCAATGGACAAGAGAAGTACAAACCAGTGGTGAGACTGCCCACTCCTGCAAGCTGCAAATAACTCTCTGTTCTGCTTCCCAGCCTTACAGACCCTACCTGGCTGCATGATGTTGTGCCAATAGCAATATGAAGGTTTCTTGTTTCAAATACTTAATATGTGAATCAGACTCCAGGATGCCAACAGAGCTGGTTCACAAGGAGGGATGCTCCTTTCTTTTGTGCTGCTTGAACTTCATCACCCTGCTGATATGCTTAATGAAATCATTGTGCAAACTTATTTTTTTTTTTTTAATAAGCCAACTACCACAAACAGTTCTGTGTTTTCAATCAGCTGTAAGCTGATAGAAGCCTTGTCACACTCCATCTCTGGAGCAGATAAAGGACAATCCAAGCAGGCATTAATATAATGTATTTATATTCATAAATATGATTTGCTAAAACTCTCCACTGAATTAAACTCCTTGTCCAAAGAAGACTGAATGGGCTGGCCTATCAGGAGCTAATTTTTGCCAGAACAACGTTAAGACAGTGAAAGGAACCTGTACTTTGATTTAGATGCTGTGTTCACATACTGTCACCAAAGTGTTTTAGGGACAGAAAAATCTCATGCTAAGTAACAAACAAGAAGCTTGAAAGGACTTTAGGAGAAAGTTATTTTTGCAGATGTGTACAAGGCCAATATCTATGAAAATCATGAACACTTGCAGCATACTTTGCTTGGCCTGTAGCAGATATGTCCAGTGGCAGTGAGGTGGCAATCAAGACCCATAAAACCCAGGAAAGCAAAATGCTACTTGTGGGTCTTATATTACTGAGGTTCCACTCACTGCAGACTCTTCCAAAAAGAGCCTGAGAACGAGCTGGAGAAGCAGTGTCTAGATTGTGCTTAGGGGCTGAAATAAGCTGCATGCTTCAAAGTTCTGGTCCTGGCCTAGCCCAGCCTGGTATGAGGTGCTCCATCAAATTCAGAGTTTGGTGGTTTATAGCATCAAGTGTAGATTTAATAGCAATATATTCAAGGCAAAGTTACATCATCCATATAAAAGGATACTCAGGTGAGGTGCCTGCAGCCTGAATTTCTCAGGTAAAGTGTGCTCCAAATTAAACCTGCAGTAAAGCACTCAGAAGCAAATATTTACTACAGTAGGAGATAATTTTGTGATTTAAACCTAGCATCAAGTTCCCAACCAGGTACACACACGTTGCAGGTCAGAACTCCTGAAGAGCTGATGAGTTCTCCAGCTGTTTGTGCACTAACAGTCTGTTGTTATTTACTTACAAGACAAGAATAATTTAGGATACAGAAAACTCTTCTCACTGTCTTTGCAACAAAACCCCAGGTGTGTTTAATATGTTTTGTGAAAGCTGACAGCCAGTCCCCCATGCAGTTCTTAGGTTGCTGCTGAAATATCTTTGCAGGGCATTGTTGATGCCTTAGGATTTTAGTTTTTATATTTTTCATGTATTTGTAATCCTGCAATTCTTTAGTGTATAACTCTAAACTCCATCCACAGTGTGAGCTGCTGCTTTCCCATTTTGGTCAGACACAACAATTCCTCTCCAGGCCTGGGAATCAAGGACACCTCACTGTCTCAGGCCC
>JANRGV010000002.1:3110489-3126032 GCA_024734035.1 Alethe castanea | reverse complement strand
AATTCCTCTCCAGACCTGGGAATCAAGGACACCTCACTGTCTCAGGCCCTGAGAGATGGAAACAAAAGTGAGTTGAGGGGAGCAAACTTGGGGTAAATGACTTCATTACCTGAAGATGTAATTGGAAGATTAACCCTCAATGTGCAAATGGACCAAACTTATAAAGGTGTGAAAAACTGTGACCTGTCATCCGTTTTTAGGTGTAGGCCCTGGGGGGGACAGCTTCGTCTGTCTGAAATGTACCTGAAAGGTCTTCAATAAAACTGAAGAACTGCTTTTTTATTCCCTTAATTTTGTCTGGCCTCTGTTTTTAGGTAGCTCAAAAAGGCATCATTTTGACTGAGTGCCTTTCAAAGGCAAGAAATCCCTTCCTTTAGAGCCTGATTCAAAGCCAGCCAAAATCAAGAGAGAGAACCTGAGAGGAGCTTTGCATCAGGCACCCTCTGCCATCCCAGATGGTGTGAGGGAGAAATAGATGCAAACTGAGAGTTTTGAGCAGCTTTTCACATTTCTTTCTTGAATATGCTAGGGAATAATTACAGTCTGAGACAACTCCTTTTTCTGCTTGATGTGGATTTAAAAAGAGCTTTTTATTAATGCAGCCTCCTGTTTAATGGGCAGTGCAAAACTTCTTTGTATTCTAGAAACTTGCCTATCCAAAAGATGTGTCTACATTCTCTAGTACCAGGAGACAACTGCAAAGAGGTGAACTTTGGTGATGCCTGAGTATCTCAGCAGCTTCCTCTGTTCTGCAGAAGAACTTGAGTTGATTCAGCATTTAATTTAAAAGTCTAATTTGTCATACATTGGTAACAAAGTTTACTAAGAGTGCCAGTAGTTAGTCTTACAAAATTTGCAGTCTGTTGAATGTAAAAATATTGCAGCACTGATATTTCCAGTGCAGGTGAAAACCTTGTGTCCTTGGGAGATACTCTGACTTTATCATTCTGAAGCCAAAAAAATTAGGTATAGTATATTCAGGCCAGTGATGGTATGTCTTTCTGGATCTTGAAAGTCAGAAAGTTTAAGGCAAATATTTAAAATAAGATCTACCTTTTATTTTACCATTATATTTGAGCACAGTGAGCACCCTTTGTAGAATGCCAGAAGAGTCCCTTTGCTCTTTTATAGTATAAAGGCAAATGGAAGTACAAAAACTGGAAACTGGAAACCTAAAATGCAATATATTACATTTCAGATTTTCCAACACCAATTATTTAGCTTTTAATATTTCAAATAAAGCACGCTTGCAAAAAAGCACCATCTTGCAAAAGTAATATTGATAAATATATTCAATTCAAGGTTAGTTTAGCCACAAACACTTTGATTAATTTATCAGAAACACATTGGTGTGGTGGTAAGAACTTATCCTATTATTGAGCAGTCATAGAAAATTTAGGTGTTTTCTGTGATTGTTTACCTAAAGCTTGCCTATTAATATTAAAAATTCAGTATGATGCAGTCACAGTACAAAACCAATTTGAATTTTTTATAACCTGCACAAAAACCTACTGCAGTTTGTGCTTGACTAGTGTAGAATGAGGCATGAACTGAAATCCAGCTGTGACTGTTTCGATTTTCATTCATTGTTAAGTTGCATATCCAATTCAACCCATCCTTTACTGTATGTCAATCTATCCCAGAAAACCCCATTGCATTCCACTTTTAAACACTACCTGTGCAAAGGTGGCAAAAGCAGAGACTTTTCTCTTTGGAATGTGGCTCCAATAAAGCACATGACATGCAGTTAAAAACCCCCTGCAACCCTGAGAACAACGCAACTGCCAGAACAGGAAAATCCTTCATGATTGCAGCAAATAGCTTGAATGTATTTTTATTTTGAATTTAGCAAGTCAAAACAGATCATGCCACTACACAGATTTGGTTCTATAGTTTCTCTGGTAGCTGAGACAATTTCCAGATGAAGGAAGGATGATTATGGAATTGTTTAGGTTGGAAAAGCCACTCTGTGCCCAGCCAGTAACTCTGCAGAGGCTTGTTGTGACCCCGGGGCAGGACCTGGCATTTCAGCTTATTGCACTTCATGCCATTGGCCTGGGCTTATGGATCCAGGCTGCCCAGATCCCTGTGCAGGGCTTTCCTGCCCTCCAGCAGGTGGGCACTGAGCCAGCTTGGAGTCATCTGTACACTGACTGAGGGCTTGTCTGGACCATGGACAAAGATTTTACACACAGCTGACCCCAATCCTGAGCCCTGGGGATCCTCACTTGTGACCAGCCCCAGCTGGATGTAACCATCCCCTCTCTGGGCTCTGCCATCCAGACAGTTTTTAGCCAGTGAAAAGTGCTGCTGCCCAAGGCAAGGGCTGCCAGCTTTTCCAGGAGGATGCTGTGGGAGTCAGTATCAAAGGTGTTGCTGAGTCCAGGGCAATATCCCCAGCTTTTCCCTCATCTACTAAGTGGGTGTCTGTTGTTAGGATACTGCTGGGAGCCAAGAAAGCAGCCCTTTCTCAGGCTGCTCAAGGACAAGAAATTATAATGATGATTAAACATCTCTTGGAGATGTGAGAGACGTGATGTTTTGCAAAAAGCATGTTTTCAAAGAAGTGTTGCCTTCTTGGACCAATGAGCCTTTTCTATTTTGTATTGCACGAACTACTCTATATAAGTGCAGCGTTTCTTCATTTCTTCAAATAAAGCTCTCTTTTGCTCCTTCATTACACAAATGCAACAGGTGTCCTTGTCAGAGAAGGAGACCAGGCTGCTCAAGCCCACCTGCACATCATGAACCTATGCTGTGTGGGCCTGATCCCTTCCAGGTGCTGTCTGATGGCCCCCAACATGGTTTGCTCCATGACATTCCCCAGCACCCAGATCAGACTGACAGGTCTGAAGTTCCTGGGATTGTCATTCCCACACTTCTTGTAGATGGGCATCACATTTGCTAAGCTCCAGGCAGCTGGGACCTCACCACTGCTGGTAAATGACTGAATGTATCTTGTCTGTGTTTTCTCTCCATGTGCTGTAAAGTGCTTGCCCTGTTTTCCTCTGCTCTGGAAATGTCTGTCTGTCCTGAGACTGCAAGGAGCATCTCTGTCAGTGTGGCTGCACTTCCTGCTCAGCTGTGCAATGTGTTCCAAATCACCTCCTGACACTGGCATCTCGGGGAAAACCACCAAAGTTGTATAAATGAAATATTCAAAGTGCATATTTATGCTGAAGTGTTTGGCTTTACTGCCTGCCCATGTGCTGTGTATGTGTAAGGGTTGGCTATAAATGCCACTTGAGACAGGCTCACACTGTCCTGTTTAGGTGACTCTTTTTTTCTCTAAGAACAGCAGGCTTGTGGTACTTCCATGTTTCTGTTTGGGACTAAATGTAGTGGGAGGTTGAACAGGAAGCAGAACATTCTCACCTCACAAAAATCAGGGCTGGAGCTGTGTTTGATTAGGGATTATATTGATTATATCTAGTGCTATTGATTTATCTAATACTATTAGGGATATACTAATACTATACTATTAGGGATATACTAATACTATACTATTAGGGATATACTAACATCTAATACTATTAGAGATGTACTATTAGGGATATACTAATACTATACTATTAGGGATATACTAATATCTAATACTATTAGGGATGTACTAATATACTATTAGTGATATGATAATATCTAATACTGTTATGGATATACTAATACTATACTATTAGGGATGTGCAGAGCCTGTCATTTCAGTGGCTTGGATGTTGACTTGAAAGCAAACCTCACTTATCTTAATGTTGACAGCCACTAAGGTCAGAATGCAATCTGTCATTACAGAGTGGTTGTTCTTTGTAATCATGCTATTTATCCTGAAGGACCTGGAAAGACATCTATACTTTGCAATCCCTATCTCTCAGGAATTATGATGTCTTGTTGAAGTTGCTTTCCTAGATAACTATCTAGCTGTTTTCTGCTGGTCCCTGTTTGTGTTTTTTTCCTCTTCCAGTCGTGATCTTTTAGTGTCTTGCCTGATGAAATCAGTTTGAGGTAATTTCAGCCAACTCTCTACAGACCCTGCATTCTGGGTCAGCTCCCAGCTTTGTTTCCTTTTTATAGGCTGAAAATGCTCTGGCTACCAACCAACATGTGACAAAGCTGAACATGTCAAAAGAGGCATCAGCATTTGAAAAATATTGCTCCTATGAAGAAAGTAGAAATGAGGGCTCTTAAAGCAGTAGAAATCTAGTCCTTGATAGTGCAATCTGTGCCTTTATCAGCTTCTCCAGATGCTCCCTTTATGTGATTCAAGGAAGAACCTGTGCCATTTGTATTCCTGTCATTTGTGTTATGCTTCTTTTTGCAGAGAAAGGTAAGAGTGTCATCCAAAACAAAGCAGAAGCTTGAACTCACCTCTGCAAAGCTCTTTAAGATGAGAAACTTCCCTCAGAGCAAATTAACTGGTAGATACAGAGTGGAAATCTTTCACTTATTCGGATCATCAGGATGAGAGTATGTTTATTGCTGTTTATTATGTACAGTGTGTGTATGTGTATAAATATATATTGAAGAAAAAAAATTAAATTAACTTATAAAACTAGTTAGGAAAAGTTTTTTTCAAAATCTTTGCTGAACCTCTGAAGTGAATTTCAGGTTGAAATTTTGTTTGGGTGTTTGCATTTATCACATCATCCAGTTCCTGGTGAAGGAAAACAGTGGAAGGAAATACTTCAAAAAAGGAGAGAAAAAATTACAAAAGAAATCGAATGTAAATTTATATAAAAAAGTTTAGAAAGCACAATGTTCTTTGAAAAGCATGAAGGTTTTAACCAGAATGTGTGATTAAAAACTGAGTCAATCATGTTTTTTCATTAAAAATGTAGGCATTTGGGCCAGTTCCCATTTTAGCATCAAGCATGTAAATATGCCATTAAGAAATGCTTTCAGTCTAGCATTTGCATTTCCAGAAATAGTGCTTAAGAATCCTAATTTCTTGTAATTTGTGGTGAAAATCTTATGACTGATTCTTTTTCACAGGCATTAGGGAGATGTTTTTACCAGTGAATTCCTGGACTGGCAGTTAATGTGGAAACATACTTAGCTCTTCAGCAGATGCAGTTTAAATGTGTGACCTCTTCCCCAACCTTTTAAGGATTGAATTTTTTTTTTCCTCCAACGAAATCATAAACAATAATAAAAATATTTATGGCTGTCTACTGAGATTTTTCAGAGCCTATTTGAATAGAGGAGGAAGCAGGATAAGGGAAGGAATTCTGAGCAGAGATCAGTGCTGCCAGAATCTTCACAAATGTGTTTATAAGGCAGGGAAGAAGGCTGCTTCTCCCAAGGCTGAGAGGAATAAGTCACTGACGTGGGAGGCATAGTGTCATCCTAGAAAAGAGAAACTCTTCTCCTTTGCACCCAAGCCAGCTGCTTAGTGGGTTAAATAATGCTTTCAGATGCATTATTTGTGATACATCATTATTTCAGATACATTGGTGTGCTGCAAACATCCTCAGGTCTTCATGTTCGACCACATCAATCACTGTGGTGTCTATACAGGGCTTCACTCCCCTGTCACACACACAGGACAGATGTGAAAAAACCCCCAAAACCCCCATGTTTGCTGATATTCTTCTGTTGGTTCTGGGTTTGAAGCACGTGAAGGTGTGTTTCTATCTACAAAGAAAAATGCTTATGTTTATAACCATTTCTTGGTTTCACCTTAAACATCAAATAACCTGTAAAAAAAGCTCTAGCAAAATGCTTTCATGCAACTGGAAACCTGTAAAAATGTAATTTGGAATATACTTGATACTTACCTTTCTTCCTAGAGTTTGGTTAGGAATTCTCTAAGACTTGGACCTTGGAAGGGAAGAACATGACATGGTCATGTTCAGTTTTGTTGCTGCCTTTCACAGAGGACTTCAGGGCTATTGTGAGGACTGGCAATCAAACCCTTGTTCATTTCCTTGCTCACTGCTTCTCTGTGGCTGCATTTTATTTTCAGGATGGAACTTCCATTTGTCTCTTCTCTTTTATATTTCAAATTTTCTCTTCATTTGTCCCATCATTTCTCTGGCATTGAATTTCAATATTCAAGGGAGATTGAAATTAGAAAGGGTCTTAAGATTATAAAATGTCCTGTAAAAGTAATTTTCACTTGTCACTTGATCCAAATTTTTAGAGCATAAGCTGAGTCGGGTACTGTCTTTTCTATGCCATCCTAAATTTATATTCAGTGCTGGAACAGGATCTTCACCAGAGGCAGGAAGAGGTATTGGCCATTAAAAAGTAATATTATAGTGCACTAGAAAAGGTTATATGAGGAGCCCCTGATTTAAATGGGAGTAGATGAGCTTCCTCTTTTATTTACAGCACTGTAATTATGGAAAGGAATTTTTTTCAAACAGTTATATTTCTTCTACTACTACTTTTACCATCCTGACCACCTATTGGCCATTGTACTCTCAGTGTAATCTGTATGATGTAGAGCACAACTGACTGTCATTCCAGGATAGTAGTTGGAAGGCAAATAAATTCCACTAAAAAAATCCTCTCTGCTGTCACAAAGCATCGTGATCCACAGACAGAAAGCAGAGAAATAGAAATTTTAAATTTAATATGTTTGAAATTTTAAGCTGAGGTTTTTTTTCACCTATTAAGAGTCATTTAATCAAGCTCTTTCCCACAGCAAATTAGTTCTGTGAAACTCTTGCAAGGGGATCCGTGATGTACTTGGATTCTGTACTCTTAGATTAGTGCTTTTTTAACTTCCATAACTACTTAATAAAGGGCAACTTTTTGAAGCTATGCTCATTGAAGCCAAATTGCTGTCCAGCATTGATTCAAAACAATTCTCAACTCCACTTTCCTATCTCAGGCCTCAGAATTTTCCACACCTTCTTCACCTGCAGTCTACTTGTAGAAAATAACCATCGGGTTGGATCTTTATTGTGGTGTTTTTACCTGAACAAGCTTCTTCCAGGTTATTAACCTGGGATAATGGATCAGAATACAATAATGGGCCCCAGGGCACATCACAACAAGGCAATTGCAGTACTGAGTCATTGCCACATTTGGCAAGGTGATGAATAGAAATAATATTCTGAAAAATGTGTGCACTTTGGATTTAGCACAGAGAATGTGTCTGGGAAAGAGCCATTCTTCTGTTGTGGCAATTCTGCACCTGTTTCAAAGGGTATAAAAGTGTTTGTGTATGAGCTGTGTAACCTCAAGGAAGAAAAACACCACCAGTGGTTTTTCTCGATATCCAATCTAATCAAAGGATATTTTGGCAGATTTAGAAATGCTATTTCCTGTTTGGCTTCCCTCCAGTGTTATTTCTAAGGATGGATGTGAGGGAGTCAGTTAAGATGAAGGGGTAACTATTCCAGTAGACTGTAACCACACAATTCCAAAGCATTCTCAGTAAATCAATCCTCTTATTAAAACAAGGCATGGAAAATGTTCTCTCCATTATCCTGGCAAGCAGCACTGAAGCACCCTTTCCTGAGTGGTAGCTGTACCTTGAGGCTCCTTTTTCTGAGCTCCAAATGCCCAGATTTGGTTGACAATCTGTAGCCTTCCCAATGAGTCCTCCTCCTTCAAACTGCTTTTGAAAGTTAATATTTATGTACTCCACAATTTATCTTCAACCTACCTGGTTCTGCCCTAGATTTCTGAGTAGAACACTAGTGCTAACTGGCCAGAATAAGCCAATAGTGCTCTCCCAAAGCTCAGGCTGCCCTAAAGCACTGACTTACAACAAATGATGGGGGGAAAACACTTGGCAAACACGCCCAAAGAAAATACAGCAGATGAGTAACATAAAGTAGGTCTAACACTGAGAGAAAAATGCTCTGAAATACTGCACTGAAACAGCCTACTTCAAAAGACTAATCCCTTGAGATGGACTTTGTATGACAGATTATAAAAACCATTCTTTAATGTTATCTCTGGGAAACCAAAATATAGCAAATCAGATCAGTGGCTCAGACCTGCCTTAGACTTTGCCCTTTGTGTGAGCTCTGCCTGGCTGTGGGTGCCCAGGACTTGTTTCCTCTTCACAATTGTCTGTAAATTGAAGAGATGCTGCTGGTTTTAGCCTGAATGCAAGCTTGTGCAGGGAGGTGTTGAGTGGAAAGGTGTTTAGGAGGACAGCTGCTGCACACATGTCCAGAACATACCTAGCTGGTGTTGGTGGTTCCCAGTCCCCTGAAACCCATTGGTGAGGCTACAGGGCTGTAACCTGTGGTGCTCATAACTCTGCAGTTTTGTGCACACCTCTGGGAGATATCTGAGACAGCTCATTTAGGGTGTTTCAGACTCACTTTTGTGAGTCTCCATGTCGGTGTCGTTCATTTCTGTCGGAGCAAATTGTCTCCAGGGGGTTTTGCTGCAGTAGGCACGGGAAGTGGACTGCTGGAAAATGGGAAAACTCATTGCTCTGCTGCTGCAGGTAGGCACAGGAGTGTCTTCAGACTGGGAAGAGTCCAAAAGAAACAGCATATTGGAGCCCAAGAGAGCCTGCTGTCCAGCCATCTGTGTTACTTTGGTCTCTTGAAGTTTTCACATCAAGTCAGTCCTGTGCATGTGTGTCCCTGGCTCTGCAGCACCACAGTTTGCATCCAACACAACAAATAACACAGTAAAGCAGAGCCCATTTGCACTTCTGACCTCCCTGGCTCTGAGCTCCCAGGGCTGCTTTACACAGATGACTGTGATTTGGTCTCCTGGAGCTTGGAGGCTCTTGGCTCTTGGAAACTTGAGCTCTGGTCTGCTGTGGGGTTATTCACACTCCTCTGATAAAGGCAGTGTTTTCCAAACCTTGTGGATCTCCTCATCCCCAGAAAGCTGTGAGACAGAGGGCACAAAGGCACAGGTACTCAGCTGCTGCTGTGTCCCAGTGAGCTCTTGGTTGAATGCTAATGTACTACCATTAGGTCCTTTTAGTCAATTTGGTTGGGTTTTTTGGTGTTGGTTATTTTTTTTTTTTTTTCCTTTTCCCTAGGAAGCTTTGACTGTCATGGAAAATCACTATTCCAAAGGGCTTTTCCTGGAGTAATTGTAAATGGCTTGTAAATCAGCAAGAAGAACTCTGCCCTAAAGCAGAGTTTCTCCCTCGAAGTGTGCTTTTCAAAGCAGTTTGCTGACATTTCTCTGATTTGATAGGTCCTGTGGACTCCAGAAAGATGAACACCCCAGGCCAGGGTGCAGGTTGTGAGTGGCACCATCACCCTGCAAAAGTCATGGGAACTCTGTTCCAATGGTGCTTAAACACTTGATAAATAATTAAAATGGTGAGGTGGAAATGCAGTGTCCTCATGGCCAGTAGGTGCTTTGAGCAGCAGGAAATTAAGAGCACCTTACAAGCTGCTGTTTTGCCTAAACAATGGTGGCAGCATTTGTCTTTAACAGGTAGTTGTTGAAAAAGTTACATCACGAACACACACACACGTATAAATTGTTTTAAAAAAAAATTGCATTTAGTTTTGCACTGTCTGGGAAATGAACTTGTGTATTCAGTCTTGAGTTTCTGATGACTGAAACTGGTACTGTGAGGCACAGAAAACTTTGTTATTAAACTATAAATCTTATTTCAATTCCTTATTTGACATTGAATTTGGCCGAAGAATTTGAATTTGGGCTCCAATTCCAGAGATAATATTTTCCTACCTTTTTTCTTCTTTCTAGCTTAAAGAAAGCTATAGAAGTCTCATCATGGAACTGCTTGGGTACAACACATTCTCTTCTGACTGCTGGAGGTGGAGCTCGTGGAGTGCCACAGAATGGTTTTGGCATTGGTAAAGGTGAAAAGGACACAGGGTGACCTGTATGCAAAATTGAGAGATCTGTGGAACCTGAAATACTTCAAACACTCTAATCTCGAATTACAGTGACACTGAAAAATTTCAGTGGAGCAGCTGTGTATTCCACAGCTGCTACACTGATGGATGCATTTTGTTGAATTCTTCAACTTTTAAACTCTGTTTTAATCTCCATGCATCCAAATAACATTATTGGCACCACAGAACAGTGCACATGGAATTTCAAGGCTTGTATTAACCATGCAGAGATGTTCTCTAATTATTTTTTTTACATGAAACAACAGAGGAATAAAACCATTGTGTAAATTAAGCTGATAATGAAATAAGCAACGGTTATTTTTTTCTTAGAGGAATATCTTTCTGAGGGAGTCCAAAAGTAGTGCAGGAATCAGATTTTAACAAGACCGATAGTAAAATAGTTTTTCTTGAAACAAGGGCAAACAGTGCTCTTGTACTGCCAAAATACAGTGGAAAAAAAAGTGCAAATGGCATCTTTCCCTAAAATGCTGGCAGTTTTCCCTGTTCATATTGGGGAAAGCATTCTTTCAGTGGTAGGATTTAGAAAATGCTGATGTTTTTTAATTTATTTTTTTAATAGAGAGAGTAAGAATTTCTTATGTGGTCAGGAGTAAGGTATTGTAATTTCTGTGTCTCCAGGAGCTTGGATTTCTTTCTGTGTGCTTGCATTCCACTATTGGTGCTAATGTGCTGTGCAGGAAGAATTACATTACACAGCTCTGCTGTGCAGCTGGGACTTCCTGGAGGTTTGCATTTTTAAGGTTTTCCCCATCATATTCTGCAACCAAGGCAGCAAATAAACCTTGCAGGTCACATATTGTGGAAAGCAGGAATTAATATCTGTGCCCTGTGGAATCCAGATGGTTCCACATGCCCCAGCACTGTTCAGTTCTGTGCCTATCCCAGTCTGACCTGTTTGACATCTCAGAATTCATCCTTGGGAATACTGCAATATAGCAGGAGGAAAATGAGATGCAGTTAGCAAACTGATAATTGGAAGTAATAAAAGCCTGAAGGAAATGCATAAAACTCTTCCCAATCATGGTATTTATGGGCCCAAACTGTTAGAGAGATATTTATGGGTTTGATGGAAATACAAAACATATGGTATTTTTATCCGGAAATATTCTTTCAATTACACCCTGCATGGATCTCATAAACATCCCTCTTTCATCTAAAAATTCTTCAGTACATTAGGTAAGAAACATCATTCCATTTCGTAAGGGAATGTGGTAAACAAACATCTCATTCTAACAGATGTTGAAGAGTCTTGCAGATTTCCATCAGCAAAAGGAATATTCTATAAGTTTTGGCTCTGGCAGCTCAAAGTAATGCAGCTGTTGGGCCACACATCTTGTATTTTGCTCTTCTATTTGTTATATTGGAGAGTGTGTACAATCAGTATATTTCTTACTGATTTTCATCTGTTAAGCATAAGCATCTTAATCTGCTTTTTATTTTTTCTATGACTAAATCTCTCCTGCTTTGCAAATGTAGCAAAGGCTCATACCTTAATGCTTCCTCAGTTATCTCTGTATAAGAAATTTCTGAGAGCCCCTTCTCCAGTGTTTTAGTCTCTGGAAAACTGTGCTCATAGGAACAGGTCTGGCCTCTCCATTATGCATTATCCATTCCACCTGAAATTTGCTGTTTCACAGCAAGCCAGTGCTAACTAGGCAAGTGACTTCTAGGATCTACAACTGGGCTGTGACATAAGGCTACTGGGAAGGATACTCTAGGAATAGCTGTGAGAGTCAAGTCCAAAGGCAGTTTTGTGCCTCATCTTGGCTTTGAGTGAAGCTTGGTCCCAGCTGTTGCCTCTCTCCCTGCCTTTCCTGGAAGGAGGGAATAGCACTGACTCACAGCTGTCCCTTGGTTGGGAGTGGGAAATATTGTGCAACCTTTGTGCTGAAGTGGAGGTTTCCTGAGGTGGGATTCATAAATTTTGTGCTTGTGTTGGTAGACAGGGAATCAGACCTGGGATTTTTTTATTGGGTTTTTCCTTATTTTTTAAACACCTTGATGAATGTTGGGAAATCATGCTTTGTCTGAGACACTGTGCCTGCGAGAGTTTCCTGAGGGTCAGAAATCTTGCCTGGGCTGAACTGTGATGCAGTGCACACATTGTGCTTGAGCTGTTTGGTGGAAGCCTTGCCATTGCAGCTCTAGACTGGAATAGATGTGTTTGATGAGCCCCTTAAGCATGTCACTATCAGACTTGTCCCACATACTGCCATTTCTTAAGGGAAGTTCCCATCCAGCCTCACTTGCCATGACTGCACCTTGATTCCATCAGCCCCTCAACTTTCCTGCACAAAAGTGAGTCTGTCAGGCATGCCTAATCTTAAAACAAAATCAACTATTTCTGTTGTCTTATCTGTATTTGCCATGTTGATTTGTCTTGTTGAAATATTGGACATGCTTATCTCTGCCCAGGAGGGTTTGTAGGAAGATGTAAGCCCATGGGATGGCTTATGAAAGTTACAGCTTTGGTACTTGCCCCAGGCTTTAAAGCCCCTTTTAAAAGTTTCCTTCCCACATTTTCCATCTTTTTTTCAGCTTTAGTCTCCCATCTGTCTCCTGGTTTGACTTCAGTATTATAGAACACCTCTTTTTTCTGGGTCTTTGAAGTTACAGGATTTCCCTCAGTGTCCTTCAGGATCCCTGATGCCCATAAGGGCTGCACACAGTTAAAGCAAGTGTCACAACATGTCACTTTTTTCTTTCTCAGCTCCTTCTCTTTGTTCAGTTTATCCTGTAATGTGCTGGGGAGAGAAGTGTCTACTTTGGAGTTGTTTGTTTTTGTTGTTCGTTTTTGATTTTAAATTGCAGCACAGTCTGAGTTGGTGAAAAGCACAATTCTTCCCATCTTGATCCTTACTGGATTCCTGTAGGGAAGGTGAAATTTATTGGCATGTCTAATGGGTGTGTCTGCATGGCTACATCTTGAGTGCAGATTGTGTCTCCCATTCAGAATCTCCTGGCATGGTACTTCTCTGTATTCAAAAGGCTAACAACAGAGAAACAATATAATTGGATGGGAAAATATGTTCTCTTAGAGTCAGGGAGCACTAGAGGAGCTAATTTTCCTGATTCTCTGACACACGGATCACTGATCACTGTATATAAATTATTCAGATGTTAAAAGGATCACAGTTGTAAATACAAAAGGAGTTTGTAGCAATAATCATAACAAACCAATGCTGCTAAATTACTGAAACAAATTATTTATGTCATTTTCCTGCAATTTTTTCTGTTTGACCTTTAAACTCTGCAATATGCTATGGGTGTAGAGTACCGAGGTAGGAGGGGAAGCCACGTGGCAGAGGGTTTTCTGGGAACTCTCCCAAAACACAGCAGAACAGTGGGCAGGAGGTACCAGCAGGGCTTGTGGCTCCTCATCAACCTGTGCATGAATGATATTTCTGAATCTTCCATCCTCCAAGCATGAGCACTGCTTTAAAAACATTTGAAGTGACTTTGGGGGACGGTCACTGCTGAGCTCAAAGCCACACTGTTAAAACCCAGCTGAAGTGACAAGGAGGAGTATAAAGGATACTCAAGGGCTGATTGACCCTGGGTTTGGAGTGATGACAGGTATGTGACGAGTTGGGCTGGTTTAGTTGGGAGAAAGTTCTCTGTCCAATGCTGTGTTAAGCCCTGGCCCTCTGTCCCAGCTGCCTGCTCTGTGCTGTATGACTACAGACTAGAGTCTGGCAGCAGATAGAAATATTGATGGGAGAGCTTTTTTTTTCTGAAGAGGTAAACTGAGGACCCTGTGAAGATCTTGGGATGCACTTAGAACTTAGTAACACACAGGATAAAAGTCAAATTTTCTTCCCTATGAATAATAAATTCATCCTCATAGCAGGTGAGAACCATCTTTCCTCATTCATGCTTACAAAGATCCTACTTCCAAGTAGTGATGCAGCCTGTTGTTTAACTTTTTCAGGTTGAAGAAGTCCCCTGGTGAGACAGTTTTGTGAAGATGGTGTCAATGGATGCAGCTTCAGCATTTCCTCTTTTACGTGTGAATTAATGCTGTGGAAAAACAGGGAAGGGCGTTACTGCTCACACTTGGGTGCCTGTGCAATGCTGGTCCAGCCAGCTGCCTTACAGGCTGTGCAGCAAGCTGCTCTACCCTAAAAAGCCTGACAGCATCCTTTTCCAGGATTTGATCACAGCAGCATCATCTTGGGAGATGCTTCATTTCATATATGTGAAACCCTGCTGGGAAGCCTGGGAGCTCCTGGGAGCAGAAGCCCCATGTCAGGCCCTGGTATAAGCTATTATCTCACATCAACTTCCACACCTAGAGGTGTCAGAGAACTGTGAAACCACTTTTGGAAAGGAGGAACGATGTCTTTAGGGGACCAACACTTGAAAAAAATATTGCAATTTCAGTATCTGGTTTCTAGATAAAGACAGACGACTCTTCTGCAGCCACTGCTGCGCTCCTCTATGGAAGATGATAGGCTACCTTCACCCTAATATCAAGCAACATGCAATTCTTGGGATAAAAAACAAATCCTTTGAAAATCTCTTGTTCTTGCCAGTTTCCACTAAATCATTCATCCATCGCAAGCAGACGAAATATTGGAATGCCACAGCCTGCTTTGGTCAGTTTAAGGGAATAATGCAGCTACCTTGTGGCTGTGCAGTATTTGTTTGGGGCAGCTGAACTAAGCAAATAACAAAATTGTGCAAGCAAATCCCTCCTCCCTCTAACTCCAAAACCTGTAGTGGTAATGCACCAAGGGTTGGCTTGACCCATTTTAATCTAAGAGCAGAACTCCTGCCAAATTTGAGGATAAGCATGACAACCTTTACACTGATTTATCAGAGTGAAAGGGGAGTTGCATTAGTAGTTTTGGAATTTATTGTAGTGGATAAATGGCATTTCCATCAGCAAAAGAATGAGAAAGTTGATTTATAACAGATAACTCAAATAATTTCTCAATTTCCATATTAATAGAAAAGTGGTACTTCCATTTTTGCTATTATCCCCATATGTGCCATCTTCTTATAAATATGGAAATTTGGCAATTATCTGAGAAGTACTTTATTTTCAAATTATACCATAGAAATTAATGAATGGATTTTTTTTTTAATTTTTTTTTTTACTATCGCATTTTTAAGTGTTTTATTGGAATTGGACTATGGTATTGAAAGATAAACTCTGCTTGGCAACGTTTGATACTGTATCTAAAACTAGATGCCTGCTAATTGGTTGATTTTCCTTTAACCAAAAGCACAGAACTGAGCCATACTCAGATTAGATGCTATCGATTTGTTTCCTTCTGTTTTATGACTTTCAGGACAACCTGCTGAATAGGAACCTGCAAAAGATATATTGCTCCTGGAAAATGAATCCAGTAAATAGCATTGATGGTGAATAAAACTAATGCTAAAACTCTTATCTCAGCAGCACTATGTGGTGACAGGGTAAATATTAACTCCTTCATGAATGAGTCCTTCCATACATGCTGGTGGTCTGGAAATGGGGTAGTGCCATAAGGAAGGAAAAAGCCTTGGAGTATCATGCAGGACACATTAGAACTTGTCTTGGGTTGCAATACAGGATGTGACCAGGGGTTTGTATTCTATCACCATCTGTTAAAACCAGGTGGGGCAGTGTTCTTTATCTTTTCCACAACTCATCCTTCCTCCATGGAGATATCTCCTGTTAATGGCCATTGAGTCCCAGTGCATGACTGATAAAATTACATCATCCCACTGGGAGATGCTC
>JANRGV010000002.1:3089465-3110187 GCA_024734035.1 Alethe castanea | reverse complement strand
AATGTTCCTAGTAAAGAACTGTTATTCCTATCCCCATATCTTTTCCTGAGAGCCCATTAATTTCAATATTATAATAATTTGAAGGGAGGGGGTTTATATTCCCCATTTCAAGAGAGGTTCCTGCCTTTCTTAGCAGACACTTGTCTTTCAAACCAAGACAAACATGATGGATAGTAGTGCACCTGGAAGAAGAAGAAATGTCTGGAATTCAGGTCGTTCAGATGGATAATTGCCCTGCTAGGGGTTTGATTATATATTATACATATATAATCACACAGCTTTTAACCTGTGGGCAGATTGACACAAGAGTTTTCTGTCATTTTGGGGCTCACCAGAGACATTCAGCTGTTGCACATTACCAAATCTCCTTTGAGTCATTCCTTAGTATTGATGCAGAGTGAAAGTTATGGAAATGGGTTTATTTCTAGTGAAAAAGCAAACTTCCTCCCTTGTACAAAAGGCATCAGAGCAGTTACCTGCTGATGGGACTTTCCTCAGTGGAGTTCTGAATCAAGTCAGCCAGTGAGAATTGGCCAGTGAAAGTTCTTATTTCTATAAAGATGCCTATACCTGAGGAGTCATGGTTGTCTTAAATTCTGTATCTAGGAGCTTTCATGATGAGAAGTTAAAACCTCCCCCTAGATATCTCACTTTGATTTCTTTTCTAAGTGCAATGTTCAGCTCAGGGAAAATAGCTTTCAGAGGAAAGCACCATTTACTGGGAGAAGCCTTATTCCTCACGAGTAGAACACCTTAAAAAAGTGCTTTCATTTGATCTTTTAGTTAGATGTTAGACACTTTATACTGCCTTATATTTACATGGAAGATTAGCAGTCTGTGTATCACAGAATTATTTCACTTGAAAAGTTGATGTATATGACATTACTCTATGCCTTTTTCTCCACTTAAACATGAGAAATTTCTTGTGAGATGCCCACGTACTTTTCTTATTGCAAGCATTGCTGAAGGATTAAGTGATGGCTCATTTCATGTAACACCTCTGTATGTGAATTGATAGCAGGAGAGCTGAGGCACAGGGTTTAGTACACCTTGTTCAAATTTGGAGCAAGTGTCTTAACACGGCAGGGGGAAATGTTTTGGGGTTTTTTGTAAATTTTCTGTATCAAAAAAGTATTTTGTGTGTAGATATCAGTAGAGGCTGAGAGTGCAGTGACTGGGATGGCCTTCACTGTGAAAAACATGGAGGAAATAGATCATTAGACATGGACATTGTGTTAATAAGGAAAACAGTTTAGAAAAGGATTTGGCATCTTTAGGTATAAGAATGTAGTGATGGTCCAAAGTTAATAACCAAAGCACTGATTTTTACCAGAGTGAAAGTGGCACCGATCTGAATGTCAAGAAGGTCTGGCTTTCTCAGAATGTTCTTTCTGCATCATTTGTAGGATGAATGCTTTGCTTTTTGTCTTTGTGTGGTTGAAAAATGCCCCACTCCCTGAGCTGTGAATCCTGCTGTGGGGAAAAGCCTCATATGGAATGTCAGGGACTGAAACTGCTCCCATTTACAGCACTGGCCACTCCAATCTTCACAATGATTTCATCAGCCTCACTTGGGAAAACAGGTGATGTTTGACTCACCTGGGCAAATTGATATTTCAGAGCTGGCTTCAGCAATCTTTCTGTGGCTTGACAGTTGGTCTGCAGCACATGAAACAGAGTAAACACTCTTTCATATTTGAAATTGGAAGCAGGCACCTTGAAGCATATCCTGAGTGTGCTTCTGTTCCATATGGAATTATGAGACAAGATTTATTTTTTTAATGTTTCTGTGGCCTTCCTGTTAAAATGTAAACTCAGTCTGGGGCTCTGGGAAGTACAGAGCTTGGATGCAACAATAGTTACACAGTTCTGGGAATTTTGCTGCAGCGGATGTCCTGATACATTTTTAAGGAGTCTATCTTCCTTTCAAGCTCAGCCACTTTTATCCATTAATATTTTCTATGCACCTGATGGAAATCGTCTTTCCATCCTGTTCAGCTGTGTTTTAATCAGGCTCAGGATATTTCTTCTGAGGAGCTGGGAGTTTCAGCTGTGAAGAGGATGTTTTGTTCCACACAGAATGACAGAACAAGTAAACAGCGAAAATGGAAGGATTATTGAATGCATTTGGTTTTCAAACATGTCGTTGTCACTACCATGCACTATTGCTTTTTGCTGCCTCCCTCTTGAGATAAAAATGGGTTTAGTCCTTGAATTTATGGAGTTCAATTCTTCCTTTGCAGATTCACAGCCTATAGACTCGGCCTTTGTCTGGTTTTTCAAATAGAAGTGATTTGCATGTTTCTTCCATTTTCACTCTGCTGCAGAAGCATCTGTCCACAGGCTGAAGGCTTTACCTGAACTGAATGCATGCAATGCTACTTCACCTGGCTTCAGGGCAGGCTTTTCCTTTGATTCAGCACTAGTTAATTAGTTGGTTTGCTTGGACTTCATTTAGGGATGATGGCATGGTGTGGGTGAAGGTATTGCAGTCTTCCATAGGTCACGAGTTCCAGCTCTGAGAGTTTTTCCAGATGACATCCTGGGCTGAGGAAAAAGAACATTCACTAATTACCTGGCAGCTTTCTCAGTCTCTGCAGTGGAGTTCACACATTGCTGCTCTGCTCAGTCAGACCTTTTGGCCTGGGAGGCTCCTTTCCTTTGGGAGTGATTAAATGTAGCTGTTTGGAAGGAGATGGGAAAGACTAAACCAGCACTCTTCGGTCTTTTGCACACTGGGCAAACAGATCAGTATCCAAAGGGACTTCTCCATAGGGACAGCGCTGTCCCCATTCTGAATTGGCTTGTGACTCCACAGTAGGTTGTACACAGGCACAGGCTGGGACAGGTATTCAGGGAATTAATAGAGAGAATGAAGGGGCAAAGGCAGCAGTTGCTTAAGGGTGCTGTTTCAACAACTTGGCTGCTGGAGATTGGCTTTCTCTGCAGAGTTTATTAGAATTAAGCCTTTTTGTACTAGCAGCTTGATACACCCTTGCTGGATTTTCAACTTGAAACTAGAGAAAAGAAATGGTTCCTCAAACCTAGGGCTCTCCCCCTTATTGCCAGTGATCACACAGGCTTTTTGTTCCATGCCAGAGACCTGGAAGAGATTGCAGCTGGG
Organism: Alethe castanea; assembly: GCA_024734035.1. Taxonomy (NCBI): domain Eukaryota; kingdom Metazoa; phylum Chordata; class Aves; order Passeriformes; family Muscicapidae; genus Alethe; species Alethe castanea. Next base: position 3,107,063 of record JANRGV010000002.1, on the reverse strand, counting down.
ATGCATACAATTCAACTGGACATGTGCTGTTGATGCAAAGCTTTCTGCTTTTGTCCTCACATCTCTGGATTTACACTGGCTTCTGCTAATGAGACTTAAAAGGAATAAGAACTGACCTCAAATTGAGACTGGGCTATTCCTGCAGAGCCATCCAAACTGTTTATTATATTGATCAGTTAAGCCCCATGAATTCTTCAAGTTAGTCAATGATGTGAACTGACAAGTTAAATTATTACAGTGAAAGCCCTGCTGTGCTAACTTAATTTATGTTGTAGGGCCTCAAAACAGATTTTTATCTGACTGCATCATTTTTTTTTCTTTTCTTTTAGACTAAAGTGAGAATTTTCCTTTTGAAAAACAGAGGTTTTTTTGTGAGGATAAATCACATCAAGTCAGCTCTCCACTGAAACTACAAATAATGCTGGTTTTATTTAAAATTCAATAATACAGGCATCTGGGGCTATAAATGCTTTCTACAAGTTGTGTGGGCCTTGGGAAGATCCAGACAACTTGCATCTGTATTGCATTGTTACCTTAGCTGACTTGAGATATCTGGATTAGGGGCATGCTATTGATGTGAATGAGAAATTGGAGAGGAAAACCTCATGTGGAAGAGACACAAAACTTGTGGATTCTGATGGGTACAGCCCTGGGGAAGAAGAGGGAAAGTGCTTTCTGCAGTGCTGCAGTCAGCTCTCCACTCCTCACTCAGGGCTCAGAGCCATGGAAATGCTGCTGGAATGCTGTGCCCAGTCAGCCTGAAGTGTGGGACACAGTTGTGTACTCACAAAGCAACCTCAAAGGAGCTTTGGTGTCATGGCAATGAAGCTGATGACAGCCTGGAAAAAAAGGAAAATGAAATGGATTTTTGCCTCTTTACTGTATACTCATATAAGCCCTCAAGTGAGACAGCTTAAGGAAAAAAATTGCTGCCTTGCAGAAAAGGAGGAAAAACTAGTTTTGGCAGGTTTCCTTTGCATATAGCTTGCCCTGGTGTGTTACTGCATAATATCTTCCTGCTGTTGTGTTGCATTTCTTTGGAACAAAGAAGTGAATTTCATATGGTGCCTGCAAATGTATTTATGAGGAATCAGGGTTAAAAACAGTGATAAAAAAAGTATTTCTAAGCTGATAGTGGATTGTGGGCACTGGACTTGCTCTGGTTGGATAAGGAGCAAAGGCTCCATCCATGCTTTCCTTGCAATCTTCACTTGTGGGATGAGCTGCCACAATCTGTAACTCTGGACTAGGTGCTCATTTTTGGGGATTGCTGGACCATGGCACACTGGCAGATAGAGGTGATTATCCAATTATTGCAAGGACAAAATAGCCATTAATTATATGATTATTAGTGCAGCTATTAGTAGTTTGAACTGATTTGCTTGACTCCTCATGGTGTATTTGTTTCACTCATTTCATATTTATGAGGATTTTATAAAACAAAAGAGATCTGCAGCTTCAGATTTAACTACTTAAATATTATTGTCTTGGCAAATGACCCTTTCCAAAATGCAAATATCTAAAATTTGTGAAGAGCAAGATTTTTAGGTTAAAGTATGAGTCAGTGATGCTGATTTATAAGAAATCTGGGAATTAAATCCTAGATTTTAATGGATGTTTGTTTTTCTTTTCCAAGGATGTTGTCTTGCAGTGCAATCTCCATGCATGCAGTGTCCAGCCCTTCACCAACAGATGCCATGAAGCTGAAGTTCACCAGGAAGATGTCCCAGCTTCAAACCCACAGCACCAGGCAGCAGAGCTGCTTGAACATCCTGTACAAATATCAAAGCCTCTTAAAGCCAAGTGGATGCTTTTATTGCAATTTTCCCAGTATATGCACCTTATATTCCTGTGGGTTTTTTTCCTACTGTAATTATCCTACTCAGCAATATAATTATCCATGCTCATGATCTACATACTACCCTTTCAATGTTGTATTTAACTGCTGAGTTCTAAGAACTGGGCAGACTTAGTGCACTTATATGGACACTTGCATATCCTGTCACTCCAACAGGATGCTCAGGTAGCTGTCCAGACTCTCCAGGGAGCTTTTAGAATTCTTTTCAGGTTCTCATTTATGTAAGTTTTTGCATTTTGACTTTGAGGACACAAATGAAGAAATGGTCTGCCTGCAGTCAACTTGCAGCTGGTGAGTTTGTCAAAACAAAATATAAATAAATAAATTAATAAATATAGTATGTATTGTTAGTATTTTTTGCCAATTAGTCAAAACATTTGGTCTGATTTTTATCTGTACACTCTTGAAGAAAGTTGTGTGTATATGTAAATGTACACATGTATGTAGAAAGTTGAAAATTCCCCTGGACTTCAGGGAAATATTCCAAAGGTGTTGACATTTCTCACTGGACAAGGGTTGAGCCTTGAGGAGCAGGACTGTCAGCCTGGGCTCCATTGTCAGCTTTCAATAAAGGTCCTCTGCTGCAGACTCTGGGGTTTGTGAGCTCTGAGAGCATCCTCCAGGTGCAGGAGTGTTCAGAGTGCCTCATGTAGGACCACTGTTTATGGGGTCACGAGATGGTTTGCTTTAGTCACAGTGGAATTCCAGTCTGGATTCCAACAATCCAGGTTGACAGTTCTGGAGTTGCAGAACTCCAACATATTTTCATGCCACTCAGGTTACAGTTCAGGTAAGGGATGTGCTCAGGGTGTGACTGGCTGTTCCCATTTTTGTTCCCACCTCAGTCAGCCACCAGGAGTTCCTGGTGCAGTCAGTGCTGCTCCCACCTTATCCACACCAGAGTTCCCAGTACAGTCCTGGGCTGCTTCACCAGTGACCCCCTTACACAAAGACCAAGGCCTGACAGAAATTCCTGAGGTCATGGAGCAGATCATACATAATTTTTCTTTAACGAGGGGAGAGTTCCTGCAGAGTTATCTTTGTGTAGGGGCAACTTTCAAGGCAGCTCTTTACAACAGTGAGCAGCATATATGACCAAAACTATCACCATTTATAGTGAGTCATTGTCACTAAATATAGAGCACTTCTTTTACTGCTTCTGGCTGATGCTGAGCTAAATTTGAAAGACAGAATAGACAATTCCAGTTCTTATCATGCGTGCTGTGATTTATTTATTTATTTTTTTGGTATCTGAACTGCCACATGCCCCTTTTTGCTTGTAAATTGTGGCTTTTGTGTTGTCTTTGTTTAGTGTTCTTCATTTCCTGGTTATAATCAGAGGTTCAGTGAATGCTGCACATCACAGCCTGAGGGCCACCCTGGAGTCCCTGGCCACACTCACTCTTGTCTCTCCCTTTCAGAAATGTTACCTGCTCCTTACGTTCCCCATAGCCTCCCTCTTCCCAAGGCATTGGGGCAAAGACCTTGAGCAGCATCTACCTGACTGAATACCTCACTGACCTTGGGGTTTTTTGTCATCTTTTCATGTTCTGGGTGCTGAACTAATATGTCTGGCTGTTCAGGACATCACCAGGGTGTCTCACAGACACCTGAAGACCTTGTTCCAGTGACCTCTCCAAAATGGAATTCTCCCAGAGGGAAAACTTCCTGTTGCCTATAAGGGCATTTGCTCACCAAAAATAATTTGAATGAATCCTTGAAGGCTAGCACCTTTTAATTTACTTCAGCTGACGACTAAAATCATGTTATTTCCAAAATATGCTTTGCTTCCACATGATCTCCTGTTGGCTGCTCCCAGACACTTCCAGGTCAGTGGATAATGTCTCTGGTCATGCCAGTTACCCCTGATATGCTGCCTCACTGAGTCCTGCCAAAACTGTGACTAGTCTGGCTGTTGGGGAGCAATCCATGGCACTAAAAATCCTGGGCTTTATTCTGTATGTTAATATTTGCTGTGAACAGGGCCCTGAGTGCCCGTGAGTCCCAGACAAGGAGGAACATTCTGCCTCTCTATTTTCAAAGGCAGCAGCCATGAAAACAGCTGGATCAGAGTGCTGAATGCTTTCTAAACTACCTCAGGCTTGGAGGTGCCTCAGGCACCAGTTTCAAACCCCAGGATGATCAGGACAAGTGTGTCAGTGAGAATCACTGCTGTTCCTTTGGTCTGTTACTTTCCTGCAGACAGAGGATGTTTGACAAAGGTTCTGTTCTTAAAATATCCTGTTGTCATGAGTATTCCCATTTGAAACAAATGGCAGCTGATTACAGTGGGGAGTTAAATTAACCCAAAACATATATGTCTACTCCTGAAAAATGCCTAGAAAGTCTTTTCAAGACTATATCTTCCATAAGGGGGTTGGTTTGGGTTTCTGTGAGCACATTTCACTGACTAAAAATTGGTCCCTAAAAAAAATAAAAAAAAAAAAAACAACTCTGCAGTGAGACAGTGCACCAAACTCCTTGTGAGCTGCAAGGACCCATTTATGCTTACAGAGAGCACACATGTTGACAGAAGGTAGAACACCACCTCCTTTTACCACCTCAGTCTCACTTGTCATCACTGCATTTTACCTGGTTTCTCTCTGAAGGCTTCCTTGGAAAAATTCTTCCTCTGACTTTTGCCAGGGTGACTGCTAGAAAGCATTTTGAGACTCTCCTGCTGTGACAGCTCCCTTCAACAGCCCGTTCACAAAACCAAAAAACAAATGCATTTGAAAGGAGCTTGTTTTAACTGCTTCCTTTGAAAAGTTTGTAAATGTTACTTTTAGTGTTTAACTCAAATCCCTTCTTTTCTCTTAGAAACAAAATTTGCCAGCTAGGGACAATAGAGTAGATAAAACTGGATATGTGACATTGCCACTTCTCATTTGATGGCAGGACTTCCAGGCCAATGGATAAATGGCTGGCACCAACAGCCTCTTCCTTCTGAATCACAGTATTGGGCATTGAGCTATTTCACCACTTCCCACTGCCTTGGTATTGCCTGTGCTAAAAAAACACTGGATAGAAATACCTGGAATTTAATTCTGCACCTTTTTCCAGAGGCTTCTCTCACCTTTGAGGATTGTCAGTTGTGTCATTCCTTCTGACAGGTCTCATCTCTCCATCCTCAGTGGGCTGTTGTAAGTTTGTTTCCCATGATAATCCTTTCTAGTGACATTTTACATGCATATTATTATCTCCAGAAGTCTGCATGCAAAATTTCGTGGTAGAATGGGTCTCTGCAGCTGAACTGATGTGTTAAGCGGGGAAGGTTGTGTGTGTAAGTAAAAGGCACTCCTAAGAGATGACTTTAACTGGTGTTATAACTGGGTGCTGGCATCTTTCTGTTCACAATTTACAATAAAAATGTCTTTTGGTCCTGCAACCCTTAAACACATAAGAAAGAGGCAACTAATTTGCATGGGTAATCTTATGAAAGCCATCTTTGTAATTAAGTGCAAACTGTGATTCCATCTACTGACAGTGTATTCTGCCACTTCAACAGACTTTCATTTCATTACTAGAAGTCAAGATTCCCTTATTAAACTTTTCTATTAAAACAGGGCGAGAATAAGCTTCCAAAGTCCACATTGCTTCTGCTATGTCACTTTTATTATAATGTAATGTACATAGACAAATAAGATAGCCCATTGTGTTTGCCTATGGTATTAAACATGCCCTTGAAACCAAAGGCAAAATAAAGCATAATAAAAAATACCACAGCAAGACAGCCTGATGGCACAGCTTCCATTCTTGGCCCTGGGAAGCAAGATATTGAAAACGGAGGGATTTTGGGAGGTTGAGAACATCCTTAGCAAACTGCCTATGGGTGTAAGCCATTCCTAGTCTGTGAGTTGGGCTGAGTCCACAATGAGATAAGCTGATAGCAAATCTGCCTCCAGAGCTGAGCAGGCTGCTTAGCCTTGGGACAGCACTGCAGTGCTTCAGGTTGCCTAGGAAGTTTTATCCTAAGGCTTTCTGCACTTTGACAACCTAAAGAGGAACAGGTATCTCAGTGGGACTGTGCTTATCTGCTGGAAGAGATACTTCATGGTGATCTGGTCATTGCCTGAGGTGGTGTGCTGCACCTAAGTGCTCTTAGGAAACACTTGAGGGGAAGTTGGAATGGATATGGCAGGCAGACCACTTAAAAATGTGAGAACAATACGAGAATATTTGTGATGCAGGACAATGCAGGTCCAATTCACATAAGCTATAAAGATCAGTGTGTTCCTCTCTAGAACTGTGTGGAAAAGAACTGTTGTGTGCCAGGTGTGGGGATTACAAAATCTCTGAAGCTGGAAATAAAATGCAAAAGATGTGAAGTGCCCACTGAAGGTGAATAATCTCAGTGGTGGGATGCCTTGCTCCTTGGTACCTGGGAGCACTGAACCAGTGCCCTTCCACATGGTGGGCTCTGCTAGAGATATGGATTAATTTTTCATCCTATTTCACTATTCTTGACTGATGACTAGTGATTAGGAATAGCGAGGTCCTTTCCAGCATTCCTCCTGCCTTTCATATCTCTTAAAGAAGGGAGAGCACCACACATTTTTCCTTAGAATGTTTTACCTCCCCTGTGTTGCTTCTGCTTAATAAAGCTGGTGCAATTATTTGATCCTAGTGGAGAATCTCTAATGTGCCCTGTTTCCTTGTGGCTGCCAGAAATGATCAGCCTCAAGTGACTGGAAGTTGGGCAAAGTTGAGGACAGACAAAAGCAGAGATTGTGATGGGAAAATTGTTGATCCAAGGCTTGAGATGGCATTGGAATTTTCTCACAATGCAAAGTGGAGACACAGATATTTCCAAGGATGACAGAGTAGCTTGCTGGGGTTCTTGAAAATACTTTCCTGCTAAATGAAGTTTCTGTTCTCTGTGGACTTGACTAAAAGAACAGATCATAATATATCCTAGAAATAAACAAATAATCTTCTTGAAGCTGTAAAAGCTGATATTAAAATTACTTTAAAATGTTGTGGGAAAACTCCAGACTTGCTGCTCATGACTGAGCTTTAATTCATCCTTTTCTGTATTAAAGACGTTGGACCTTTCCTAGATTGATTTTTTTCTATTCTAAATGTTATGGAGTTATTAAGCAGTGTTTGAGAGTGCACTAAATTTATGGCCATTATTTTTTAATGAATTCTGGTTGAACTGACAACTTTAATCAATTCTACCTTTCAGAAATATAAATAGGAAGGAGAAAGAAATAAATAATACTTTGACCACAAGGCAGTGCAGCATTTGGAAATGAAGCTTGAAATGTCCAACTGAGTTGGACATTAATGAAATATCAGATCTTGAGTTTGTAACCCTGGCTGGGATGTCATGGAACCCATGGCAGACATGTGGAGACTGTCCTGGAGATTTCCTTTTATCTTCCAAGCTGGCAGGGTATGAAAGATTAAAATGCTCGGGATCTACCAGACTTGCCACCTCTAGTTCAGGCTAGTTATTAATGTGCTATGTGGACAGCAATACTTTATTAATTGTACTGCTGGCCAGTGATCAATGTGACAAGCTTAGCAAAGAGCACAGTTATTCATCAGAGAGTAGTCAAGTAGTAATTGCTCTCATATGCATCAGAATAAGGTGGTGGGAGAGGCAGAATGGGTGTGCTTTTATCATTTTTAGGGGCTGGTGTCAACAAAATTAAAATCTGCTAAGGTGCTGGTAAATAAATAAATTGGAGAGGAATTTATTTGCTCCGACACAATCATATCTCTACAAAGTAAGACAAAGGGTCATACTTCAACAGCATTTATATTTTTTGATGGTTTTGAAAGTGTTTTCAACAAATTCTTTTCTGTATACACTATCTGTTATCAGTTACAGTTTTGTAAGGGCAGGCAGGGTTTGCAGTTCTTTCCTTATAAAGAAAAATGGAACAGTTGATACGTAATTTTGTAACTGTTCTTTAAATTATGAAATGTGCAATTGTGCAACCATTGTTACAAGCAGAATTTATTTAGATCTGCCATGACATTCTTTCACCTTTTGTGGGAAAGCACATCAGTAACAAAATGTCAATGCTTTTCTTTCTGCAGAGGTGAAGACTTACACTTTTTACCAAAGACTGCTATTTTAAGAGTTGTCAAAAGCACTGTGGAAGTGACAAAGGTAAGGCTGAACGTGCAATGTCTGTCCTGGTCCCTGCTGTACCTGACAGTATTAAAACTTTTCCACATTCTGTGTTTCCCCCATCATCCAAGATAACCTCATACTTCAGCACAGGATGTCTGCTGGATGCAGTTCTGCTTTGCAGAGGATGAGTCAGCGCCTTGTCCTACAGCATCAATTGTCATGCAGCTTTGTATTTCAATTTATATTTAATACGTGCACAATCAGGACTTATGTTTTAGAATACACATTATCTGCATTGTGTTTTGGTTTTACTGTGCTTACTTTGTTTTCATGAGTTCCTGAGGAGCTGTTGAACAGAAGATTTAGGGTGAACCCAGCCTAGAAGTGAACATTTCAGAATACAGCTGAGGCTAAACCTGACTGTAAATTATTTATCATGCACCTTAATAATGGTGTGTTAGGCTGATTCTCTATCCATCTAACACATTTCAGCTTGCTAAGCTCACTAGAAGTGATCGTAGAATGAGCTGGGTTGGAAGGGACCTTGAAGATTTCATTCCACCCCTGCCACTGGGGATGGGGCAGCCACAGCTTCTCTGGGCAACCTGTGCCAGGACCCCACAGTCAAGAATTTATTCCAGATATTTAATCTAAACCTTCTCTAGTTGGTTTGAAGCCATTCTCCCTTGTCCTGTCAATGCATGCTCTTGTTAAAAGCCCCTCTCCATCTTTCTTGTAGGCTCCCTTCAGGTGCCAAAGGCTGCATTAATGTCACCATGAAGCTTCCCAGATTGAACAACCCAAATTTTCTCAACCTTTCCTCATATCAGGAGAGCAGGCTGCTCCATCCCTCTAATCATCTTGGTAGCCTTCATCATAATAATGGACTGAGGTCAGAGATGGGCTGAATTCTGGAATAGGGTGAGATTTGTTGGAAAACAGGGCACTTTGGTAGGAAAGGATGAGCAAAGGACAGTTAGTATTTAGACTATTAAAAGCAAAGCTGACAATGTATATAGTTTAGACTTGCTCAGGGTAGCCTGTGTGATAATGAGACCTGTTCAGATTGGATTTCCCTGCCATTCAACAGCATCGCTTTTAATGATCTCATCTGGAAGTTCTGCTTCTGCCATGCTGCTCAAAATGGTCTCATCGAAATACAGAGGAAAGTGCTGATAGAGACCACTTTATAACACTCCTAATGCATGTTATCAGGATAAGGGAAATAAAATGTTCTGAAAGTAGGTATGAGAGATTCCTTGTCCAATTTCAAACCTACACAAATAGACAAGGGTGAACCCATTAGTGTGATCAGTTTAGAAGGAAAATGAGCACTGAATGGGAAGTGGGAGGAAGGGGAATTCACTTATGGAACACACTGAGGCAGCAAGCAGAGGAATGTTTAGGCATTTCTGCTCTGTCTAGTAAGATGATGCACAACTGCTGGAAATTCTCTTGTGCTTCACAGTATTAAGTGCATATTTTTATTGTACATGATACAAGGCAGCCAGTGTTTTATTACTTAAAGAACAAAATCAGGCTTTGACAAAAAAATCTTTATCCACACATGTCAAGAACAAATATTCTGAATGGCAGAATCTTGCAAAGACTCAGCTCAGTGTATAAATTAGTAAAGCATCCTCTCAGCTTCCTACTCAAGGCATGTAATCATCACTGCAACCTGTGGCAAGGCAATTAGCTTGACAAAAGTATTCCTTGCAAATTCTCTGCAATATTTTTTTCCTAACATTCAGATGTAACTCATTCAAATGTAGCTTGGTTTAGCCACATTCTGACATCCAGCCTTGAAACACTTTGCATCAATGCCTGAAAAATTTTGTTGACAGCTGCTTTGACAAGTTTCAGACTGGCTGCTATAGCTTCTCTTCTTCCCTGATTCCTTCTCATCTTGGTGTTTTTGAACATTTTTTGGTACCCTGGCCAGCATTGGTGTCAGCAGAGCAGAGGAATCTAAGGCTGAGTATCCTGGCATTTGTACCTCACAATAAATTAGAGGGTTCAAATCATTGCCATTTTAAAAATGAATGTTTCAGTATTTTGAAATAGGAGAGTGAATTACTTTCGCCAGTTATGTTTTCTGTAGACAGATTTTATTCTGTTCTCTCTGGATTAAACTGAGGCTTTTGACCCTTGAATAATGGAGCGGTCATCAAAGAGAGAAGGGTTTTGAGGAATAAACATGGTTAAAGCAGTTAGAGCTTTCTAATTGACTAGTGCTGTCATCAGTTTTAGCATTTCATGGAATGAGGGCGAGCTTTTCAAGCCCACATGCCCATGTTTGTGCTTTGGATGTAAGCAGGGCTGTGATGTGACATGAGGAAATGTTATGGCTGTGTTCAAGATGTGCTGCCTTTCCCAAACAGCACGGAACTGTTCTGAGTACTGAAGGTGCACAAATTGAAACCAAGCATATTTTTAAGAGTTAATCTTGTGGGTGTAATATCTGCCTCATTTTTGGGCAGCTCACTAGAGGCAGGTGGTGCAGTGCAAAATTCCTGTCTGATATTACACAGGAGATTTTATTGAATTTATCAGCCCTTTGCTTTGCTCTTTTGATCTTTAGATTTTTGTTAGCTAAAGGTTATGGCTTTTAATGATAAATTTAGATTCTGTAATACATAGCTGGAGACACTAAGAAGTCAGGGCCTCTAGTACATACATGGGGATTGCTATGTAATATTTTTTCTCTCAGGATATTTCTGTGTTTTTTTGTCCTGAGGGAGAGATCAAAAATTCTCCAGGCACAGTTCTCATCCTGTACATGAGGAATTGATAATGTGCCCTTTGAATAGTGAAGCCCATGCAGACATGAAATGAAATACAGGGCAGTCCAAGATGCTTCACTTAAAAAAATGTAAACTCCTGAACTAAAAGTGGACTTGAGAACTGATACCCTGAATATGACAACTGTGTTTTATTTCTTCCCACTGTCCACAGCTATTACAGTTTTACAGGTAACAGCTATTTCAGTTTTCAGCATCATGCCTCACCATTGCAATGCTTGAGAAAAACAACTTTCCAACCCAGCTGGAAAAAAACAGCATTTGATGGCATTTTCCTTCAGTGAGCAGAGGGAGCTTGGAATGACCTGACCAGCTCTGGGTAAAGTTTAGCTGAGGGACTTTTGTATGATCTTTCAGCTGGAAAGCACAACAGAAGAGGAAAGGTTGTGTGCTGTCAAGAGTCCTGTGAGTCAGGCAAGACACCAAACAAGTTGCTGACTGTGTCAGTTATAAAAGGTCAGATTTTTATCTGTTAATCTGGTGTAAATTGGAGTTTTTCTTAAAACTGAATCCTTACAAACACTTTACTTAGTGTTCTTCATTACATGGCGTTTGAGGTGTATTTGGTGAATATTTCTAAAGCCGTATCTGCTCAGATAGGCCTGATTCAAACAGCTTGTCAGCTGCAATTCAAACCATTTTCCTTTGCCTGCCTCCAGTGTCTTTTGCAGTGTGTGGATTTAGTATGACCCTCCAGGTGACACCAGCACATGGCTGCCCACAGCAATTCTGTCTGGCATTGTCTCCTCTGTTTTCTTCTGTTAAGCTTCTTCATCTGTTGCTACTATGTCCTAGGTTACCATGTAAAGATGTGCCCAAATGTGTGTATTCTATCACCATCTGCTGAAACCAGGTGGGGCAATGATTCTTATCTCTGTGGGAGATATCCTCTGCTAATGGGGCATCTGTTAAAACCAGATAAAGCAATGCTCTTTATCTTTTCCACAACTCATCCTTCCTCCAGGAGCTATCTCCTGTTAATGGCCATTGAGTTCCACTGCATGACTGATAAAATTACATCATCCCATTGGGAGATGCTCCACCCAGGGGGAGGAGCCAAACATTTCCTACCTAAATAAAAACTGAGATTTGGAACACCAAAGTAGCCCTTACCCACTGGTTTCCAGAGGACAAGAGCTACCAGGTTCACTGCCAGGATTTCTACAGGATCACTGCTTGGAGAAGACCACTTCATCTGGACTGCTACCACCACCCTACCTAGCGGGGTCTTAAGTTGTATTCTGACTGTCAGTGCTTTTTCTTTTGTATTATTGCATGTATTTTATTTTTCTCCTTTTTTTCCTATTAAATTGTATTTCTGACTTGGAGTCTCTCACTGGTTTTGCTTTCAAAACCATCACATACTAAGAATGGAACAGGGAGAATGTGGGTTCATTCTGCCTCTAGTATTGTACACACACACCTATAAATGTGCTATATAGCTCAGCCAAAATCCAGCTGGAACTCAACCAGCCCAGTGCCACAAAAGGCAGTAAAAAGTGTATTTAAAAAGTAAAGCAAAGGAAGGGCTAAGGAGAATTTTCCATCTTTATTGGACACAGAGGAAAATATAGTGACAAAGATGAGGAAAAGGCTGATACTCATAGCCTTCTATCCCTCAGTCTTTTATAGTAACACAAATTTATGTCCAGGTACACAACTCCCCAAGACGTCTTCTCCCAAAAGTCTTCTCCAACACAAAGGATTCTGTAATTCTATATGTGTGTATGTAAATATATATGAAAGAATGAGATTTACTTCCTCATACACTAAACTTTGTGTTTCCCTTTTGGAATATTCCTCTCTATTTTGCAGTGTCACAGTGTATAGATATGACAACTGAGATCAGGAGCTGTCAGCTTTGGCACTTTGCAGAAATCCACAGCATGTCTTAAGTTCAGGTGAGAGAAAGAATGCAGTGAATGAAGTATAACCCCTTGTTGGGAGAATAGAGGCTATGTCAGGGAGGAACAAAATGCTCTGTCCAGATTTAAAAGAAATACAAACAAATGTCAGATGTTTCTGCCCATCCTCATGCCCAAGCCACAGAAAATGACTTCTTGTTTGATCCATGTGAAGTCCTACTTGGTGTCTTAAGTCATGCTTATAATAATATCACTCTAAGATTAGCAATTTCCTGTAGGAATATTTGAATTGCATATCATCGACAATTAATATAAAAGTCTTTCTGTGGTGCCTTTCATCTCAAGAGTCTAAGAATTTTTCAGTTTTGAAAAATGAAGATGAAAAAATGTTCATTTTCTGGTCCTTTTAAGTTTTACTGTATTAAAGAGCTCTTGTGGTTGGCATCACACCATTAAAAAACCAGCAGCTGATAGCTACGATATTTCATGTGTGGTAGGCTTTACAACAAATTACAACACTGACTGCTGAGACTATCTAAGTTGCTGGAAAAATGGATTTAATTGCCCATTCTGAAACTATTTTCAGGATCAAATAGAATTTCTTTAACTACACATGCTCTTTATAACCCTGGTTCAATTCTGTTGCAGTAAATCTGAGGGGAGAGCAGAACAGCAAGTTAAAAACAGCACTGAGGTTTTATAGCACCAACATTAAACTGTATGTCATCTTGAAATTAAAGTACTGGGCTGAAAGGTTTTCTACTTACAATGATTTGTTACTGTGTGGATATCTAATTTACATTTTAAAGTCTCTTCTTGCCCAGTGGCTGGGGGCATGGTGTGTGTGGAGGGAGGGATGTGTTTTTTGGGGACCTCCACTGGCCTGTCGACTTTTTGTCTTGCTCAGGTTTCTAGAAGTCACTCCCATTTCATGAGAACTCCATTTTGTTGCTGTTATCAGCTACAAATGGGGACAAAATAAGCATTAAGCACAAAGAAGACTAATCATTACTGTTTACAGTCCTTACTGGACATGATTTTCAGTGCGTGTTCATATAAGAAATTAGTACAGACACTTCAATTTTGTCCTGGTTCAAGCTATTGCTGGAGATTCAAGGCAATGGAAAATCGGCCTCTTATATCTCACACTGATTCTGGAATATATAAACATTTTGACACTTGATATTTTGTAAAGTCCAATGGTAAAGGGCATTACTCTCTGTAAGTTATATATGATTGCATGGAAGTTGCCTGGAATGGGAAAGATGCTTTTGTCCTTAGGTCAGAGGAGCCTGAAAAGATGCTTTTCTGCAGCCTGGCTGAATCTTTCCAGATTCTTTCCAGCGCTGATACTGCTGGCTCATGACTCCAGCCTCAGGCAGTGATCTGCTCCCCCTGTCACACTCAGCTGCAGGTCCTGGCTCTGGCTGGCTGTCAGCTGGTAAGTGCCCAGCTTGGTGGTGCAGGAGGGCTTGCTCTCCCTTGTTTCTTACTGAGGTTGTGCAGCTCCTAAGAGCACTTTTGTGGGTGAGACCTCAAGTGCAGGTCTGTGACAGGGGCTGTTGCCCCCACGTAACCTTTTGTTGTACTCAGCAGTGCTCTGAATATGTGTAGTGACTCTCAGCATCAGGCTGAGACCAAAAAAACCCCAAGTTTTTTCCTGAAGTAACTCAAAAGTGAAGTGTCTGAAGGTGTGATTTCCTTTTTTCAGCTCTGGAATGTGCACAGATACTGAATCACAGATGTAATACAGAATGGTTGAGGTTGGAAGTGGCTTCTGGAGGTCATTTGTCCCCCAGCAGGGAGGCTGAGGCAGAGTTGCCTGGAGCTGGCTACCCAAACCATGTCCAGATGGCTTTTAAATACCTCCAGCAGTGGAGATTCTACACACTCCATGGGCAAGCTGTGCTAGTCACACTCACAGTAATGAAGCATTTCCTTATATTCAGCACCTCCTGTGCTCCAGTTTGTGCCCATTTGTAAAGGTGATATCTGCACCACTTAATTAGTAGCTTGTTTTTGTTTTTACCTGTCTTTACTCAGAGTCAGGATTAAAAACACGAAGGAGATGAATTTTCTCGTGTTTGGGCTTGGTTGTTTATTAAATCTTATCTAAAGTATAGAGCATTCAGCAGCATTTCTAGCTAACAGCTAAAAGTGAGCAAAATGGAGGTGAATCCAGCTAGTTACAAGGTCTTTTAAAGCTAAACAGTCCAGCAGAGAATTAACACCTATATAATTTATACTTTTAACCCAATAACCAAACTCCTGTGACCCACAGTGCAGCTCTAACTGTCCAACCAGAAACTACAGCCTGAAACCATGAAGAAGAAGGAGGAAGAAGACAGAAAGAGACAACACCTAAAATCCTCCATCTTGTCCCATACCTATTACTATATTCTAAACACCTCAATTCTAAAACCCATCACCATATGAAATCACACACTTCTATTCTAACTCCATCACTCAAATTTGGAAGCCTTCTCCAAGGCCTAAGGTCAAAAGCAGTGTTCTCCAGGGGGCCAGTGCCAGAAAGCACAGAAAGCTCAAAAATTCCAGGTTTCTGGGATCCAACACCCATTGACTCTTGTCCTTTCACTGGGCACCAGTGCACAGGGCTGGCCCCACCTTCTCCACACCTTTCACCTAGGTATTGATGTGCACCAGTAAGATCCCCTCAGTTCACTTCTCCCAGCAGTCCCAACTTTCTCAGTCTTTCCTCCTGTGTGATGTGCTCCACTCCCTCAATCATCTCGATGGACCTGAGCTGCCTCGAGCATTCCAGCTGTGGCCTCAGCACCCCAGCTCTGGCCTCAGCAGCCCATCAGAGAGGGGAAGGGTCCTGTCCCTCTGCCCAATGCAGCCCAGGACACCATCAGCCCACCTTGGCTCATGTTCCACCTGATGTCCACCAGAACCAATGGCCTAAGTTTGAGCTTTCATGTTTTCCAGATTCTGTACTGCATTAGGATATAACTCTGAACTTCATATAGTGTTAGCAAGTTCTCCTCACAGCTCAGTCAGGCAAAACAATCCTTTTCCAGCCCCAGAACCAAGGACACAGCTGCAGCTTTAGGCCCAAAAAGTGAAAACAGCAGTGAATTGAGGAGAGCAATCTGTGAGGATGGGACTGCAGAACCTGGGGCTGGAATTGGACAATTAACCCAAATGTGTAAATGGACTAAAACTTATAAAACTGTGAAAACTCATGACCTAGGGTCCACCTTGGGTGTAGCCACAGCCAGGCTCTTGTACTGACCAAGGTGAATCCTTTGAAAGCCTGTTAATGAACACCCACTTTATTCCATGAACTCTGTCCAGAATTTTTCTCAAGTTGAGCCTGGCAGGGGGTTATTTACAGGGAGAAGCTGCCGCAATAAATACCCCAATGCCTGTCCTGGGCTCTGTGTGTGTTTCAACACTCTTGGTCTTTCCTGACACTTGTCAAATGAAAAGAAACACCTCGGCAATCCTTTCCTCGCTGGAAGCTGGAATTCCAACCCATTGCAAAATGGGCCATGGATCTCAGAGGCCAATTCCCAAGGCTGCCAGGTTGCTGCTCCTGCTGTGCCTCCCAAGGGAGCTGTGCATGGCCAGGGCCAAGGTCCAGCAGCTGGCTGGGCTCCCAGAGCACCCAGCAAAGGTTGCTTTGCTGAATATCCTCCAGCTGGAAGCAGAGGGAATTAGGGAAGGGAGTCCCTGACAGAACCCTGGAATGCTTGTGGCTGGAAGCCAGCTCATGGTTCTACCCAGGGTTAGGATGCCATGAGGGAGAGGCGTCTCTGCCCCACTGAAGGTGCAAATGACACCACAGAAGGACAACAAATGGATTTTGTTGGACATGGATTTTATTGGACAAGAAATGGGAGTTAGGAACACAGAAATATTTCCTGTTTCTTCATCTAAGTCTTCTTCTTTCTCTTCTTCTTAATTGCTTTTACTACTCTTTCTTCTTCATCTTATTTTTCTTATTCCTGTATTAATTTTTATTCTTATGTACTACCACTATTTCTTCTTCTTTATCATATTCTTCTTATTCTTCTAATTCTCATATTCTTCGGGTTAATCTTATTCACTTGCTATGCTTGCCATCATTCTTATACATTTCTATATACTTATATTAATAACTATTTTTTCATTTACCAATACAACTTATATTTCTTCTTCACCATCATCAGCTTATTCTTATCCCTATTCTTTTATTCCTATTTAACTTTAAACTACTACTATTTCTTAAACTCAACTTTCATTTGTTTTGGAAGAATGGTATGAGTCAAAGTCCTGTGGTCACCTCCATGGAGTAACACCTCCTCTCTGAGCCGGTTCTGATTCAATATCAGAAGGAAGTTTTCTCAGACAGAGGCATGAGGCATTGGTAGAAGTTGCCCAGGGAGGTGGTGGAGTCGACGTCTCCCAAGTGTTGAAGAGTTGTGCAGATGTGGCCCTTGGCGACGTGGCGTTGCAGTGATGGTGGTGCTGCCAGGGTGCCAGTGGCACTGTGTGACCATCAGGGTCTCTTCCCACCTCAGTGACTCCATGGGATTCGCTGATGAACCCCCTGGTACTCAGTGCACCCCATGGATGCTGCTTGGGGCTGGGCACAGCGGTGCCTTTGGGTGTTGGGGAGAAGGCCGTGGGCAGCTGAGGCTGCGGGGCCATGTCCAGGCCAAGGCCGCCCGTGTGTCCCCCTGGGGCCCCGCGCAGTGCCCGGGCCAGCCGCCATCTGCAGCCAGGCTGGCGCTGGCACAGACACTACTGCTGCGGCTGTGGGCTCAGGCAGGGCCAGCAGAACAGCGCCCGCAGCGCCCGCAGCGCCCGCAGCGCCCGTCTGAGGCGGCCGGGCCGTGTGCTGGGGGCAGCCGGCTGCTGCCTGGGGTTCTGCCCAGCTGAAGGGCCAGGGGGGCTCCATGGCCCTGCCTTGGGCCCCTGCTGGGCCACGGAGCCTTGCTGGTGCAGGGAGGGAAGCCAGGCATGGAGTGACTG
>JANRGV010000002.1:3052633-3084798 GCA_024734035.1 Alethe castanea | reverse complement strand
AATATATAATATAATATAGGCACAGCTGCAGAATAAGTATAAGGGGATAATGGTATTTAAAAACCTTTTTTTTTCTTGTAGCTGATATTTTAGCTATATCTGGCCTGTATTTCTACATGTTTGCCAAAAATACTTATTTACTAAAATTCAGTATTGTTAATTAGCTATAAGGGAACAGACCAGGCTACTCAAAGCATTTAAGCGTTGATTTTTATTTTTTAAATTTTTTTAATATTGAATAAGGGCAACTTGTGATATTTTCTGTGTTTTTACAGTATATGTTAGAGAGGCCTTTGTGGAATACAATAATCCTTTTTTCTATTAACTATGTACCTTCAAAGTTCACTCTGGCATTTCTCATACACTTGGGAATACAGGGTCAGGCAAGGAGGCACAAACTTCATTGTAGAGGTATGAAAACTGCATGAATTCTCATCCAAAGCAGGGGCTGCGGATATTTAATCTCTGGAGCATTTACCCAGTGTGACATAAAATCTACCTTAAAGGAATATGATTTTTCAGCAACAGTTTTACACAAAACCATTTACCTGTGTTCCTACAACTAAGGTGCCCTCTGGAGCAGCCTGGTTCACCTTGCCTGTGTGGTCAGTGGGCATTAACCTTCCAAAAACCTGATCCAAACATTTCTTTGCCTCCTGCTGCAGTGTATTAATCCCCAAAAGCAGCAGCATGCTGCAGGTCACACATTAATTGAGTATCTGCAATTAGAGTACTGACAGGTCTAGTGCACAGCTGTGAAGTAGAGAAGATACAAACCACAGCATTTTAAGTTTCTAGGTGACACAGTAGGGATTTCTGTGGTATGTACAAGACACTTAAAATGATTTTGCTCCAAAAATGGTTTTGCTTCAGTTTGCACTGAAGAGCTATCACCTTCCTTACAACATTTAACTGGACCTTAAACAGCACAACTGGAGTTTTCTTGCTATTTTCTCCCCCTAGTCTACCCAATTATTATTTTTGAATTATTTTTAAAACGGAGTTGTACTATTTTCAAGACCAAGCTGGTTCTATGTTTTCCTAGTATTAAATATTTAACTATCCTTCCCCAAGAAGGCAATAGGGCTTCTTTCCTTGGGGCTCTGAACCAAAGGGGATCTTCCCACTCTTTTTTCACGCACCCTGCAGTCTGAAGGGCCTCCTTTATAGTCCTGAGATTGCTAAACCCTTATCCAGGGGCCAGACAAAGCGGGTATGTCAGAAATCTGAGAATTACACACATTCCCTTCTTTAAGGTCAGCAGTGGAATTGGGGCCCTTCACTCTTGGCCAGTGTGAGGACACAGGTTATGTCATATTTTGGTTATAGGAGCAGTGAAAAGTATAATGCAACGTAATTTCTCGTGTAATGGAGAAGCAGAAGAGAGCTTTATTTAAAGAAACACTACAGTTATATACAGGGTAGTTCGTGCAAAACAGAATAGAAAAGACTCACTGGTCCAAGAAGGCAACACCTGTTTGAAAACATGCTTTCTGCAAAACATCACATAGCACATGTCTCCAGCAGGTGTTTAATCATTGCTATAATTTTTTGTCCTTGAGCAGCCTGAGAAAGGGCTGCTCTCTTGGCTCCCAGCAGTATCCTCACCACAGGGTTAAACCTCACAGCCACAGCAGCAGAGAACCAGCACGATGTTCCCTGCATGACTGGGAGCTTGCTGGGAGGGGGAGAGGTGGGATTCTGTAAATCAGCTGCAAAGAAAGGCTGAGCTGCTGCTCCTTTGCAAAAGCCTCTGGTGTGCCTGGCCTCCATCGTGGCTGCAAAAGGGATGGGAGGGGGGAATAGCAGAGAGGATGTGGCCCAATAATGAAACTTTGGCAAAGGATGTGGAAATAAGAGGTGCAAAGATCACAGGAGCTTTCTCAGCTTAGACCTAGAGGTCCCACAACGCATTCCTGTCTTCCAGAAAGTTTTTATTCAGTGTGAAACAATATCACTTTGCTTCATAGAAATAGCTCAGCACATTCTCCAAAAGCCAGGAGTTTCAGTTCTCCATTTGGCACCACCCTGACATTCCAGGGCCAACTTCACTCGCAGGAATCCAGTCTGAAAAAATGAGTAGCCCTCTCATGCAGTAACTGAGATTATTACTATTTTAAGTTGAAATATTTAATCAAGCTGAAAATATGCATGTGGGACCGATATTTTAAAATCCAATTTAATTGTCAGTAGTTTGCAACCTGTGGAGCTACACACTTCACTACCAAAAAGTGGGAAGATTCCCCATCAAAAGGCACGCTGCACTCAACCTGCAGAGAACGAGAAACTGAGCTTTTAAAAGTAACCTGAAATAGCTCCCTTCACAAAGGCAAGTGCAATCATTAATATTTCTAGTCCTTGCATTAATAGACTTTTCTTCCTACAAGTCTAGGACAGATGGATGTAAATGGTCATTTTGTATGATCTCAGACCATCCTTCTGAAGCAGGGTAAGTTACACCATCTCAGACTCCAACCTACATCAGCAAACTACAAACACAAAGGCAGAAATGAGCTGAAGAAGTGCTCTAAAACATCTGTATACCCATTTCATGGGGGAAACCTAACACCAGTTTAATTCAGGATGTTTTTCAGCTTGTTCTCAAATCCTCTAACTTATCTCAAATATTTAGCAAACTCCTTACGCTGAACACAATCACTGGAAGCTTGCATAAAGGTACTGCTTTTAAAGTATGGGGCCTTGCAGCATTAAGTTTTCTTTGTGGGGTTACATCCTTTAAATTTAATAGTGGTTAAAACATTCTCAGCAAAGACCAGCTGTAACTTCCATAAAATGCTCCCTAGACAGACTTGGCTCAGTGCTTCACCTTTTGAAATGTCATTGGGTTCTACTGGCTGGGGCAGGAATTGGGAGAAAGAATAGAACCTTAATTTCAGCACAGACATTCCCAGCACAGGAAGGCCTCTTGAATGATGTGATCACTAATTTGTTGGGAATGCACTAAACCAGCTGCTGCCCAGCTAGGATTGAGCTGGGGACTTACAGTTGTGATTAAAAGCAGTAAATACCTTTCCTTAGCATTTTTCTTAGATTCTGATTTGGTTAGAAGGTATTTTGGAGAAAGGAAGAGACTGGAAAACTCATTTGTAGCACGACAGTACCTTGAAATAAGAAACAAATGTTCACCTTCTCTCAAGTATAAATAGAAGGTAAATGTAGTTATCTGGGATAGTTCTCTGTGGAAGATTATCTGCTTGATAGAAGAAAAAACATTTCACAGTTAGTTGCCTAGGAGAGATAGATGCAAAAATTTGTTTATTGTATTGGAATCTTTAGATAATGCATAATTTTCAATACCTCCACGCTAATGGAATCCCGTTTTAAGAAATAAGTATTCATGGGCTGTGTTTTCTCAATAAAATCACCTCCTTTCTTCCTGCTTGGTAACTCATTTCTCTGCAACTCATTGAGCTTGGGTAATCTTTCAGTCTGCTGGGAATTGTGCTATGTAGTGGAAGTGGCAACCAGCCATTCCATATGGTTTTCATCCCCTTCAGTCTCAAGGACCTTCTCTATCCTATATGTGACCACCTAAAAGAGCAGAAATAGAACTTTTTATAGCACAGATATGAAGCTACAATATGACTAATATGTGAAAGGCAGGGAGAAGAATATAAGAGCCATACAGACAATTTGTTTTTGTTTTAAGAGTCCGTATTTTTTCTTTTAGGCACCATATAAAGCAGTTATGATTATCCAGTGTCTTGCTTTTGGTCTGATCAGAATTTCAGCCTCCCTGCTTCTCATTCTTCTGGGTGGTCTCCCCAGCCAAGCTCCCCAAAACCACAAGCTCATAATAAGTATTTAGGCATTTCCTAGATGCTTTACAAACAACTTCTGCTGTTAGTATAATCCTATAATAATTCCTATAGGCTGCCCAGGGAGTTCATGGAGTCTCCCTCCTTGGAGACAACCAACTCCCACCTGGGCATGTTCCTGTGCAAGGTGCTCTTGGTGACTAGAAGATGTGCAGGGATCCCTTCCAATATCCCTAAATATTCAGGGATTCTGTGAAAAAGCATTTAATGCTAGTATTTAGCATACGGTACATCAACACAGCTTTTCCAGTTCCCTGATTATTCACGGGTGTGTCCTGTGTGTAACAGTTTTGGAGGCAACTTTGCAGTCAGGAATCCCCCAAATTTTCAGGCTGTCAGAAGTGCTCATATCTGTCACCCAGCAGCTGTGCTGTCAGCAAGAGGAACTGCACTTTTTAAAAACCAACTTCTGAAAACTCACGGTCCGTCTTTCATTCCAAAGTACGTTCAGAAAAGTCAATTAAGACCTGACTTCTCATCAGAGTCCCTAAGACACCCTTACATGTCTTCTATTGCCATGAATGAAATCCAGGGTTCAAGGTTTTCAACTTCAAGAGACTGCAGCCCTTCCATTCCAGCCAAGTCAGTGGGAAATAGAAGTCCACCTCAACAAACTGGACATGTCATTGTCGATCCCACATATTTTGCTGGTAACATTTTGCTTTGAAAGTATAAGGTGAGTGTTAGGCAAGTTTTTATTTACTAAAAGCCAGTTCATAAACTAAATGAGGCTTTTTCCTAGCTATATTTTAGAGGTCTTGTAGTTTGGTATATTTAAGTGAAAGTTAAAACACTAAAAAAACCCATCATCTTTTGTAAGAAGTTAGGAATCATAATTTCTAAGCTCTTAAGGTAACATTCTAAAAATATATATTTATTTCTGAGTGCTAGCAGGAAGATTTCCATGACCTTGTTCTTGTCAGCATGCTATTTAGAAATAAAATCCTGATTTGCAAAGTGTCAGATAAACACAGCTGTGCACATGATTGCAGACTGCATGCACAGCTTGGTTTATCAGCCCACAACTGCACTTGCAATCGAGGTCTCCAATCAGCAGAGGCTTCACAAGGTTTAAAAGCTGCCCCCATGCACACATTCAGCATATTTGAGACCCTACACAAAACTGCCTGTTGCATTTCAGAGATTTGACCCCAGTGGTGGTGGGGTCTGAATGGGTTTCTGCTCCAGGTCACCTGGAGTGCCAAATACCAGGTTTTTCTTCCCCTCTTTTTAGGGTGTTCATCTCAGTAATGAGTTACTCAACTCAGCAATGAGTTATCTTACTGCTTTTACACATAGCTTCACATCCCAGCTGAACATCAATCTATTTTAGTTAATATCTGTATGCTTGATGTGCAGAAGAAACCAGTGCAACCTTAGATCTTAGTCTGCAGCCATCTTTAGAGAAATGTGCAGTATGTTTTTGAGCCAAACAAGAGTCAGACAGCACAGAAATGTTCATTCTCTCTGCCTCATATAAGCTACATTTTTAATTTCTGAAAACATAACTAGCATCTTTATGACAGCTCATTTTTTTTGTATGGAGGAAGGTTTTCCAGCACCTTCCTGGAAAGGTGCTGGAAATATCATGGAAGCTGAATATAATGGAAGAGAACATTGGGATGGTTGTGGGACCTGATGCTGCTTCACCGGATTTTCTAGACTGCCCCACTCTCTGTGAAGCCCTCAGGCAGCTCCCCAAAACAGTAAACCAGTTGGATAAACCAGGTCCTTATGGTTCTGATTATTTTTCTGTACCTGCCAAAATCCCAGATGTCACCAGGGAAAATGAGAGACCTTTCTTGGTAACATGTGTATAACCAAGTTGAAAGAATTCACAATGTACACCTTCCCCACACTCACTGCATTTGTAGGCTCTCTACGTTACAGAAAAGTTAGTACTGCTTTACTGTTTCTTGCCAACCATCTCAAAATGAACACAAATCCACAGGGATGTGATGAATTTGGGGAGTCCTACCTGCTATTCTGACATTAACTGTTAGTCAAAAATATCCACTGCTTGCTCTGATTTAAGTGTACATTTAAACTTTCTCTTTTGCAGAGCTAGGAGTGAGCAGTTCCTAAAGAAAGGTGGTTAATGATACTTTGAAAGGTACTTGTGCTCTTTCAGAAAGGGAGGCAGCTGCAGGTACAGCATAATGCTTGCAAAAAATGAATGCACCTTCATTCAGCAGCCATTTGACTCTAAAAGCCATAAGTGAACACAGCTGAAATACAGAGTCAGATAAAGTATTTTCCTGCAGAATTTTTAATTAAAGAGACATGATAGTTTCATAGATTTTGAGGTTGAAATGAGCCAATAAATCTGATAATCTTCTGAAACACAGGTCCTCTCACACATTCTTGTGCCCAGTGTAGGAATTCAGTCCATTCAGCCAGTCCTCAGCAGATGCCAAGTTCCCAGCACAAGGAGTGAGCAGGAGAGGCCAAGGTTGGGCACTGCACAGAGCAGGGTGTCCTAAGAGTGTCCATATCTTTCCAGTCAGTATCCTGGCACCTTTATAGCAGAGACTCTCCTACCTTAAACTAGGAAAAAAAAATTGCTTCCTGATGGCAAGTAGAATTAAAGGTATGATCTTAAAAGAATGATGAAGATGTACCAGGCAGGCACATAAGCAAGACTAATGAGTATGATCCAGGTCTCTGTTTATAGATCTTTTACTAGGATTATCTCCAAGGCAATCTACTCCAGCTCTTGGATTAGAGGAAAACTTGGTTCTCTCATGCAGACTGTTAAGCAGCCTTGCTGTGTTTTTTTGCACCAAGAGCTGTATTCTAGTTCTGTTTTCCTCTGAGACCATAACAACAGTTCACAATGGTCTCCAGGGAAATTAAAGAAAATTAAAGGAAACCATGTTTTACAGGAAAGTACAGATAGTACAGAGACAGCTGAATTTATCAATTGTGAAGAAAAAACATGCTAGTTGAACCATGCTGCTGAAAGGTTTCATTTGAAGGTGCCTAAAGGTTGGGTGCCCAGTTTCTGATTGCTTGATAATTCAGCCAAAGTTACCAGGCAGGCACTCTTTAAGAAAACATGGAAAAAAAAAATTTGCTCTGCCAGCTGTTGTCCTCACCTATCTGTTAGCAAGTCTACATTCAATAACAACAATGTGCACAGAAAACTGATTCTTCTCTCAGTGAATCTCCTGAATCTTAATTTTGTCTGTATTTAATGGTTTCCAAAAGACTATATATACCTCACTGAACCATTTTCATGAAGTTAGGGCAAAAATCTTTTATGCACCCATGAAAAGGGAAACAGATTCTTCAAGGTATTTCTAATGAAGAGATGTAAAAAGTAAGTTCTTCTGTTGTTTACATCTCTCCCAAAGTTTCTACTTTGGAAAATTGTTGAAATATAACAACTATAATTGCAGGCCAGGTAGAAAGACTTCTTGATGTTTAGGAAAAATGGAGAAAAGTGTTTGCATACAGAAACTGCCACATTGGGCATGTGATCTCAGATCAAGAAAGATGTTGTGTGTTGGATCCCACAAACCTGGAATTTTTGAGCTTTCTGTGCTTTCTGGCACTGACCCCCTGGAGAACACTGCTTTTGACCTTAGGCCTTGGAGAAGGCTTCCAAATTTGAGTGATGGAGTTAGAATCACTGGTGTGTAGCTAGAATAGAAGTGTGTGATTTCACATGGTGAAGGGTTTTAAATCTGAGGTTTTTATAATATAGTAATAGGTATGGGACAAGATGGAGGATTTTGGGTGGTGCCTTTTCCTGTCCTCTTCTTCCTCCTTTTTCATGGTTTCAGGCAGTAGTTTCTGGTCGGACAGTTAGTGCTGCATTGTGGGTCACAGGAGTTTGGTTATTGGGTCACAGGTATAAATAATACAGATGTTAATTCTCTATTGGACTGTTTAGCTTTAAAAGACCTTGTAACTGGCTGGATTCACCTCTATTTTGCTCACTTTTAGCTGGTAGCTAGAAATGCTGCTGAACTCTCTGTACTTTAGATAAGATTTAATAAACAACCAAGCCCAAACACAAGAAAATTCATCTCCCTTGTGTTTTTAATCCTGACTCTGAGTAAAGACAGAAGAAACTTCAGACAAAACACTAACTAAGTGGTGCAGAAACACCACCCCTTTACATCATGGGATATTTGTTGCACAAAATGTCCAGAAAGTACCTCTGAAGCTGCTTCAGTGCAGTGACTTCACCTGCTCATAACCTGAATGATATTCACAAAACAAAGTGATATTCACAGGGACCTCCCAGCAGCAGTGGTGGTGGACAGTTCTATTTATGGCTTTCCTTGTAGGTAGCTGTCCTACAGCTTTTCTCACAACATGTTTCCAAAAATTATAAAGTGCTGTACACGATTCTAATCCAAATTCTTTAGAGCTATTGAAATAACAGGATTTTTTTGTTGTTCTTATTTAGCTATGAAACTGCTGGATAATCCTTTCTAGTTAATCCAAAACATTCAGACATTAAAGAAATGTTTTAATTTAAAATGTTTCCTTTAGTTTTTAAGGTATAAACAACTTTGGGAAAAGTATCCAAAATGTTTCATTGAGAATATTAAAAAAAAAAAAAACAAAAACAGAACCAACTTTTGAACTGTATTTTTCCTCAAACTCTTTGTGTTCAGTCCAAATATACAAATAATTTAGATATCAAATTATGGATTTTTAAAGCAAATGTAATAAGGAAAAAATCTTGGCAAGCTCTACTCGTCTCATTTTCCTTTGAGCACAGCAGAGAAAATTTGGATAAAAAGCAAGCTAAACTTACTTTGTTCATTTCAATACAGCCTGTGCCTCCTGACCTTCTTGGGCTGTGCATAGAAATGCCCTCTACAGCTTCAAATGGAGTTTTGGTAGGACCTTGCAGAGTGTGACCCATGCTACCTATGTATGGTCTAAAAGAGGAATCTCTTGAAAAATTCAAGAATACTCTGAAATGCACACACACAGTATATTGCTTATATAATTTTATAGAGTTTGTAAATTGGCATATTTGACAAAGATTGCCCAATGAGAGACTTAAAAGAATGGTGTGACATCTCTTTATTTTAAAGAATTTCTCCCCAGGTGGGCTGGATCTCAGTTTACAGAATATGTTCTAGAGAGAGCCTTGGTGTCTCAAGATAGCATGAGGCTTTTGGGCCTTCATCTGTGAAGCCTTTAGGATGTTTGGT
The DNA here is from genome assembly GCA_024734035.1 of Alethe castanea. Lineage (NCBI taxonomy): Eukaryota > Metazoa > Chordata > Aves > Passeriformes > Muscicapidae > Alethe > Alethe castanea. The sequence continues at coordinate 3,075,779 of JANRGV010000002.1, read as the reverse complement.
CTTCTGGTCTAGCAGAATACCAAGACTAAGCTAAGATACTAGGCTTAAAGAATTGCAAGTATGTATGCTAAGAATATTGAGAATACATAAAGGTATGTAAAAAGAAAAAGCAAAAAAAATCATCATGGCAATGTCTCTTTGAAGAGGTTTTTTGATGAAATGGGTGGCTGCTTTTTATCAAGATACATTTTTGGGGCAGAGGAAGGGAGCTGATAGCTGATATCACTTCCAAGTGGCTTCCTGATCTGAAGAAATGAGTGCAGATTGAATGTGTTGTAATGAGCAGTATCCTCTGTGAGAGATTCTCCAGAACTTCACAGCGCTGCACAAACATTGCTTGCCATGTGACTTTCTGCAGGGAGGAGTTCCAACAATTTCACTTATTTAAGGAAGTTGTGGATTGGAAGGCATCAGCTCTTTGTGCAATTTGCTGTTTTGTTTTTATTGATTCCCAGAGTGTCAGACCAGTGCTGTATTTCCATGGCATTATGGAATTCACTGGATAACCTAAGGAACCTGGAACAACATGTGGAACTTGTATTTGAGGGGATCATTTTTCGGTGCCCACCTCTAAAGATGCTGCTGGCATCGTGCTGTTGAGGAGGTAAATGTTTCTGCAATGACAACATGTGGAGGGAAGTCCAGCAGCATTGAACACTGAAGTCCCATGGAGCATCTTTGGGATGTCAGATCAAATGTCATTAATGTAAAACAGTGAAGTATTTAGAATACAACTGTGAATGTCTGCCTGATATTTAATAAGGCCAGAAGGGTGAGGGCTTTGTCTGGTTCATTGCTTAACACAAACCCTTAGCATTTTCTGCATCTGCAGTTTAAAGTGTGATTAGCTTCACAGAGAAGGATTTAATTTTCTTTATATAATGCTATTATTTCAAACTTTAAAGACTTGATTCTTTCACGTGGATAGATCTTGGAAGCTTTCTGTTCAACTCTTAAGATTCCCTCTCCAAATGGTGTTGGCCTTTGGTTCAGTTTCTTGGGAAGCTGAATCTCTTGGGGAAAGCTCTTTCTACTTCAAAGATGCCAGGTTCCAGGCATCTGAACTCCTCAAAACCAAATTTGTTTTCTCACTCAAAGCACCTCTTTGCAGCTAAGACCCTTTGTTTTTAAAGGGATATTGCCAATTAAAATTGGCCACTGAGGGTAGATATATCAACTTCAGACCTCTAAATTCTCACAGAAGTGTTTTTTAAGCAAACAAATATTCTCTTTGCAGTATTTAGAACCTGAATATTTTAGCATCAAAAAACTTGTGGTGAAGTAGGTAAACAGAAAGCCCTTTCTACCCTATCCTTCTCAAGCCCCCTAAACTCTGAGGTGCCAGCAAGTGGCTGTACAAAAAAATTTTGCTTAAATTAGCTTTTGCTTAGTTTCTAATTTTCAGTCCCAAAACTAAATGAGCCATTAAAGAAAACCACACTAATGAGATGCGCTACAAACCGAAATACGCCGAGGGCAAAAAGCAGGCTTTTAATTTGCACAACTTAAATCTCAAACATCTGGCTGTGATGGACGATGTCACCAAGCACATTAGGACTATCAGAAATAGACTCTGGCAATCAGTGCCTCCTCTGTTTGCCTTTCTCTGTTTGCTCACTCATTTTCTTGGCACACACTGGTGCAGGAAAATACTTTAAAGGGCAAAGACTCTGAGCTGTGTGTAAGCTGAGCTTTGGTTTGGATGTGGATCTTTGGACCTGGCTGCCAACTCCTTGTTCAGTCAGCTTGCTGCACAGCTGGAACACACACACACACTCACATACACTCACATACACACACACTCTCTCTTCCTGTAAACACTGAGTACCCCAGTGCTGCTCAGGAATCAGGGGTGGGTGGGTAGAAGAATCTCTTAAAACAACAAGCTCAAGAAGGCAGGGAGATGGAGACTTCAAGCAGCAGTAGAACAATACAGTTGTGTTTTCCCTCTGGTGGGATTCCTGGGGCTAGTAATCCCAGTGCTAGGATGTGTAGAGCTTCCAAAGCAAGAACTTGTGGGCACAGCTGGACTTGTATGGATAAATTCTGCTGTTGATCACAGGACAGCTCCTTCTGGAGAATGTCTGGGTTGTGTGACTCACTGAGAGCATCAATGTGGCTGCACCTGGTAGCACTTGGCAAAGTGTACCAGCCCAGCCACAGCCAGCCAGGCTTATTCATCTGGTTAGGACAATTTTCCCTATCCTCTATTTCTCCCAAAATCAAATGTCTATTCATGCACATTTAGATTGGTCCCAGAGGAGAAATGTATCACTTTACCTGCCCTGCCATGCAGTATGGTGTCTCATTATGTTTCTGTTTGCACTGTTAACTGGATACCCAATCTTAGAATTGCCCAAGCCAGAGAAATAGGTTGTTTGAACACAAATCCTTGTAAGCAGGCTAAAATGGGATCTAAGGGACCCTGGTATCAGTTGTTGTCTGTAAAACTATTCTTGATTGCCCTCACTGAAGTTGTATCCAGACAAAGTGACCTGTAAGAATTTCTTCTGTGCAGTCACCTTTTGTTGTGAGTTTCCTTGTGAAGCACTCTAAGTTTTATCTTCATGCAGCAGCAGCCTCTCTCCTCTGCCAGGAGTAGTGATAGCTCCTGCTGAGGCTCACTGCCCAGTGGGAAGTTCTCTATCCCTGGCAGGTGACCAGTCCATGTGCAGAGCTGGATTTGTGGTTGTCAAGTAGCCTGACTTTAACAGCTTCCTCTTTTGTGTTTTTGTTTCCTAAAAAAAAGTAAATCTGTGTGGAACAGGACTACTGCTCTGTCTTGCAGATATACAGGTTTTGCTTTGCTGAGCTTTAGTTTTTAGAGAATGCTAGAAAATGCAGGCAATTGTTTTAAAAGTATTTTTACAACCAAGTAGCTGTCACAATTCACAGCTTCTGCTTTTTCATGCTTCAATGTCCTTTGGGCATTTTCATGCACTGACCCATCCTTCTGCTTTTCATATACCTGAAATTGTATCTGTGTAATCCTTTGCTAAATATAGCCAATGTCAATCCCTTATTTTTCTTTGCTAAGTTACTCTCTTATATTACTTACAATAAAAATAGGTCTGCATGGAGAAACTTGTGTTTTTAATCAATAAAGCTTAGTGATGGGAGAGACAAGAACCACTAGCACCATCTCTTCATTGAGAAGCACCATGTGTGTGTATCTGTGCAGAATTAGGGCACAAACCTCAATAGCCTGAACTGTGAGAATTGCTCCTTTTACAGTTCCCTCTAGTTCAAGGGCACTCTGCCAAGTGGAGTATCCCATCTTTGCTGATTCACGTCTGAATTCCAAGTCACAAATTCCCAGCTTCTCCACTCAGTGTTTCCAGCAGAATTATTAGAAAACAGAAATTCCAAGCTGCCTTCTGGATCTTACTGTTTGAGGAAAAAAAAAATAGCATTGTCAACTTTAAGGGAGGTGACTGGGAGGTTGACTTTGATTTCTGTCTGGAAATGCTGATGGCAAGACCTCTGCTCTAAGAGCAGTGGGGGGCCCTGCCAAGCCTTTTTCATTGGGGGATCTAATCCATGGCTTTTAGGAGGTTCACAGAAGGAATAATCAGATTGTCTAGTCTGATCCACTTGGTGTCAGAGGTCACTGAATTTCATGCAGGTTGCTCTGTAATGAGTCTTATCTGACATTCTCAAGCATTGACAGCATCCAAGGGGTCACAACACTGGCAGTGGAGCCAAGACCATGAAAAACTTTCCTCTTGAGTGGTTTTAGCTTCGGCATTGTCTTAATTCGTGTCTAAAATTTGACCCCAGTTCCATTGCAGTATTTAAGTGTGCGACTCCATCAATTCCAATAGTTGCTGTCCTTCTAAATATGTCTTGACACCTGGGTCCTCGTGTGTACAGCTGGATTTTCATTCTATAGGGTAACAATTGCATGGGTGTGTTTGGCAACTGCAGAGCATGTTGATGAAGTGGACTGTAAAATGAATCCAAAGTGGTGAATGGTAATCTGAAGTGAAATGCAAGCAGCCTCTTTCTTATTCCAAATGTACTTTCCTACCAAATTGTTTGGAAATGTCTCCAGTACTTAGAAATTTGGGATTAAATGTTTCATTTGTTTTTAATTCTACAGCTAATACCTGTGTAGGGAAATTAGTCTGAAACACTTTCAATAGTAGGAGGGAGGAGAGGAGAGAAACCTATAATCAGTAATGTTAGAGCTGGGTCTGATGGAGGACAGGATTTTGGAGCTGAATTTGTTCTGTGAAAAGGGAACTTGGCAGTTCTGAGCAGTTTTGTTTCAAAGGGGCATAGTGCCATCTAACAGGAACGTATCAGACCTCTCTGAGGCACAGAAGGGGGAGGGAATCTGAGCTCTGTTCCTGAATTCTGGGTCTAATTAATCAAAGCAAATGGGATGAGGAAGCTGAGAAATTACTGCCTTAGAAACTCTCAAAAGCTGAAAAAGTAACTAACATCTCTGGGTCATGAGTCACAGCATCTAAGTGCAGTCTATGAATATTTTGTTTTATGAAAGAAGAGAGTATTGAAAAATAGACAGGGATAGTCTTAATACTTTGTAGAACAATCCTGCATTGGCCAAGGAGAATCATCCCCATGAACAAAAGGCTGGTTCCCAAAGATATTTCCATGTGGATTCACCAGATTAATCTGGAACTGAGATGCTTTTGGTCTTCTAAACTTAATTAACTTAATAGTCTTGCACGAGTACAATTAGATGAGGGCCCAAAAATGAATGGTTGAGACAGGATGGACAAATTTAATTTTTATCTGAGATCAATTGCCTGCTGCCTGAATGTCCTCTTCATTTGGCTGTTTTAACTTGTAACATGCAGCTTCCTTTGATGCCTGCGTTCTCTGGCACTGAGAGAGATGGTGAGCAATCAATTCCTTCATGGGATCAATTAAAGCTGTTGTGGCTGCTTGAAAATGTAGAAATACATTCTGCTTCCCTGTTGGCAGCCACAGTGTGACCTTAGTTAAAGTTGCCCCTTGTCACCCTCTCACTGGCCACCTCACAACATTTACATTCTCATTTGGATTTGGGCTTTAGGTTCAGAGTGCTCTGAAACAGCTGGCATGTGGTTTGTGTGAGCAAGTGGTAGATACTTTGATAGAGGTGCTGGGTATTTTCTTTTTAAATCTAATATGCCTGGAGATGTCAGTCTGCTGGGTCAAAGTTTGCTGGCCTTTGGAGATATCTGCAAAGGAATAACAATCTGTTTATAAGATGCAGTGTCTTTTTTATTAGATTATTTATTGTTGCCAAGGAGAAGTAAGCCCATTTCAGTGCATATGGGAAGCTGTGGATCAGTACAGCATGTGCTCTTACAGCCTGAGCTCTGCTTTGGAGCAGTAAAAGCTAAAAGCTATCAGTGGAGAGGTGGATGCTGCAGAGCTTGGAATCTGAGTCTTGGAGCCTTTGTGATCTCTCTGCTACAAGTCTCCAAAAAACAAGCTTTTCATCAGGCAGAAATGCTAAGAATAGCAAACCCCACACACTCAGACTCTGCAAATAGAAGCCCAAACTTGTGAAACTGAAACATATGGCAGGAGGCGAGCTGGAGTGCTGCAGGCTTCTTTCAGTTTGCAAATGCGAGAGAGATTTTTGCCAGCTGCATGTGCAAAAATGTGAAACCCAAGATCCTGTAGGTAACTGAGTTCAGAGGGATGTGGAAAGCTCAGTTATCTCACCTTGCACAATACAGGTGAACAGTCTGGAATTATATCAGGTTACCTGGGTTAATTTATGTTGTACCATATTGCTCTTAGTTAGAGTTTGAGCAACAATCAGTTCTGCACTATTAATTTTTTTGAGGTCTATGTGATTCTCTGAACCTACTATTTGAAGTAGTGGGAATCCTCAAGATATCTTGAGGTTTCAAAATTAATGAGAAGTTTCTGTGGTGGGCATGATCCTTGCCAAATAGGAAATTAGAGAGGCAAAAGCATTCTTTTGATGTGAAGAACACTCGAATTTCCTATTCAAAAAAAGCTTGAGATGAGGTTATTACCTTGATGTGTGGTTAAGTGGGCAAAAATACATGTATTTGTAAAGGGAATTACAAATTCCCTTATATATTTGTTCAGGAAATATGAGATACCTGATCTTAACCAGGAAGGACAGTCCAAGTCCCTAGAATTTGTTTCCATCCAAATATAGAGATAAGTTACTTCTTCTTTTGGACTTTGCTAGTGCTGGATCTCAATCAATCTTCTATATGTTTATGTAGAATTTCATTGGGCACAACTGGAACGTGATGTATGTCCAGCCATAAAAAAATATAAGGCTTCAAGGACATCTAATCCTTAAGAGAAGGGACAGTTTGGTGTGTCATATGCACTATCCTGCTGAATTTTGGTATATTGACAGGAGTGGGACAGAATGAAAAAAAAAATCCAGTGAATCTTTGCAGGAAGACTGAAAGGCACAAGGCTTACTCCAGTGCATGGTTCAGGCTTTGCCTCTGGAGTGAAAGAATCAGAAGAAACTTGAAGAAATGAATTTTTATATGTTATTCTCCAAGTGGGGTGCTGGGAGGAGTGGAGAGCTGCCTTCTTATCTGCTGGGACTTTCTTGAACAGATAGATATTTACTCTGCTGAGAAATCAATGTGAGAGCTATTTCAAGGATATCTCCCACAGATCCCATTATTCAGTAGACCTGAAATCCACATCCTGATTTGACACTGAAAATAGAAAGTTAAACATAGGAGTGCAACAAAGTGCTTCAGCATTCTGGTGAGGACACACTGGGTGAGCTGCTTGGTTCATACCCCTGGCAGGCAGGTGGTGATAACTTGTCACTCTTTACCTGCTATAAAGAGCTGAAAAGTGACTGAAGGTAACCTTGCAAATAATGGGAGGGGTGTGTGTGTGTGTGTGTGTGTGTGTGTTTGTGCTGTAGTACATCACTGAAGGCTTAAGATTACCATGACACAGGCTCCTAAAATGACATATCAGGAGAAAAAAAAAAAGAGGAGAATGTCCAATTGAATGAGTGATGTGTTGTGTTGCACAGGGAAGATAATCTGTTTCCAGCCAGAGCTGCCATGCACAGACCCACAGTACCAAATTCCCATTCTGTGCTGCACAGAGAGAGACTCCATCACAAAACACAGCTCATCTTTTCAGTCAGTCCTTACTGTAGCTTTGCAGACAGTTCATAGATTTTTATGGGTGTAAACACACAGAGAAAATAGCTAGCAATTCTGAGCAGCTGCCCTGCTGTCCAATGCACTTTAGAGTAAAGTGGGTGGAGCTTTTTTCAATTCTTACTGATTTACCCAGGGGCAGACATTCCCAGACACAGGACTGCTGTTTTCCTCCAGTCTGTGCTCCCTGCTGACAAATGACCTGAAATGTTGCAGAAGTTAGCAGGGATCATTTGAAAAAAGTGCTTTTTACAAAAAAAATAGAAGTTTGCTTCTCCTCTAGTAAATACCTTGAAGGTTCATCAGCAGTGCTGCATTCAGCTAATTCATATTAACATGAATAGTAGTTGGGCTGAGACTTCTTCTACATTCTTCTACATTCTTCTGCATAGTTTTAAAAGAATCATAGTCAATTAATAGGTCTTAAAAATTTTGATGGAATATTAATTTCTGGCAGAATCTACCTATTTGTTTGAGTTTAAACAAAAACCAATTTGGACAAGTTCTGTGGGCTGTCTTGTGTGAACTCAGACAATTTGATCCAAAGCAGAGGTCTAGGATTAACTGTGCACAGAAGGCAAAAAGGCCAGGCCTTTCAGTATTTCTTGTGTTCTCTATCAATAAAAGGATAAAAGGCTCTGCAGAACAGGAAAGCAATGTTTCTGCCTATGCAATGAGCACATCCTTTCCCCTACCCTACGGCAAAAATACTTTAACCGAAGTCTAGTGTTCTCACCTCCTGAATTAATGTGCACTGGGCTATTTTTAGTGAGTCTTAACTGGCCAGCTCTTTTTGCACTGAAACATTGTGGACATCTCTTGGAGTGAAAGCTGATCACACCTTTTTGCTCTGATGAAATGAGATATTCAAGTTAACAGGCATACTAAGATGCTTTCCTTGGGGTTTATTTATTTTTATTTTGATTTTGCTGTTCTTCATATATTCCCATTGTAGTGTATATGCTCAGAGTGCTTCCTTGAATCTGTAGTTGCATAAATGGTGTAGGAAGGGATGCCTTTAAAACACATGGCTGCTAAATTATGCACATTTATTTCTAGTAGATGATATCTGTGTTGTTTAACTGTAGTGGACCTGATTATTTCTTGAGCTACCAAAAGTTAACTCTCTGCACTCTAGCTTTGTTTAATCATATTCAGATGTTAATCTGATGCACATGTTGTAATTTAGGATTGTGACATTGGATTTTTGTCCTTTTATCCAAATATAATAATGTTTTTTATTTTGGGTTATCAGGTAATAGCTGTTCAGGCTCTGGCCACTAGAGTATGCACTCTTCTGCACAGGCTGGAATTTCACCCTTCTCTTTTCTCTCTGTAAAGCAGGTGGAAGATGCCAAATATGCACGTGCACCTAGGAGTACCTATTGGTTCCAACAGTAGTTCATTATTCCTTATTTGAAATTACAGTTTGTGGGATGATCAGTGTAGTTCATCTTGAAGTAGTGCAAAAAAACCCACAAAAAACCAAAAACAAACAAACAAAGGAAAAAAAAAAAGAACAAAAAAAGGGTTGAATAAGATTGGGGTTTTGGGTTTGTTTTTGTTTCCCCCACACACCTCGTTCTCCCCCATGTGCAGACTGCAGCTCTGAGATGTTCCAGTCTTTGTTTCCTGCACACAGGCTGCTTGTGCCTTGGTGCTCTCTGTGTTTCAGAGCTGGAAGAGCTTTCACCAGCTGAGCTTACACCTCCTGTTCTGGTATTGTTTTAACTGGGAGATGGCAAAAAAGGCTTCCAGAGCGGGTTATCAGTGCAAACAGTGCACATGGCTTCAGTATCAGGAAAGCATGCTTCCATTTCTGAGTGAGGATATTTCTTGTCTTGTTGGGAACATTGTCTAGGAGCTGTAGATAAGAAATTCCTAAAGGTGAGCAAAAATCTAGACCATCCCATTTGTTCTCCATTGAATAGAAAAATTTCTATGGGATTTTGCTGATTTTAGGAGGTAGTTCTTTATCACCAACAAAATCTTGTTTGCTTCTGAAACCTTTGCTTCACATGGCCACTCATTCACCATCTACTAAACATGATGTTACTTCATTAAAGAAAGAAAGAATTTGGTATTTTTTGGAGGAAGTATTTTGGGATTTATATATATGGAGGTGTTGATAACAGAACTAATGATGTCCCAGGATGTTTTCTGCACTGCTATTACCTCACCAGTCCATCCCTAACCTGTGGCAGTACCTGGGGTTATGTCTGAAGCTCAGCATTTTGTATTTGGCTCTGCTCAAGTGTGTGATGCTCCTCAGCTCATTTCTCCTGCTTGTCAAGGTCTTTTTGCACTGCAGCTCTGATCTGCAGAGATGTGCTGCTGTGACCTTGTTCCAGTCCCTTTTCACAAGCAAAACCTGATGCTTCTGAGCATTCTGGGGCTCTCCTTGCTCTCTTATAGCCAGCTGCCTTGTATTTTTAGGGCCTAACAGCTAAAGGTTTATTCCTGAAGGTGTTCTGGAAAGGTTTTACCTAAGTTTTCTAAGCATTGCAAAGCAGTGAATAAAAAGTTAAACACCAAATTTGATATTGGCATCATGGGCATTAGTAACATGCAGTTATCTTGACTTTGCTCTGAAAATGAGCAGTCTCTCATTGAGCTATGAAAAAGTAAATTGGGAGCAAGCAGCAGCTCACCAAATACCTGTAAATGGTTTTTTTTTGTATTAGTCCTGTAACATATGTCACAGACTCCAACATCTGTCCTCAGAGTCTGAAACCTTGTTAGCAAATCTCTCTGTGGCAATTGCCTCAGTTTGATGGTGAATCATTTAATGCACTTCAGCTATGATTTCTGCCTTAATTCTTGTCTCTAGGATCTCTACAGGATCTCTACAAATGCTGTAGAGATTAGGTGGAAAGCTTTTATCTTAGTCAAAGGAATTGGATCATGGTCTATTTTACCAAGCATCTTGAATCTATAATTTTCCATGACTTTTCCACAAGATTCTTGGAGGCAATAGTTAACAAGAGGTAAAACAGGACATCATGGATAATATCTGCTATTAAATTTCTGATTTGGGCTAATGAAAGTGGGTGTCAAATATTATTTAATGAGACAATGAACTGAATCTTGTTAGCAAGAGAATGTACAGAAAGACCCCAAACCATTACAGTGTCACAAAGGTTGGTTCAAGAACAGAAAGGTGACCTTAAGGGAGGAAAAACCCCATAAAATCAAGCAGTCCTGACTGTGCCATAATGCAAAGGAACAAGAAAGAATTCCATTGTAGCAGAAGGAAAAATGAACAGAGAGTACAAAAACTGCCATGACTGACCTCTGCCATAAATATTTTTGGGCATGATTCAGTAAAGTTGAAAGCAATTGCATTTCCAAGTGTGACTATTGATTTTTCTTCTGTGTTGGCATGGAGTTATAGAGGCCACAGTTTGGAAAATTGGGGCCAGATCTTTTGAAAACCCACTTTGTCCAAGTTGTCTTGTAGTACTGCTAAAAATGAAGTTCATGTTGTTCAATGGTCTCGTGCACAATCAGGTACAGATTTAGTAGCTGCATTTCAAAACCACTTTTAAAATGCTTTTGCTTGCTTATTGCCCAGATGGGATATGCCCAAGTTCATAGTAATTATGTAGAGCTTAATTTATTAAAGGTTTTAAAACAATTTCAGATCTTCTGCAATGTTCTAAATAAGAATGAAATCTTAGAAGATAATTTTGTGCTTGATCTTACATTTGTTTGAAGTTAGTGGTGAATTTCCCATTGATTTCATTAGTGTGGCATGAGGCTCCTGGGGCAAAAGTCTCAGTGTATTTTGGTCTTTTTTTGGACTTATGTTTGCAAGAAGAGTGGAATGAGTGCAGGCATCTCTCATGAGTCAGAGGAGAGAATTCTCTAGTGGGCATAGTTGTAATAAATTTAGCCCCAATTCTTCAGCTGATAATTAGAACTAAGGCAGGGAGGAAATAGTGAATGCCTTGTCAGAGGTAATATAATTCCTGACCTCCAATAAGCTGGAAGTCCTGTAGTAAAAATAAAAATATTTTAAAAATAACTGGGATGACTGTGATTTCTCTCTGATTTGCTCCTTTTCTAATGAACATGGTATCTGCTACAACTACATCTGACAGTAGAAACTTGGAGGAATATTTTATTATAGACTGTTTTGTTCAGTATATTGTTAGGGTTTTTTAATGGAGTTTATTAACTGGTTCTCTTAAGGTTAGATTACAAGGTGAATATATACTCTCTCTCTCTATATATAAATATATACTCTAAATAATACACAGTATTTATATATTTTATTAAGCATACCCATCTTGATTTTACAGACAGTATTGCTAAAGCAGAGTAATGTGTACTGTGAAGAGCTGCCTGGTTTGCTAAGTAGTAGCTTATGCTAATAAACTCAGATTTTGTGGTGATCTCACTACAAAATCTGCACAGTCAGGTGGCTCTGTTGGTGCCTCTGTTTCCAGGGTGGGTGTGTGTGCCCATCAGGACTCCTTCAATTCCCTGAGATTGCACAGCTGGCAGTGGGCTGGGAAGCACATCAGCAGCTCAGTCAGGAATATAAAGGCCAAGACATAAAGCCATTCATGTGCTCAGCTCTTGGGGTCTTTGGATTGGTGACTGATGTCTTGTTTTTTGGTGGTTGGTTTGTTTGTTTGATGGTTTTTTTACCTTCCTATATTCAAATTTCTGAACTTGGTTATATTTTTAGAGGTCAGATTTGATGCATGTTCCAGCTAAATGGGCTTCATACCCATCCTGTTCCCATTCCACCTGGGGAGAAATTTTGTGCTGAGAACTCCATTCCAAAAAAGACCATAAAACTGCCTGTCTCTTTTGTTTCTATGAATTGTGGGAAGCCTTTTAGCAGAAAATGTTAAATGTGGGTTCCCACATGCCACTAAGACTATTATTATCCATTGCAAAAGGGCACACAGCAATTGAGCCCAATTCGGTTTGGCCTTTACTAACTTCATCCTTGATTACTAGTAGACTGCCTTATTTCTCTGTCAATTCATTCTCCATGTAGCTTAAGAACTTTTATATGCAATAAAACTTATAATGGCTGTAATTTATTCCCCTCAATATAATTTTGGCATATTTCTGTCTCTTTTTGCTAGATGCATTCTCCCTAATGGTCAAGAAGATGAATATTTCTGGGATTGTTTTAGGAGGAGTTCCACTGGAGAATAAAGAGAGACAAAAATCTCCTAGGACTACCAAAATGCCTGTTTCATAAACAAAATATGATCTGGACAAAGTGAGATGGATTTTGAGAGTATAACCTGTGCACTGTAGCAGGAATTGTTTTTTGTGATGGCATGGGCATAGTTTTGATTGAAAGCTCTGAACTTATTTTGCATAAGTAATAGGTACTTTACAAAAGTGATGTGATCATAATTAATTTAATTGCAACTAATAAATCTGTCCAGTCTGAGAGACTGACTGTGGTAGAATGTGAAATCCTGCACCTTGGTTTTAGAGTGTCCACAGCCCATTGCCAGCAGTGTAACCTAGGGAATTGGAATCCTGCTGGGCACACACACCCACCCTGGAAACTCTTGGGGATTTACATGGAAACTGTGCCTTCCCACAGATCCTTCAAGCTGTGCTGTGAGGCATGAAGAGGTCAAATGACTTATCAAAGTCTTGCAGAATGCCAGCTGAAATTAAGATCTGATGTGCTTCTGGCTTGATCAGGTCACAGAGCAGCTCAGCCAGGCTGGGAAGTGACCCTGAGCACTTCAGGATTGGAATTGGAAATTGGATTTGTCTGTTCTGGATTCCACATGGAAACATGGCTCATCCAGAGAGGGACAGGAAGGTATTCTTAATGAACAGCTCCTGTAAAATTCTGATTTCCTATCATCTCTGTAAGTTTTTGATGATAAAGCAGAGTTTATATGAAGCTTGTAATGATGAGGGTGTGAATGGGTGTGAATTTACTGGTGGCCAGCTGGATTCCCATCACTGCCTTCCCAATGAAGCAGCCCATCCCAAGCAGGACATGTTCCTCCTCTTCAGGGAAGAAGAATCATTAGGGGAGTGAGCTGGTCCCTCCAAGCACAAGGGCCATGCTCTGGGATTAGGGGAATTCCCTGGGTCTGTGCTGATGTGCTCTGGGTTTATTCAGGAGGTGAATGAGAAGTTTCTATACAAGAGGAAAAGTACTGTCACTGAGGCACTTGTGAACACAAATCCTTGGTGATGGGCTGGCTGTCAGACCTGGGTTTTCAGCAAGAAAAATGTGCATTAGCCTTGCTAATATTTAAGATTACAGATGGAGTAGTAGCCTTTTAAAAGAACTCCTTTTCCTTGGACTTCTCTGTTTTACTACACTCTTTTACTAAGAATATTACCTCAGCTTCCCTCTGGAAAATGGCCAGTGAACCTCGTGAAAGTTTTATGGCAGTTTATTACTGCCTAATTCACCTTTCAAAGTGACAGTGAGATTTTCAATTGCTTTTCAGAACTTTGTCCTTGATTGCTGCTTTGAGGGCCAAAGTTTACACCAAATATTACAATGTCTGAAGCAGTTAAGCCCTTGTCATTAATTTCAGGCTTAAATTTAATCCTAAATAGACAGTGATTTTGTCACGTAGAAAAAGAACTGATTTTGGAATTTTATGTTAAAATACCACACAGAAGTGCTGAAAACCTTTCCTTTTTGTGATTTCTACTTAAGAAATTTTGTCTTGGATTAACACATAACTGAACATGCAGTTGGATGTATGTAGAGAGTTTCTATTCAGCATGGCAATAAAAATGTCCATTAAATATCAAAAGGAAAAAATGTTTTGAAACACCTTTAATATTTTGGTTTTTTTTTTTTTGTTCTTTCTTGCAAGTAAAATAGCATATTTAAAAAAAAATTATCTAGTAAAACATTTTATTATGCTCTTAAGACTTAGAGAGTTGTTCTATTCAGGAAGCTGTTTTGCTGTGCTTCACTACTGAATCTCATTAGGAATGAATAAATCCTGGACTGCCTTCCCTTGGGATGGTAACTGATTGGGTTCAGTTAGAAGGTACTAATGTTCTATGAAAAGGGAGATCTGAAACTATTCCTGTTCTTTGCTGTCAAAAACTACCAAAAAAGCAAAAAAATAATTTTTATTTTCTTGTTTCCTCTTTTTTCAAAATACTGCTGTGCTTTAATACATATATAGAATTTCCTAAGTGTTTTTTTCAGTGGAATTAATTTTGCATCTAACTTTAATATGCATCTATTATTTAATATGGTATTAAACCAGTTTTTTACTGTCTCAGGAACTATATTCACATAGCAAAGGTGTGCCAAGGGTATGGAAGCCCCTGCTTGATTAGCAGTGTGATACATTTCACATATAAATTTCTTTATATCAGGAAAGGAACAAATGATGCCTTTTATCTGTGGACTTCTGGGGAGGAGATGCTGCACACTAACACAGCTCCTGGAAGTAAAACTGTCACATCAAACAGGTTTGAGTGTGTCACTTGAGGAGATGTAGTACAGAATTAACCCACTGTTAGGTGAGTTTATGTAGTGCTGTTTTCATAGGAGCTGTTAAATTTGGCAGGGGCTAATTTTATTATGTGCTGCTTTTCCTCTGTCCTGGTGACAGACAGAATGAGGCAAAAGCCAAAATATTCAAAATTCCTCTAGTTTTGGATGCCCAATTTCAAATTCTAGGCTGTGGTTTTGCAAAATGTACAATAGCTCTTGGTCACTGAGGTGTGGCAGTGGGAAAGTGGAAGAAATTATCCTGACTTAAAAGGCATGAGTTTGTTTCACCCCTCAGCCCAAGTGATTTGTGAGGTTCATGCAAAGTAGGAGCAAAAAAAACCATAGTAACAAATGTTGAATTTGTGATAAGACCTCACCAAAGCAAGATGAAATAATTCTCTAATAACAATCCTGTGACCTTTAAAAAGTCAGGGTTTGAAGCCTGTGAGCAGGGATTTGGGTTTGTGAGTAGCTGCTCTCAGTTACATGATTTCCCTGGGCTTTAGCACTGGGCAGTGATGGAGTTTGGGAGATGCCAGGAAACATTACCAGCATTTTCTGGTGTGGGGTGGTTTGCTTTGTTTGCTTTGGTTTCTTCTGTTTGTGTGGATTTGTTTTTTTTTTTTTATTTGTTCTTTTTTACTTTTTCATTTTTCTTCTTTAAATAAAGTGGAATTTATATTTCAGCCCGGAGGATTCATTCCGGATTTTCCTCTTCAAAATCTGTTTTGGTATTTTGATAACAAGAGAAAAGGAAAACTTGCAAAGTAATCCAATCTGCTTGAGACAGGATTATTTTCAGAGGCCATCAAATGAAAGAATCATCACAAACTGAGGTCTCTTTATACTATAGAGCTCTCATGCAAAGTTTTGATGTAAATGGGGTGTCAGATCAGTTCAGTTGAAATTGCACAAATGCTCTAATGTGTTACAGAAACAGCAAAGTGCAGACTTTCCAGTCTTGCTAATATAAAATAAAAGTTTTAATTCTGTAATCTACTAGCAGCCAACTATCTTCAAATCACTCTATTTCTAAAAGAAGAAATTTGGCTAATGTGGCCCATTTTCCAGTTGTATGACTTTGAATAAATGCTTTTAGTGGCACAGCATTGGAGTGTCACAAATGCACCTCTTTGGTTTTTCACTATATATTTGAAGATAATTTCCTGCTTTTAGCTGTGGGGTAAAAAGAAAATCATAAGTTTCAGCTGTTTCCAATTTCAGAATTACCTGTCTTGCATTTACTGAAAAGTGTAATTTAAAAACATGCATTGAAATACTGAAGTTATCAACTTGGTTGCTCTGCTTCAGCCCTTTATTGTGTCCATTCTGTTTTCAGGTGTGCAGGCAGGATGGGCTCTGACAGAAAACAGTGATTGCTCTTCAGTTCTGGCAGTAGCAATGCCAAAATCTTTGGCTCAGGATGCTTTCTGTCATTGTTCCCTTCTGGGATATTTTGTCATGTTCTGAGCATGATTCAATTCCAGAGTAACTTTCTGATCACAACTCTGTGTGCTACAGAGCTTGTCACTTTGTCAAACATTTGGAATCTCCTGATTTCTGTTATCCATAACAATCACTGCACTTACTCATCCCTAGCTGACCTACAAGATTTAGTGCATATTGAATGTATAACTCACTTACCACTATGTGGTGATGAATTTACCCATACTCCCCTCTCTGTCTATGAAACATTTCCTATGTCCTGAAATCATGTTGAAATTTGAAAATACTGTGATAATTCAGAAAAAAATACAAGAATTTTTAGTCTGTTGGCTGTTATTTCTCAGTATGCTCACAAATAATGGATAATGGAAGTGGATTTATCATGTTTTATTGCAGAATTTCTTGTGTATCACTTTGACTAAATGTAATAAACATCACCCTTGAGCCAGGTGAAATGTTATAAAGCTAGTTAAGAATCTGCTATGTGTATTTCATAAGAACATTTTCATGTTTTGAAGATTTTTTGGGAAAAGTAGGTGCTGATCTCATTGCAGGTTTGCTGGCATTTTTTTTTTTTTTTTTTTTTTTCTGTCAAGAAGGTTTGGGTGATTTATGGCAGCTTTACCTTCTTATGATCATTTAGGTTATTTCCTCTGCAGGGCAAACCAAGGAGGCAACCTCATTGCTCTCTGAGGGCTCCTGGGGAAGGGCAGAGGGAGGTGCTGAGCTCTTCCTCCTGAGATCCATGACAGGACAGGTGGGAATGGCTCAAACTGGGCACAAGGAAGCATTTCTTTACTGAAGAGTGGGGTCAGACCCAGAACAGGCTTCCTGGAGAGGTGGTCAGTGCCCCATGCTGGGGGAAAACCAATGGGAGACAGAGCAGAGAGCACAGCAGAACAAAATATTGTGGCCTTGGTGGGTTAGAACAGGAGCTGGTAGATATGAAAAAGTAAAAAGTACAGGTGTGAGTAAATAGTGCAGCTAGTGAGGTCTTAGAAACGGTGTGGTTTTGTAAGGCTGCCAACTAATGCAAACAATAGGCTATCTGTAGTCCTGGAGCTGTAACAGTATGTAAGGCTGAACTGTGAGAACAATAAATGACTTCAACACCCTGTACTTCTATGCTCTTCCCTCAATAAGCAACTTCAATTTTACTTCTTTTTGCTCAGGCTTTGGCTTTTTGCTTGGATTACTTTTTGTACCCCTTCCTTTGGAGTTCTGTTGCTCAGTCTCCTGTCAGTGTTTAGGAGGCACTGGCACATTGCCTTTAATAAAAAGTTTCAGCTTTTGGTCAGCCCTGAAGTGATCAGGACAAGGGTGTGATCCTTGCCAGTCCCTTCCAAACGGAGCAGCCTGTTCTGTTCCAACCCCTGGAATGTGTCACAGTGTCTGTCCCTCTCAGTGGCCAGCAGCAGCAAGCAGAATTTCTCAAGAACTGTGTCTTTGCTTAATTCCCAGAGAATCTAAAATGTGTTCCTGGCTCCAAGATCTCAGCTTAGCCATGCTACTGAAGCAAATAAGGATTATTGGAGCACACAGCCGTCTGTATGGCATCCTGAGTTGTATCTTGTGCTGCATTTGGGATTTGGGTCCTGATGTGGGGGCACAAGCTGGAATTAGCTGCAATGGGTGATGACCACTGCTGACTCTGGAGTTCATGGGGGAGTTTTCATTAGTATGGCTGGTGACATGCAGCTGCCTCACACATGCTTTTCCATCTCCTGGCAGCTGAGTGTATTTGTTTGCAGCACAGGCTGTCAGTTTGCCCCATGAGCATATTCTGCCTTTAGAAAATGGCCCAGCAGTTGTCAGTGTTTTCAAATAACTGCTCAGAAACTACTTGTGACAATAAGGGTAAGAGTCTGGAGGCATTTGGGAATGGGGATCTCCCAGCAGTGATCACTGGGAAGGTGGGCTGCTGGCCTGAAGTGCTACCCCATTCATCTTCCTAAAAAAATGAGTATATGACAGTGTGTGACAACTGATCTGTCACTGAAAAGAAATGCTAATCCACATCTAGCAAACCTCTGCAAGGAAAAACAAAGCCTTACGTACAGGGAGAGTTTTCAAAACAGAATTCTAAATTAAGGTGAGAGTGCCCCTTTGAATCAATTTCTTCTCATGTTGTGTATTTAACTGCACAATGGCATGCCAAGTTAGTTGAGAGACAGCTCACTTCCTTGTTTATAAACATGACTTCCCTTCCAAAGTCACATCCTGAGACTGAACTTGGGCACTGGGAATCAAACTGTGAAAGATTCCTTGAGAGAACATACCAAGAAAGAGCTCTCACAGCTTTGCATAAAATAGCTTTTCTGTGGTTAGCAATAACTTACTTTTAAGGTCCATTATTTCAAGACTCTTAAGCAAAACTTGGCTCTAGCAGGAAATGAGTTTTTCTGAGTTTTTTTAAAATTTTATTTTTCTCACAAGTGATTTATGGCTCTGTGTGTTCCTGCTGAAGCAATACTGCCCAATATCACAGCATGGGTACAGATGTCTGCAGAACATTTCACCTATTTCATATGTTTTCACAATATACATTTGGACAGACCCTAGAAGGTTCAGTGTTTCAGCTGTACGGTTTTTCTTGTTGGAAAAGATAATACTGAGCATTCTTCTTTCTGACATCAGTGCCTTTTACCTTGCTAATGCTGCAGTAGCTAAAAACTGAGAATTGGAGCTGTTGGATGGATGGCCCTCCTAACTATTCCATTAATCTGTGGGAAGCCTGTTTTACTTATAACCTGCCCTGCCACATTCCTATGCTTGGCCTCCTTTAAGCCTGGCATTTAGGTCCAATTGTTTAAAACAATCTCTTGTTGTAGCTGGTTGGGGTGAAATGGAGCTATCTGTCAATTTGAAAAGGTCACTGGCTGTGTCAGAATGACAGTGATTCCAAATTATCCATTAATCTCCCAATTTAAAATTGTCATCCTTCTTATTACAGCCAGCCAGCCACAGAGGCTAAAATAGAGCTCTTCTCTTACACCCATGACCAAGCAGCTTTTTTATTAGCTGGCAGATAAAATTGGCAGTGCGTCCCAGCATTAAATATTCATTGACCACTCTCTTAAAGAAAATGTCTGCTAACAAGTTGAGAATATATGAGAAAACAGCTGAAGAAATTACAATTGATTTTCTTGTCTTATCTGCCAGGATTTCGACTCTATGATTAGTGTAACACACTCAGCATATTCCTGTCCTGGTTTGGGTCAGAGGGTGACTCATGCCTGAGCTTCCTTGCCCCCTTTTTACATTTTGGCTTTGGATTGGTATTGGGGACCCACACAAGGGTAAATTAGCTCATAGGAAGTGTAATTCTCTGTTGCTGTTGGGCTTGATGAGTTGCAAAAATAATGCAGCAACAAACTTCTTTCATGCAGAAGAGAAGTAAAAGCCCTTTATTAAAGAATCAAACTACACTTATATAGAGTAGATCGTGGTAATAAGGATGGAAGTGATTTTATTGGTGCAAGGCAGGTGACACCCCTGGTAAACATGCTTTCACCAAAACATCATGTAGCTCATGCACCCTGCAGGTGCTTAATCATTGTTATAATCCTTCCTCTCATGTTTTCCTTGAGCACTCTGAGAAATCCAAGCTGCTTCTTTCCCTGGCTTTCTCCAGTATCCCACAATTCTCCACAGAAAATAAGATTTAATAGCTTTTGCATTGTCAAAGGAACAGCTCTGGAAGATGGAAAAGTCCCAGATAAGGGGTTCAGGCCCGAAGGATGTTTTGTTTTCTCACAGAGGATGATGCTGTGGTGCTGATGAGATTTAAGAAAAGAGAGGGGAGCCCTGGGCCACCTGCTGCTCCTGAGGGGAATGAGGGCTTAGATTCTGCTTTTCCATGTCTGGCATCCATCACCTGAGCCCCAGCTTCACTGCTGGTGCTGTTTGGACTCTAATAGTTGTAACTAGGGGGCTTTACAAAGTGGTTAAATGGTGGGAACATGGCAGTGCCCCTGTTGTGAACAGAAGTGTAATCATCTATCCCAGCAGTGGAAATCCAGACAGCTTTGGGAGGTGTTTTGCTGTTGTGTCCTTATGATGTGATGCCCATTTATACAGGAAAAAAATATAAGCCAGGGAAGCGTGAAGAAAAGAAATTCAAGGCACATGAATGTGGTCATTTCATACCCTGAGGAACAAAAAAGAGTCTGCATGGACACTGATAGCCAGGCAAGGCTGAGTGCAAATGGTGATGGATTGACCAGCCTCATCCCAATCCTTGTTTATGCAGAACTTTTGAATGTGTCCAGAGACAAAGAATGCACAGAGGACTTTTTTGCTCCTTCTTTGCAATGGCCATAATGTATTCACTCATGGCACACAGCACAGCAGGTGCTCTCTGTCTACCCCAAATAACTGTTTTGCCCCAAGGAAGGGACTGGTGAGACTTCCCATTCAGGTCTACCAGATCAAGGATAAGTTTATTTTCTAGCCAGCCAGATATACACAAGCTGGAGGTTGGCTGCAGCTTTCCCAGTTAAACTTTCTTTACCAGTGAGCACCAGAGTTGTGTGCAGGTGCCAGCTCTGCTCAGCTCTCCTCTGACTGCTCTCAAATGCAATTGGTTGGGATTATGGAAAGCAGAAGGTGAGAGAAAAGCAGGATGTCTGCTGTATCACATATTTTGTCTGTTTCCAGTGCAGAGTTATTTGACTTCCAGGGGAGAAAGTGTGTGTATTTTTTTAATCGAGATTTTTTCCCCCCTCTGTCTTTTGCAAGTTTAATTGCTCATTAGAAGTCACAGAGAAGCACACACTGGCACAATGTTTTGATGAAACACCTAATGACTTTGAGCATGTGATTTATGGACACAGCTTAAGTTACAGAGGGACTTGTGTCAAAACAGGTCAGAGATAAGTTTGCATTTATCTATGGAAGTTAAGGGATAATCATGTAAAAGCATTGCATTTTAAAGGAAACAAAGACAGACCTGTGGGAAATGCATTTTCACAGCATGTATTAGCAAAGCCCAATCAACCTCCTTGTGGGAGGACAATTAACAGAATTAAAAGTTGGAATTTTAATTATCATACAAATTAGAGGGAAATTAATCAGCTTGTATTTTATGACTTGGCTTTGAGCATTGCTGCTCTAATTTTATAGCAAAACTTTGATTAATTGAGACACTGCATGAAAGCATAAAATCCTGACTTAGGTAGCATTTTAATGCCTGGTTCCATTTCCATCTGCTACCTACAGTATGGGAAGCAGCAGCAATGAATTGATGCAGAAGTCAAACCTTTGTTTGCCCCACCACAAGTGTCCAAAACCATTTCTCTGCATGTGGCCAAACTTGCTTTTTTCTAAAAACCTCCACTTTTAATCTTCTAACTAGTCAACATGTTGGTTTACACCTAGCTAGCTTCAAAAGTTAGAGATTTTCACTGACTCACTGAAAGCATCATTTCAATATTAATCAAAGCCCAGCTTTTTCTTTAGTTTAGGGTTGGGTGTTTTTTTGTTGTTGGGGTTTTTTGTGTGAATTTTGTTTGTTTTGGGGTTTGTTTTTTTTTTTAGGGTAAGTGCTGCTACCTTGTGAGTTGTCAAGAGTGAGGAATTTCATGTGAATTCCAAAGGCACCTACAAACTTGTGTGGGACTTTTGGAACTGCTGCCCCAGACTCAGCAATGCCTTGCCTTGGCAGGTATTTGAACCTTGCTTTGGGTTTTGCTGATCAGAACATGAAAGCAGTTAGAGGAGTTTGTGGCACTGTGGGAGGATGGCAGGTTCCAGTTCAGCTGCTGAGAATGTGGGTTTAAGAAAATATTTACCACTTTTTGATTGTTCTTTTTGCCCCAGTGATGTAATTTGAGGTTTGGTTCCAGTCTGATTAAAGATCAAAACCTTGAGTGCTCCTTTACTAGAAAATGGCAGATCTAGATCAAGGTTCTGAAAGGTACTGAATTTGGTATTTGCACCTTATTTTTCTGTTCCCTCCTCTTCCTCTAATAAATATCTGTCAGTTTGGGTCTGCAAATCCTGAAGGATAGTTTTGCCATATTTGTTGCTGAAAATCAAAGAAGGTCTAAAGCTAAGCTCAGCCCAGGAAAAATTAAATCAAACACTTTTCACTCCTTTGTTTGGGTTGTAAAAATAAAACTCAAATAACAAAGTCTCAGAAAAAGCAAACTTATGCTTCAGTCAAAATACAAAGCACAAACAGATTGCAGAATAAGTTAGACTGCAATTTTATAGGGTCTCAAGTTAAAAGAGGTAGTTTAATTATGATGCTGGATTTAGTTCAGAGCTCAAGTAATGATCTAGGAAGCTGGAGAGAAGCACTGGAAATGGCTGTGTGCTAATGAGGACCCCAGTTGCAGCTTTCTGTGCTAGTTAATTTGCAATCTATGTGGAGATCTGTTGGCAAGCCTATAAAATGAGGTTTTGCAAAAGTAATCACCACTTCAAAGTCTAGAGATACAGCCTGAGGAAGCAGAAGCATGTTGACTGTTAAATTTCCACTTTGAACATTGTTTGGAAAGTTGATGTTGTTGCTTCCTACCTGCTGAACTGAGGAATGCAAATTGTCCTTCACACCAAAATAGATCTGGAGCTCACCATTTCAAAAGACAGCTAACAGGAGTGAGTTTTGGCAACTGGGCCAGATATACCAGCTAACTCACCATTGTCCATTTAGAAACACTGATGTGTTTGTGGATGTTTGGCTGAAGGGCAAGGGTTCACTCCATTTGCAGAAGGGCAGTGGTGAAAGCATCCTCTTCTCTGCTCTGCTGCTACTCAGCACTCAGAACTTTCCTGGATTACATCTGGGCATGAAAAAATGTGTATTTTAGGGTGAATCCTTTGGCCACCTAAAGGTGAGCAAGGTGTCCAAAAGAAGCCTTTGAAGGATGTTTGTGGAATGAGGTGATGAAAAGGCCAGAGGCAAGAGTGTTGTGTTATGCTCCCTGTGGAATGCCAGTTTGGTTTTGAGTGGGAAAGTGTGGTAGGTAAGACAAACATGCTACTTCAGACTTCCCTGAGTAGAGGCAAGCTGTCCCTCTCCTCTCCTCTCCTCTCCTCTCCTCTCCTCTCCTCTCCTCTCCTCTCCTCTCCTCTCCTC
>JANRGV010000002.1:3038235-3052439 GCA_024734035.1 Alethe castanea | reverse complement strand
CCTCTCCTCTCCTCTCCTCTCCTCTCCCTTTCCACCAGGCTGCAGCATTAGAGGGACAGAAGAAAGTCAATGAGCTGGGAAAGGTCCAAGGATTTATTGCAGAGCAGGTATTATGCAAATTTCACAGAACTGTCAGGTGGTCTGAATGGATGTGGCCATCAGGATCTGTGCAGTGTCACAGCTTCACTTACCTGTCAGGTTACTTTGAGTTAGGTTGAAAACAAGATGTTCTTTTGTCAAACAGAATTACTCTTTCTTTTCCAAACACCTTGATTTTCAAGCTCAACCAGAGAAGTTGAATAAGTTGCAGGGTTTGAGCAGAGCCTCAGCAAAGGCTGGTGGATGTAGAATAGATAGTTTCAGGTGGAAGGGACCTACAGTGGCACCTGGTCCAGCTGCCTGAGCAGATGTGGCACAGAGGAGTTCCAGAGACCCACAGCTGGTTCTGAACAAGTTACTGCCCAGAGTGAGCCCAGTAGCTCAGCCTAGAGAGCTTGAGCTGTGAGCTCAGGGGGCAGCAGCTCCCTGGCTGTGTCCCTCAGGGCTCATTTGGGCAGCTCCAAGCTCTGTGCTGTGGTTTGCAGTGACACTGGAGAGGAGCTCTGCTCATCCTGCTCCATGACAGCACACCCAGCTCAGAGGAACCTCTGATCTGAATCACAGGCTGCTGCCTGGACCCATGGTTAAGGGAGGGGGAGGCTTAGTTTACAACAAAGAGTTACATAAATGTCTTAGTCAAGGTTTCCATAATTGGATTTTTTTAGGAACTATTTTGCCAATGGTGCTTGCCACTAGGTTAAATCAATTGTCCCTGTCCTAAAAAAAATTGAGGAATCCTCAGGTGTCATCCATTGTATCTGGGGAAATGGAAACATTCATGACCTCCAGCCTTGCCACTGTTTGCTTAAGCATAAAAGGATCCTGAGTTTTCCTCCAGAGTTTGAAATACAGAAATCTCTGACCCCTGTGTGAGATGAGGAGTGCTGCTAAAACCGTGTGGTGAATGGAGCTCCATGCAGGGGACTGAACAGCAGGGTGAGGAGCAAACCAGCAAACTCTAGGCTGTCAGTGCTAGCTAGGGGAACTTTCAACAGTGTCTGAAGCTCAAGGGTGTCAGGCAGAGCCCACCTGAGCTCCCCTGCCAGACTGCTGCTGTCCCTGGCATTCCCTTGGCAATTTGAGTTCTCTGCGGGGCTCTTGGTGCCTTGCAGCTTCCTCACTGTGGTGACACTATCTGCTTGTAAGTCTGGAAATAAAATGCTTACAGCATGTGGCATTTGCTACTTGAATATTTTGTCCTTTTAACTTGCCCACACTGCTAATTTTTGACATGGAGAATCACTTGAGATGTCCTCAGAAAAGGAGTGGGTAGCTGACTCCTGTGGCTTGATTTAGCCCAGCTGGCAAAGTCAGTTAGAAATCAGAAACTCTGTTTTAAAAAACAGATGCTGCAATTGAACCTAAGTATTCTGTGGTAAATGGAAGTGCTTTTTAATTTTCTTTTAAGTACTGGTGGTTTTTTTTTTTTTTGAAGGATCCAGAGTTTGTTTCAAGTAAGACATATACGTAAATGTTAGAAAGTTTTAAGTGTGCTTAGAAAATGGGAAACAAAAAATGCCAACATCAATGAGAAGTTAAATAGTTTACCCTCACTAGAGGGTAAATGTGGGGTAACTGTGACAAGAATTTCCCAAACACAGTATCCATGTGATGACTCTGTATCCCAGCATATGGCTTACATTAAAGTAAGCCCTCCAATTCTGTACTCCAGATAATGAATTCTACTTTCCTAATGATTGTGGAAGTAGTAATTCTCTTATCTAAAACCATATGTTAGAGGGAAAAGAATTCCATTCTTGCTAAGTAATTGCTATTGGTAATTAAGTACAGACTTCCCTGCCTAACGTCACATTATTTGACAAATGCAACCCATGTTTAGAGTTATATTTGTGAAGCAGATAATATGAATGGTCCTGACCATTGGGATGTGAGATTAGGCAGACCCCAAATGCACTCAGGATTTCAGGCCTTCTGTTTCTTGGCTGTCCTCACTGTTGCACGTAGCTGGGCTTTAAGGCCATGCTTTCAACCATCATGAGCAGCACTGTGCAATCCAGCCTTATCTTGAGATCTGAGTTCCAGATTTTTAGTAAAATGTCCTTTTAAGCTCCAAGATTGTTTAATGGGACACTCACTGTGTGTGTGAGTGGATACTGATGGGTCAGAGTCTAAATGTGAGAACAGAAGCAATGAAAACCTTGGCTGGGGAAGAGGGGAAAGTTTGCATGGTGCCTGAGTTCTGACAAGAGTCTGCTCCAAATGTCAGATGAATTCAGTTGTCATCTCTTTAACAGAAATCCTGGAGAGCTTGGTTGTCTTGAGGCCAGCTGTAACTCTTGTGAAAAGGAGACTGTTCCACACCCAATTCAGACTGAATCTGCAGCTTCTGAACTGGAGATAAGGTCTGAAGTGCTCTGCTTTCACCACCACGCATCAGCACATCTCTTCTCTCCAGCACAGCTTTTTAACAGCAGCCACTGCTCACTGCCACTGAATGGTGGCATCAGTGGCCAAAATCTGGCCTGAAGGCTGGCAGGATTTCTGACTGTGTGTTCTTTGATGGGGTCTGTTTCTGCTGCTGGTCATGGAGATGTCACAGCAGCAGACAATGGCTGGGGTTGTGTGCTCACTTGGAGCAGCACCACTCAGTAAAGAGCTCTCCTGGCAGGTGTGGTGATCTTTGTATTTGGGAGAGTGTTTAGAGTTTTCTCCTGCAGCTGGGCTGGCCTCCACTGGGAGCTCTGAGCACTGGGATGTGTTACAGCTATGTCATGTATATTTTAATAATCCTGTTTGGCTGGGGGAGTGCAATGTGTTAACTCAGAGAAAAGGCATTTGAGGATGTCTCTGAGCAATGTTTACTGTGTGAGACCTTCTGCAATGATTGGCTGTTGTGCCACTGCCTCATTTCACTGGGATTAGACCAGGATTAATAGTAACTCAAAATTACAGCTGCTCTTAGAGTTATTTAATTTCTCAGCTCTCTAGAACTCTACTTGCAAGGTTATTTCATCTCAAGCAGGATCAAACCATTGCTCTTGTGCTTCTAACTGTATTTCTAGTATGGCATATAACAGGTGGGATTCCCTGATTTTGGTATCAAATACTGCAGGTGCACTGCCTTATAAAACACCTGCAAAACACTAATTAATTCAGGTCCTAAAAATGTAGTTTTGTCTTCATGTTTCCTAAAAATAACCAGCTCCTAGTGTGTCCTACAATATCTTCCTACTCAACAAGGGCATAAATATTTCTATATAAATATTACACAATCACAAAGACATAATTTTTTTCAAATTTGAACTTATCTAAGAGGTGAAAAGCATAGATGAGTGAGCTTTGCATTGAGTCAGAGGTAATTACAGGCTGGTGGTATGAAAGATTTTTACTTCTTTGAAAACAGATGGTCCACCCCTTCATCCTGAGATCCACATCCCTACTGCCTAGAGGCTCCTAACTAAGCATCTGTACACTTTTTCTGTCCAATAATGGATGACAAGAGTATATGCTACATTATCTTTAAATACTTTGATTGCCACAGATTATGGGGAGAGCTCCATGCTAAGGCCTCAGCCACCCCCAAGGAGTTATTCCCCCAGCAGATTTCTGAGCCTTAGGCTGCTAGATTAGGCCAAAACAGGAGAATTTCATTATGTGGGGTACTGATGTGAAAGTAATCTTAAATACCAGAGTCAAGCAATTGGATGAGAAAGGCATTGTGTCCCTGTGTTCAGTGTTAGTGCTACAAATGAATGGGCAGCATCCCTTTTCCATCCCTTTTTCCATCCCTTTTCCATCCCTTTTCCCATCCCTTTTCTCATCTCTTTTCCCACCCCTTTTTCCATCCCTTTTCCCATCCATTTTCCATCCCTTGTCCCACCCCCTTTCCCATCCCTTGTCCCATCCCTTGTCCCATCCCTTTTCCCATCCCTTTTCCCACCCCTTTTCCATCCCTTTTCCCATCCCTTGTCCCATCCCTTTTCCCATCCCTTGTCCCATCCCTTTTCCCATCCCTTTTCCCATTCCTTTTCCCATCCCTTTTCCCATTCCTTCCCAGCACACTTTAACCAGGATGCACATCTCCTTTGGCTGGGGAAGATCCACATTCTGTGGGCAGTGACATGGGCTCTGCCCAGGTTTGGTGCTACAGGTGATTCCCCTGTGCCCCTGGGGCTATGCTAAAACAGCACTCTGTTGTTTTTAAACTTGAAATTGCTTCTGCTTTCTCCCCATCTTGCTTGCAAATCCCCTTTCCCCATGCTGGCCGTGTTTCTCCAGCAGTATTTAATCAGAGGGAGTTCCTGTTCCCTTGACTATTACTGCATGGTGTGGTGACCAAGGCTTGCTTTGTGAGAGGTGCATTTGGAAGAAAAAAGGCAAACCAAAATCGTGGAGTATGTTTTATTCAGTGGTATTTGAAGTTGCAGTTCTCCATGCTGTGCCAATTAGCCCATTTCCATAGGAATCTGAATCTACTGTGATTTTAATGGAAAAAAACTGTATTGATTGTAAGCTGCTTCCTCAGTCCCATTTAGCCTCTGCTATTAGAAATTATGACTTTGAGCCATATCCAGGTATGAGTCTATTCCATGTTGATTTTAAGGAATTGTTATGTAGAACACAACTGTTCTCTATTCCACATAATCTAGCATCTCCATCCTGATGGAGAGAATTTATTTGCATCTTTTTCCTCCAAGCTAGTTCTTTGTCCACCTTTGATGTTTTACATTTGCAATGTACATTGCAAATGTACATTTGCAATGCTTGTGAGCAAATTGTGCTCAAGGAAGTGTATGGCTACCCTTGTTCTTGAAAGGATTCTTGCTCACCTGGCTGATATTGAGAGGTTCATCATAAGTTCAGTGTAAATTGGATTGATGTTGATTTATTTTCAGATAGATGCTACTGTCTTAAAGGTTTAGGTCAGTGCATGCTGCTTTTGGCATACCACATGACTTTCTAAAGCTAGTGCTTGTTCCTTATCCTTGTGCATTAGAATTTGGGGGTTTCTCAAGTCCTTCAAAGTCAAACAACTTGCTAAGAGGAGTACAATTGCTTTCAGTTCTATCTTGGTGCCCAGGGCTGTAGACATGAGAAGCAATTCAATATGATTTGTGAATATGATTTCAATGTGATTTGTGAATTCTGTTCTGTTCTCTGTACCATTGCATTCACTGTGGCTGCTGTGATGGGGGTCCTGCTCTCCTTACTGGTGTCTGCATTGCCTAAAGATGTATATTTACTAGTCAACATTTTTCATAGGCATCAAGTTTTCAATGCCTTTTCAAAGTGCTGGAACAAGTACTTAATCTAGTAACACACATGTGGTTTCTTCTGCTATGAAGAATTGTGCATCTTCTGCTGTGCAGCTTTACATGATGAAAGTGAGGACTCTTATGCTTTGCAAGTTTTTGAGTTCCACCAGTTTTTTTGCTTGTTTTTTTTTTGGGTTTTTTTTTGTTTGTTTGTTTTTTGTTGTTTTTTTTTCCTGTATCAAACTGAGGGCAATGTAGAAAGGCTTGAATCTTACTGTGCCAATTTATAAGCGCACTTTGGCATTCACTCAAACCTAGAGAGAATGGATATGTGGGCCCAGAAACCTTTCATACAAACATCACCTGATCCTATCAACACCTCCATGACAACTCTTGACAACAGATGTAATGCTTTTCTTATAAAGAGTGTGTAGGAATTCAAAAAGATTTTCTGGTAGCTATGCAGATGAATCTACTTCTGCCTAAATTTAAAAAAAAAAAAAAAAAAAAGGAATCAGAATGAACCAAAAAGAAATAGGAATTTTAAGTCAAAGTTCAAGTTTCTCATCACTTGCCTGCAAGGCCTCTCAGTTCTCTCCATGGAATGAGAAAGAATAACTTATTCATTTGTACTTATAAGATTTTTATTGCAAGTTAAATTATATATATATATATATTTTTTTTTTTACTCTAGGAAAAGTCATGTGTAGTAATTGATAGAATCAAAAGAGAAATATGTGAGAGACACAGCTATGTTATCTGTTAGCTAAAGGTTAGCATTTTAAAATAGGGAAAAGAACCAATCTATTTTTCCATGTGGGGAGAAGAGATATTTGCTATTTCCATGTGTGACTGTCTTATGTAATAATTTTGAATAACTTATTATTCCTGCTCTAACACTGTCCTTCCTCTTTCCCCACTTGACACCAATACAATACAGATGGTAAAGGTTAGAACACTTTCCTGGATAGAACATCTGGATGTTTCATGATCTTCACAACATGGTGGCTTCTGAGCAGTCTAACCCAAGGGTAAGAACTGACTGAAACCTGCCTTCATCTGCAACAGCTACTTGCTTTTTGAGGGAGGATTTCATTTTGAAAAGCAATTTCCTATGGTGAAAAACAAGAGAGAGTTTTCCTTTCAGGTTGTATAGAAAGCTAATATTTTGGATTCTGGCTTCTGTGTTTCTGCAGAGATTTGTGTGATCTCACTGGGTGCTGAGTGCCTATGAAGACTCCAGAGATATCCTTTGCCAATACTCCTAAGTAAGTATCACATTGTGTTTTACTGTGTGCTTGGTTTCTTCTTTGAAATTCTGTGTATGGGATAGGAGAGCTTATAAACTTTATTAAAAAAAACAAAAAGTGTGTGTAGGCTTTAGTTACGCTGCTCACATGTCTAGGAAAAAGTCACATCTCCCCAGTTTACCCTTTTAATGAGGTCATCCCATTCTAACTAAAGAACTATTGAGGAAGAAACTTCAAAATATGTCAGAACAAAGCTAACAACATACGTTGCACTTAGGCAATCCCATTTTACACACTCTGTCCTGCTTTTATTTGAATGATTGTTTCTTTTTTTTTTTCTTTCTTCCCCTCAGTTAATGTTCCAATAGCAAAACATTTTGCTGAATAATATGAAGAGGGAAATCTATGCTTAAAATCACAACTTAGTGTTCACTCTCCAACTGTGATCTGAATTATTATCTAAATAATGTTGATGAAACACCTATTTCAACAGCTGGCAGGATTTTGTCAGTGTGTATTTCAGTGTTTTTAGCAGAAGATTAATGCATATAGTATCTGTCAATAGCAGCAAATTGTCTAATGATATGCTTGCCATCTCCACATGGGATACAAAATGTTCCTTTCTCAACTGCAGATCTTAGGGGCTGTGTTTGTATGATAAACAGGACATTAGTGTAATTGTCAATTTTGCTCATGCTGCTGTGCCATAGAAAATGGCTGGATTTCCAATACAGTTGGGAGTTGAAATATTTATCTGGGGAAGTCAAGTGCAGCCTGCTTGCACGAGCCAGACACAGCAGACTACCAGCAGTGAAGTTGGTGTTTGAATCAGAAGTGTCTGGGATGCACATCCTGGGATGCTCCCCACTCCTGAGAGCTAGCTCAAGTGCAGAAAGGATCAATTTCCTCTACTGGCTACATGCTTAAATCTGGGCATCCAGGACCTGGATTAATTCCTTGGCAGGGTTTTTTTTTATTTCAGGCTTATTGACATGAAATTAATTGGAAAAATCTCTGGGAAACTTAGGACAAATACTGGCAGTATTACTACATGTTCTGCTTCTGACTGGATCAGACTTTGCACTGTGGCAACCTAAAACTGTGCCTTGGGATGGAGTGGCATTCCTGGTGGTACTTGTGTGGAATGGAATCTACAGATTTTTCGGGCTTAGACAGAAAAATGTAACACAAATCGAATTTCCCACTCTCTTGCAAGGGATGTGGATAAGAACAAGAGTTAAAAATTGATGTCTCTGTTGTCTCAGTGGATGTGAAGCGTTGCTCCCAGCAGTTCCTTACAAACCAAGGAATGTGCAAAGGGCTGTATGGAAGCACACATGAACAAGCCTGAATGTTTCCTGGAAAGCAAGGGGAAGCCCAGAGTGCAGTGTTCCAGCAGCAACTGCCTGGATCCTCTGGGCTGGGAAAGCAGGGAAAGCACCACTGGTACCTTCTGGTACTCTTCACCTGAAGGAAGGTAGGAAAATTTTTGTTTATGGATTCTCCTGAAGCTCTGTGCAGCTCACTAGTGTGCATGTGAGCCAAAGTCAAGTCCAAGAAAGGATGCCTTCCACAGTCATTAGTTACCCTGGGGTTCATTATACTCTAACAAATGGAATTTCACATTGTGAAACACTAAAAAAATAGTCTCCTAATGTTGAATTTAAATTTCTGCTTTTTAAAAGCTCTTCTCATGCCAAGTATTTTTTTCTGAGTGCAACTTGTAGCTGGCACATGGAAGGAAGGGGAGAAAACAGGGAGATGAAGTGGTCTGATTTCTTTCACAGGAGCACCCAGGGATCAGTCTGACTTCTGTTTAACAGCAGTTTCGATTTTTTTTTCTTCTCAGCCTGCTGCACATCAGGCAATCTTTTCAACTCTCATTTGTCTGTCAGGCATATCACTTATCTTGGAACTAGTAGAAGGCTTTAGAGCTATGAGGTTTTTGGGGTTTTTTTTATTAATCTGTTTTGTTGGGTTTTTTTTTTTTGGTGGTATAATGCTATTTCAAACACATTGCCTCAGTCTCAATTTGGAGTAATTTTCCTCCCTCTTCTGTAGGTGCTCTCCTGGAGCTTGATGGTGAAATTTTGTAAGAGATATCTCATGACTGCTTGTCCTGTCTCTTCCCTAAGTGATTGCAGTGGATGAGCAGAAAAGGATGGATAATTGCCTATTGGATTCTGCTTAGTGAAGGTCAAGGTAGTCTCTGCCTGGCCTACCCTCTGCTTGTCATACAACTCTGTTGTTACAGGGTTTATTCAAGCCTATAACCAGCTGAGTTTCACTGAGATGGAACTGTCTGCTTCATTGAATTTTTTTTTTTTTTTTTTTTTTTTTTTTTTTTGGTGGTAGTGTGGTCAGGCTTTGTCTGCCCTTGACAGTATAGATGAAATGTCCACAGATATTCTGTTCTGGACCCATTGTATTCTTAGTTCTTTGCGTTTTCATTTAAGGAGCTGGTTTAAGGAAAGAAAAGAAAGGAAAAGCTATGTGGTGTAGTTGACATGGTGGGGGAGTGTAGTGCAGCCTGGATGTGGCAGCATTCTGTGCTTATGTGTAGGATTTTTAAGTGTACTTACTGGCAAAGATTATGTTAGTCCTGCTACAAACATGTTATCAAGTTTGCATAATAAAATAATAGTGGTGCCTGCATGGAAGCTGGTATGAAATTGAACCATGCTATAGAATATCCTGAGGCCTTGGAGAATTCCATACATTCTAGTAATGAATTTCATAAGCATTAATTCCTGAAAGTTGTGTTTAATGTCTGTCTGGCCTTGGCCAAGTCAAAGTCAGACCCTAGTCTTGCCTGTTTAAGCTAAAAGCTCTCTGGGGAAGAGAATATAAACCACTCTCTGCATGTGCTTTTGAGGCTGCTTGAAAATTCTCTTTGATGCAAGTTTTAGCCTCGTCTCAAGGGTCTGCCTTCTGACTAGTTCAAAACCAGCTTTGCTGCTTTTTTGAGGTTTTACAGTAAAGTGAGGGGAAAACTTTTAGATTTTAGGTTATAGAGTCTGTGCTAAGGAACTTAAAATTATGGCACAAAGGCTAGGG
Source organism: Alethe castanea (assembly GCA_024734035.1). Lineage (NCBI taxonomy): Eukaryota > Metazoa > Chordata > Aves > Passeriformes > Muscicapidae > Alethe > Alethe castanea. The sequence continues at coordinate 3,042,817 of JANRGV010000002.1, read as the reverse complement.
TGCTTCAAAAGTGTAGGAGGCTGGGTCAGCACCAGTCCTTTGGACCTTGGCAGTAACAGAATTTTCTAGAAAAATATCTTCTGCTGTTTCTTCATACTGTGATATTAGAAAAGTACCAAAATAGGTGAATGAGGTTTTAGAATTTTGAAATGGCTTCAGTGCCAAAATGTTTGATGCAGTGCTCTGGGATTTGGTGAGAATTCGGGCTGAGTTTTTATGGGACCTTCTGTTACACTTCTGGTTTAGTCATACATATGGGAATTATTTTCTCTTTATCCAACTTAGAAGTGTAGTTCTCTTTTAAAAAGATTTGTCTTGAGTCTTGGCACTCAAGAGGTTTAAACAGGTTGGAGGTGACCTGTGAGGAAGAAGTTCTTTGTGTTGCTCTTCCTGAGGTGCTTTTGAGTGACAATTCTCGTACCTGAAATTTTGGTTTCTGAGTCCAAGTTCAGCCCACTGATTTCTTGAAAATAGGTATTTCATAAGCTGGTGGTTTGTGTCACAGCCTAAAAAGGATATTATTATTAGTTTTTTTTAGGAAAGGTATATTCTACACCTGCCTTTCACCCTTCTATCTGATTTCCCTGGGGCAGTATCTCAAAGGAATGTATGATACTCACTGTGTGCATTGCTTCAAAAACTGCATATTGGAAACTATAAAGAAACACTTTAGTTGATCCATGGGGATGACAGAAGTAAGGACAAGAACTAAAAATTATTCTGTCCCTGTGTATAACATCTCTTGCTGCTTTAAGTAATCAGATGGAATAAATTAAATTATGAGGGCTTTCGTGAAAGATAGCTTAACTGTCTTCAAATACAAAACTCCTCTTTAATTAATGTGTTCAGAGCCTTTGTCAGTGTGGAAATACTTTGTCAATGTGGAATAAGTATTTAGCTGGTTATGAATTTATATTGAAGAAGAGAAACTGCCATGTTACATCTATGTGTTTGCTTCAGCTTCATTTGAGAACTCAGAGCTCTTACATCCATTTGGAGTGATTTTAATGTTGAAACTTTTTGTCATGAGTGACTTAGAAAATGCTCCATCTGAACAATTCATACTGTGTCTTCGTATGTGATATTCTCTGCAGATGTGATCTCTTTTGAGAAGGGGAGAGAAATATATTCCCTGCTTCCCAGCTGGAGGAAATGACTGTCTCTCTGGAACAAATCAGTGGTTCAAGGCTGAAATTGCTTGAATATGATGGCTAATACTTTGTTAACATCCTCTGGTTTGGTGCTTTTATACTTAAAAACAAGAAGGTCACACTGAAAATAAACCAGGCTCCACATCTGGTTTTTCCTTCAAGAAACTCCTCTCGTGGTTATGAGTGAACTGCCCACCATTAACCATTGCTGACTTTTTTTATGTGCTCAGCTGAGTGTGAAGTGACAGTCTCTATTTTCTGCTCTCCCTCAATGAATAAGCTGCTTACATCTGGAGCTGGGGTCTGTTGCTACAGAAGATGCTTCCTGCATATTTTCCTCCACAGAAAATTGATGCTACCTAAGCCAGTGGCTCTGGGCTGCTCCTTCTTGCAAACAAGGTGCAGATGGAGGGGTGATGTGCAACTTTTCAGAGTCTGGGGTAAATTTTGTGCAAAATTTAAATAAATTTAGCAAAGAAAGGAGCTATCTCGTGGACTGAGAAGGATTGCTGGATGCTTTGGGCCCTTTGACCTCTGCCACTGTGGAGCCAGAGCAGAGGAAATGACATTGGTAATTCAGAACATTAGAGTACTGAGCCTTCCCTGCACAGACATCAGTTGTGTTCCCTGCAAGAAAATTCACTGTATCTGCAGTGGATTCACTTATTCATGCTTGGGGAGGAGCAGAAGAGGAAGGTAGGCAGTTAAAACAGTTCACTGTATACAGAAATCAGTGGAAAGATTCATATTAGCTTCAATGGATTTTGGATTTGGAACTTAAACTCTATTATATGGTCTCTTCAATAAAAGACCGTCTGTTTTTCTACTTAAGCAAAAGTTCTTGAAGACTGAACTGAACTTTCCCCTAAAGGTGCTTGCACTGTAGATTTATTACAGTTGCATTAAAGCAGCCATTTCTGTGCTTTTAATGCATTAACAGGCTGTCAGTTGAATAAGATTGTATGTTTGGGTGGAAAAGAAATCTAGAGATGTGCTACAGACAGTGTTGGAATGGTAATGAGAATGGCAGCTCATTAGGATTAGCAATGCAAAAAAGGTTCCAGTTAATGAACAATGAAAACATTTTGGCAGTTGCAGGGTTGATTATTGCAAGGCTGTTCATGCTGCTATAATTTAAGCATCTAACGTGACTGTCCATTATCAGCTCAGATTTTGAGAGGTTTATTATTCCATCAAAACATTAATTCTGTGCTGAGAGTTGGCATGGAAGACCGGCAAGCGACTAAGTTGCATTTTATGTGCTATTTGTATATTTGATAGAGACTGTAAATGAAGGCAGCAGCCAAGTTTCTCAGGCCCAAATTAAAATGCTTGTTATCTTATTCTGATTAGAAGGGCTTGAGAGAGATGGCACGAGCAGATGATGCTGCTGGAAATGAATCTCTCCATTCAGTTCATGGGCAAGCACAGCTCCAACCTGTCCCACTGTCCCAAGGCCTGGCTATAGATGAACCTTGCTGAGCACCAGCTGTGCTGAAGTGGCTCTGACTGAATTTACTTCTCCATGTAGAACAGCAGAATTTTTCTGCTCCTGAAGATGGTGGAGCTTGGCTGTGCTGTTCCCAAGGAGAACAAGTGCTTTGCCCCTGCCATTGGGGAAGGGCTGGTTAGCAGTGGGCTAACTTTCATGGGAAAGCTGCTCAGGAGAAGAGTAGGGGGTCACAGGAGAGATGGGGAGAGTAACTTAGGTGTCCTCTGCATGATAGTGCAAACCCAGGTTCCATTCTGACTGAAAATCCAAGGCTTCAGGCTATTTGCTTTCCTGGGCTTCTCATTACTTTGGTTTTAATTTGATGTGAAACCAAAACCACTTCTGAATTCCCAGTCAGCTGCAGTCAAAGCTGGTTTCTCAGCGTCGGCAATCCCTAACAGAGTGAAAATGACCACAAGTACCCAAAAATAATGCTTTGTTAAAAACCCAGGGATTGTTCTGTGGGATTTGGAATATCTTGAATTTGGAGGGAAGATTTCCCTTGACTTCTATTTTCCAATCTGATTATTTTAAAAATTTATTTACTTCCATCTAGATTGCACATCCTCTGTCTAATGGGGCTTTCACCCAGCAGTCCCCAGTGCCTGGCTCCCCTCTGCAGCAGATGGTGTGAGTAACCTGGCCCTATTTCCACCATCAGTGAGCAGCAGAAGGTGCTGCCAGGTTGTTGAATGCTGTGGATGCCTTGTGGTGGTTAAAGTTTAGCTGTAGAAAATTATGCTCCCCGACAATTAAGTTGCACAGTTGGTATTAAGCAAATGCGAATATAATTGTCTAGAAAATGGTATAGAGCTCAAATCAATGTGATTTTCTTATTCCTGTGAAATTATCTGTGAAAATATCAGCTCAATCTGATTATTTGGTAAACTGTGTGCATTATTCCATGGGATGGTTAAGTCTGGGCAGAGGATCTACTTTCCCTCTGGTGTGGAGGGGTTTGATCACTCCCTCACCATATTAATTACTATGGAGGGGATTATTTTATAATCACATTTTGGGTTAGAGCTGGCAGCATTGTCACTAGACGTGAGTCAGGTTTGATGTGGCTTGTGATATTATGGTTTACCAAGGAGATAGTCCAGCAGTGGGCTGGGTTCCTTCTCATGCTGATGTTCATGGGAAGTATGGACACTAACTTTTTGCTGGATCTTAACCACTCTAGCAAATTATTGGGCACCAAGAAAAAAGTGCAGCCAGAGCAATGTATTCATTAGAGTCTGTAAAAATAACAGTTTGGTAGTACATACATCCTGAAACTCTCTTTGACTCTTATTATTCAGGCGGCATGAGACTCTTAGTTTCTTTGGGCTGAGGCTTTTGTACAAAATACTGTCCTGATGTAGATGGTTCATAGCAGTCTGTAGCATCACAAGCATAAAGATGCTCCAGCATGAAAGGAGCCTGCAGGTCCTCTGACCCCTCTTGCCTCCTTGCCTGCTGCAAATGCATCCCATGAGGAATTTTAGCTCCTTCCCTTCTGCAGACCATTGTCATGTCTCTTTGATGGCACATTGGAGAGAGACAGTGCAGGGCCAAAAGGTTTGGCTTTAGCTCTATCTGGGGTGAAAATGGGGATCAGCAGTGGCATGGTATGGACAGGATGTCTTGGTCCTGTTTCTTCTATGATGGGGAGGAGGGAACTGAGATGCAGAGAGGGAAGGAGTTGAGGTGGTGTCTTGGGTTGCAATGCAGGATGTGACCTGGGCTGTGTATTCTATCACCTTCTGTTGAAACCAGGTAGGGCAATGCTCTTCATCTTTTCCACAACCCATCCTTCCTCGAAGAGATATCTCCTGTTAATGGCCATTGAGTCCCAGTGCATGACTGATAAAATTACATCATCCCATTGGGAGATGCCCCAGCCAGGGGGAGGAGCCAAGCCTTTCCTACCTAGATAAAAACTGACATTTGGAACACC
>JANRGV010000002.1:2988671-3037171 GCA_024734035.1 Alethe castanea | reverse complement strand
GCCACCATTTAATGGGACTGCTACCAACACCCTGACTGACTGACGGGGTGTCAGGTTGTATTCTGACTCTGTCAGTGCTCTGGATTTGTTCTTTGTAATACTGTATTTCTATGTTAATTTTTCTTAGTAAAGAACTGTTATTCCTATTCCCATAATTTTGCCTGAGAGTCCCTTAACTTCAAAATGATAATAATTTGGAGGGCAGGAGTTTACATTTTCCCTTTCAAAAAAAAGCTCCTGCCTTTCTTAGCAGACACCTGTCTTTCAAACCAAGACAGGTGGACAAGACAGATTACAGAGAGCACATAGGAACTGTGAAGACTGCATACAGTAGCTTGGAAGTTGTTTGTCTCTAGTCCAGAGGAAGTGACATGTTAAAAGCTTCCCTCCATGAGAAAAGCCAGGGTGAGCAGCCAGCTTTCCTGCTTGAGCCCCTAGTTGTAGCCTCAGCCTGCTAGAGACTGCAATCCCAGTTGCATGTTGTTGTTCTCACTTCGTGGCCATGCAGCAGCTGAAACAATCTAGTGACCTTCAAGTAATTGCCAAGTCACCTGAATTGTGTATTGCACACAGCTGGTCATGACTGCTGGCCTGGTCAAAGCCTGGTTTAACTCCTCCTCTCATTTAATTCTCGTGTAGGACAAGGGGAGCTCTGTGTCTGTCCCAGCCCTACGGACACATTCTCAGCCAGATGTGTGCAGATTATCCTGGGAATTCTGGCATGTGGTATTTGATACCAGCTGCTGTGGGTGCTGTGACTGACTGTTCTGCAGAACAACTCTTGAGATCCCTTCAGTGCTTTGTTCAGTTATCCGTGCAGGTTTGTACCATTGATGGAACTTGGGAGAGAGGCTTGGAGCTGCACATCCTCAGTTTGTTCACAAGTTTTACCCCCTGTAAAAAAGTTTTGCCACCCATCTTGGAGGTGAAGTAAATATGATTAGAGATAGAAAGCTGTAGGAAAAAGGTCCCTGCTGTGAGGGTGACAGTACAACAGAGAGGGATTTTTGTGAGGATTTGGGATTGACTTAACTCTCCAAAGACCTGCTTCTGAACTGGCATCCTGCCTCTACACAAGGGCCTGGCATCAGAACTTCATCTGATCTGACTTCCCTTCTCTCCACAGCCTGATGCTATGTAACTGTACAAATTAAGAGTTTGTGCATGCCTGAATGGTGATTCACCTCTAAAATATTTAGAGGTGCCTCTAAATTCTTATGGAGGGGCAAACCCTTAAGAAACCATTTGTTTGAGCCCTTTCAGGGGGTTCCCAGCTTGTGTTCTCTCTCAGCAGATCTTTTTCACTCTCCATTCTGTAGGAAAGAGTAATTTTTTTTTTTTTTACTTTTATATTTATGCTGGATGTTGCAAACTTACAGCTGCAAAGACAGTATTGTAGTTCATCTGTGCTGTGATTGGAATTTAGGTTACTCTGTTGAATTTGTGCTTTGATGTCGAAAGCAAATGCATTTAGATAAAAGATGAACTTTGAATCAAACAATGGCATGTAGTAGATATGCTAATTAATATCTGACAGCTATTTTCTTTAATGAAATTAAGTGCAAATAAATCTTAGACATTCGAACATGTTTAATCAAGACACACCTCTATCTTTTGCAAATTATCTTAGGAATAATAGTCAAAAGAGCAAGCAAATTTTATGCTATTGAATATGCTGAAATTTATTGATAATATAAAACTGCTTCATCAAAACATTTTAGAAGCTTCAGACACTTCGTTTAATATGTTAACAAAATACATTGCAATTGTAAACAGCAGCCTCACAGTGTGAGTTACTGAATTAACAATGGGATACAGAAAGATGTAAGAAGTTAAAAGGATAAAACTCTACCTGAAAACATTCTGATACCTGCATTGTCTGGCAACATTCCCTCTCCTAAGGCATTTGTACTTCGACTGGAAATGGCCAGACCGCCTGAGCTGCCCCACCTGTTCTAGAGGAGCCCAGGGCATTTTCCAAAATCAAATCACTGCTGTGGCCAGACCCAGAGAGCTACCATGGGTCACACTGGGTGCCAGGGAGCTCAGCACTGAATCCCATGAAGTCATGAAGGTAGGAAGAGAACGTGATGGTCACCCAGTGCCACTGGCACCCTGGCAGCACCACCATCACCACAAAGCCACCTTGCCAAGGGCCACATCTGCACGACCCTTCAACACCTCAGGCGATCAAAGGGCACTGAGGCACGGTGGGCACTGGGGGAGGGGGCTGGGCACACCAAGGGCTTAAAGTGCCCAAGTCCAGGGTGGCTGCTCCATGCAACTTCCAATGGGCTCGGCTGCTGAAGGGGCAGCGGATTTGGCACTTTGTGACACCTGGTGATGCGGGACACGAGGTGTCCAGAGACCTTTGTGACATCAGAGAGCCCCACCCTGGCTGAGGGGTATATAAGGGCTGCAGAGCCCAGGGGTGCCCAGTCCCGTGAGAGCCACTCTCGCAGAAGAAAGCAGCTCCCAGGATTTGTCCTTGCTACAGGACATCAGCAATGGAGGATGACAAGGCAAAGCCCAACTCATCCCGGGCACCGAGACCCCTGCCCAGCCGGGGGCAAGAGCAGGCCCGCAGTGGGCCCTTGGTGGGCGCAGTGGGTGCCTCAGTCTGGCCACAGTCAGATACTGAGGAGAAAGAGGGGCCCTTTGTCATCCTGAAACAAAAGAAGAAACCTGTCATCAATGTCAAGCCCCCCCAGTGGGGAGAAGTTCAGGCCAGAGAGCTTCAACTGCGGGAAGAGCTGACAGGCTGTGAATTGTACCAAGTGCTACACGCAGCACAGGCAATGGAAGCATCCCCCTGCAGAGCGGCGGATTTGTGCCAGAGGATGGTGGCTGTGAGGGTGCAGCGGGGAGATGTGGCACTGGGAGAGCTGCCCCGAGGGGAAAAGCACTTGAGTGACCCAGAGCTGCCCCAGCAAGGGGAAGCAAGTGTGAATAGCCAGGAGAAGCAGGCACGTTCTCCTGCCCGCAGTAAGGAGGTGCCATCAGCAGGGGCACAGAGCCCAGTCCCTGCCCTACACAGCTCCAGCTTCCCCCCCAGCCTCTCACGCAGCCCTCTGGGAAACCAGAGCCCCAGTGAGCAGCAGGAGGAGGCAGACGGGGAGTCACTCTGGGCAGAGACAGGGAGTGAGGAGGGGACCCCATCTCTGGATGATCAAGACTGGGAATACCACACCCAGACAGAGTGTGGCTGCCAAGAGGGCCAAGGGGAGGCAGAAGCAGAGCTGTCCCAGGGAGAGGCCAGCAGCTGCCAAGACCTCTCTGACTGGGAAGACTGCTTGGAGCCAGAGCTGTGCCAGGAAGCACTCCTGAACTGGGACTCCAGCAGCGAAGACTTCCATGTTTCCACGGAGGAAGACAACAGCAGCACCTCTGAGTCCCAGCAGAGAATCTTCAGCTTCAGGGCCACTCCCTTCCCGCGGCAGCAGGATGACTGGGACAAACTCAGCGTCCTGGAGCTGTGTGAAGAAGGCGGCAGGGCCCAAAGCCTGGCAGCTCTGGCGGCAGAGGGACTGAGCGTGCCTGTCCCTATGGAGGCCTGGGCTGAGGGCCCGGCAGCGCAGTCACTCCATGCCTGGCTTCCCTCCCTGCACCAGCAAGGCTCCGTGGCCCAGCAGGGGCCCAAGGCAGGGCCATGAAGCCCCCCTGGCCCTTCAGCTGGGCAGAACCCCAGGCAGCAGAATTTATTTGACCCCAGGAATGCTGGTTACTCAAGCAGACTAAACAACTTTGATTCATTTCAGTTTGTGAGGACAGGGTGTGCAGCTCCAGGCCAGGCTGGCAGGGTTGAACAGGAATTCCCAAACAGCTTTGGGGTCATGGTCCCCTCAGCATCCCCTGTTCCACCCGCCGCAGCCTGCTGGAGTCAGGCTCAGCAGCAAAAGCACAAATTCTGAATATCTCAGGATTCCTGTACAAGACAGAATGATCATGCTCTGTGATTCCAAAGCCCCATCTCAGGTTCTCATCTGGGCTAAAGGCTGTATTTTGTGTTAGGTACAGGCTGCCTGACCTAGCCCCAGCTCTTTGATAGTTATCAGCACCTGGCTGCTCTTGGGATCTACAGGAACTGCAGAGGGTCTGCAGAGTCACAGATAAACCCTACTCCAATCTGTTTGCCTAGAGACAAAACTGATTTTCTTCTGCACACCAACGTTCCTTTCCTGCCACATGGTTTAGATAAGTTGCTCAAGTTTTGCCTGGTTGGATTTGAACAGCTGCTCCCTGAAGATGAAGGGACAAGGCTAGGAATAATTAATAACTTTCTTAACTGGAAACACTGTTGAATCATTTGTTTCCCTCCCCACAGACTGTGTAAAGCCTCCTCAGTGTTTGAGTCTAACCAATCTTTTAACTGGAAATAGCAACCCTTAGTGGAATTTTCCTGTCCTGGCACCAGTTTCTCTCAGAAGTGTCCACCTGGCTTCTAGCCAGAGGTATAAATTGCATTTATTAAAGCCAAATTTTGAGATAGGGGAAGATCTGGATGGAAAATTCAAGACAATAACCAAACTCCGAGTATCAAAGCATCAGGGTAATCTTTTTTCCCTAATTCACATTATTTCCTGTCCTGCCTTTGACTTCAACACTCATTCTTTATACCAAGAAACCTGTTCTCTGTTGGCTTTTATAGCTGCAGCTGTTCTGGCTGTCTTTGCAGCTCCCCAAAGCATTCAGTCTCAGATAGGACACCTGATTTCTGCAATTCCACCCCATGTACTCATGTACCCCATCATCTCCAGCATCTCCACAGAGCTGATTCCCACAGCTCACCCTGTGCTGCTGCCTGGGCTTGTTGCCCTCCAGGAGCAGGACCTGCTTTTGCCTTTGTTGGATTTCCTCTGTCCAGGCCCCTCTGAAGGGCTGCACAGCCCTCAGGGGATCAGCTACTCCTCCAGATTTTTGTCACCAGTGAACTCCCTGAGGAGCCATCAACCCCACAGGCTCTGTCTGTCCCGCTCCAGCTCCCTGCTCTCAGCTCACATCACCTCTCCTATGCTTATCACCATTCCAGTTGCTCCAGCTTTTCTTACAGAGCAAGAAAATAAGAAAAATCCAGGTGGATTGATGCCAGATTATGCTAGCATTTTACAGAGAGCGTGAAAGACAACAAAACGGACAATTTTCTAAAGCAAAAACACTATTACAGTCACAATAACACCTATCAAGGAAAAAATCTGTTCCCTAAACTAAGGAATAAATTTTAATATAAAGTCGCATCAGCTCTATGGGGTACCAATTAATCAAAACAACTCTCTTGCAGATTCTTCACAGTCCTTTTTTAAAAATGGCAATTCTTTCCTTACTTGCTATTTCAGTGTTGGCACAAAGGAGGTTTAAGCTGGTTTTCATGCAATCCTTAAAAACAAATCATAACTGTAGTTTAAAATAATTGGGAGTGTTTACTCCTCTTGGTTCTACATGCCCATTCAAATATGGAAAAAATGATCAAAAAATTCACTACTTCCAAAATGAACACCTCAGAAATGCCAAAGTCATAGTGTACAGTAAAGAGAAATACTAAAATAATTGATTTTTTTATACAGTATGAGTAGTGTACAATTAGCAAACTCCAAGAATGTTCTGGATTCACATGCCCACACACACCCCAAGTGTACACCTTAATAAAATTAAATAGTCATTAACTGTGAGCAGTCCTGGGGTTTTTTTTATGAAGATGTTGAGTTTGCTAATTGAATTTGAAGCACAACAGATGCTTAGTACTCCATCCAAATGCTGCTTTTCCTATAGATATTAGATGTATATATTTCTGTGGATACATATAAAACACTCTTCAGATACCAAAGTAATTTAAAAATATCAGCCAAACAGTTTCTGCTTCCCCAAACTCAGGAACTCAAGACATGAGCTGAAAACCTCAGCAGTTCCAGAGAGGAAACACTACAGTGATGCCACAGTAAACACCAATTCTGATTAAAACATCTGAATTTATAATTAAATTTTTTTTAAAAAAAGTTGAAAAATACTTTTGGGCGCAGCTTCTGCACAAAAATCTTCTTCCATGTGAGTCTGCCAACTACTACAGAGCTACTCAGGTTTCAAGTGCTACTCCAGGTTGTGCCTGGACCAGCAGGGCAGGGGTTGGAGCTCTGCAGTAAATGAAAATAAAAATAAATAAAAAAAAAAATTCCTGTCATTGGTCAGCTAGGAGATAAGGGTTGGGAAAAGAGAAAAAAGAAAACAAGCCAACAAACCCCAAAGCCCCCTGGCCAAGTCTCCTGAGAGTCAAAAACCTTGTAAAATGTCACATTTGTCTTCCCTGATGCCAAAATCCTGATGGCAGGTTCAGAACAAGGCACAGGGGTGGGCAAAGAAACATTTAACAAACTTAAACCTCAAAACTTGTCTTGGATCTTGTTTTTTGAGCGTTTTGCAATTTTGCTTTCAGAAAATCATTCAAGTGTCATGAAACTTCCATAGAATTTAAGTCAAAGATTTAAGCTGTAATTTTTAGCCCTTCCCTGTTTAGGCAGTAAACTGCCTTTTGCATTCACTGTCTGAATTCCATAGTCATGAACAAATCCTTCACATGGGTAATTTTGGGGTTACTGTAATGTTTGACCCTTCAAAGAGGCTGGGTGATACCAAAGTGAATTAAAGTGTGCTCTGCTCTCTCAGCCAGGCAAATCACTCTTACATCTCCTGCTCCTTTACTAGGAGAACCACACAGTCTTAGAGCAAAAATAGTTTAAATTAACACAATCACAGCTGTTTGCAAGAAATAAAGGGCTGGAGTACCCCCAGGCTGGGAGGGAACTTCCCTGGGCTCTGCTGGGGGATGCAGTGCACTGAAGACAACTTGCAAAAGGCCACAGTGCTTGCACAGTGCTTTCCTTTGAGCCACACCTGCTCATGCATCCTGCAGCCACAGGAGCACTCTGGAAGCCCAGTCAGGTGCATCTCAGAGCCACAGGCCTTGGCTCTGCATTAATTCCTTGTGCCTGCAGAGCAGATCCTTCTGGCCTGGTTCATGCCCAGCAGGCTGTACAGCACAGCAGTGAGCTGATTTGGCTGCCCCTGCCGTGGCAATGCTGCTCCTGGGACTGTGAAGGCATTTCTCTTGATTACAAATTGTTAATTAGGATAAATTGGTATTTTAATCATGTTTCTATACAAGACACAGAAGAATTTCCTAGGGACACAGCTGGGTCTTTTTTCCCATACAGAAGTAAGTAAAGATGGTGCATTGATTTGCAGCAACATCTTGAGTTGGTGCCTTAAGGCACAAAAAGTTGTTTCTTGGGGTTGTTCTCTCAGCTGAGAGATAGTGAAACAGTTTAGATGACCACAGCACAAATGCTGAGTTGTACTGTGATGGTGAGAAAGTAGGGTTAAGCATCTCCCAGGTGGGGATTTGGAGTGATCTAGTTGCAAGCAGGCTGCTTGCCAGGGATATTGGGCTGCTGAAGGACAATGCTGCTCCAGACTGTAGTGAGACCTTTGCAAGTGGGAAATTTCCCTGGCCATTTTTTTTTTTCAAAAAGTGAAGAAAAAAAAATCACCAGTGTCTGTTCAGCCTGTCCCTACAAGCATAGCCACTGCTTCCTGGGCAGCTGCAGTTAGCAGGGGTGAACAAAGTTTCAGCACAGGTAAATGAACAGTTTACCAATTCCCAGTGCTGGAAAAAGGCATGGACACTCCCCTACTTCACACTAGGTTTTTGGCTGAGTCCTGCCTGCTGCACCTAGTGGTGTGCCTTGGGTGGATGGTTTTCTCACTTCTTCCTAACCTTTCTGACAGGACTGACCTGCACAGGATGGACTCCTGAAGAGCTCCTTGCTGCTGTAGTTCCTGTACAGCTCAGTGATTTTGCAGTGAAGTAGAAGCTGCTGAGTGCAGGTCTGATCAGTGCTGTACAAAGCAGAGCAGCCTTTGAGGTGCAAAGGTAGCCCAGGCTGGTGTAGATGGAGCTGCTACAATCTGCTGGTATGTTTTCACCACAGAAGCTGTCTCCCCTGTGGAAGCACCACATTTATTCCATGGTGACAGCACAGCTACTCTGCAGAAAGCTATTGCCACATCTCAGGGAGGTAAATTTTCTCCCAGATGGCTTACTAAGTTGTTGTGATATCCTGGGTGATTCCCTTAATATCTTCTGTGATAGAACTACACATTTGCAAACTGTTTGGCAGAAGGTGACATTTGACTCTCTCCCCAAGTTTTTTATAACACACTGACAGAAGATAGGCCCCCAATTTATCCTTGTCAAAAAAAAAATAACTCTGGAACTCATTGACAGACGCACTGTGTAAGGAGGCACTCTTTTCAGAGCTGCTTTCTAAAACTGAACTCGTGCTCAGATTTCCTGAACCAGCATTTCCATGCCTAGTGCTATTCTAGAAAAGCTGCATTTCAAGCATTCTGCTGACCATTCAGAACACCCTGTACATCAAAAGAACACATTATGACTACTTATCTCAAGTCAGAGCCCTGCCAGAGGGAATAACTGTGTGAGAATAAGCATTCCTAGCTCAAGGTTACCTGAGGCACAAGGAGGAAGAGTGACATGCACAGACACATTTTACATCATATCCTGCCTTGGAACCTTGATGATTTTTACAGACCAGACAAAGATATTTTTAAAATAGAAGGAATCACACAGCACAAGATACCCAGTGTATTCTGTGGCAGGAGTGGAAAAAACAGCCTCTTATAGCTCACTGTCTCAGGACCAACTCTGTTCTCTATGTTTCCATAATATCATTTTTGTCAAAAGCCCAGTTCCTGCTGTGGGTCTTGTGTGTGCAGATTGTGGTCCATAGAGTGAGTGTGCTGTGCATAACTCAGTATCTACTCTGTCTGCCTTGCTCTTTCACCAGTGAAAAAGTCCCTGAAACAAGAGTTTACCTAATGGACATGAATTTAGGCTTGCTGCATTATTTCAGTCCCTAACACTAGATGTGGGTTTATTTGTATGTTTTTTTCCTCTGAAAGCTTGGTGGTCTTCATGTTCTTCATGTGAAGGGATGGGTAGGAGAGAGGCAGAACCTAGGCTGGTGAATACAGCTTCATACAATTGCTGCGTCCAGGTCAGCATAGCTTCTGGTACGGAGGTTTTTGTGTATAAGTACATCCTTCCCTAAATCAGGGTTTGCCAGTTTTACTGGCAGTCTTGAAATAAACCTCTTGGGGATCTGAGTCACTTCAGCTCATTATATTCTTTTGTACTTTTTGCTATTTGTGGCAGTTTGGGGTTTTTCCAGCCATTCTTTACAGAAGGCTGCTGCAAGCTCTGGGTAGATTTTTAAAATGTCTTTGAAGATCATAATATAGTGAAAAATATACAAGGGAAGAATTTCATCTTGTTGGACCAGAGCTTTCATAATGATCACAGAGGCCTAGTCTGGAGGGCAGTTGCATCTGCTTGTGTGCTGGGAGCTGTATGTGGAGGGGCAGAGATTTAGAAATGCAGCAGCTGCTTCTCATCTGCCTTTGGGATTTCTGTGTTACTGGGGTTCCTTCAGCAAAGGGAATACCAGGAAGGAGGTTTGTGCTTTCCAGCCAAGTTCTTAACTTTTCTGAATTCACTTCTTTGGATTTATATTGGGTTAGGATTCTGCTCCACCTGTTATGTCTTCTTTTTTAGGGATGCCAGCTCCAGTAATTGAAAATAGCAGACAAAATACAGATGCTGTTAACCTTCTAAGGCACATTGGGAGTGGAGGCACAGTTGTCAGAGAAGCTGTACTGAAACAGAGACCTTGGAGCACTTCTAGCTGAGGTACTCCAGGGGCTTTTGGGAGCTGTTTTTGGCCTCCATATGTCAGCTGCTTTGGGAGATTTTTGTTGTGCAGTGAAATTAATTTGAGTTTGTTAATTTTGTTTGCAGTGGCTGCTGCACTCTGGCTAAAGGAAACACTGCTGAGACTTCTTTGTGTGTACCAAACATCTTGCACAATCAGTGGCTGGAGTGGCTGGTTTGGGCTTTTATTGATGAGCCTGGTTCTTATATTTACATTTGGACACATTGGAAGGTTCCTCAGTATCCTGTGGGTAGGGGATAAAAGAATTTCCCATTGATTTCTTAGTAATTGTGTAAATAATTTAGCTTAGCTGTATGGCAGCATCAAATACTCTTCACAAATATGTAGTGAGTTTCAAGGGATCCAGCTATCCTTTACCCTCTTCTGCCAAGTATTGCTATACCTTACAAGAAGCCCAATTGATTTCACAGGAGCTGCTAATAGATTAATACTCTATGTACAAAAAGTGGCATTCATATTTGAAATTAATTTGGGTTTGATTGTGATCTTCTCTTAACATATTTCTAAAAAAATGTAATTGGATAGAATAAGTATTCTACAAACCAGCTAATTTAACTTAATCTTCCACTGTCCTTATTAATACAAAAGCAAATTGCAATTTGTAATTAAGTTTCACTGAAAATCTGACTCTTCATTTGAAGAAGTGTGATATGTGGAGACAGAGATAAGGTAACCATTTCCTGGTCAAAACCAAATTTCCCCCTGGAGCAGCCTGCTGTCCTTCATCCTTTATACAGAGACAAGGCACTGAACTTCTTTCTTCAGGGCTGGTGTTCTAAGCTGTGCCACATGAATTACCTCTGTCAGAGAACATGTGATAGGAGACAGTCCTTGTACTGGAAAGGTTGCTAGAATACAGCATGAAAGGGAAATAAAAGGGAATATAGAAAGAGAATATAGAAAAAGCCTATACATAAGTGTATGGGCTTTTTAAAGAACCTGGTTCAGGTTAATGACTTGAATGGTCACTTAGGCTCTGGTTGCTCCAGGAATTTGGAAAGCTTTCCAGCATGTAAGGACTGAGCCTAAGATAAGTTCCATGTAATGCCTTCATTCACCAAGTTATCCTCTAAAATGAGAGGGTGCTCTGTGTAACAGGTAATATTGAAAACCTTGGGAATAGCTCATGGGCTAATGTATATCTGTTGTGTTCTATAATACATGTGAGGAACAAAAGCAGTCAGCACATAATGGGACACAGAGAAATGCAGTAGGGATTCCAAATGTGATATATGTTTTGTAGAGAGAGCATAAAACCTGCTCACCAGGCACTGACCTTCTCACCACAGTGTATGAGCAGTAGATCTTGCACTCTGTATGGATGCTCTGAGTCCAAGCTGAATTGAGATGTACTGATGCTGGCCCAGCAAGAAAATTGTTTGCTCATTCTCTGTAACCCTTTGTCATGGTGTATGAAGAACATTCTTTTCCATTGCTGTCAATAATGTACAGCACAATGTGCAGGGAATGGGCTGGCAGAAACCCCAGCAAGTTGCAGCTGGAAATGATGATATGTCCCTCAAAGGCATCCAGTGATGTTGCCAGAGTCCACCTTTGCCCAGGGAGATATATTTGACTGCAGTCAGTCAGGAATTTAGCAAAGCAGCCTCTATGAGTCCTCTGTGGGTTGTGTTGAAACCAGCAATGTTCCTGGAAGCTGAAAAATGAATCATTACTTTCCATGGTTCCTGTTTTATGGTCCTAGGGAGTCTTTCCTTAGTCACAAAGGGCTGTTTTATATATGACTCCTTTACAGTTCATTAGATGGTTAAGATGAAGTTATGCAATATCTGAAGTTTAAAAACTGCATGGGATTTGGGAGTGCTGAGAGCAGGAGGTGGCAGTTTGGTATGGACTCAATAAGGAGCTCTAATGAAATTAGCAAAGACAACATAGTATTGAATTAGCCTGTGAAACTTGTTGCCCTGGGAGCTGTAGAAGCTGGGAGCTCTGGAGAGCAGCCATTGATGTGGATTGTGGAATGCAGTCACTATTGTGGTGTTAATTTTTTCCAGAAGGCTATTAAGCTACAGGCCTGGGATTTTAAACTTATATGTGATTCAGTGAAAGCAAAAGATTCCTCATCTTCCTGTTGAAATTTCTTACACTGGCTTCAGAGGATTCCAACAAGGCCTCTGAAACCTCTAGAGTTTAGATTTAGGTCTTTAGAGTTTAGATTTAGGTCTAATCTGGCTGGGCAGTGCTGTATCTAATGTTCATACTACATTACATATTTGTCCTGTAAGAAGTTCTTATTTTTCCAGATAATTTAAGACTTTTTCATTTCACCAGTTTTTTGTTTGTTTTTTTTTTTTCAACTTCATTGACAACCTACTGCAGTTTCACTTAACTATCACAAGGCAGTGAATATGAAGTGTACTTTTTCCAGTGCCTGTAATGATTTGGGCTGGGACCTGAGAAAGCTGTGGAAGCCAACAATTTGTTTCAATCTCCCACTAGATTTAATGGTATAAGTTAATTATTTTTTCCCTTTTTTCCATTCAGAAACATTACTGCATCTCAAAGTTAGGGGAAAATTGGATCAGCTTTAATGATCACTTTAATGGTTTGTCCTGACAGTCTGTGTTTCTTCAGGAGCAAAACATTAAGTATCCCTAAGACTCTAGTGTTTGCCAGACTGTCTTACATGCAGTGGCTACTGCTTTTGGTTTTTGGAAATGGTAAAAATTACTACTACTCATATTTTTTTAAAAGAGAACCAATAGGTTTAATAGGTACTCAGGAAAATATTTTGGCAGGGGCCACATGTGAAAAAACCTTGCAGAAATCACTAATAATACTTTAGAATACATTCTTCTTTGTTAGTGAGAGTGCCTTGTATTTGCAGGGATAGGAATGATGGAGCTTGAATGTTGGAGTAATGAGAAAGCCTAGTATTATATGAAGTTTGAATTTGGCAGTTATTCTTCAGTTCATCTATAATCCAAACACGTTTTGGGTGGAACTTAGTGGATCAGATTTTGTGGATCTTCTTTCAAGATTCTGGCTTTTGTTTTGGATTCGAAACAGTGCATCAGGGCATTGAACTCTGCTTTTACAGGTCTCTACAATGTGCTTAGAGGGGAGTGTGTCAGGTGATGATCTGCTCTTTTAGGTGCTTAAGTGAGTTTAAAATCATAGAAATTCCCACTTCAGTGGTGATTGCCCCATCCCAGTGAGAACTGGGAAATCTGAATAAACCCTAGGATCAGCTGTAGTGAAGCAGACTGAGGGTGATGCTCGAGAGGCCCAGCAAAACCACTTAAACTGTGAAAACCTGTTCAGAACTGCCTTCAGCATCTTTGCCCTTTCAGCTCTGTGATGTGATACTGACAACACTCATTTTGGGACCAATTTGAGAGCAGCAACTCTGGTATTGCAAAAGCTCCTTCTAATTTGCTTTAAGATATGCTACTCCTTCTACTGAAGTCTCTCATTCTGAATGCCTCTGACTCAGGACTGTCTGCTCTCAGAGCTGTGTTTGAATGCAGTGGGCACCACACTTGAGTTTCCTGCAGGGTGTTCATGGAGCTTTGCTGTAACAGCCTTGCCAGCACTGACCTGGTGGGGAACATGCCAAGGCATCACAAATATCTCCAGTTATTTCTCCTTGCATTGCTGCCACCCCTCCATTATTCATCCTGCGTGTTTTCAGAAGAACATGATTGATTTCTTGAGATCTCACTCAGGATTTGTGAGGAGTTGCCTGACAGGCTCCAGATGTGGTTTGCCCCAAGGCAGGCAACTTGGGTTTCTCCAGGTCCCTGCCCTGGGAGGTGGCAGCTGCTGGCCCAAAGCTGCCCTGTATTACATCCTCTTCCCAACCCCCTTGGGATCAGCTCCCTGGGGCGTATCAGGTCAGAGATTCTCCTTCAGGAACAGCCTCCCCAACTCATATTGTTAAACTTAATGAGTTCATGGGATTGACTCTGCTGCAATCATTTCTTGGTGATGTATAACAAGTAGCTGTTCTTACGGGCTTATGAAATGTTCCAGAGCTTCATTAATTTGCCCTTCATTAGCTGTGTAATTTTGCTAATGACCCGAGATATTTAGAGGCATTGTCCTGTGAGAATTATTAGTTTCACTGTGAGGCCTCACAGAAGCGCTGCACACACAGCTCCAGCACATCTTGCTACCAGAAATTTGTTCTGCCCTGCTGCATTTAATTGTATTTTTCACTATTGAGCTGAAGTAGAGTCATCTCCTATTGATAAGTGAATAATTATTTCATATAGGAAATTACACATTTAATGGAAGTTTGCATTGTTAGAGTGTTAAATGATTAAATTTGTTAATTGTGTAATATTACTGGACATAATGATGCATTTAACCATTAACAGCTTTCCACTGCATTGCCTTTTAATTTCTTATGTAGTGCAATATACATTCTTGTTGCCTTTTCATCAAGTGTTAATAATAATGGAAAATAAAAGTCAGTGTCTGGAAAGGGAAATATCCCAACTGTGACAACTTGAAAAAAAATTGTGTGTGTCACTGGAGACCACAGTTGGTAAGGTGGTAGCTGTGGAGAATATGGTATCTGAAATACTCAAAGAAGTGGACTTTTTCATTTTAACAGTATAAAATAGCAAAAAGAATAGGGGAATTTGTAAAGAAGTGTTGTGAGGGACAATGGCTGTAGCTCCTACTTTAGTGTTTCTGAACATCTCTCAGTGTCCATTAACCCTAAGGATTCATATGGGATTTGTCACATTTCCTTCCTGTGATAAGAGCAGGAGAAGAACCTTTGTGAGGCCTGGACTCAAGAGTGTATATCCTCACTAGGCTTGGAGAAAGAAGGGTGGTCTCTCTCATTAATAGGGTGTGATGGGGGAAGCCCTGTGGTCACTGGGCTGGTGCTTGTGGAGGGATGACCAGGATGGCTCAGTCTGCCTTGGCCACTGCTGCTACATGGGAACATGGCTGTTTTCTCAGCTTTTCTGCAGTGAAGGCAGCAACTGAACCACAGGGGCTGAATAAGTACCAAAATCACAGAACCATGAGTTGGAAAGGACCTTAAAGGTCATCTCATTGCACCCCCCTGCCATGGGCAGGGACACGTTCCACTATCCCAGGTTGCTCCAAGCCCTGTCCAGCCTGGCCTTGGACACTTCCAGGGATCCAGGAGCAGCCACAGCTGCTCTGGGCACCCTGTGCTGAGGCCTTCCCACCTTCACAGGGCAAGATTTCTTCCAAATATCCCATCTGGACCTTCTCTCCATCAATGTGAAGACATTCTCCCCTGTCCTGTCACTGCATGCCAGAGTGAACAGTCTCTCTCCATGATTTTGTCAGCTCCCTTCAGGCACTGGAAGGTCACAGTGAGATCACCCCAGAGCTTCTCCTCTCCAGGCTGAACCATCCCAACTCTCCCAGCCTTTCCTCCCAGCAGAGCTGCTCATCCTGGTGCCTCCGGACTCGCTCCAAAGGACCCTGTCCTTGCAGAGCTGGGGTCTCCAGGTGTGGATGGAGCTCTGCAGGTGGGATCCATCCTGGGGGCAGCTGGGGCTGGGCTCAGCCCCTTCTCTGGGAGTGCCTGTGGCTGGGGAAGTCTCAGGGGTGGGCAGCAGAACTGGAGACAAACCCTGCATTCATGTCCCACCCCTCATTAGACTGGGCTTTCAATTTTTGCCCTGTCTGCAGCTTGTACCTGTAAGAGGCTGGCTGGCCTCTGTGTTTTGGGTCCAAGATGAAGGTTTCCAGAAGGGTTACCTTTACTGATACTGAAGTAAATCAGCTTTCATAGATCAAGCAGATCAGGCAACATCATATCACCGTTAGACCAAAGTTGAAACAATCCCTAGGAAAGCCAGAAAAGCTTCAGAAACTGACTTTAACACTATCTTTGAAAGCAAAGTCATTTTGCTTCAAGATTATCATCACAATTTAGATGCTGTACATTGTAGTTGGATAAAGAGGGAATTTGGCAGATGAGCTTTTGCCTCTGGAGCCTCCAGATGACTGGAACAAGCTTCCCTTTCAGCTTAAATCAGCAAACAGCATAATCTCCTTTAAGCCTGGGCTTTAAATGGCTGTTTGAAGGAGGATTGTGCAAAATCTATTTCCAGTAATATGGTTACTGGAGCTAAAGAGTACGTGTTGTTTTCATGAGATTTTTGGGTGGCCCTGAAGTGTGCATTAAATTATTGCAAGAATGATACAGTTGATGGTTTCCACTTAATCTTTAGATATATGTGCTAGGCTCTTTGGTGAAACTGAAAGCAGCTCTTAGTTCTTGGACATTTTTTTCACCATGCTAAACAAAGTAGCTGTCAATACTTGAGCAGTGTCTCATGCTGGCTGTAGGAAAGGTGCTGGTGCTTGTTGTGTCCATCAAGAGTCAGCTAAAGGTCCCTTAGAGGGGGAGAAATTGATTGAAACCATCAGCAGCAGTCTTTCCTCCACTGTGTGCTGGCTGCAGCATTTGTACCTCGGGCAGTGTAGCTGTGTCCTTACTGCTGTTCCTGTTCGGGGTATGTATCCCTGCTGAAAATTGCCTTTCCATCCTGGCTGGCACAGCCTGAAGCCCTGAGTTTTATGAAATCAAAGCCAGAACATGCTGCATTTCTCCCTGTCCTGGGTGCCCAGGCTGGCACCGGTAGAGGCTGGGAGCCTTGAGCCATTTCTTAGAGCATGGTGTTCCTGAAAATAAAGCCAATCCGTGGGCTTTGGTGGCAGGGTTATCTTGTTGAGAGATTAACTATGTGTAAATGCCTATTAGGAGTACAAAATAAATTTCCAGAAAAGCTGGAGGCAAGACTCAAATATTTGAGCTAAATCACAGGTTTCTGCAAATTAAACACTAGATGTTCTCTGCCTTTGCTAGAGTGACTGACAGTGCTTCTGCCAGGAAATAAATTTTAAACAGCATATTTGTCACTAGATTTCCACATCTTTATTGCTTTTGTTTTCAACGTGTTGGAGTACTGATGGACTGTGCTTCCTTCTTTTCTGCCTTCCCCCATGTCAAAGTTGAAGGCAGGAGCTGGAATTATCTTTTATAATTTTCCGAGGGAAGGAGGAGCAATTGATGTTGAAATAATATGATAATTATTGATGGGGGAAGAAGGTTATTTTACTTTAAAATAAATGCTGCTTCACTCATGCTCTCATGAGCACCAAGATGCATGTGCACAGGCCAGCATCCAGGCACTAAGGCAGGTTTCCCATGTGGATTCCTCAAAATAAAGAAGAGAACAAGCTATGCTAGCTCCCTAGTTCTTATTATGCACCCTGCAACCTTCCTAAGGTTAATTAAGTATGTGCTGTTTTTGAATGTGCCTGGGTTGAACCCTTCAGGAGGTCACAGTAGTTTTGATCCTTTTGTGTATTGTGTCCCCCTTCTCTCCATTGGTAGGATTTATTTATTTTCTTATCTAGGTGTTGACTTGTCTCTCCCTCTACTCTGTCTCATCACTGTCTCTTCATGGGTTTAGTCTGTATTTCAGTGTCCTGTATTTTCCTTATCTGGGTTGTGTTGGATCCTGACCTGCT
Organism: Alethe castanea; assembly: GCA_024734035.1. Lineage (NCBI taxonomy): Eukaryota > Metazoa > Chordata > Aves > Passeriformes > Muscicapidae > Alethe > Alethe castanea. The sequence continues at coordinate 3,019,874 of JANRGV010000002.1, read as the reverse complement.
ATCAGCACCTGGCATCCTTTTATACCTCTCCTGCTGTTCTTCTGGTGCTCCCACACCCAAGCCTTCCATTCACTCCCCATTCATACTGCTCTCAACACTGTTATTAGATATTTCTACAAAGTGGCCATAGGAGTTCATTCTGTACCATCCCATCATGCTGAGAATCCCTGCACTCCCCTGCAGTCTGCTGTGCATGGCAAGTTGCGTGAGCACCTAATTTATTTATCATTTCATATTTCAAATAATTAAGTGAATTGCTGGCACTGCACAGATAATATCTGTAGATCTTAACAACTGATCATGTATGGTTATGGTAATCTGGAGAAAATGCAAATGAACTATGAAAACTGCTTCATCTATAAATAAAACCATTTAGCTTCAAAGCAGTATTGCCATGGAAATTCTTCTCTGATAAAGTATAGGAGTGAGGCTTTTCTCATTTAGATTTCCTGAGCCTTTTTATTTTATGCTGACAAGATGCCAGAGGGAAAAGAGCTATAAACTCAGTATTGCATATTTAAAAGATGGTATTTTATTTCATCTTCTTCATTCCAAGTCTTTCCATTTACAGTATACAGCCATGAACTGAAATTTATAACAAATGAGGAAAAAGAGATAGGAAGTATTGTTGGCAAGCTAAATCAGGTGCTTACTGAAAACTTTTGACTTTGTTTGGAGGTGGCTTCTGTCCTGTATTTGTAGATACTGTTCTAATCAATATTTCCCAAATGCATTCAGAATGCTTTTTCTGAACCACACACAGGTTGAAGAGCCTCTAAGATAGATATCTGAGAGAAGACACACTTAACTGATCTATGAGGTGGTGCACATGAAATCCAATCTCCATGAATGCAAAGTTCAGTATATGCCTGTCTTGCTGGGCTTTGCTTTCTCCATGTGACAACAGCCTCACTGGTGTTGCACTGAGCTGGTAGAAGGAACTGGTTAGAAGCTAATCTGGATATTCCTGTGCAGCTTCATAGCAACCTGAGTCTCCTGTGCCTTGTGCCTGGTAATCCCTGCACAGCAGAGTTAGCAATTGTCACCTGGTTTTGCTTTTCTGAACTTATAATTCTGCTATTACTGTATTTGTGTGATGGCAGCTGTGTCTAGGTGAGGTAAGGGTATATTATCATATTTCTGTGGGGTTATTCAAAGCAGTTTATAGTGTTTCTTCTGACAAAGTTTATGCTAAACTATGTTGTTCTGGACTGGATATAAAGTTGGTATGAAATCACCCTTTATTTTCTTTTTGTGTGTGAGCTGGCAGAAGTGAACCATACCAATTCACTGCTTGGCTTCTCTGCCTGCTTATTGATTTCATAGCAATTATCTGTAACTGCATTTACCCTCTCCTAGAACGACAATTTGATATTTAGGTCTCTAGATCCTATCAGACTTTGGTTTCTGAATCAAACACAGGAATTGCTGGATGAAGATTTTATGTGGAGCTATGATTTGTTGTATCACATTTTTCATCCTGTGTCTCTCTGTGGAAACTCCTTACACAGCTGCACAATCTCCAGATAGATCTGGATGTAGAGTGGTGCAGTGATACAAATGGAGGCCATCTAACAGCCTATTGCAAGGTGTGGAGAAAGAGCTTTGTTCCATTTCCATTTTTTAGCATACATTAAAAACAATCAGGCAAACCAGCCCATCAGTGTTATTGGGAGAAGCCTGGCATCTTTATGAGTTAGTCATCAGCGCTGAGGATAACGCTTCCCTTTATTGATCATCGACTGCTGCATTCAATTAAAATGAGAAGTAATTTAATGAAATTAAATCCAGCTCACTGGGGGCAACCAAGCATGCCTTGCACGTCGTGAATGTCACCCAAAGGAAAGCTTCCCACTGGTAATGCATCCACTGAAGCAGGGGCTGCTGAGTGCCCTCTGCTGCCTCTGTGCAGCACAGATTGCTGATCCCCAGCCAGTGCCATCACCTGCTGAGTGTGCACCTCATTTTATCTTCTCGTGGACACAGGAAGAGGTGCTCCCTTCTTTGAGGAAGAGCATCGCTGACCTGTCATGAGGCCCTCCCCAAATCCACAGCAAACAGCAAGAACTCTTGGCTTTTGGATCACTGGGTGTAGGAAAACAGAGCTGAAGAGTCCATTTGCAGTTAGAAGGGCAGGTTCCCTTGGGAAGGTCATGCCTGACAATTCCAAGGAGAAAGCTTTGTTGATAAGACAGCAGGCTTTAGAAGCATCAAAGCGTTCAGAATGGAGCACACAAAGCAGGCAGTTTGGCTCCTCTGTGACCCTGGCAGATCTGGATGCTTTCAACACACCCCTTTTGGCTTTGCCTCTCCTCAGCAGATGGTGTTACTCGTTCCTGCAGCCCTCCTCAGGCAGACACACACAGGCACTTGGTTTACTGGTGAGCCACAAGGTCGTTTCAGTCCCACAATGCTTGAGTTCTCTTTTTCTCACCTGCAGAAATCAAAGTATTCCCATACCTATCACTTAGCAGTTACTTCTCAGAACAGTTTGTTTCCTTTTCAAGTGGAAATTTAGAGATTTGTCACCCTTTGAGGATTAGATGAATGATCACCAGCCTCTTGCCAGGAGCACAGACAGCTTTGGCTCTGTGCTTTGCTGTGCTGTGCAGCAGTAAATTAGACCACCACTATCTTTTGTGGGAAAATGCCAGTATGACTCCTCTGGTGTCTCCAGTTGCCCCAGGAGGGAAAATCATCAAAGCCAGATTTTTCTTTTTCCCTTTCTCCTGAGAAAAGGAATTGCAATAGTGAGTTTTCCTCTAGCTTGCTATTTTTTTTTATTCCCCTTGGAAAAAAATTGAGATATTCCACCTATGATAACTTGCATTGCATTTTTTGCTACAATCTCGACTGAACCAGGCCAGTTGTACTGAGTGCTGTGCGTACATGTAAAACGATCCCCGGCCTTGTGCCTGTGAAGGTCAAATAGCAAAAGAAAAATCTTCTTTGAATGCATTGAGAAAAGTGAACATGATAACAGAGAATGTATTTTCTTCATCCTCTGAGACTAGTTCTTTTGACTTGGTAATATTTAATTTATTTAATTTTAATTTATTTAATTTTCTGGGCAGACAGGGTGCTGGCCAGCATGTCCCTGACTGTGTTGGGGGCTCCTTTTTCTAATGAGGAATTAACCACAGCTCACATTGGTGCAGTTTTGTGTTTGGCTGTGAACTTCAGGCAGAAGCAGCTCACATTTTATGGTTCTTTGATTTGTAAAGTGTGTTAAAATCAGCAGAGTGAAGATTGTTAGTTTTGTGTATCTTTAACTCACAGAACCACAGTTTCTTTGGCTTTGTTTAATCTTCCAAATTAATGGCTTGACTTTATGATACATTCTTCTCAGCAAACAGAAGCTGTAATGATTTAAAGGCTTTTGCAGAGGCTTTACCTATTGGAAACAATAATTTTGTTTTGAGGGCAAGATCATTTGTCTGTACATAGTTCTGTGTTGGAACCAAGAGAGTGGGGAAGAAATCCAGTGAGAGACATACACTGAACTAGTTTAAAAATTAAACTGGACAAAGCTTTCCCTATAGACAGAAGTGTTACTTTATCTGCTGAACATTGATTTAATAACGCAGGAACCCTTCTGGCAGCAAAAGCTGGCTGTAAAACTTTTATGTCACTGTTATTACAGAATCATCACCTGAAGTGTAGGTTCTATTTAGTGATTTTTTTAATCACTAAATTGCCTTCAACGAATTTTCTAACAACAAGACTTTCCAAATAAGCTTTTCACTTTTTCCCCTTTATTCTCCCACCCACATGCCCTGTGAAAGTCAAAGGTCTTCCTATGTCTTGAATGCTCATTCTAGTGGCAGGAACCTTGAAAATAATTCTTGCCTATGTTTTTTTTGCATGTTTCTTTCACCAGAGGAGCGTTTAAAAGATTCCGAATAGAATGTTTCCATCTGACAGCTGTGGCCAGATGTATGTCACATCTCACATCTTGGGAATGCCATCCTCAGAAGCTACAGACCACTAAATGGGGAAGCCTCCTGTGGGAACTGAGCAGTAGCATCTGCAGGAAGTCCTGGGTGAGGTGGGGGTGTTTGGAGCACTGCTGTTTATTCTGTCTCAAACCGTTTGCTTGAAGAACCTCCAAGGTGAACAAGTCAGCTCCTGCTGTTGCAGGCAGGGTTTTAGTTCGTGTTTACTCAAAGTTATACTTTGGGAATTAAAGCATCCCCCTGTGATTTTTGCTTCAGTTACTTTAATCCATTTCATTACTTTTCTGTAGACAAATCAATCCACAATTCCTCATTCTGACATTTTTTTTTCCTCTTGTGCTTGCTTTTTAATTGCAGGTTGTGATACTTAGGCATCAGACACCAAGTTCAGCCTTCAATAGAAAGAAATAAGATGAGGAAGAGAACTGATTGGTGTCTAACAAGAGTCTTCCTATTACATATAAACTAGTCTTTATAACAATGTTGATGATTTGGGCCTTTTTTTGAGGAAAGATTAGACTTCTCTTTCTGTGAGAGTCGTAGGACTGCTGAACTGGGATGGACATGAGGAAGGGTGGGAAAAGAGCACGTTGCCTTCAACAATATCTCAGGAATGTAAGGATTCTTTGGAAATCAAATCCTTTCCTCCCCATCCAGTTAAACTGTGTGGTGCTGGGAGTGTGATAGAAGAGAGGCAGTTGCAGTTGCCAGCCCAGCTCAGCCACCCTTGCCTTCCCATGGTGACAGCACGTGGGCAGAGCTGTCTGGGAGGTGTTCCTGGTGCACAGCTTAGAGCAGTGGTGTGGAAGAGCAGTGATGTGCTCCTGCTAAACAGACCATCCAAGCATCATGGGAATTGGCTGCAGCTTTCTGGAGCTGCTCATGCAGAAACTTGTTAAGAACTCCAGAGGGTGAGTGCTGTCTGCCAGGTGTGACACGGCCACTGCTTCTGTATTCAATCCATGCTGGGTCTTCATGTGTTAATCTTTTACAAGTGTGAGGTTTCTTGTGACATGCTTGGCCAAATCTAATGTATGAACTTCAATTTGAAGTGAGCAGAGTGTTGAAAAATGAAATTTTTTTGAAAGTTAAATGGCAGTCATTTATATGAAAATGCCTTAGGTAGTTAGTTCCTCCCCCCCCCCCAATATACTAATTTTATAGCATATTAATAATTCATGTGCATACTGGTTTCAGACATAAAGCACAAGAATATACATTCTTTATAGAGCACGGATTTTTGAAACAAATAGGAACTGCTCCTATCTGATGATAGCAATGTTTGATTAGCTCCATACTATTTAATTGTTGATGAATGTTCACTAGTATTCATTGACACAAATGAGAAACAGGTTCCTCTGCAGTGGTTTGCAGGAAGTCCCCAGAAACACATCTCCTGTAACATCAGATTTATAGGCATATTAAGATCCATGTGAGGCAGCTAAATTTGACCCTTGGCTACACTCAGGGCCAGCTGCTGCACTCTGGTTTGCTAAGCCAGAGTGGGAAGAAGATATTAAATATCTGGGATAACATGGAGAGACATTTCATCTGGGCACTAAAATAGGGATCTCCAGGGAGTTCTTGATTTGTGATGAGTCATTCTCTGTCAAGAGTCAAGGAGGAGCATGACCTACCCCCCAGCTCCTGCAGCACAAACATTTTATAACAGGGCCACTAAGGGTCCTTTGGCACATTAACATTGTCACTGTACTGATGTACAGAGGGTTTTTGACTAAACATCCTTGTGCCATTAGACATCAAAATAGTCTTAATCTCCTGTCCACAGGTGTGTGTTGTATAAAACAGTAATGTCCTGCTCACACATGGCTGAGTTTTTGTGGTGTAAAACAGACCAACGACCCCCATCTTGCTAAGGCTGTCAGAGCTCTTGTCTTACAGACCTGAGAAAACTGCCTTTCACTGCATTTGAAATTGGTGTAGATTCTGCTCTCCTGGTAGGACTTGAGCTATAAAATATGTTGGATTAGGTGGATACCTTGGTGTCCATCACAGAAGGAAATGGAGGGCTGAGTGAGGAGGGCCACAGGTGCATGCACATCTCAAGTGTGGTGATGGAGCTCAACTTTTGCCCTTCTGGAGCAGGATGTAAGTCACTGCCATTGGAATGAAGGACTTAGGCAAAGTGAATTTTACTCTGGGTCCTGGATTTGAATTTATGCATTAAACTCAATACAGATTTTTCAGAAATGCCAGAAGTTAATGACTTGTTTTCTTGAGTTCACTTCATCTCCCTTGATTAGTAATTAAATATGGCAATGGAAAGCATTCCTGCTCCAGGGGATGGACTGTGGAAGAAATGGTCATTCTCTTTCAATCCTGCTTGCCATAGAAGACAGGGCCAAAGCAGTTTAATTTTGGTCAGGAGTGTGTCCCAATTATCTATCCTTTTGCATTTGGGTGTAGAATCAGGTCACCTCTGGCAAGGGGCAGATGTGTCTGGTCAGGGGAGCGTGGTCACGTCCTGCCTGGAGCTGTTGGACAGTGATGGTGCACATGTGGCCATTGGGAGGGTGAGGCCCCAGAAGAGTGTGTGGTGCCTCTTGGCATGCAAGCCCAGCTGCCAGGATAACTGTCCCTGAAATAGTGTGGTGTGATGAATCGGCTCTGAGGAAACTGCTGGAGGCAGGAGAAGCAGCACATGAAATATGGGAATGACTTTACATTGCAGAATGATGAGGACTCTTCTGAAAAAAAAAGATGAAAGCTCTTCTGCTGCAGGTGAGGCATGCTGGGAAGAATAACTTCCCTGTGATTACCCTGTGAGAAATCTTCAGGATTTTTTAATCCATCAGTGCATTTTTGTCAGCTGTTAGAGACACTGGGGTAACTTTATTCAGAGATACCTTGAAGATATCAGTGTACTGTTGGAAGAAAGCAAGTCTGAGCATGTCACCTCTGTTGCTGATAAATATCAGCCCATTCAAGGTGCTCAACAATTTTCTGCAGAAGTTTTAAAGTATTCATTAAAACTCTTCTTTAAAAATATTTTTCAGTAAAATAATAATATTTACATTTTATTACAATAACTTGACCAAGCTAGTGTAAACACGTTTCAATAAAATTCTTACACATTAGTTTTCCTTGAAAATATTTTCAGTTATTCTTATTTCAGTTATTCTTCCTAGTCTGTAAACAGCTTCATTAAAGGATTCTCCTGATTAAGTCAAAAGAAATACACTGGGGGAAAAAGGCAGCATGAACGTGGAGTAGAAATGGGAGAGATTAAGTCATACAACATCAATTTGAGATGTTCAGTTCAAGTGCCTGTGTTTTGTATTTGGAAAGGTATTTTAAATAAGTTATTTCATGTGTACAGCCAAACTTTACTGCATCCCCTTGGTGGTGAAAAGCTTAGGCCTGCCTTAGTAGAGAAGCTCTATTTTAGAGGCTTTTTCCTCCTGAATTCATTTCTCCTCTGGCTTTGGATGTATTGATTACAAGTCATGGTGTAAAACATTATATTTGCAAACATTTTTAGGAGGGAAAGTTCAGATATTTAGGGCTGCAGACAGAGAGGTACTAATTTGAATGTTTTACCTGCAGCTCCCAAGTCTTCTTACTCTTAAAACAAATGGCCAAGGGAAGTTTGGCCAAATGCAGGTATTTATTGTATAGGTTATTTCATGGGTCTGATTTTTAATTTCTTGTGGTGCCAGAGGCTAAGTGATACGGGCATTTTTAAAAATAGAATAATGATGTTAATTGCAACTGTTGGGGAGTATATTTTAGAGGAGAGGACTGCAGCAGTACCTTTAAAAAAGATTTCTTTAACTCTGTGCTGGGTTTTTGCTCCTGTGGTCTTTTAGTGAGTTGTATTTGGTTTTGAATATGCCTTTGAGGACTCTTGAACAGTAAGAGAGTATAATCAAATGACTTAAGGGTTGATATGGCTTTTTCTGTGGATTATCTGGATGTGGCTGCAATAACAGTGTTGTTTTCCTCTGGCAAATCACTGCTATGTGCTGTCATGAAATGCCTGCACACTTAAACTTTATTGCAAATTTAAATTACATTATTTTGCTGGACAGAAATTCCCTGAAGCATTATAAACCAAATCATTAATTGCTGTTTCTAATGTGCACAATCCATTGGAAAACATTAAGCAACACTCAGGGTTCCCTTTATTGTTATTGGTTTTTCAATCCCTGAGGCAGCAGATCATATGGAAACTCCTGGGCAATCTCAGACTGACATTCTGTGCTTCTGACAGAGATGGCTTTGGGCTGCAGATGTTCTGGGACCATATGGTATCTGCATATTGTCTTCAAGAATTATTATGAAATAGGCTGCTTTGGAGGGGAAAGATAACCTGATCATAAGTATTAATCACTGCAGCTGTGGTTTGAATTACTGTAAAAGTGTCATCATGGAATTCCAGACTCTTCCTGTCTTCATTCACTGTTGTATATTTTCCATACTACTTTATAAGTAAAAATCTGTTTTTCAAAGAACCCTTTGGTAACCCTGCAGATTGTCTGTAAACAAGCTGAGTATTTTCTTGACAAGAACATCTGAACTAAGACGCACTGTACACACGAAATGCAATTCTCATCAGGAGATCTAAACCAGTGGCTTTCCCTGCAAAGTCCTATTGTCTTGTTTTACCTCTAAAACTCTAATAATCCCAACTGTAGGGATGAACACTGCTTTTCTGCCTGAGTTCCACTAACATCACAGCCTCAGTGAAAACCTGGTACAGCCTCATGATTAAGCCTGACTGCGAGGTTTAGTTGAATTTGATCTTTCCTATTTTCCCTGCAAATAAGTATATTTCCAATTCCTTGAGAACATTTGTTTGAACAAAGCTGCCTATTACTGGGCCTGCTGGAGTGCTGTGTAATTCTTGCTTAGGTGCTGCTTTCTTCCTAAAGCCCCTTGATCTCAATAACCTCTGCTGAAGGATTTCTGGAGTGGGGTCACAGTCACATTGTTCACAACTCCCCCTGCAGGGGCCTCTGTTCTCCTGGGTGATAGCTTGGCTGTAGATTGTGCCTGGTTTGCATTTCTCCAGTGAGCCCATTTCTGGTGCCCTGACCATCCAGCATGGATGCAGCACATCCAGTGGAGATTGGCCATCTGTAAAATTTATTCCCTAGAATCATAGATACAGTATTCCAGGTGGGATCTCGTGAAGGTGGAGTAGCAGAAGAGAATTAGATCCCCTACCCTGCTGACCATGCTGCTTTTGATCAGCCCAGGACAAATTGATCTTTGCTTGTAGTGGGCTGCTGGGCCTTCAGTGCTGATTTTAACCTAAGGCTTTTAGCTTAAGAACAGGTACAAAACTTAGGAGAGGGTCTAAATCCTTCAGTGCAGCTGATGAAATTTTCTAAATAATCTTTTTTTTTGCATTTAATTTATGACATTAAATGATGGCTCTGTGTGCTTGCTTGCAGAGAATTGCCTGCATATTCTGTAGTGCTGATCAAATAAACCTCAGGTGTTGTGTTGGAATGATGCTCCTGATGACAGAGCCTTTGATTGCTGGCTCATACCGAGGGTGGTGAAAGCACTTATGAGACCTTGTGCCTTCTCAGGGGTATTTTGGTAGAAGCTGCCATGGCACTCTGGGCACACTTGCTGTGAGGTGAATTAGGAGAGATTTTGATGCTGAAACGTGTGAAGGATCTCCTGTACATTCGTAACAGACAAAAGTGAGTGTCAATAAATTGTACAGGAGATTCTTCATAAAGTTATTTGGCATATTTGAGGCAGTGACCTCAGATTAAACTACAGGAATTAAGAACAGGAGCAGGGCTGAACCAGGACAGAGTCTAAATGCCTGTCCCACAGCAGTGTAGGGACACATGCACCGGGCTGTATGTCTTGCAAGTACTGCTTTAAATCACTGTTTTTCTGAAAGTAAAGCTAAAAGACTGTGTGTCTAAGAATCTGGAAGTATTTAATTTGTGCCATTAAGAAAACCTGAAGATACATTAAATTACTTCAAAGGATTTAGCATGGAATAAGCAAAATAACAGAAGAGAATTCTTCTCTGGGAGTAGCCCAAGTGAACCAATCATGGGTTCCCTGTTTCCTGCCATTAGTTTTATACTGCAAATATAAATGTAGTGACAAGCACACGGATACTGATAGAGTGGGGTGCAGAGCCCAGTCTAGGGAACACCCCTAGTGTAATGAGGATTTTCTTACTGTAATGTACTGATATCATTATTGATATACCATGTCCTGATTTTTTCTGTCTAAAACTACTGCCATTTTGCATCTTTGCTAATTGGACTTCTACACTTTCACATGAGTCACAGTTGCAATGCACAAATAATGGATGAAGTACTTCAAGTGCTAAGGAACTATAATTTAGGTTTATCAAAGCACAAATATATTTATCACAACCCTTCCTAGGAAGTTGCAGTTCAGGTTAATGGGCATCACCAAAGCTGTGAATATAGCTCAAGAGCTGGCTCAGCACCTTGTGCAATATGAACCTCTCACTGCAGTTCTACTGCTTTGCAATTTGCCTCCTTGTTATTTATGTTCTTTCATCTTGGCCTCATCCCTTTTTTGTAAATGCTAACAAGGCAATAATTGATGCAGTCCTGCCCAGGACCAAGTACTCTGTTTTTACTGTTGATTAAGAGAAAAAAGAAAAGTGTGTGTATGAATATGTTGAATACTGTATTCTTCAATTTCTGCATCGTGTTATATTAAGCTTTTTCATATGAGGAGAGCTGTGAAAGTTCAGGTGTTGGATTGTCTGCTGTAGTGGGATTGTACTGAGACAGGGTCAGAATACTGAACTGTGGTGGGTTTAGTGCTGGCCACATCACCAAAGCACCCACTAGAATTATTTACTCATTTTCTGCTGTGAGATAGGATTAGGAGGAAGGCAAAGCAGGCTCAAACTTTAAAGGGTATAGAGAAAAACTTTATTAACAGAACTAAAAGAATAATAAGGATCAGAACAAAACCTTCAGAACACTTTTCCTCCCCCCTCCCCCTTTTCTTTCCCACTGACAAAGTACAGAAACAATTCAGTTTAGAATAATCTTTCTTCAGTTCACTTAGGGAGAGGAGTCTCTCTTGCCATGCCACGGAGACTTCACAAGAAACAGTTCTCTTGTGACTCCAGTGTCACAGTGAATCAGCCACCTGGGAGAATGGACATCTGATTGCTGTGGAAAAGTCCCTTCCCTTGACTTACAGTTTCCCCCACAACTGTTTTTGTGGGCTCAATCTTTGGCTAATGGGTACACTTTTAAGGATGAGCTGTTCAAAAGAAAAGGTTTTCTTCATCTGTCTCTAAGATCAACTTTATCTCTGGGGACAGAGACCTTCTTCCCTGGGGCAAAAGGTCTCCATCACTCTTGCCTCTCTCTGTTCAAACTTCTCATGGGAGCACAGCTGCTTCAACATCTGCTTGTTCAGCATGGATGCTTTTGCTCATGTCTACAGTTTGAACACCTTATCCCCCCATACTTTTCAATGAGTTACAGGGAAACAGAGTCTGAAGTATCAATTATATCTTCTCCTTAGCCTTACAAGAGGATTTCAGCCCAAGAGTGAGGCATCTCCTCAATCCCTCCCATCTGAGACTTGACTTCTACTTCACTGACCTTGGTGTCTTGAGACCCAGAGCCTGCTGCAGTTTGGGATGGAGTCTGCTGGCTGTGCTGTGAGGAGGAAGGGACATACAGTCCTGCAAGGGACAGACAAGGTAAGAAGATGCTGTGTGAGGGACAGACAGGGCTGGGTGGCTGGGTTAGGGACAGATTGGGTTTAGCCAATCATGCAGAAGGAAGAAGGGAACTTGCAGAGAGGGGAAAAGAAGTCAGTGCTGTATGGAGCTGCCAGTGAGGAAAGGAGTCAGAGCTGCCTGAGAGAAGTCCAGTGAAAGAAGGCATGAAAAGTTTTTAGTAAAGGACTGATGATGGTGTTAGTCCAGTGTGTCTTGACAAAATTACTTAAAACTAATCACTGATTGGTTTTGTCAGACATAGGGGAAGCTCCCAGCAATTCCTCTCAGAAAAATCATTTCTGTAGGTGGCTTGTTTCCTCTTCTCCAAATGTCAAATGTGCAAAAACAGCACGTGAACATGTGCAGCCTTCCTCACAGATGGACCCTGGATTCCTATTCGGGCACCCAAATATTTGTGAGGGGGAAAAAAAATTTCTTGGAGTCTTGGGATAATCAAGCCTTTTGGAATAATTAAGCATAAAAAAACCTGTGCAAATCCCCTCTTTTACCCCAAAATAACTGCTTGCTTTTTAGCAGTGGGGGTGAATTTGGAGGATACAGATGCTGTTTTGAAAATGCAGGCTTTCAAAACATGATTTAAATGTGATGTAAAGTATTGAAAGCGTAAACAGAGTCCAAATTTCTTCCCTATCACAACTCTGCTGGTTAAACTACAAAAGGCCTCCTCTGTGATGAACAAAATTACTAGAGGGTGAAGTTGCAGGATGGTGACTTGTTCAAGTCAGATATTCTGTGAATGAAAACTTCCCTTTAGGAGTTTTCCCTTTACTGGGGATTTTTCTGGCAGTCTCCCAAAGTCTTTGCAGAGAGGAATTTATTGTAAACTTTCAGATGGAGTGCTAATTTCAAGGTGCTCACATTGTCACAGGGGTAGATTTCTGGGATAAAAATCCTGCAGTCTTGGCCCTCGTGGCAGTTCTGGGGAACGCTGATTATATCAGCTCATCTGTTGGACCCTGGTGGTTGAGTAGAGTAAGACAGAGAGCTCTGCTCCAAAACTGAGTTGTTTGCTGGATTTGCCAATTTTCAACTAGTGTTCCCACAAGAATATGCTGGAATAAATTAAGATGGAACCTCTGGAATAAATTAAACTCATGCATGAACTATTGTATTTGAGGTTGGATGGGTGGAAAGAATATGGCTTAAAAGTTCAATAATCTTTTTCCTTTATCCCTGAAGGCTTGCTTCACTGCTGAGGATTCCTTAGAGGCCATTGAAAAGTGCCCTCATATGAACAAGAAAAATGTTCTGTGGACTATGAGAGAATCATGGACAGGAAAGCAAAGATCAGAAGTGGAATCTACTTTTTTAGACCTTGTATGTTCCCTGCAGTGGGATGGGATGTGCTCATTAACATGTGTCATTGTGGTGGTGAGTGGGTGATGGATTCTGAGGTTTCTTCTACCAGTTCCAAGCACTTTCTGTATATTGACATTTCTTAGCAGCTGTTCCCTGACACTCTGGAATTTCCCTCTTGGATATTTTTCTTTCAGTGAAAATATTTTGTGACACTTGGTGGTTTTAGGGTGATCAGCTTTTCTGTAGAAATCAGGATTCAATTCTGTAACTTAGGTAATTAGGTTATTCTTAGTAACTAACTGAAAATTAAACCAAATTTGCTTTGGCTATGGAAGCAATTGACATAGGGGAGCAAAGGCATGGATTGCAGAGCAAACCAAGTGGTGAGTCCTGGTTCAGTAAAGAACTGCCCAGAGATGTGCAGAAATGCTTTGTACCATCCTGCACTCCTATCTAATGACATTGGACTACATTTGAGGAAAAAAATTGAGTTTACATTCAGCTCATTTCAAACTTTGGGGGAAAGAAGGGAGAGATGTACTGAGATTATGCATTATTTTGTTATCCCTCTGATTTTGACATTTCCTAGAGCTGAGTGAAGTAAAGCACAAGGAGGGTAAATGAATTCTTAACATTTCCAAATGAAACTCACTGCAGTGTAACTCAGTGTAGGAACTCAGGCCCTCTCCCTGTGTGCCTCAGAGTACCTCTGAGGAAAAGTTACCAGTCATCTCTTGTTATAAAGTTGACCAATTTGAATGAAAATGGCAAGTCAGTTGGGCAGGCCCAGTGTGACTGCTGGGTTCATTTAAACTCCCAAGGTATCCAGCTCTTCCTGCAGAGTGAGACTGAACAGGCACCCAAACACTTGAAGGGAAAGCAGGCTCAGGAGCAAAGCTGAGTGTGTGGAACAGTAAAATCAAGAACCTGTTGTGAGGAGAATGATGTAGTAGCACAAACCACCCAGCATCTCGTACGTGGCTGTAACTACACTGAAAAAGGGTGGATGTGAGCCAGGATCATTACTGGAGAGCTGAGGGACAGAACAAGAAAAATGTCACCTTCTTTGAGTCTGTAACTGGCCACAGTAATTGGCCTAATAATGTTATCCTGCAGTTACTTATATGCAGCAGTTCTGGGCTCGATTTCATTTTTTAATGTGCTGTAGAGACAAAGATAAGAGAGAAACCATATGCATTTTGATAGTTACCATATGACTCTGGTTCTCATCGCCCAAATTCTTCCCATTCCCCTCATCTTTTATAGGAGCAAGAAATAATAACAGATGTATTTCTTTCCATAGCTTTAAATTTTGAGGTTTTAGCCCACTGATGTTCCATCTGCTTGTTACCATGAACTATGGGAGGGATGCATTTTCTTGACGCTGTTTAGGATATGCTAAAAAGACACAGCAGCTAGGAAAAAATAATAATTGAAAAATATGGAACACAAAGCAAATGTGCTTCCCCTCCAAATCCCAGGTGTGGATCTTGGGGTACTCCTGTGCCTGAGTGGGGGGATGGCTGAGGGCTGGGCACATTGTCAATAAAGACATCAAGAAGTGTGCAGAAAAGAGGATCCACAGGCTAATTGTGGACCTGACTGCAGGAAAATGTGCTTAATATGGGGCTTTCTATGGTCCATTCAAACTGGCCATGGCATCATAGATTCTAAATAAGCATCCCAACACCTGGTGCTCTCTTTTGTATCTGTTACTCTGTAAGAAGCAGTAATAAAATGAATGGAAGTCCCAGTATCAGGGGAAATGCAATTAAACATAGGTATTCAATGTGGGAAGTGGCCTGGTATGGGAATTTTGGCTTCTTTACATGCAACTCCTTTCAGAGTACTGTTTATTCTCTTATCATTGTCACCATATCTAGTGGGGAAGGACTGGCTGAAATCAAAGACAGATTAGCAGGGGTTCACAATCCCATCCTTTCATACCAGAAAGGGAGAGTTTAGCCACTCAAATTTTTGCTACAGGCTTTGCTGTCCAATGTCTCAGTCTGGTGAAGGGGCACAATCCCAACTCCATCAAACTCTCTCCATCCACTTTGGTCAGGCCCTTCTCAGACAAAGCCAAACAGACTCAGGTAATTATTTACTGGTTCACCAAATAATTGATATTACAATAATGTCACAGCAGAAAGCTGGTGTTGCACCTGAGCTGAGCTTGTGAATTCTGACTTTCTAACTTACATTTGATCGAAGAATTTTTCTCTTTGAGCCACTGTCACATTGTGTTGGAACAGGAAAACACATCTGCAGGCATTCCAGCACTGTAGTTTTTAGGGCAGGCAAAAGCAAAGATGATTCCATACCTGTGTTGTGCAGATATTTGCCCATTTTGCACACATTTTGAATGATTTGGGAAGCTGTGACATAACTGGACAGTGAGTTTGCAGCCTTTTAAAAATAACTTCAACTTAGTAATATCACTAAAATGCTAATACTTATAATTATCATCTGCACTTGGAAAATGTCTCTAATTAATAACAGAGAAGTGCCAGGAATTTTTGTAGATGAGGATCTGCTGAGCCCTTTATGAGTGTTTAAAAATATACTTAGAAATAAAACTACTTTGCGAGCTACTCACTAACATTAAAAAATTATATAGAGTGGCTAGCTCTACCAATAAGTAGACAGAATTTGATTGCTGGTATTTTTAAATGTATTTTTATAGACCAGTGAAGTAAAAGGAATTTCTAGTATTTTTTTGAGGGAAAAAATAGCTTATCATTAAATACCTCTGTATATTAGGTATGATCAGAGGTTTTCTTTAGCCATTTTTACACATATAATGTATCAATTGTTAAAGAAAACATTGTACCAATAATATAGTATGTATGTATGTATATAATTTATTAAATAATATACGGTTTTCATATATAAAAATTAACATGAGGCATCTTTCCAAAACTGAAATAATATGTAGCCAGAGTTAAGAAAATGGAATTTTTTGAATGGCTACAGCTCTGGAGCACAGGAGGGGCTGTGGCTGTAGCTGAGGGGACTTTGGCCAGGCCCTCAGGCTCCTTGTCAGCTCTGGTTTCCTGTCCTGGATTGCTTGAGAGGAGCTGGTGCTGGGCATGTAAAACTGCAGAGCTTTCCCCACAGTCAGGATCTAATCCAGAGCCCAGGGAAATCACTGGCAGTGCTGGGCCAGCTCCTCTGGGACATTACCCACCCCAGGAGTGGATTTCAGTACTCACCCTTCTCTCTGGCTGCCTTCCCAGTGATGTGAAAGGGAGTTTTGTCTGATTTAGGACTGCTGAGCACCGGGGGATTTCTCTCTGTTCCAGCCAGGAACATTTTTGGGGCCTGTTGAAATCACTCTATATTGGCAGCCTGATTTACATTTTATTTTCTTCCAAAACACTAATTCTGAGTTAGGAGGGGCTGGAGGAATACAATGTCTAGGAGCACATTGCCAACACCACTGATTTTTAATGACACTGCCTTTGGAATTTCTTTTTAGCTCACCTTTTTCTATCACTGTCTTAGAGCAAAGAAAGCAGGTAACCATTCTTTTGTTGAGGCAGAGCCACAGAACAGAATAAATACCTGAACCACAGGCAGTGGGACTGCTGGGGATGCCCCAGCTAGGCACAGCCCATTCCAGGCTGAAAGGGTCAGTGGGAATATCTGTGCTGCTCAAGAGTTACAGGGAGATGTTGGTGCCCTCCCATCCTGTGGCTGGGAGAAGCTGGCATGTTTTCCTCCTTTTTATTGCAATGCTTTATGGTACCTGAAATGGCAAAGCAGCAGCAGTGCTGTGGGTAAGCAAGGGTTGAATTGGTGCAGTGAAAGCATTCACTGAAAAGAGACTTTGAGTGGTTGCCTGAGAAGTGTTTGTTCAATTTACAGGACAGGAACAATGGTTTCATCTCAGCACCTTAAGAACACAGAGCTACTTCATGGATTAAAAGGCAAATCCCCCAAAACATGCAGAAATAGTTAGACCCTTGACAGTTTGTCTGCAGACCACCTAGCTGGGTAATTTCGAGGAGACAATAGTTTCAGTAAGACAAAAGTTCGAACTCACTGTTGTCCTGAGGCTTTTTTCTAATCTGTAGCATTTACAGCAAATCAGTTTGGATTTTTTAAGTGTTTTAAGACAGTGCTTCTTTGTAACATCTGTTAGGATACCACCCATGCAGTAAGAAGCTTTGCAGAGCTGTGGGGGTGTAGATCTCTAGAATATGTTTCCAGTTGGCAAACTCTGGATTATGGAAATCATTGTCAAAGTGGGGAATTTTGTGAGTTCATTAAGAGTTGAATTTTCAGCAGAAGTCAAGGGGGATTCAGGCTTGTAGTAATCTGAAGCTCATTTTTGTTAATTCTCTATCAGTAGGTAAAAGTTTCAGAAGATCATAAGTACTATGCACCTGGCTCATTGCTAAAACCTTTTTGTGTTAAATGAGATCTGTAAAATTCCCAGTTCAGTAAAATATTGAAGTACATACTGAAGTCAATCCTGTCAAATCCAGCAATTAAGTCAATGCCAGTGAGTTTTGAGCATACGCCTAAAGCTAAAACGTGCCATTAACTTCTTTGTGAGACAAATGCTTCATTCTTTAAAGTTTTCAGGTGGCTCAAGAGCAGAGCAGTGGTCTGCATTATTTTATCTGAACATGTTTGGTCTCCTCCATATGCTGTTCCAGTCTCTCAGGAAAGCTGTCCATCCTCCCAGCAGAGGTTATGATCTGGTTCTGCTCCAGAAGTCAGGGCACCACATCAGTGCTTTGTTTGGCATAAATGCTGAAGGAAGAAAGCCATGAAACTGGTCCTGAGAAGAAATGGGAGGGCTTGAGCATCCCATGAGCAGACTTGTTCAAGTTACTGAAATGCTAAACTGGAGTGCAGTAACAGAGGTACCACAATAATTGTAACAGTGGCAGGAAGCCCATCCATTTGCCAATCAAACTAAAGCCAATAACTTAACTTACATGTAGGAATTTACAAATTCAGCCAGAAATGCAATTCCTGACCATCCAAGTTGTATTCTGGAGTCTGGATCAAAGGAACCCTCTCAGATGGTGGTGCTGCCCTTTAAGTCTGTGTTTTTTAGTCTGTGTTAAAGCAGGAACACAACCGAAAAGATGTTGAAATTCTGCCTTCTCCTGAATTATTTGCTGTCCTGAATTTTAAAAATGAATGTTTCACTTTATCAGTGTCCCCTCAGATAAATGTTGCCTCCAGCCTTCTTGCTTTTTATTTTCTGGGTGCTGCATTATGTCCCTGAGCCATTTTTGTACCTTGTCAGCAAGGCTGCTCCTTCACTCACTGCTTGCAGACATTTTGCCTGATTCTGTGGGAGCCAGCATGAAAACCTCTGGTTTTGAGTATTTTAATGCTACAAAGTACAGTAAATGATAGAAATCTCACCTAAACAGGGGGGAGTGAAGGATGTACCATAAAGTCAGCCTCTTAATCCTCTAATCTGATTTTATTACAGCTGTAATGGGGGCAATTTCAGTTAAAAGGCTCTTGCAGACAACAGTTACTGTAGGTTACAGCTGCACAGGAAACAGCCTTGGTCAAAGGCAAATCAGAATTGCTCTGAGAATGTGATCATTTGCCCAAAGCTCCCTTTCACTTAAAATGACCAGACTTTAGTCTAACGAGCAATAAAGAGAATGAATTCACAAATGCTGCTACTCTATTAACTGAAAAGAGCAAAAAACTTTTCTGAAGGATTCCTGGAAATAAATTCCATTAACTACATTTCAGAGTCAGGCACCTTTCAAGAGGTAGATTCTCCCATTACTCTTCAAACCCTGAAACTTGGGTTGAACTGATGTTTTGTACTGAATCTCCAGGATACATCTCTGTATAGCACAGCCACAAATCACCTCAGGTCTTGTCTCATCTCCTGCTGTGTTGCAGGTGCCTCTGGCAGTGGGATTTTATTGCTGGTCATACCTTAAGCATTTATATCATTTCAATATGACCACTTGAGCTCTCAGAGAAGTATTGCTCAATGTATTTGATGCAATTAGCCACGTTCTTTTCTGGTTTTGTGAAGAATTAAGAAAAAAGGGAAGGATTCAAGGTCATGGAAGATTTGTCCCTGCCTCCTGTAGCACTCTGAAAAAATTTGTTTGGGTATCTTTGGCTAGGTATTGTAGAGGAGCTAAAAAGTATCTGGGCATCTGCTGAAGCATTCACTGAGATGCAGTAAGAGCTGAGTGCTGAAGTCCCTAAGAGGCTCTGGAACTCTGAACAGTGTGAAACTGTGCTAAATGTTGTTTTTGATATAGGCAGAGTGATATGAAGGATTGGCTTTACCTCTGAGCAGACAGAAACTGAACTTGGTGAGAGATTTAAGTGCTATTGATAATACACTGCCTGTCTTGAGGCACTCCTCATAAGGGGGACATACATAGATTTTAGCTTGGTAGTCACATGGTGCCCACAAGCTTTAGGAAATGATTTCTGAATGTCACATTCAGCAAGTTTTTTGCAGTGCTGGGGGCTCAAATTACCAGCCATTGTTGTCTGAACAATTGCATGTGCTTTAAAATAACTTAAGAAGTGTATAAATATGATTTTTCTGACATTTGGGTTTAAATAAGAGCTCTCTTGCATGGCAAGTTTCATTCCGGAGTGAATTTTTACTGCCGAGTTATAAACCCCTGGAGTAGCAGTTTCTAATAAAAATGCTGCCAGACCCATAATGATAACAGCACAGTAGTGCTGCTGTAATAAAGAGAAAAAGGGAATCATCAGACTTGCTGCTTAAATTTTTTTTTTTTAATATAGTAAGCCTTTGAGAGAGGATCCAATGCTGATGATATTCATGGAGTACTACTGAGAGCTATAAAATTGTTGACAAATATACGGTCCTTCTACAGAATACCAAAAAATGAGATATTTTTCATTTGGCAGTTCAGGAGTTGCTGGTGACAAAGGAGCCAGTGAACATTAAGTCTTGAAATTATTTATTATGAACACCACATCTCACAAAAAAAAAAAAGAAAAAAAAAGAAAAAAAAAAAGAAAAAGAAAGCAGGAGCAATATTAGGAAGCATCTGAGTGGAAAAACTGATTATTTTGTTATTCAGTGCCTGTGTTGCAGGACATTTTTTATGTTAGTTATCTGCAGCGCTGCACACTGTTCAGAGAAACTGCTTTCTCTGTGTTGAAAACTTGTTTATAGGGCACGATGCTAATCTGATGGAAGTGAGTTGAAATGGTGTTTGTTAGGCTTAGGCAGATACGTTGAGGTCACTTTGATCCCTTCAGGATTTCTGGGTTTAGTACTGCCCAGAGAGGCAGCTGCTGGTTCCAAAGAAGGCAGGGAGGTGTGGAGCACCCCAGTCCCACCAAGCTCCCTGCACATGTGAGCAGTGTGGTTGGATACTGCTGGGAACCAGGGAAAAGCAGCCTTGAAGCCTTGGGTTTCTTGGATTACTCAAGGGCAAGAAATTATAGCAATGATTAAACATCTGCTGGAGACGTGTGCTATGTGATGTTTTGCAGGAAGCATGTTTTCAAAGAGGTCTTGCCTTCTTGGACCAATGAGCCTTTTCTATCCTGTATTGCATGAACTACCCTATATATGTGTGTAGTGTTTCTTTTAGTAAAGCTCTCTCTCTTTTGCTTCTCCATTACACAAAGAACTATGTTGCATTATCCTTTCCGCCATCCCATAGCCAAAATGCAACAGAGTGCACTCCTCTGGGATACAGAACTGCCTCCTTGTGCACTTGGGGTCTGCTGGCCACAGCTTAAAGCAAGAAGAGAATTTGGGATCTGGCACTGCTGAGGGTGTTTGCATGCAAAGTCTTCCAGCAAGAGCAGCTCTGGTCCCTGCAGGGCCCTGATTCACCTGGGAGGCAGAGTGTGTGCTAGGGGAAAGGCTGGTGGGAAGCCATCCACCCCAAACTGCCTGCCCAGTGCCTCCCAGCACTGCAGCTCTGCCCTTTGTAGGGCTGGAGGTTGGTGCCAGAGGCTGCTCGGGTCTGTAGCTGCAGCTCTGAGTGCCTCCCTCTCCCCTGCAGGACCAGGCGTCTGCTTCTCCATGTGACAAAGATGGGGTGATGCTGTGGGCACACTCAGAGGAAGGCAGCTGGTGGGGTGTGGGTGTGAGGAGGTCCCAGGAGTGCCCCAAGGGACACACAGGAGCAGTAGAAGGCACTGCAGCCATGCCCTGGAGGGAAGCTCCTGGCTGTGAAGCTCTTTTTGTACCCTTGGAAGTGAGCTACAGCACTCAGATTTCATTTGGTGCCAGGTTTCTCAAAGCCTGTCACAAACAGTGCACAGGCTTGCTCAGATCTTGTTGTTTGGGAAATGGACAGAAGGTACAACAGTGCTTTAGCTATTGAAATGACATCCTAAAAACTGGCTGGGGAAGCAAACCTGCTGTTTCTAGAGATGTAACTGCTCAGAGATGATGCAAATATGGCCAACTTTGTCTGAAAAAAGGACATAGCATCTTTTTGAGTTCTTATTTTTGAATGCTTCAAAATCAACCTGGCAGAACACTTGTACATTTTGGGTTTGGTTTTCTCTTTTTCATTTTGCCATTTGTTGTGGGTACCTGAATAACAGAATTGTATAACCAGACCTGTTCTTTTTGTCTGCCTAGGAAGATCTGCATGTCTGAGCCGCATAGAATCTGGATGTCTTGCAAGCATTTCAAGTCAAAATTTGTTGTCTTCTTTAACTGCTTCTGGTCTTAAAAGATTATTGGCATTATTGAGTGGTTTTTTCTAAGGTATTTTCTGTATGCAACAGCACTGTCCAAGGAATGTATTCAGAGAGGTAATGACCTGTTGTTCTGCCACAGCTTCTTAAAAACTCCCAGACATTTGTTTGGAGGTTCTTCTTCCTATGATAGTGCCAGTCTGTCTTCAGGTTCTCTGTCTGCAGGGTACCAGAAGTACTCTGAGCAAGTCTGGTAAGAAAATGTTAAACCAAGTGCTCAGTGCTTGTGGAGGTTGGCTGGGTTTGGTTTCCAGCCAGGCCAGTAGCTGAAAAGCTTTATTAATGTTCAGAGTAGGTGGTTTCCTGCAATGAAAATAAAGAGCAGGTTGCTTAATGAGCAAAATAAACCTTATTTTAATTACAGCAGCTCTGGCTGCCAATATGCTTTAAGTATAATTATTTTTAGTTTAAGTATTCTCCCTGGGTATGCCAGGTCCATTTCCTTCTCTGTCTTATTCCATTGCCTGACTTAGATCTAATATACTACAGAGTTTGTGGGAGTGTTGTTGGTTACAAAATGAGTGAGTTGTTAGAAGAGACCACAGGGCTGTGAAATGTAAGGGCAGAGCTGAGCAGAGGTGTTGGCTGAGGGGGCACACCTGATCTGCACCTCAAATACAGAGGAGCAGTGTATCCAAGTGTACTGGATAAGGCTGTGGAGTCTGAACCTTTTTGTACATTATAGACATCTGAATTTAAGGTCTGCTGTTGAACTCAATTTATTTATATATTTATTTGATGTTTTAACTCCGGGTAATTTCCTAGGGAAGGGAAAAAAAAAGCCTTTGAAATTCAAGGCTAAATCTTTGACAAAATTGTCCTGAGAACTATTTTCTGAAACTGGGAAAAGGGGATACTTTATAGAGTACCATCAACCACATTATACATTTACAAAAAATATAGTGGGTTGGGGGGGGGGCTTTTATGTTGGAATTTTTCTTATAGCACAGGCTCGTTTGGCAATTAGCAACTCCACTAACAAGTCTACCAATGAGTTTGGCATTAGTAATGGGTCCTCAGGGATATAGCAATCTTGTTATGTCTAGGTTTTCTCTAAGGATTGCTGAAATACATTTCTGTTGAAATGCCCCTGAGCTTTATTTCCTCCCTGGCTCAATTGTCAAACGCACACATGTGGCAGCACAATGGGGATTCTGAGATGGAACATCCATTTCTGGGCAGCTCAGAGGCAGGAAGCTCATTCCATCCATCATCACCCTGGAACAAAGATACAAGGCCAGTGTAAAAAGAATGATCAGCCATGTTAGCTCAAAGAATGGAAAAGGCAAATATAGAGATAAAGAAAAACCTGATGAGAAGCAGCCTTGGGCTTTGTGGACCCACATCCACCCACATGCCCTGAATGCCACAGCATCAAACACTGACCCAGACACCTCAGTCTGAGTCTTCAGCCTTGAAGCCTGAAAGTGTTCATCCTTCTGTGGTGAAGGAGGAAGACTTGAGGGGTAGCTCAGCATCCCATCTAGGTTGCTTGACAACTGCTGATGCCTGGCACCCTGAAGTAGGCAATCTGAGATAATTCACCTTAGCAAACTGCTCCTCCTAAACAATGCATTTTCAACCCACTGGAAATTCTCATGCAGCAATGTTTCTCCTTCTGAAGTTCATTAATGGCAGAACTATTGGTAGAAACTTGCACTTCAACTCATACCAAGTTCCAGAGGAAGCTTGCTCCATCTCATGCCTGTCTTGCAGCCAGGCAAATTAAAAGGAAACTGCTTCCCTCTGGAGAGGAGCCTTTGGTGGCATGAGCACACCCAGGCAGTTCTGAGTGCAAGGAGATGATGCAATTTAACACAAACACTTAACCATAGCTGCAGTCCTGAAATCTTGCACTTCTCTTGCTTTCATTGTAGCAATTACATAGGTGATGAAAAGAGGGGAAAAATTACCAGTTTTTCATGAGAAGGTAACATCAAATGCATATGTGCACTCTGCTCAGCAAATTGCTATATCTGAAAGCACTGCTGCATGTGGAACTCTCTTATTCTGTTGCAGGACTTAGATCTAATATATCACCAAAATTCATTCCAGGCCACCCTCAGAGGTAGTTATATGCACAGTATTTCAATCTGAGAACACAAAAATGGCCTCCAAAAAGTGAGGAACCAACAAATTAGAAGCAAAAGTAGATGCTTGCCATGTGTTTGCAATTGAGACTGCAAATGGGGAAGAGTATGTCAGGGTCAAACTCTGGCCAGTCACACAGAGCTTGCCTGTGTGAAAGCTGCAGCTGTGTATCAGGGAAGGGGATTGCCACTTGGGGGCTTAGAGAGTTAAAGTGGAAAATCAGGGGTAACAGGCTAATTTGTGGGGCTTTATTTTCCCTCTAGGTTTTAATGCTGAAGCTCTTTACTCACCTGAGTAGTAGAAGGAGATGGTGTGTTGTGACTCAAACATCAAATAACTTTTCTTTGGACCTGCCTGATGTGCCTGAGCATGACCTGGAACCTGTCAGCCAAGTTCAGTTCCTGGAATGGTTCTCACTTCCCTAACTGCTAATAAAGGAAGGAACCATGGCCATTTTCCTGGCTTGTGGTGCAGACTGCCTGGTGTCCAACATGCAGTGTAGATCTCCAGTTCTAGCAGTATGTGGGTATCCAAGGAGTATTTCCAGTTTCCAAGTATTCAACAGTATCTGTTTTTCTAGAAAATGACTTAATAGGGGAAGGTGGCAACTCCAGCCCTGGGTTTTTCTGCCAGTCCTGATTTCTCACAGGAAGCTTAAGCCAAAGTTAAAGTCATCTTACCCTGCTGGCTGGCAGAAAGGTGATAACCTGCACTCAGTGAATTTTTCATTTATTACTGTGAATTTCCTATTTATTAGGTTGAATTTCATCTGTCAGTTTTTTTAGCCCTATCAAGTCTGCTCTGCAATATTATTCCACTGTTGTGCAAGACGACGTCTTATTTACCATCTGGAGCAACTCAGTATGAGCAAACTGTGTTGTTCACATTCCTTTGTAGAACTTTATAAAGTTTTGAAGGACCTGGACGTATCAGTCTCTGTCCTTTTGGAGAACTCCTGGTGATGTCACTGCTGCAAAAAATAGCCGGTTCCTGCTCAGTTTTCTCTCTCTTGGGCAATTATTTATCCATGTGAGACCCTTGATTCTGATTATATGGCAGCTTAATTTCTTTAAAGCTTTTTCTAGGTAGACCTTGCTGAGTGCTTTTGGAAAATCAAAGTGTACTGTAGCAATTTGATTTTGCTTTTCTTTTGGACCTTGATTCAGGGAATTCAGGGAATTACAAAGCTTCCATCCATGAAGCTATGTTTGTTTTTCCCCCAAATGCTAAATTTGTTTGTATACCCCCAAATGAATTCTTTTTTCTGTACCTATTTGCCTTGGAGAATCATTTGGCTTACTAGCCCCTGTTCTCCCTGATTTTTCCAGGAATCATAACTCTACTTCCAGCACCAGGCTGATTTTGATTAAGAGGCTACATATCACAACTGAGAGTCAGAAACCTTTCATTCTTAGTTCTTTCAGAACTCCTGCCTTAAATCCTCCTCTCCATTGATTCGTTGGTTTTGCCTTCATCTGCCTTTATTATCTTTTACTCACAATTCAATCTCAGAACAATCCTGAGATATCCTGAATCCTGAATCCTCAGACAGATCAGCCACAGTGACCCTGGTCAGTGCTTGCAGGTTTAACACTGGATGTTCCTGCACTTCCCCAGGGGGCTGGTGTGATGTAATGGAACTGAGAATCATCCCAGTGAACTGCTCCCTTCTGACCTACATTTGGTCCAAGCCCTCTACAAATGCTGTATTGCATAAAAGAAACGTGCTCATCTCTGCAGGTGTGAGAGGGCAAGTGTAGAACCTCACCTCACGTGAGAGATGCTCAGAATAAACAGCTCAGCCTTTGAAAACCTCCTGTTAGTTTAGCTTGTGGCAGCCAAGATCATGTTTGAAGCTGTAATTTCAGGTGAGTCGAAAAACTCACCAAAATTAAATCACTTTGTGGAGCAGGTAGAGACTTAATTTACATCTCTGGTGCTTTCATAACAGGATGTTCCATTGGGACAAAAAGATATTGAGTCTCACTGAATCTTTCATGTGTGGATAGTGTTTAAATAATTGATAAATCCTATCCTTTGTTGTAGACTTACTATTTTTTCTGTGTTTTTGTACCTTCAGTTGAAAGAAGCAACATTAATCAGAAGTTAAAAGTTTAAGTTATCTCTTCCTAAAGACTCAAGGGAAATGAAAACAGACTGATAATTTCTTAGCAGCTGAGGAAGAATTCCCTGAACATTGTGACATGATGAATTATTGGATCTCTGCCATATGGGGAAGGAGAATGTTCCTGGATAGGGATCATCGGTGCACGAGGGAGAAGGATGATATATTCCTTCTTTAAAATTATCAAAAAGGGCAGATGGGGAGGCGCAATTATGCCATGTCCATTAAAAAATTGCACAGGAGAACCTGAATCCTGAAAGTTCTGTTATCTGTACCAAAGAAAGAAGCAAATAGGATGGGGGAAGTTGCCTGTAATCTAATGAAAGGGGCAGAGGGGAAAGTATCAAATAAACACATGGAGGAGATGTGTTGAATTAAAACTAAAACATGCATTTTTTAGAGAGTTGTTGGTAAGCATTTCTCTTTGAACATGGAGCTCTTCATCCTTATTTACTTCCTAACGTGGGAGAAGTAACTCCACCTACTGAATGACGTTTCCTTCATTCCCCTGCTCTCAGCTATTCTAGGATATCACCAGGGAGTTTTATGGCTAAAGTATGAAGAGACATGACCAAAATTAGTGCCATCAAAACTCCTTAACAGGAGATTGGAGTTTTAACTATGGTATGCTGTGATAGGAAGCAATTTGCTGCCACAGGTACAAGGAGCAGCTTTGCTGGGGTGCTTGCAAGGCAGGAGATGCTGTCTCAGCAGAGCACATATTAGGAGGCAAAATGCTCCTTATGCTGCTCTGCATAGAGACTGGTAGATGCAAGAAGACCTCTTCAAAGCTGCTAAAGAGGAGTATGGGATCCCTTCTGTATTTCATCCATGAGCACTTATGTCAGCACTTCACAGCAGGAAAATAAATCACCTTGACTGGAGATAAATTGTGCTGTACTAAATCCCCTGCCTGTTGTCTTCACTGACCCATTTCAAGTCAAAAGAGTTCCTAGATTGTTTTGAACAATCTAGAGGAAGCAAAATCTGGATCAAGTGTTGAATAAATTGTGAAATGTATTGAATTATTTTGGCCTTTGTTTGGGGCTTAGGACCTCTGAGGAGTTCAGGGCCTTTGCTGTAGATGCTTGTATGTGGTTAGACCTTACCTAGTCTGAAAGATAAAAGGCAGGAGCTGTGGTGCAGCGAGGGAGTGTTGGCCCATGGCACCTCTGGTCAGTTGTGTTGTATCAGAGATGCTGGTCTGGGGGTGTTCCTCTAGTGAGAAATCAGACTCTTTGTTACTAAAAGTCACTAGCGTGACAGTGCAGCCACATGCCCACTGAATCCTCAAGAGACTCTTTGGGGCAGACATTGAGTTGCTCTAGAAAAGGAGGATGTGCAGAGGCAGTGCAATGTTTCCTCCAGGAAACACTCAGACTAGTTAAACAGAAATCAGATTTTGAAGCTGTGCCTGACCAAAATCACTCTGGTGCAGTTATTCCCATATGGATTCTGTGCTCCAGGGTTCTGGATGATTTCATACACACAGCAACTTTGGCACAGCCATTGAAATATCTAAGAGTGATCTCCTCTGCTTCCACAGATTTATGGGCCCCTTATTTGAATGGCCAATCCTACACTCTGCACACCTCAAAGAAATTTATTCCTCTACCCTGTCAAGTCTGTTTTCTTTGGATTGTTGTGTGCAGCATTCTTAAGTGTTTGTGGCAGTGGAGAGGGAAGCACATAATATCAGACTGAAGGTTGGAAGTAATGATATTATGGCAAAAGTTAGCCCAAATTATCTTATGAACCCTATCTGACAGGTGTGCTGAACAATGTCCTTCTGAATGGACAGTGAAAGCTTGATAATTATATTTTAAGCAGAATTACTTAAAAGATAAAGAGCTGTATAACATTAAACTTGTGAATAGGCTATGATAATGTCTGCAGTTAAAAATATTTGGTTTGCTCTTAGGAAGACCTATAGATATTTCTTGTGCTTGTTTTTGATATCCTGTATATGATCTTCCTACAAGGTGTAGGAAGAGGCAAAATTTAAGGCTTTGTGTCTGGGACAAAGACATTTTTGGAAAAGTCCACAGCAAGACCCAGCTATGATCTGTCACCACAGGACAAGGATATGCACTGTTTCTCCAGCTGTTGCCACGTGCAAAAAAAATACAGATGATTACGTGTCCTGCACTGTCTTGTCCTTCTCAGTCCCTTTCAGATCAAAGACTGCCTTTGTGTGTAATTGTGAAAACAACGTGGACTGGAATTTGGTTAGATCTATTAGACAGAGAGGAGTCTAAATGATAATGTAATTGGTGGATCATTTGCTAAAAGGTGTCTGGCAGATATTTTCCTTCAAATGAAAAGAAGTATCCAGGTAATACTTAATTCTATGATTTTGGGGTTTAGATTCTCATTTTATCCGCTTTATTGATTGGGATCCATGTAAGTTAACAGCTCTGTTTTCCTTCAGTATATTAAACCTCTGTAATTCCCTGCTGTAGGTGGTTTGCCAGGCACTCATCAGCCTCATGCACAGGCAGTCCCCAAGGTGTGCTGTATTGCACGCCATTCTTCTTGTTTGACACTTGCTCTCATCAGCATTTAAAACTCTGATGTGATGGTAATTAAACCTGGATGCTCTCCAGCTTTTTTTAGTGGCTTAATCATACTTTGTGCTTTTGATGAAACTTGGTATTGAATACCAACAGCCGTGCTGATTGCTCACAAGCTGTAAAGACAAGGGCAAGCCATTCTAAGCCTTTCCTACCTTATAGCATTTTCTATCTTCCCCTGTATTGTGCAGAAATAGGATCTCTTAATCCTTTGTGTGTTGAGTTTTCCTTCGGCCATCATTCTGCTGCACACTGAGCTGAATAGAAAAGCTCAGGGGGCTCAGTTATCTAAACATCTCAATGAGACAATTTGAAGCTGCAGGAATCTGGAGTTACAGTGCAGTTCTCTCCAGTTGCCTGTGAATAGCCTTTCCGCCAGCAGGGAATTTGATTCTATCTCAAACGATTTTATTCATATACTTAATAATGTTGGACAGTTTGAATACATGGACTTTTCAGTCCTGCCAATAGATAGTGCTTCTTTGCTAGGTTTCATTTGGACACTAACAGGAGAGGGCAGAAAGCAAAGATGCCTTCCCTGCAAATCTCATGTTCTGGGGCAGATCCAGCCTTGCCATGAGGAGATATAATCTCCTCAGACATCTCAGGATTTGGTGGTTCATTACACACAGTCTGAGATGTGTAGGAGACTGATATAATGCCTCCCACTCTCCTTTCAGTGCTTTGTAAAGAACAGTCTTTCCTTCGAAAGTTATATAATTAGCCAAAATAGCAAACAGCAAGTTAGCAGTGCCAGCATAGAGCGTGACAGTGCAAGTATAAGCAATTTGGGGTGAGCTGCATTGCAGATGAATCAGCCTTTTCTTTTTTCTGCATGACTTTTGCAGAATGAAATGCTTCTCTGGGGTCAGAACGGGTGGAGGGGCCCAATACTTTCCTCTTTGGGTAATTCATTAATATTTTTCCTGAGCAAAGATCATAAAATCCAGGCTATCTAGAGCAGCAAGGTGAGGAAGGTCAAATCCACCAGGAGTACCAAAAACCTCACTCTAAACGGAACACCACCATCAGAGACTTTTGCCATGGTGGCACAGTTGGTGAGCTTTAAACCATCACAATATTAATAGTGCTGTGGCATTCTCTGTGGCCAATCTAGTTTAACCCTGTATCTGCAGTTCTTTTAAGGTTCTTTATGTGTGTGTGATATGCACACAGACATGTGCACTCAGTTCCCTCCTTCCACTCAGAAACATTCATTAGTGTTTCAGTTCTCTTTCTAAATGGACTGTCTCATCTCTGTGTGGGCCCCATCCATCAGAGTACAGTGTATCTGTTTTGCATAGTTTAGATTCTTCCTTTCAAAGTTTAACAAAATTCCAATTGAATCTTTTTTTGTCGAGTGGGGAAAGCTCTGAAAACAGACAGAGCTCACAGTCACACCCCCATCCTCTTCATAGTGTTGCTATCTAAACTGTGTATTTCAAAGGTAAAGACTTTCTGCTCTAGATGTTCAAATTTTAATTTTTTGTTTTTTTTAACAAAAAGTGTGAGGAAGGTTCTGTTCCCAGTTTCATGTCCTTTTCCAGACATGCCAGCCAGATTGAGTTAAATGGCTCCCTCCTGCCTATATAGTAGAATGTTACAAATGCAGGACCAGAACATGTATCAATCTGTTAACACCAAAACAGGATGAAACCTCCTATATTTAATAAGAGAAAAATCAACTCCTCCTATGTCTAGCTGCTGCTAGAAAAACATTGTCCCTCCAATCCTTATTCAAACAACATGTCTTCTAACACAAGATATCATCCCCTTGTACAATACAAGAGAGGCTGTAATTATTATTGTAGCCTCTCTTGACCCCAGAAGCTAATAAGAAAAGTCTGGGGAGAGGCATTTTCTGTCAGTTGTTCCACTTAAGATGAGAAATTGGTGATTGAAGTGTGACTTTGATGCAGTCCTATGCATTTATGAAGAATTTACAAAGGCCTGCGTCCCTGAACACAGCAGGACTCAAGAAAGCTCACTTAAAAGCTGTCCTCTTTGGACTTTTCCTCAGGCCATGTTGTTAGTGCTTGCTTGCTGTCCAAGGCTTTATCTCTTCTGGCTTTTCAGTGCACAGTTTTGCTTTCCTTCCTTTTTGATCATTTCCACTGCTCAATGCCTTGTCCTCCGAGTGTACATTCTGACATCCTTGGGAAGCTCCCCATGGAATAATTATTCTGTTTGCTAGGGGATTTTAACAGTTTCTTTATTTTTGCCTCTCTTCTCTCTGGGCTACAGTGGGAATCAGCAGGTTTGTACCACCCAGAAGAGAGGTGGGTTTGTCCTGTCTTGGGGCCTGAGGCTCAGAGGTGCCCCAGCTGTCTGACATTTATGTGCAGGGCAATGGGGACCTCACCCTGCCCTTTGGTGTGGGCAGAGGGCACACAGGAGACCCCTGAGGGTACAAAGGAGTTCAGTAGCTTTTGGGAGAAGCTCCTTGCCCATATAAGTGGCAACTGGCAGAAAGCTAGAAATGTTTTATCTGAAAATGTGGAATATGCAGGGCTGGCAGTTCTGAGTCAAGGCTTTGGCTCCTAGACTGGCAGGTACATCCATCCAAGTCAAGGAATTGCAGTGTCTAAATCATGAGCTTTATGGTGAGGGAGACTTTGTCTGATGGGGTGTTGGAGTCAGTGAGTCGGGGGTCTCTGAATTCTTCAGAGAGAAATCAGAGTGCAGGGATTGAATTAAAGCCTG
>JANRGV010000002.1:2970872-2983556 GCA_024734035.1 Alethe castanea | reverse complement strand
TACAAGGAAAACCGTACTATAAAAAGGGAGCTGCAAACCAAGTTCGGTGGAAGCGTGGAGCGGGCGGTGACCCCTCATGTTTTCCCCAGCGCGCTGCTTGCTCTCTCTATAGAAAATGAACCAATCTAAATTTTGCTAAATATCGAGACTTTGTTTCTCATTTATAACAAGCGGGTGCGAGTGCTTCTGAGGGAGGGCTGTGGGTAGGAGAGAGTTCAAGAGCAGCGCAGCACTTGAGCTGAGGGAGCTGCATCAGTTTGCTGCTCACAGGCTGCAGCGGGGCTCAGCCCACACGAGCAAACCCCTTTCAGCTCAGCAGGGAGTGTTTGAATAAACAAAACCACAGACATCCAGGTGGAACACGGGGATTTGGAAGTTTCTGACGTGTCAGCCTGCAGGTCATATGCTGTTCTTTCTGCGCCGAGGAGCTCGGAAGGAAGGAAGGTTGTTTGGAATGGCTGGGGTTGCTGTGGCTGGGCATGGCCACAGCAGGGTTGGGGTGATGTGGCTGATCCCTGGGCACTCTGTCCCTGGGGCTCAGGGCAAAGGAACTGAAGCAAATGGAGCTTCTGTCCCTGCAGCAAACAGAATTCATGACAATGCTCCAAACCCTTGGGCTCGCTGAACAATCCTGGTGTTTGGCTCCTCTGCTGTGCTGCTTTGCCCACTGGGGCAGGGCAGTGTGAAAGCACAGGCTGTACCTGAGAGCTTGGGGCTGTATTTTTTTCCTCTATTCTGTGGATGCTTTTCTATTTGAGATTTGCCTCTGAGGGACAGTTCCTATAATAATGTTTTTCTGCTGGCTTTATGCCCATGCTCTTTATTATCCTTTATGCTCTTTATGCTCCTGCTCTTTATGCCCATGTAGTTCTACACCTACAAAGCACAAACAACTAAATAATACATTTTTCAATTCTTTTTGGGCACAGTCTTATAATATGAATTTGCAGAAGTGTTTTCCTAAGGAGGTTTTAGGTAGATTACTGTTTTCTATAAATTAATGTTTTTCTGCAGATGTGGGCTTAAATTGCTTTTCTTGTGGATTATGAATCTTGTGAATTGTTTCACTGATGCTTTTAGGAAAATAAATAGATAAAACAGAAATAAGAATTGTTTGTGCCAAGGCTTGATAGATGTCTTCTTGTTTCTGGGAACACACAGGCAACTGGCTGATGTTTTTTTCCAAAACTACTGAGAGGTAATCCAGCACATACTGCAAAGCTGAAATTTATTTGTTGTGTGCAGAGCTTAAATACAAATACTTACCAATACAAATTAAAACGTATGACCTACCTGGAAAGCTAAAACAGAGCTGTATGTTATTACTGAGGTTTGGTACCTCAGTGTAGTTGTTTCAGGAGTGACACTCCAGCCCATCCAGGGGAATTCTAAGGATGGGTAGCACACTAACCTTGTGCTTTGGGTTGCCTTGACGGGGTGGCTACAGAGGCCCATGGGGTTTAGGTTGTTGTCTCCACAGCTGTTTCAAAATGTGTTAGAAACATGTCTATTTAAAACACCTCCTTTTAATAATGCAGGCACTGCCCTGAAACTGAAGAGCATTCAGTGTCCAGTCCCCAATTCCCACTGGAAAATTTTTCACAGTGTATATCCAAAATCACTTTCAGGGATCTTGTCCAAAGGCTTTTCTGTGAGTGGCTGTGGTTACTCCAGAGGTGCAACTGGATGGGAATTTAGGAATTTGTCTTGCAGTATTTCCCTTGGCCAGGTGCAGAATGACCCCAGAGCCCCACTGGGAATGTATGAAATGCAATGTAGGAAGGTAGAACCGAATTTTTGTCCTCAGCTGGCAGCTGTAGAGCACAGGCCCAAAATCTCAAAGAATTTAGGAATGTCACATCAAACAGGTGTTTGCTCTTTAATATTATAGGGTGGGGTTTTTTTTGCAAGTAGTTGGAAGAGCTCTCCTGCATGAGCTGAAACACTGTTAAATGTGTCTGCTTTTTAGGAAATTTTCAGCCTCACAGCTGGAATAGAGCTGACTAACAACTAAATTCAGTAGAAGGGTCCTGAAACTTTCCCAATGATCACAGGGATAGGCAGAGCAGCAGTTGATCTGATGAGGTGATTAAAAATCAAGCATCCATGACAAATAGCCCTTCAGAGGAAGTTAGCTTTTGTGGGAGCAACTTGAGCTGACCCTGAGGTAGAATAATTGTGCTGAAATGACATGAATTGCCCAGCACACTTACATATATTTTAGTTTCTTGCCCTTCTGATTGTAATTAAGTGCCTCTGCCAGATCAGAAGCTGTTTTAACTCATTTGGAAATAAAATTACTGTGCCTACTGCGCTGTGTAAAGTTTAGGAAAACCTTAATGAAACAAATTCTATCAAGGGAGGCTGATTTTCTCTCCCAAAGTACTTAGTTTAAATCAAATGGATATGGATTTCTAACTTACATTTATTCCATGTATTGTGTGAAATCTCTTTGTGGGTAATCATTGATTCAACTAGCACTGAATATTGTAGAGCTGAGAATTCAGTTTTTCTCATCTGGGACTTCTCTCCTTATACAGGTCCCTGCCACCAGGGCTCACCTCAGCAACCTTTTATTTTCATTTGCCTTCCAAAGCATTAAACCTCGTTTCATTAGAGTGTGCATACTCATCTGGGGTTTGTCAGTGAACTGACAGTTTGTTACAGAACTTCACGACCTGAGCTGTTTACCTGGTAGAATTGTGCATCAGACCCAAGAAAACTGCTCACAAGCTTTGGTTTTGCACAAGAACTGCTGTCCTTGTACAGACTGCCTTCTTTTTGAGCTCTGAATTCTAGTGAACATGAGAACCCAAATGCAAACTGACTACATTAAAAAGTGAACAACAATTAATTTTTTTTTCTGTAAAAGACACTTTGATTAAATTGAATTTTGATTTCATGTGATTTAGAATTATTTCCCTCAGACAAAATTCAGCAGGTTTTTTCCTATATTTCTGACCAAACTTGGGGTTTTGTTCTGATTCATTGAAAGCTTTGCGCATTTCAGTAAGATCTGTATTCTAGGATTTGATGGTTTGTGTTTTAATTCAGCTCTTCTTTCCCTGCCTCTTATGTTATATTACTACTGCAATCAAGGGCAGGACTATAAAAGGTTAGGTTATTGAATGAAACCTCTGATGTATGAAAACTCAGAGAGGGATAGCAGTAACTTTCAAGTTCTCTTTAAACAAAAATAGCAGCCTTGTTTTAATGAAAACTGTGTAGGGTGAAGACCCTTTTGCTTTTTTTTTTTTTCTCCTCCCTCACAGCCCTGTCCCTACAGATTGTACAACCTTAAGGCAACACACTCAGGAAGGGATGGGAGAAACCAGGAAAGCACTGGGGAGAATCAAAACAATGACAGAAAGTCACAGAGGTAGCTCCCAAAGAGAGAGCTAACAACCCTCTGGAAGAAAAGAACTGCAGTGACTAAACTTTAGAAAATATAATTTGATATTTGAAACTCATAAATCAACAGTGACACTGAATCCTTTGTGTATTCTACTTAAATAAAATTCCACAGATTCAGAGGCAAAAGATGGAGCATTTGACACTATCTCAGGGATTTCTGTCAGTCACATGTTACCTGTTCTCAAGAGCAGACAGATGCTGCAAATTTTACTGGCACTGTAGAGTATCCAAGAAGTGGGCTTAAAACTCTTGTGCCACACTTCTCTCTGTTGTTCACCCTTTCTGAGAAATGAGTTGCTGCAGGTAGGATATTCATGTTTAGTTTCTACCCAAAGAGGCTTTGGGGAGCTGGTAGAACTGTGAATTTCGATCCTAGTAGGTGGAGACCTCTTGAGCTGCTTGGCTCTGTCAGGTGCAGTTGCAGCTCTGGTGGAGGGGGTAGGTGGAATTAGCACTAAACCATTTTAAATTGTGGCACTTAACTCGACTAACTACAATTATAGTAAAATGCCTTCTAAAGTGTCTGATTATATCTTACAGTCAGAAGTTCTAAATAAAATGGATAAACATGCATTAAGAAGCAAAACAAGAGTGAGTGTTAAGTACAGACAACAAGAGAGATTGCTAAGGATAATTATTATATGCAACACCCTGCATGAGGTGTTAGTGTTTTGTTGATTCTTTGGTGCTATATATTCAGAAAAGGAGCCTCAAGTGTCACCTTTGTAACCAAATCGCTTATCACCGAGTGCATTAAGTAGGAAACAGATCACTTATGCTGCATTTACATGGTTAATCTGTCTACCACATTTTGAGTTTCTCCCTACTCAGTCGGTGGAAGATTAGAGCCTTTTTTTCATAATTGCTTTGTTAAACCACTTCACTGAAATTAGCATTTAAATAAGGGTAAATTGAGCGCTGCACTGAATTTCCATAAAAATGCTTTAAACCCCAAGCCTATACAGGGTCTGTAAGTGAGGTAGCTGCAGTGTGTGTAGGCTTTGTGTCCAGGATGAAAGCAGCCAGGACACAGCTGCCTTCCAGGGCTGGGGCAGTACCTCTGTGTACTTGCATGGTTTGTAGGACAGGGAATTCTGACTGACCCGGCATCTCTAAATAGCACAAAATATTAATACATGTGGAAGGCTCTTTTTGCTCTGCTAAAATGTTCATGTGTGTGCTGCCTCAGTTTGAGATTCGACTTTGTCATTTCAGGTGAAATGATGAATAAATAAGAGGAAGAAAGGGGGTTTATCACAGGGGAGTTGTTCAGATCTCTGCCCTTTTTTTGACCTTCCAGACGACAACACCTGAGTGAGAAAGTGATTTGTACCTCAGAGGTGTTTACCCAGCCTTTAGGGTCAGTGCTTAACACCCTGTGTGACCGAGGCTTGGCAGGAGCACTTTCAGATTTCCTGTGCATTTATATTCCATTGGCTTTCAAAAAACCTCATGAGCCAAGTGTGTGGATCCAAAGCCTGAGCTCTTTTGCAGGTCACCTTCGGTTCTATTCTGGTGGGAAGCCCAGGCCAGCAACAATCTGTCTATTCTGATTTTAGGGTAAGTGCAGAGGGACCTAGTAGAGTCTTCCAGGAGGACTGCTCTCCCCAGGAGAAGGATATTCAATTCCTATGCTGGGCTCCAGGGCTAGTTCTTTGTAAAAGGGACAACCTTGTAGTGTAATTTGGAATAATGGCATAACCCCTTAAGAAAGGGGAGTTTTATGCATCCCTTCCAGATAGTTGAGAGCTATCCCTCTCTTTAGATGTGGCAGAAGGGGGGCATGGTACAAAGAAGATAAAAGAAAGTTTAGGTAATGTGATGACAGAAGTCAGAGAGAGGAGTGCATGTAGGTATGGGAAGAGGACAAAAAAGAGTGGATGTGAGAGCTGGGGAAGAGAGTCCTGCATTGGCCAGGAGTTGCATTTTTATATGTCTGAGCATTTGAAGTCACCCATCACCAGCTTATAACTGAAGGGATTGTAGTTAAACTTGACCTGGAGTATCATATAACTGTTTTGGGTGATTATCAAGACATGTTAAAATTTGCTTATTCTGTGTGTTGGCATACTTAGCATGGCAGATGTGTTTGGGTTATGATGGACACACCTTTGTGTGACTGTATATACACGTATATTTCATATATGTACATATTAACACCATTCTGGTTGATTTTGCCACTTGTTTTAAACAAAAGGTTGGAGGGATCCAAAGTAGCTGTGTGCAAGTGTGAACACTCCCTTCTGATGCTTCAGTAAATTGTGGCAGAGGTTGAGGTCTGTACCTGTAAGGATGACAGCAAAGAGGCCCTTCTAGTCCAATTGCATAGAAAGGCTGAAAATGTTAATGCAGATCTTATGATGCAATGCTGGAAGCAAATGGAAACATCCAGAAAGAAATCCACCACATGGCAGTGTCTACGTGACTTAGATGTTTTCTTTCCCCCCAAGTTTGCATCATTTGTTCAAAGGCCAGGGAAAGCTCATTTCTAGTGTTGGCTATTTTCAGGATCTCACCTTGAAGCAGCTATTGAGCTGGCTAGATAAAAAGCTGAGGTCATACATAGGTCAGCCAGGATTGTTTTCTAAAAGAGGAATTTATTAATTGTTAACACTGCAGTCATTAAAAAACATAACTTGTACTGCTAATGAAGAATGAAGTTAAGGAAATATATAACAGGCAAACAGTAGAAGTGTTTCCTGTTGGTATTCACAAGTGGTCACCTGGGTATTCGTGAAATGATGGTGAGTCTGTGTTTCATTTTTGTTTTATGAATATCCTAATATGTAGGTTAATACATACAACTACTTTGGAATAATTAGACACAGTTCTACTGACTTAAAGTAATTGCTGACTTGGGGATTCACTGGGCTCACTGTAAAGAACACCAGTAAAAGGCTCCTCAAACACTGAACTGTGGTGCTGGCCTGAAACAGAAGCAAGAGGGGATGATGGTGAAGGGCTACACATTGCAAAAGGAATGTGAAATGCTCCTTATCTTTGTAGCCTGAACTTACTAAAACTTGTTACATTTGTAGGCTATGTTTATGCCTTAGGTTGCAATGCAAGATGTAACCAGGGGTATGTATTCTATCATCATCTGCTGAAACCAGGTGGAGCAGTGTTCTTTATCTCTTTCATGATCCATCCCTCATAACTCCAGGGGGATATCCTCTGTTAATGGGCCAGCTGTTAAAACCAGGTAGGGAAGTTTTCTTTTTCTCTTGCAGAACCCATCCTTCCTCCAGGACATACCTTCTGTTAATGGGCCATTGAGTCCCACTGCATGACTGATAAAATTGCATCATCCCATTGGGAGATGCTCCACCCAGGGGGAGGAACCAAGCATTCCCTACCTAAATTAAATCTGAGATTTGGAACACCAGGGCAGCCTTCTTCCACTGGATTCCAGAGGAAGATTAGACCCATCTATACCACCACTGGACCTTTCAGAAGAAAACTGCACCTTCTACAGGAGCACTGCTTCAGCTGAACCACATCTGTCACTGCAGGAGGATGCAGCCACCATTTAATGGGACTGCTACCAACACCCTGACTGACAGGGTGTCAGGTTGCATTCTGACTCTGTTAGTGGTTTGGGATTGTTCTTTGTAATACTGCATTCCTATTTTAATTTTCCTAGTAAAGAACTTTATTCCTAATTCCCATACCTTTGCCTGAGAGCGCCTTAGTTTCAAAATTATAATAATTTGGAGGGAGTGGGTTTACATTCTCCATTTCAAAGAGAAGCTTCTGCCTTTATTGGCAGACACCTGTCCTCCAAACCAGGACGGTTTCCCACAAATCCTAGTGTTGCCACGCTGAAATGCAAAGTCATGTTCCACCTCTAAAATTCACAAAATCATTTAGGTTGGAAAAGACCTCCAAGATGATTGAATCCAACCATTCCCCAGCACTGTCATGGCCACCACTAACCCCTGTCCCCAAGTGCCACATCTACACACCTCTTAAATCCCCCCAGGGACAGTAACTCCACCACTGTCCTGGGCAGCTGTGCCAGCTTGACAGCCCTTTCCAAAAAAAAACTTTTCCTAAACCTCCCCAGCACAACTTCAGATCACATTTCTACACATGAAGAAGCAACAGTGCAGGAGAGAAACAAGCAGCAAGCAATAAATAACTGCTGAATGCTCCGAGCTTTGCACACATTGAACTTTCTTTGACAATTTTATACTCATAGCTGTGACCCTGCAAATGGAAGTGCAGATCAAATCCTAATTCTTAACGATTTTTCCAAAGCCTCTAAGCCAGTAAAGCTTTGCTAAACTCAGAAGTCATAAAATCTATTGTTTTGCTGCCCTGAAACACTTAGAGAATTTGTCAATATTTAGAAAAACCACCATTCAAACCTCCTGCAGCTAGTGCAAAAGCAAAGGGGGGAATTAGGATCAGCTGGTTCATGTACTGAATCCAAGTGACAATGAAACTACAATACTCAGGTTCTCAAAATCTAAGGTATAAGAAATCTGAATTTTGTCTTAAATCACAAGCAAACAAGAGGTATTTGCAGGATTAACTCCTGGAAACAAAGAGTATTTGGATGCTTGTGACACTTAGGAATTTTTTCCCTGCCTTTCCCACTTATAAATAGGTGCTGCAAGCCTTAGTATTAGAGATATGTTTTACTGGAAGCACAAAGTACTTTTATATTAGCTAAAAAAGTCTAAATTGCTGCTTTGGATCCTTTTATTTTCTCCTCATGTTTATCTACGTGAAGAGTGATACACAGAAGAAGAAACAGTTGCAGTTGAGCAAAGAAAATTTCTTCTCATTCATGGGAATTTTAGCACTCCAACATCCTCCACAGGAGAGGAGGTCTCATTATGAATGTTAGTCTTCCTATTCCCCAGTGCAACAAGCACAAATCAGTATCATCAGTTGTTTTCCTGACCTGTTTTCCACACAGCAAATCAAGCCAAGACCCCAAGCTCTGAAGACCTGAGCAGACCCCGAGGCACAGCCAGTGGGAAGGAGAAAATTTCTCCAAGTGCTGCAGAAAACATCATTGACCTTGATTTCCAGGCTCAGCTGACAGCAGAACAGAGCAAAAGCACTGCTATCATTAGCACATCAAAATGAGGCAGAAATTAGCACTTTCCATGTGGAGTTTTCACACTAAGCTGAGTTCTGCCACCCCTCACCCTCTGTCACAAACTCTCTGAACGTGTTCTCAGTGGGTGAGCAGCACGTGCACGTTTGCTTCACACTGGCTCCACAGCCCTCAGCTCATCCAAAACTCCTCAGCTGCCCCAACACCTCCTCCACAATAGCTATAACCAGGGGATGATTTGCCTCCAGGAGACACACAGCCCATTTCAGTCAAATGATGCAGCTCCTGAAAGGAGGAGACACAGAGGATGGAGAGAACATTTTCTTGCTTTCTTTATTGCAGAGCAAGAGGAAAGCACACTGCAGACAGCTCTCTGCTCTTCTGATGACATCAAGACCCTCACTCCTTACCCTCATTTGTTTGAATCAAAGAAAAATAAACCCTGAATTGAAAATAATGCAATTTCGAAACACTAACTTCAAACCGGGTATAGCAATTTTCTGGCAAATCATTTATTTATGCACAACTATTATGTACAATTCTACATGCAAGATGTTTGGACCTGCCTCTTTAACCAATGGGAATTTAACCAATCTGTATTCTAAGCAGTCAGTATAGCACTGATAGGACCTTCACAAAGAAGGCGCAGTCTAAATTCCCAGAAACAAAACTATTGCCACCCTGGCAACAAGGCAGCAAACAGCAAAAACTCCTTCAAAAACTGGGAAGCAATCTAATCACACCAATGCCAGGTGTATAATTTTTAAATACAGTAATTCCTGGCACACTCTCTGCAAAAAGAAAACATTAAACTCTGTGTACAAATATTCACTGAAAATATGTTTACAGATGCAAACACACTCTTGCAATAAAAAAATATAAATTACATCTGTAGTACTGCCTGGGATGATTTTCAACCAGGTAGGAAATACTCAGTTGCTTACAAATCTGGGATTGCAAATAAGCACAAGATTGGAAACATATATAAATTCTGAAGCAAAAATCCTGTAGACAACTACAGCTAAAAGTGCAGAAGTAATAACTAGATTTGTTCCAAAGCATGTGGGTGTCAAAGCAGAGCTGTTCTCTACTCAATTAGGTGTCTCTAACCACACAGACCAAAAAGTGTAAAGGCAAAATCCTAATGAGACCAACACAGCACTCAACTCAAGCTGGAATTACTTCTTTGGATTGTTTTTTAGCTGTATTTTTTGT
Organism: Alethe castanea; assembly: GCA_024734035.1. NCBI lineage: Eukaryota > Metazoa > Chordata > Aves > Passeriformes > Muscicapidae > Alethe > Alethe castanea. The sequence goes on along the minus strand of JANRGV010000002.1, from coordinate 2,973,856 downwards.
TTTGTTTATTTGGGTTTTTGTTTTTATTTTGTGTGTGGAAAGGAGACAGGAAAAGAGAATTAGGGGTTTGATTTGTGTTGTGTTCTGTCTTTTTAAAACATGTTATTAGAGGCAAGCCGTAGCTCAGAAATCGAAACAGCATCAGCAGTCCTGAATTCTAACAAAGAAATACAAACACTAAACTATTTAAAGAGCTGATAAAACCAGTTCCACGCAGGTGAGAGAGAAAATGAAGATTCTTTTGGAGTAGTTCTCTGGAGCCATTGAAAAAATATCAACTTCAAGCAGACTTCACCAGGCTGAAGCTGGGAGTTGAAATGCACAGCATAACCCAGAGCAGCAGAAGTCTCTGGTGATTTCTTTACCTTTTGCCCCAATTTGGCTGATGCCAACTACTAAGGTGGGTCAAGAGGACTTCAGAGAAACAGCATCTATGAACAATTTAACCACAGCATTAACTTTGATGGCCTTAAATAAGGAATCATAGCTCAAGACAAGCATTACTTGATCAGGAAGCCAGAGCCAGGCTGGAGGTCTCCATGCTGGGAAGATTCAAAAGCTGTTGAGTTATAAATTGCTGGCTCCACAAACTCACAACCAGCAATTTCAACTTGAAGTGTGGAGCCAAAATGAACTTTTGGAGCAGCTGGGTAGAAGCCACTGTGAGGATGAGTGTGCCCTGCTCAAACCCTCTGCACAGATGAAGTCAAACATCTGAATGGGATGCTAATTAGTGCTTGAATACAGTGCTAATTTGAATAGACATTGCCATAAAATTAGTTTTAGAGCTAGACTTAAACTTGTGGAGTTTGGCAAAAAAGCGTTTGTCACCTAAGACTTCAAGCCAGGACAGAGCAAAGACATTCCTGTTCTTTAGAATGGAATATGTATAGAAATAGAGCACAAATACACACTCATGGCTGCTGAATCAGATTGCTGCCAAGAAAAGGCCTTAGTGAAAAGGGGTGTTAAAAATAATAAAATAATAACGTTTTGTGAAACAAAGTTAATTAACAGAAATGAAACAGCATGATTAAAACACTCCAAAACAGCAACAATCAACCACTAGAACCCTGATATTCAGCAGAAATAAACTTTCTGAAGTGTTGATCCTTTTATCTCCTCACATCCCCACGACTTCACTGCAGCACCTCCCCATCCCCTCCTACTGAGCTGAGCCAGGCAGAGCAGGACTGAACCCAGCTGGGTGCCCTCTAATTTGGCACCTACTACAAAATTTGGTACTACTCCCTACCCACTTCCCCTCCACCCCTGCAAAATGCTACCCAAGACTAAATCCTGTTTGGAATTCATCTGAACTTGGTGATTTGCTTCAAAAAACGATCAAAAGGGAAAAGGAGCAGAGAGCAGCTGGTGAAGGTAACTTGCCATGGATGGGAAGTTGGGGACTGAAAATGCTTTCCTTCAGCAGCAGCTGCCCTGCAAACGGGAGTGCAGATCACAGGCTCCGTGGGGATAAGAACCTGTTCTCACACCATGACAAGTAGGTCACAGAGGACTGATCTGGCCAGCTAAAAATGTCTGCAGAGCTGCTCCAAATTCTCTGAAGGCTCAAAAGGCACCACAGAGAGGTGCACGGCTCCCTGCTCACCCTGCCTGTCCCAGGCTGGCAGTGGGGACAGCAAAGATTTCTGAGATTGCTCAAAAACAAAACACAGCCATAGCTCTCATTGTCTTGTGGTCTGAAATGGATGGGATTTTGAAGTGTGAAACTGCAAATTATTTCTATGTCTTGCATTCAGAATATGAGTATGCAGAGGTCTCAGATTTCCCTTTATCTTTTGGAGGGGTTCTAAGTTTCAAAGCATTACATTTCTGGTCCCATAGTTGCCACTGCCCCCTGTATAGCAGAGCACACTCACCCACCCAGAATTACATCTGAAGAATTTCGCCCTATTATTTGCTTCACATGAACAGGGAGGAGAGAAAAAACAGGAAAATTGGACTTTTCACTCTCTCCCAATCCCTGCAAGCCACTTATCTTTCTCTCAAGAGCTGAGAGAATTTACCAGCTGTATTTCTATGTTCCTGCTAGTAATGAGTAGTTTCCTGTTGTAGAGTCAGGGCTGCTCAGGATTTTTACTATCATGACATAAAAAAGCTCATATAAACTCTAAGCCAGTGCATCAACAGAATGCGTTTATTGCACCTTGCAAACAACTTTTTCCATTTTTTTGTCTTGTTGGGTTTTTTTGGTTGGTTTTTTTTTTTTTTGCATTTAAAAAAACACCAGCTAAACCTGGCTGTTTCCATCAGCTGCAATTGTTTCCTGGTTTGGTTGGTTGCTTTTGGTTGGCTTTTTTTTTTCCATAGAGACTTTACTATAGAAGACAGAAACCCAAAGGATCACACAGACTTCATGTTCCTGTACCACAGATCTTGCAAGTTACAACAGATATTGCTTAATGGCTATGATTCTCATGGTTTCTGATGTGTAAAAGCTGTGATACTGCTGTAATAATTAAGTGATGGCATTGCTGACATGCTGCAGGTGTAACTGCCCAGAGCAGAACCCCAAACAACATTCCTGTAACAAACTAATAATAAAGTCACTCTTATTGGTCTCTTTGTCTGGCACAAGTTCAGGAAGCAGAATTTGAAGTCTGTCCTACAATTTGAACATTCCCTCTCTTCCACAAGTGGCAAACCCTTTCACTTTTCAGACAATGAAGCTGTCAGATTAAGAAATTCCTTCCTTGTTCTCACAAAACACAGCTCAAGCCTTCCCCACCCAGAAGGAGCCTCCACTCCAGCAGCAGTTTTCCCTTCCTGCTCTCCAGGCTGGCAGGGATTATTCCCTCCCAGCTCTCCCAGCTCAGCCAGAGCCAGGTGCTGCTGCTGTGCCTGGGAGCACAGGCGTGTCCCCTGTTATAAATGCATGACACCTTGTTGGCTCTTTGCAAGTATTGGGATAAATGCTATATGTATAATGTTAAAATAGCATTTCTATATGGATATAGTCT